>OZ008369.1:294652085-295266729 GCA_963931995.1 Phaonia tiefii | reverse complement strand
GGTAAACAGCGAAGCTAACCATTAACCAATCGACTGCCTCTGTTCCAAACATTAAAAAATATATTAAATTAAGTGGACAATATAAGTTTAACATATAATAAAATGTTTTATTTCAAATTCGTTTCAATTGTAATAGGATTTTTTTAACAACGTTTTTACTAATAACAGCGATACAAAAGTCAATATTCAAGCGTGAGTCAGTTTGGGAAGACACATTTACAATTAGTATTTTGGGAACGTCGAGAGGTTTTCACATTCTAGACTGTGCGTTTCTTGATAGTACGCAATTTAGCTAATCTAGCTTGACGGTAGGCAGCTTGACGACGAGCTTGAATCAAGCGAGCGTAACGAACTCTTTGACGAGCCAAAGCTACATCACCGGGCAAGGTAAAGTCGAATTCTGGTGGGCCATAAACCTCATCGGGACTATTGTAGACAATGGGTACCTCAGGTGCCCCAAAGACATCATCCGGAAACAGTTCAGGGCCATTAGGTACTACGACTACACCATCATCAGCTTGATCAAAGCCAGGCACAGATTCCTCAAATGGTACGACAGGTTTCAATTCATCAGCCGATGGGTAAGGTGTCACGGGTGCTCCAATCTCTTGACGAGCCAATTTGCGATTGTATTGGATAAGACGCGCGGGGCGAACCTTCCGCCATTGGGCTTCGCAGCCGAGTACGGCTAAGACGACGAAGAGTAAAGCAATAGCAAATTGAAATTTGGCCATTTTAACTAAGGAACTGTCTTTTTAAAGTGTTTAGTTGCGGCGAAACCTTGAACAACTAATATCAATTGGAGATTGTAGTGCAACTTTTATATTCATTTTGCGGTGAATATCTTCTATGAATATCTGAGTAGATCGCGTGGGTCTCCTAGAATGGTCATTAGGGGAATATGTATGTATATTATCGAGAATAAAACGAAAACCAGTAGCAGCAAAAAACAAAATTATGCAGATTTTATGTGTCAACGTGACCAAAATGCTGCATTCACTTTCATATAAAATGGAATGAAATACCTACTGACAGTCCATAAGTCTTTTTTTGACACATTTGTAGTAAATTTCTTTATAATGTTTCCATCCGTTGGAATGGGAGATGCCGGATTATGTACATGCAGTTTAAAAATTGTATGATTCTTTTGGAGACTCATACAGTAAACATATTCATACTTAAACATTACATTACATTGCTGGCATTAGGCCTGGTGTGATATGAATGTTGGATGTTGAAAAGAATTGCTTTAATTGGAATGGAACAAAACATTCAACTAGCAAACAACAACAGAATTTTGTGTTTGTGTATTAAATGCAACACAACAATAACAGACAGCAAAAAAGTATTTGAATTTTTCGCAATGTCCATATTTCCGTTAGTTTTGAACTTCAATGCACGAGAAGTTCGTTTCAAGGTCTGATACATTTTCTAAGTGAGAAATGCTTGGTTTTTCGTTGGAATAATAGATTATTCAGGAAAGCACACTCACTGGCATGACTAGTTTCGAACTCCAGATGCCTACTCACCGTGCCTGAATTGGTAACATTGGATAGATCATCAGTATTTAATTTTCACAGTTTTCCACCAAACGACATGAAAAATTTAAGTCAACAGTTCTTGTAACTGACACCGACCTCACCACGAAGAGTGGGAAATGAAATGTCAGATGACAGAAATTTCTCCTCCATATACGTTTACTCTATTTAGTCTCCATTTAGGATGTGGTGTTTGTTTAATTTTCGGAAATATTGAATTTGGTTTTTTGAACTAATTTTATAGAAAATTCAACTCGTTTTTTTCAATGAAGCAAACCGCAGACTCCTGATTTCATTTATTTTACATCAAATTACACTTGAAGTTTGAAAGAAATTTTGGCGCTCAAAAATTACCTTTGTAGCGGAATTTCACTCGAATAAACTACGCAAATATTTCTTCTAAAAACAAAACTGTACGTAGTGGAAGTTTGCTGAGAGGTAAAGAGCCAAGGACAACAGGAAACGCAAGAGGTGGAAGCGGAAACAGGAACGCAACCCGCGAACGCAACTCGTAACTTTTAACAGCTGTTTTCTCGAATCGTTGTTTTCTGGCCATACATATTATTAATTCACTTTCAATCGGAATTGAGTTGAAGAAGGATTTAATTAAAATCATGATTCAACAAGGGGTTTATTGCCATTGGATTTATTTGGTTCCAACGAAACCGTAATTTATTAAATCCTAGATGTCGTCAGTGATGCAAATTTTATCAATTGCTACTCTTGTATATGACGATAATACAAGTTCTAGCCCGCAATAAAAATTGTTCACCTCTTTCGGCGACGGTCAAATCGCTTATTGAAGGCAACAATATCTTTCGAAATTCTTGCGATTAGTGAGTCTCAGACAAAACTATTTTGCTTTTGATTTTGAAAAGCTCTCCAGTAATGAAAATCCATGTTCCACACATTTGAAGAATCACATAATTTTTAAAAATAAATAAATACGTAGTTTCCCACTACGTCCCATAACGGGGCTGAGGAGAGTTATGAGCTTTCTAGTTTTACACTTACTGACTGGCACCTCCAGTTTTACATCGATTCCGAATGGTTTTTAGAAGTTGCTTACGGCTAATTGCTCGATAATATGACCATCACACACCGTCGTCAAAAGAAATGTAAGATGGTCAGAGCAGGGATCGAACCCACATTCTCGTGCACAAGAGACGCGCACACTAACCATTGCACCACCAACAGGCACACACCTTAGTTAGAAATTGTAAATCCCGGAGTTGGCTGTTCTAAATTTTTGGAAATGTTAGTAAAACGAATACGATACCGAAATTAACGAAGCCGCTGCCTCCACTCCCAGAACTTATTGTTTGAAAAGAGGTTGTAGCAACCATAAATTCGGTTGTTACCACCAAATTGCACGTGCAACAACCGAAATGAGATTGTCATGCCTGAAAATTCGATTGAAGGAACCTCTAATGCGGTTGGAACAACCTTTAATTTGGATGTGGTGACATCTAATATGGCTGTGACGACTAATTCGCTTACTTTTTCTCTGGGTATGGGCTGGCTCGCTTGCTCTTCTTACCAAATATTCGTATTCTGAATTCTTGTGAATACGTTACTTTGTTTTCTGAATACTAAATTGATATTTTCAGTTTTGCTACAAAATGCGCAATTTCTAACATTGGGAATCCAAATGTTTTTATTTTCCTCAGTCACCTTTAAATTTACAAGAGGAGAATTGCGAATTATTTTTCAGAAGCTCTGCATATGTTCAACGAAAATGATATTAGAGAGAATATGGAAATAATGAAATACATACTTTCAAACTTTCTCGAATCTGAAAAAATTGGTATATTTTTATCAGTTGTTAAATTTGGGAATTGAAAATGAACTAAATTTGCTGGGAAACTTTTAAGGAAACTCTTCGAATTCTCAATGAAACAAATTGATTATTGTTTTATATACAATGCAATTATTTATTAGCGAAAATTCATCTAAATTTGATATAACTTATAAATAAATCCCGAAAGAGTTGGGGGGGGGGGGGGGCTCAATTTCGGGAGGGCGTCCGTAGTTTTAACTAATAATAGCAGCAGTAATTGTCAATGGCTAGGTGTATGAAGTGTTTTGCGACAGGAAAGGTATTACAAAACTCCTTGGATTCATTTTCTATGAGACGAGCTTTTCTTAGGCCTTGTTTTTCCTAACAGCACGCAATTTAGCCAACTTAGCTTGACGGTAGGCAGCTTTACGACGAGCCTGAATCAAACGTGCCTTTTGTGCCTTTTGGGCTCTTTGGCGGGTTAAAGCGGCATTAGTGGGCACAGCATTCACATCATATTCGGGTGGGCCATAGACCTCATCGGGTGTGTAAACAACGGCAACATCTGGAGTACCGTAGACTTCTTCGGGAGTGAGCTCGGTGGTGCCGGGAACAACATCATCTTCAACGGCGGGTACATCGCCAGGGAAAGCCTCCTCGAAAGGCACTTCAGGTTTCAACTCATCGGCGGATGGGTAGGGTGTGACAGGTACTTCGGATTCTTGGCGGGCCAGTTTGCGATTGCGTTGGATTAGACGCACAGGACGAGCTCTTTGCCTTTGAGCTTCACAGCCCAACACAGCGAAGGCGATGAAAAGTAAAACGAGAGCAAATTGGAACTTGGCCATTTTTATGGAGAAAACTGATTGCGTTTCTTGGAGTTAGTAAAACTTTGAATGTTTAGCTTTGGCTTAGCCTTGGACAACTGATATCTTTTCGAAATTCTACTGCAACATTTATACCCAATTGTAGGTGGTCTAAAACTCACAGCAGTTTAGATCCTTGTATGTATAGATCGTATGGATTACCTTGAATGGCTATCACGAACATTAAAATACTTGTGTCACACTCGTACGCATGTAGATACGAGTACTTATGAAGTATACAAATGCCGGTAGTGGCAATAAAAGTTATGTTGATTTTATGTATAAACGCTGTATTCCAATACCCATCGCAATGGAATGAATGCACAATCAATGGGTCTACACAGACTACAATTGGCATTTCCAATTCTGCGAATATTAAAGAATATTGGAGAGTTCATTCGCCTATTTGGTGTATAGCCTTTCCTAGAACTGGTTTGAGACAGATTTTAGAATTCTATGTTGCAGGCAGACAAGAGGCCAATTTTATTCAAATACATAATATCAAGTCGCAGTTGTGATTTGACTTTAAACTAGATTATATTGAAGTGCAATCTAATGTTGATATCATATTGAATCTGTCGATAAATGATTTCCAAATTTTAAATCGTATCAAATGCCTTTGGTAAAATATTTAGACGTTGGTGATAGGATATGATAATGACAATCAATGCTAACCACATGGATGATAATGAATTCGAAATGGAATTTCAATATTTTCTAAAAAAAAAAATTATTTAAAAACAAAGACAAAATTTAATGGTTTTATTCATGACAAGTTATGAGAGGTTTGACAGACGAGTTATCATACAAAAATCGTTTCTCACTATAATTATTGAAATTACGTTGTGAAAATTGTAAAAGATGTTTAGAAAACAAAGCAATACATTCCAAGATGTTGCAAGCAGACTATCCTAGTTGCCAATAGGTGGCTAAGTGTAGATGGTGAATTTCTGTTAAACAGGTGAATTTCTGTTATATTGTCTGCTGTTTAGGGTTGCCAAGGTTTAAATTAAGCCAAAAGTGGTAAAAGGTATACAAATATATCTCGTTATCTTTAAAGAATATTGAAAAAAAATAAACCTTACACAGTTACACGCAATTATCGGTAACAAAATCAGGAATCACTTGCCGATTTTACAGAATATGTCTTTTCAATCTCTGTTGTGAGGGTAACTCTGTACACCTATTTCAGCTTGTCGCTGTCAAGACACTATTAACTCACCATCTGACGCTAGCACCTCTACATGAACCGGCCGTCTTGAATCAACAATTGGTCATTCCGCAACTTACTGGTAGGTATGAATATCTTTGTAGTAAAACCTTGAAAGTAAATTTAGTTATAAACATTTGGAACACATTTGAACATTTGAACAGTTTGTATGGAATTGCAAAATTATAACTGTTAGTTAGTTCCCACCATATATTGTGATAACCTAAACACTGTGGAAATGAGAGGTTCGAAATTCTAAAAAGCTAAAGGGTGTCCAAATAAAAGTATACGATTTATATTTTGTTGCATTTTGTTCTATGCAAGTGGCAGCTCTGAGACTTGACAGCTGTTACCAATGATCGTTCCTACGAGTATTCTTAAAAATACACAAAGGAAAAACGTTTTTTCGTGACGGAGAAAAGAAAAGTGTATGTCGATTTTCCGAAACGAATCACCTTCACCGATGAGGCGGGATTTCCTCTGACTAGGTTCGTCAGAAATAAAAATTGTCGGATTTTGGGCTCAGAAAATCCGTACGAGATCCATGCGGAATAAATTCAACCACAACGAGCGACTGTATGGTGCGGCTTTTGGTTAGGTGGCGTGATTAGGCCTTACTTCTTTGAAAACGTTGCCGAAAATGCGATGACTGTGAATCGTACTCATTGCAGGAACATGATAACCGAGGTCATGTGGTTGAGGTCATGGTGTGATCGGTACCTACTGCCACACCGGGAATGAAACAATCGATTTGCTGGAGCAACGATTTCCATACCGAACCATTCTAAGATCATGATAAATAACCACAAACAATTCCTGAGCTCAAGAGTCAGATCTAACGTGTCGTCGGTGAGATAGAGCCACATCTTTGTCATCGAAAATTTAATGTAAAGAGCAAGGGCCTATGACCAGAGCCGCGTTACATTAATTTACAATGCAATAAAAATATCACCACTGTCCGAAAAAACACTTTATTTTTACATTAATTTGTGCTCAATTTTTGGGACACCCTTTATATGTTACTCTTTATAATCTTCAAAAAACACACTTCTATCAACATTTATTTTGAATATTGAAGCGGAATTAGATTGCAAAAGTAACAAATTATTTTGGAAATATATGTCACCTTGTTCTTTAGTTTAGGCATAAAATTACCTAATCAATAAAGCGAGACTAATTGATCTTAGAAATATCTTTCTTTGCTTTATTTTAATTTAAACTTCTGTAACTGTAAAAACACCCTTTGGTATTAACTTCTTATAATTAAATTGATGTACACATTGAAAAAAGGCTATAATTTTTAACATAGTCTTCTTCTAGCTCGATACATTTAGTCCATCGTTTCTCCAATTTTTTTTATTCCTTCCAAGTAAAAGGTGTACTCAAGGTCCTCAACATAGGCGTTTGTTTCAGTGACAACTTTTTTATTCGACCGAAATCTTCTACCGCCGAATCATTTCTTCTGGTTTAAAAATAGAAAGTAGTGAATGTGGAGTGAATCCCGACCATATGGCGGATGAGATAGCAATGACTAGTCCAATTGCCACGGTAACTACTCAAACCATATTGGTGGCATCTTTCGTCAAATATGATTGTTTTCGCTTCAAATCAATGTCGAATCAGTTTTCAATGTAATCAAAGTGAATCAATAAAACTGCCGATATTACCATGTTGGCCGACAGACCCACCTTGGCCTTCTTTGGTGTTCACCCGGAGAAGTACACTGCTTTGGCTGCCCCTTCGTCTCTGGTGTGTTAGTTTGGTTTGAAAATGGGCGTTTTTTCCACGCCCCTTCAAGTACCTCCCATACAAATCGACACATTTAATACAAAATCATATTTCTCCTAAAATTTTTTTCTGGTGAATGTGATTAGCTAGAACTCAAACATTGGTTAATAATCTGTAAATGCCTACTTAACTGAAGAAAATTGAGGAGGTTGCCACGCCCATTCTGGTACCTCCCATACAAAAGCTGGGCGGTCGTCCGGGTTGTCAATGCGATAAGTTTCGTGGAATACTTACAATCTTAATGAAATTGGGTTATATAGGCTTCGTGTCATCAAAATCCAGTCAGCGATTAAGACAATGGTGATTTTGCCACGCCCCACCAAGATAACTTGTGCGGCCGGCTGGTTGTTAAGCAAGATAACTCCCGCAAAACCGAACCAATCTTTATGAAGTTTGGTACTAGACAAAATTTACTCAAATGCACACAAAAGATGGGCTACAAGCGATCTTAATGAAATTCGATACTCGGGAAGGTTTTCCTAAAAATAAAAGATTAACTACTGTCCACGCCCATTTTCGTACCTCCCATAAAAAAGTTCGACGGCTTTCCGGCTTGCCGACTCGATGCCTCCCGCATTCCGCAACCGATCTTAACAAAATTTGCTACTGGTCAATATTTACTGCAATACTGTGTAAACATAGATGAATAACTTCGCTATGCCCATTTTTGTTCCTCCCATATAAATATTGGGCGGACAATTGTCTGGTAGTCACGATACCAATATTTAATAGAACTCGGTCGCAATGGATGACTTCGGGTAAGGGTATGTTTAAGTCGGTTCACCCGACTGAAATTTCTGTACTGATTTTTTTTTACATAAAAACCATGTTTGGAACTACTGTGCGACATTTTTAAAAATTGTAGGTATCGAACAGGGGGTTTAAAAATAGATTTCTATTTCGTGGCCGTCGGTGGTGCAAAGATTAGTGTGCGCGACTCTTGTACATGAGATCCTGGGTTCGATTCCTGCTCTGACCACCTTAAATTTCTTTCGACGGCGGTCACCTCGCATAGTGACGGCGACACTATCGAGTATTTAGCCATGAAAAAGCTTCTCAAAATTCCGTTCGGAAGCGGTGTAAAACTGTAGGTCCCAACCAGTGAGTATAACACTAGAAAGCCCACAGCTCACTGGTTGTGAAAAGTTGTCTCAAATTCCTTCATGGGATGTAATGGGAAACCATTTTTGTATTATATTTAAGAAAATTTAAGGAATTGGAGAGTATTCTTTCTGCCCTTCACTGTAATAGATAAATTGATTGCGTTATTTAAAAGACTGTTTCATTTTCTGGCAACTAGGGATTTTTTCCCATCTAATTAATCGAAACGTGTAAATTGTGAATTATGGACTTTCACAAATTTTCCAGCCATGAAACATTTGAGCTTTTTATGTATTCTATGTCACAACCCTGCTCATAATATGACATTTACTATACATATGTACATATAATCGTACACACAAATACATACATAGAGAATAATTCGCAATAATCCGTTATAAGTCTACCTTCCTCAACAGCCAGGACTTTCCATACTGTGTCCCTTCTGCTAAGTATAGCGAGCTAATGATAAATGATTCATTTTTCCTTGCTTGTATGTATGTATGGATTTATGTATGTGGGTGTGTGTTTTATTAAACCTCCATCATTAACTTGTACATGAACTTTGTAACCCCATTTTCAGTGTTTGCTCACACATTTTCTTCGAAATTAAACTAATCAAATCTCAAAGAAGAAATCTCATAAACACAACGAAGACGAAAGCAACGCAAAGCGGAGTAAAGGAAATGAAATGAAATGAAAGAAAGCCATCATCATCATCATCGTCATCATCATGCAAGCAGGCATTTCACTGCTCTTTCAACCAAGACGGCGAAGAAGACGAAGACGACGATGGCGACGTCGACAATCATCATTATTAAATTACATTGTCAAGGTCGTGTAGCCGACATGTGCACATACACACTTCCATATATAATATATGTACGTATGTACAAGAATTGACTGACTGACTGACTGACTTGAATAGGTAAATGAGTGAGTGTGGTGGATTCCATTTCATATGGATGTGTGTACTTATGTATGTACGTGCATATGAATTTTAGTTCTTCTCTTGCTCAGTTATGGCAACAAAAACCATCGACAAATACAACATTTTGCATGCAAAATCACAAACCATACAGACATTTTAATGACATTAGTACGTACACACGCGCAATCTTACACCCTGCGACATTTAAATCACATGCACCCATACAGACACAAGGAACAACATCAAAAGCAATTTAATTTTACCACATACATACATACATACTTGTGCTGTAAGAACGCTCACACACATACCATCAAACACAACCATACATACATATGATCAAACAATAACATGCGTGTGTATTTGTATGAATGAATGAAAACCGAAATGTTTATTTTTTTGTTTTGGAATCGGATCTACGCCGGTTATGAAAATGAAAATTTAACTAACAAGACACGTCTCAACAGACACGTACACACTTCCTCTCTTCCTCGTAGACACGCACACACACTCACACGCATCCATCAACACCAAAACCAATTATATACATATATTATACAGACACAATCGACTATACTGGGTAAGAAAAAATTAAATACAATTGTGCCTGCCTATATTTGTAAATATTATATAACAAATGTTTAGAATTATTAATAACTAAATGATTGTGCTGAAAGAGACGACACGTTTGTACTATTGAATTGAAAATGTACACAAAAATGTACCAAGTACAATTGTGGTGCCGAACTAATAAAGCAAACTTCTTCGAGGAATATTTGTAATTCTAATTTTTTAATAACAACACTAGGCAACATGAATACATTTTGGTCATCTAAATACGAAAATTATATTAATTTGTTAGCGGTTTCTTCAACCGAATTTCAGTTTTTGGGGTGAAATTCAGTCGTGACAAACTCAACTTCTTTTCAAACAATTAGTTCTGTGGGTGTACTTTTGAAGTATGAACTTATATTACTTATAGGTTAGGTTGGGAATGAGGATTTCATGACCTATTCTGGGGTTACACTTAAACCAGTGATGAACCTGTTTCGCACTCTTCTGGTTCCCGCGAGAAACCTCAAATTTTCCATAGGTTCTCCAATCTCCAATCTATGTCCCTTATATTCTCCAGACTAGGTATTCTCAATCCTGCAAAATCGGGGCAATTGTAGATAAAGTTTTCCATTGCTTCGATATGCTCTTTATACGCCCTACATTCAGTTGATTCCAGTTTCGAGTTTGCCCAGCTTTATAAGCCCCCTGGTCTTGTTCCTATCCAGATCGCCTCAGAGGATCAGTGGTGGAGAATGTGTTTATCTCACCCATGCAATCGGGTACCGTAGGTTAGGTTACATAGAAGTGGATGTCATTGTTGACACACACTTAGTCCATTAAGGACCGTTATGACACCACGGTGCCATATAATCCATTTCTATTTTAGATTGTCGCAAATGGGCTGGTGATCCATCGCGAGGGTTGTCTTAGGCGGATTGTCGACCTTGAACCCATTTGCCTTCCCAGCAAATCTAGCGGTAACAGGTGGAGGATAACTCCCAAACCATCGGTAGGGGTTCTGCGAAGGGCACCCGTGATAGATACCGTTGCTATTTATTCCCTGGACCTTTGTCAACAGACTTAGGTAAGTGTTTTTTTTTCAATACCGGCCACTAAACGACAATGCCGCAGAGCAAATCAGGCGGATAACAGTTGTATGTGTGTCAATGTCCTCCAGTGATCCTCTTAAATGATTATAAAGGCCATTGTGTCTCTACTGATCCTATCCTTAGTATTTAACTTGAAATTAAGCTTTCTGCCAAGAATCACACCTAAATATCTGCAGTATTGTTTAAGCAAATTTCTCTACTACAATAGCTGAATTTACAGACCCTTCTAATTCTGACCCTTCGTATTAACACCCAGCGCACTCTCCGTGGCCCACGATCATCGTAAGTTATCTAACACTTTGCGATGATATCGTATTGATCGCCGCTGGACTATCTGTGAAAATCATGGCATTCATGTTAGCCTTTCCAAGTAACCTTGATGCTACGAAATCCGCTCTCTTCGTTTTCCCGGTAAATAAACATATTTCCGTTTTACCATACTATCTACAATGCGCGGAAAAATTTCATCTAGCCCCACTGTTTTCAGAGGGACGAAACTCTTGTTTTAGTGCTCTCCTTACCATATGGTTTGAGATGGCTAAATTTGGATTCATAGCACTAACTAGCTGTTGATGCTATTTCATCGTGAGTCATGCTTTTACTGCCAGAAAGAGAGTTGCCACCCTCACAGAACTAATTGTGTGACAAATGGTTGTAGCAATCTTAAACTCGGCTTTTGCCACAAACGAATTGAGATCGTCACGACTGAATTTGGTTCCAACAACTGAAATTGATAATGCGGTTGTGACAAACTCTAATGTGGTTGTGACAATCTATAATTCCGGACGTGATGACACCTAAAGAGGTTGTGGTTACGGCTACTTTACCTGTGGGTGCAATAGGTCTCAACATTTGCTAGATTGTTTCCGTACTTTTGTTATCCCCATCAACCATAGTTCCGATCTGCATATGACTTTTCGACATGAACGTTTTAATCTCAGATGCATCGTTAACGGTATTAACTTGTTGACTAGAGAGTTTCCAAGAGTTCCGTTTCGCTGTTCGTAATTCCTTGTTTCCTATGATTGCCTTCATCAGCTTTTACTATATCTCTTTCTACATGCTCTATTATAAAGCCCACGGACTGTTTTCCCACTATTTCGCATTCTAACCCTCATTTAGGGATTTTCAAACTTAGATTTTCTCTGTCGGAGTGGTGAGCCTCCTCAAAGATATTCAGTTTGTCTACTACCCTGCCAATTTCACATGGTCCTTGAAATTGGCCAATGGCAGGTTTGTGCCGGGATCTCAACATAGCCTCGACCTTAGTCTAGTTTCTTAATTTAGTAGTTTCAAGCGGAGGCTATAACATTTTAGAAATGATATAGCGGTGGTCTGAGTATAAATATACATCTGAAACGTGTCATTCCTAGATGTCATCTATGTCTAAAGTCAAAAGTTTTCAGTATAAAAAGTAATATCGATAACGTCTTCCTTGATTTTGCTAACAAAGGGAACACTGTTGATAATTCAATGGCTAGAGGTCTATGAGTTTAGTAATTTAAGCAGAGCGTGCCTCCTCTTATTGCAGTTTGTACTACGCCAGAACAAAATGAATAGAATGGACATTAAATCCTATAAGGATCTCCTAACCATATTTGTCGCTTCTATTACCACTGTGACGGTAATCGTAATCCTAATCTTCTTAAACGTTTTATTCTAATGATTGATAATTGATTGATCAAAAATTTATCAAATTTCTATTTTAAAATTTTAAAACAATATAGTATTTTAAATTCATTCAGTTCCATCTCCCATCTCTAACCAACATTGAATTTATCATTGCACATGTTTTCATGTTTTCACACACACACGCACACACACACAGTCACGCAGTCTCCCATGAATTTATTAATATATTTGGTACAAAATTATTGAATTCATAAAAATCAGGTATTTGTTCGTTGCCGTTGTCGCTATCAGCTTTGGCTTGCGGCCAAATCGAGATAGACGCCGCCGCCGCCATTACTTTCAATTTCGACCGGCAATGGAGGGTTTAGAACAGATTGAAATGATTCATCATTATTGAATATTTTATTAATGAGAAATTCTATAAAAATAATGAATTGTGATTGAAATGAAATTAGTCTGTTGAAAATATTACAAATACTTAGTAACTGGGCTGTTGCGGTCGTCTGTCTGCTTTTCATTTTATCCAATAGGAAACGAAACGAAACACAACGCAACGTAAGGAATCTGTATCTGTGTGCATAATCGCCGGCTCGTTTGTGTGAGTGAGTGTGAGTGGTTGAGTGTGTGTGTGTTAAGTTCCTGCTATAATGGAGAACCATCTAAAATTCCTTTGGCTTTTGGTGATAATGTGGGCTATTTGTTTTGTGAATGGTCGGCAGATTCGCATTAGTCGCTACACCACCGAGGTTTCGGAGGACGCAACTGATGATGATGCTGCTTACAACGATGAAATTGATGCAATTGAGATAGAAGCGATAGTGCGAGAAATTAAATTGGTACCATATCCTGCTGCGGGCTACAGGCCATCAAAAGCCTTCCTTTTGCCCAATGAGATTGCGAGCGATTTGCGTGATAATGAGCCAGTCACGGAGCAAAGCCTCAGCACTTCAACCATAGCTGATGAATTGGATGTAACGACAGCAACAACGGAAGGTTACCCAAGTGACACAACAACAACAGCCATCAATGAAGTGCTGAATGCTCCTTATCCGGCTGCGGGTTTCAGACCTAAAATTCCTTTTAAATTACCCACCGAAAATTTACTTCAGGACGTGCAGGAGCAAAATAATAAGGAGGCAGTAGATGCGACAAAAGCCGAGGATACCACAAATGTGAGGGAAACCACAGAGCTTTCAATTGCAAGTCAGGAATCAGCAACTACAACACCGTTGGCAGAATTTACAACTCCAGCAACAGGACAGACTGAGGCGAAGACACCTTATCCACAGGCTGGGTTTAAGCCAAAGATTCTATTTTTCTTACCAAACGTTGATTTGTTCAATGATCAGGCTGCAAGTTTTAGACCTGAAATTCCTGCCCTCTCCAAAGTGCTAGAAAATGATGCAAAAGCAGAAGATACTACTGAAGTAGAAGGAACTAGAGAAGATCTTACCACTATTGGGTATGTAGATACTACTGTAGAACCAATTACTGATACACCTTTGGCAGAATTTACAACTCCATCAACAACAGCGACCGGTACAAACACTCCATATCCTCCGGCGGGGTTTAAGCCAAAAATCCTATTTTTCTTACCAACTGAAAATTTATTAAAAGATCAGCAACGACAAGCGGCTTCAACAACTACAACGGAATCTTTGCTGCTAGACCTTAGCACCACAGTACCTGAAAAAGATGTTAAGGCTCCTTATCCTGCCGCAGGATTTAGACCTTCAAAGGCATTCCTTTTACCTAGCGAACAATTGAAACAAGAGGAAGTAGGCGAAAGCAACAAGAAGAGTAAAATGCAGGATAACAATAGCAAACATCCTCCGTGCGGCTCTAGTACGGATCCCCTGGCACCTAAACCCCTCGATGGCGAAATGAATGATCCCGATTCGGAAACGATATTCACCCGGCCTCAAACTGTAGTGGTGCCAGCACGTTTGGCAGCAAAACCCCTAACCGTTTCACGTATGCAGGCGTGATAGCGTGCATGGCTGTCATAAATTTAATATAAGAATTTGATGGTTTTTGAAAAAAAAACATTGTTAAATTTCCAAATTTGTCTACAAATATTCAGTATTCCTGTTGTTCTGTTAAGTTTAGTGTATCTTTTTACTTGAGTTCGTTTTTTTCATATTCGACTTTGATGTTGTACGAGTACCAAAACAAAAATTGCATAAAAAATTCAAAACTGTGTTTGAATAAAAATTTTTCTAGGTTTTTTGTTAACGAAATTACCATATTTGTCGTTTTCTTGTGTCGTCTGCCAGTTATTGTTTCGTTATTTTGTTTTTGTTTCTAGGTCACTATAACACACACACAACAACAATACCAACTAAAAAAAAAAACACTGACAAAAATTCCATTTCTATTCACATTCAAAACGAGAACAAAAACCACTGCCAAAAGCCCCCGACCCCTCCTCACAATTACCACAGCGAATGAGGAAGATCCAACCAACATTAGAACGGAAGTAGGAAGTCATTTGTATTCGAATTTAACGTCCACATCGAAGCACAAAAGGCGAGCAGGGACTGAAAACAACAAAAATACCCAACTCACAACGTGTTGCATACAAATGTGACCGACTAAACAGTCCGAAAACTGTGTCCAACAAACCCATAGACTCGAGGAGACGCTGCTATGTGAGGTGTAGAGCGGAGGACATTGTTGTTTTTTAAGTCTCAGTTTCATTTTCAATTTCGATTCTTTGTTGTTTGGTCTTATTTTCCTAACAATATAATTTGATAATAAACACCAGCAAGAAAACAAGAAGAAGAATAGTAACAATCATTGTAAATATCCACTGGCCACATTGGACGGACGGATGAACAGAACCACATACACAATCAGACTATGGCCATAATCGTTATAGTTAATACAACTAACGAGGTCTATGAGCAGCCTATGTGAGTGCGAGTCTGTGTGTTTGCGTTCATGTATTGGCCAAAAGCAAAACAATCGATGACGTTTTATATAGTGTGTATGTGTGTGTGTGTGAGCTTGGCCAACGACCATCAGATCACAGCCATAATACCGTCTGTACGTGTCTTACATGCAAAATGATAATAATGAATCCCAACACTCACATACCCACATGCAAATATCAAGAAACACACACAAATACCTACGTATATTCCAATATCTGTTTAGGATTTTGTGTACACACACTACCTACATACTCGTACTCGTCCACTCATCCATATGTATGTATATTTATTCCGCAAACACCCAAGTCTGGCCGCAACACAGCCATTTAAACTTCATTGTAAGAGGGTGTAGGGTGCCACCCTACACAATCAGCCGGTCAAATAACCAAATTTTTGCCAGAACATTGAACTGCTTGGTTCTTCATTCTCATTCTTGCTGTGCGTGTCTGTCTAGCTGGCACTCGTACAATTCAATTCAATTTTACCATTGAGATAAAGAGCCCCTTGCTTAGGTCCCCAAGGAGCAAGCCTACACACAAGCCATTGAAGAACAAGTCTATTGCAAATCTATATTTAACTGCAAAAGTTGAATGCTCCTATTTGTTGTATTAGTCCAGGAATTAAAGTAAAATGTTTAATGTATAGTGAGTGCGAAAAGTGAGTGCTTAACCTGGCCGCCCACAAAAAGGAGCCTAATCACCATTTTCAGTCTAAGCATCGTCATCGGCAATATATTTTTCTCCAACTGTCCGTCTCTACTATAGCTCAGGGATATCAATGTTATAAGGCGTACAAAATGGAACTACACGAAAGGCCTCCTAAATCAGATCCTAAGTCACATTGATTGAAAAACTACACACAGGGGAAAAAGTATATCCCAAAAATATTTTTTCTGCTATATTTGGCAAAGTTGTACAAACATTTTCATAAATGTTTATTGCGAACATGCTATGGTTGCGGCGTATTAAAATGTAAACATATTGTGTTCGATGCGTATTATATAACTTTACATTTGACTAAGTTATAACATTTTAGCTTATTTTTGTAATTTTTTGGTTTACTTGAAATATATTTGCACGCTGTAAAGTTCGTTGTTGTTGTTTGGATGCAAACATAACGTGGTTGTAGCTTGTCGGAAATACAGTATACTTGTGTCCAAGCACAGTATGTTTGCTATTGATTTATAGGTTATAATATATGTTTCTGTGACCCAACTGTGGCTTTGTTTGTTGAAAACTTCTGAAAACAAACACGTGACACACAAAAAAGCAGCACGTCTTCAATTCATGAAAACTATGTTTGCAAACATATACGTGAATCCTGCAATATGTTGCTGGGGCCGTTTTCTTTTTTGGCGTGTAGTTCTAGATTATTTCAAGAACATTCACAATTTTGGAGACTGCAGATTGAGGGCTCCCAAAAGATGATCTGCCTAAATACAGCCAGTCTCCGCATCATTGGGCAGGCTTTGGATCACATCTTTCACACCACCACCACCGATGTTCGTTAACGCTTGTAGGCACTTGGTGCACTCTAAAGTGAAATTAATTTCTTGGATCTTAAAACACTATTGAATGGCCCATTAATTTACATGCCCATTAATTCTTGCGCCGTTTGTCCCTGATGTTTTAAAGATGCATTTGATTTTAACGATGTGGCTATTCGATTTTACCGATGGAATCATTCGACCTGATTGATGTAAGAATTAGGATTTTCGGAATTCACAGATTTCAGCACTTCTTGACTGAATAATGCATAAATTTAGTTAAAAATTTTGGGAGAAATATGGGTATAATACCCCGATTCCAATTCCCCAATAATGTCTTTGGGACGCTGGGGCACTATTACATCATTGTTGAAAAATATTATAATAAATGAATTAATAATAAAAAAAATAGTTTTCACATCACAAAACTGCTTGAATATTGTAACACTCACCTCCCAATTTAAAAACAAATGAAAATGTCACGCTTCGTCTACCAAAGTTACGCCAAATTAAATTCGATTTTATAAAAGAAATCTTTCTTTCGGTTAAAACAAACCTCTGATTTAAATTGATAATAAAAATTTTCTAGATAATTTTATATAATTTTTTCACAGAAATTTACAACTCAAGAAATACGAAAGGTGAAATTCCAGAATACTGTACTTAGTAGTTTCCCTACAAGCACAACCTCACAGATGACCTCACTGGAGAAGGTGACGACAACCGAAGAGAGGTAATTAACTCCGGAGGAAGTTATACTAGCATTCAACATTTCAAGATGTTATGACGCTGTACAAAAAAGAAACATATTGTTTGACCGAGTTATATTTATACCACTTGTTTGGTTATATTGTTATATTTAAACCTTTTACATTAAAGTCAACTATACTACACCCAGCGAAATAAATATAAAGGCAGCAAAATTTTTTGATTTTCCCAAATATTGAGATGAATTTGCAAGTTGTTATTTAATATTGTATTAGGCCTTTCAAAATGAAATAATTTTCACCAAAAATTCTTCAAGGTGAATCAACAAAAATAAACTAATTACTAGTGCGAAATATTTATAAAGGCAAAAGGTTTTTTAAATATATTAGAAAGTTTCGTAAGGCGTATGATCTCCATTAACGCTTATAACTTCTACTAAGCGTCTTGGCATTGAGTTTATCAACGAAGAAATATGCGCAGGATCAGTTATTACCCATTTTCTTGAATTGCTACCCATCGATCCTTGACATTCTTCAACTGGCGGCCTGGGTGGTAAACTTGGGAATGTAAAATAGGCCAGAGGTTCTCTATCGGATAAAGACCAGACTAAGTGCACGTCAGTCAAGAGTTGGTATTATTTCTGGACTCCAGAAACTTTGGAGATTTCTTAGACCGATGTACTGCTGCGTTGTCTGCTGGATGATCAATTCAAGGACACCAATTTCCTCTCCAGAATTACCTAAGACGACATCCAATAGTCGAATATAATACACGGTGTCCAGTTTTGTGAAAATGAGACATATTGGAGTGGTTCCTCTATAACTCATACCTGCCCAAACCGTAAGGGACCCACCCCCAAAATTTCGCCGCTGACGCATAATTTTGGAAAAATCTCTGGAGCGCCAATATTTGCCCGAGCCATTAGGTTCATCCAAATTTAATTTTTTCCATCAGCAAATATCACTCCTCATCCAAAAATCTGTACATTTCAGCGAATTTAAATCTGGTTAATTCGTGTATTGGTTTGAGACCAAGTTTTCCATACTTTTTCCCACATGACAGTTTCAAGTCGCGTTTCATTACTTGTGGAACACGACCCAACCTTGCTCCCAATCTCAATTCAGCCTTAATTTCCTTATCACCGAAGATTTCTTTAACAGCATCCCTTTTGATCTCTATTTTGGCGCTTTCACTGATCAGCGGTATCCTTCCTGGTCGTTTGGTGTTTCCATATTGACCACCCTATTTTATAAAATTGTCAATGACACAGCTAGATCTTTTCAATCGCCTCAAAATTTCCCGATTATAGAGCCCTTCATCATGATAATCTTATAATTTTCACTTTCTTCTTTACTTATCGACTTTCCACCAAGTATTCTATATAAATTGATATTTTTTTTTTAATTTGACCTACGTTAATTTTAAAACAATGAAATAACAACCAGAGGAAACTTGTTTCTGTTTAAATTTCTATTTACTACTGTTCGAATACGGGTTTTTTTTCGCACTAGAAATAGAAAAAAACAACGTCCCTTCTCAGTTAACTTGTAAAAGAGATCGAATGTTTACATTCTCTGACATAATATACCTAGTGACTCATATATTTATTAAAATTTTATAATTATTTCGCTGGGTGTATTTGACAACAAACTTATTTTCCATGAACGTAGTTATCATTTAGCAATTTATATCAACTACGCAAGTTTTGCACCTACGATGTGGTTGAAATTGTGGTCATTATTAACTACGGAATTTGTTGGGTATAAAATTTAAAGTTTTATTAATTCTGCATGAAATTTTAAATGTAGATTCTAAACAGAAATATAATTTATTTTGAATTTGCATGCAAAATAAATATTCGGTTCTTCCAACAATGCTGAAATAACGAAATCATATTTTGCAAAATTTTGTTTGCATATTTGGATCTCATTGGAGCAATAGACATATTAATTACAATTGGCTAAGACGTTATTGCATTTAGACTTAACCATATATTCGTGTATAATATTACCTAACAAAATAGTCCTATTGCTAGTAATTTAATGAAAAATCACTATAATCACCAATAAGTTCACGAAATTTCATGTGTCCAATTACCTTTAACCAGTAGTTAAATTTACAAAATTCAAAAGCAAAAATACAAAAAATTATAAGTTATATATCGACTATGTGTCAAAGTCTAATGCAGCAATAAAGTCCATGTATCCACTGATCAATAGGAAGTCCAAAATGACTATAGAAAATAAGCTCCTGATTTATAACTCAGTTATTAGACCAGTTCTGACATATGCAGCTCCGATTTGGTACGACGCCGCTGCATGCCACATCAAAAAGCTACAGATATGTCAAAACAAAATATTAAATTTAATTTTTGACTTGCCTTGGCACTACTCCACTAACAGACTACACACGCTTGCCAATAACATTCTTATTAATTAAAAACAGATTAGAGCAAATAAGCGACAAATTTTTCATGCAGTGCCAACGGGCAAGCTATAGTCATATTAAGTCCCTAGTGGACGACAACTAGGTTCTAGTATTTAGTTTATAAGTTTTATCCTAGTTCTAAGTTAGATTTAAGTCTCAAAGGGTTTTGAAAATTTTCCTTACAACAATATCTAAATTTCGCAAATATGTTATTAAAATCAGATTGGATATTTAAGTAGAAAAGCTAATAATTAAGCTAAACTCTTAACTAAACATATATGTATATAAAAATGCTGTAACGAATTGATTTAATATTTTAGCAATAAATGAATGAATGAATGAAAATGAATGAATGAATTTCGACTACTAAAGATACCTTTAAAATATTTTCCTTTTCCAGATTAAAGATATAAAAAATATATGAAAAAGAAAGTGAAAACAATTTTCAAGCTGTTCATCCTCTTTAATACAGATGTGACTTGTCACTTGCCTTTCTTTGTTTACTGTGGGTTTAACATTTTATTTTATAGAAATATTTAAATATTTTCATAGTTATAAACTGAATCACGTCTTAACTATTTGCGCAAACTGTAGGTACTATCTGTATTCATTTGCCCTAGTGTAGGTGTTTGTGTTTGGCATCGTACAACATAGTGATGAATGGTCGGAGCGTTCATAGTTAAACATTCACCTGTTGCTTGGCCTAAAGATCCTTCCCTATGGTTATTCGAAAGGATATTGTTTGTTAGGTGCCATTATGTCTTTGTTCATCCTTATGTCTGTCTGTATGAGTACAAGGACTTGTATCCATTTATACCGTCGTTGTCGTTGTCGTTGTCGTTGGCGTTGTCGTTGTCGTTGTCATTGTCATTGTCATTGTCTCTGTCTCTCTCTCTATGTCGCTGTTGCTGTCGTTCTGCTGTTGTTCATGCAGTTAACTAATAACGTTGTCATTTTGCTGCCATTGGAGACTTATTTATTTCAATTTAATTTTACATTTCGGTTTCGACTTGCACAAATATTGACTGATTAATGGTGTACAAGGCAAGGACTGGCAGCGAATGTGGGCAACTAAGTAGAGAGGATGCTTAAGTTACCTTAGGCTGAGATGGCGAACAACCATCTGCTGTCAGTTGATGAAGTATGGCCTAATGGTTCATGCACTCATGTAATTTTAGCAAGAGAAGGAAGGAAGGATATGGAAGAGGTTCCTTGTTGTCCTGTTGTCGAGGAAATTGTATTATTTCAAACGAGATCATGGAATCGATGAACATTTGGTGTATTCATTTTCATTCAAATTGCAAACTAAATATAGTTTTGATAATGGCTGATTCGATTCTATAGTTTGAGATTTGAAAATGAAAATTAATTGGCAGGATCATGTATTTTGTTTTATGTTGATTGAAAAGGACTTGGAAAAGCGAATGGGTAGTTAGATGAGGATTGAAGCTAAGTAGGTAAGATTTCCGAAGTTCTTCCTGCACCTGCAATGAAAGGATAACATAATTTTAAAGTGTTAGATGATTTTACACCGTTTCCTAAAACATAGGCGATTTAATTCAAACAAATCACATATTTGTTATATAATTTTTATTTAAGTTTTTTACTTCTTTTATACAAAATTTGCTTTAAAGATTTCTTTAATTCTTTTATTTTTTTCATATTACTAATTGCTTTTTCCTAGATAACTCAACATTTATAAAATTATTGCCAAAATTTGTTAGATGACACCTAACAACTAAGTAAATACACGGAAGTAAACATGTAACTTCTCATATCACAGTCTAATCCCAGTTTATTGGGCAATATAGTAGAAGAGAGGTTGTTGGAGATGTTGTGGTGGCTGAAGCTGAAGACGAGCGGACTTTACTGTACGCAATTTAGCAGGAGCATCTTTACGCAATTTGGCAGGACGTGCAGAGGTTTTGGGGACACCACCACGACGAGCTGTTATCAAACGGGAGGAAGCAGCAGCTTCTTCTTCAGCGGCAGCCTCTTCTGCAGCGATTGCCTCTTCTTCGGCAAGAGCAGCTTCGTCTTCTTTTGTAGTGGGAACTTCCTCTTCGACTGGCAGGACATCATCGGTATCAACAGGAACCTCTTGTTCTGGTGGACCATAAACCTCATCGGGTTGATTGGGGGTTTGTTCTTCAGCAGCGACAGCTTCATCGAAAGGCACTTCAGGTTTCAATTCATCGGCGGAAGGATAAGGAGTAACTTCATCTGGCTCAGCTTCAACTTCCTGACGAGCCAAGAAACGGTTGCGATTAACTTGGAAGCGAGAGGTGAGAGAACGAGGGGCTTGTGCCGCACACAAAGCTACAGCCAAGAAAGCAATGAGAAGGATGTGAACGAATTTAGCCATTTTAGGTTGATAAGGTTGAATGTTCTTTGTGGTACTATACTAGATTTTAGTTGTAGGCAACTATTTATACTGTAGAGAGGTTTAGAATCTACTCGCCTACAAAGTTTACTGCCACGATGTATCAACGCCTGCTTCCTCATGTTCTTATTGTCAATTTCAGCGACCTGTTTGGCATAACTAAAGATTCTTCAACTAAACCGAAATTCGGATATTTTAAAGGTGACTAAATTAATTCTAGAGAGGCCTAAACGATTTTAGGCCGAACTAAAGCAATTAAAATGATATGGCTAAAACCCTACATGCCAGCAGTCATGTAGTGGTGGAGGTGTTTAATTCACATTGGCACGTCTCTTTGTCATTCCACGCACGATGAGCTGTACTGGGGTTCCACATGCGCTTAACTTATCATAATTCAAAACATATTTATTTGTTTTATTTTTGACCGTATTCGTAGCCACCTGAATGTTTGGCTATGGCATGAAAATTAGATGGCCAATAGCCATAATAGTTAATAATGGGAATTTTTGTGGTTTCGGGAATTTCAATGAACTATCTTTCTTATACCCAATGGCATTTCTGGAACCTCAACAAAATAGTGATTCCAGAGGTCCGGAATGCGTATTTTGTTTCAGTAATAAAATCTTTCTATTTTCATATCATACATGATAAGGTTTAATCATAAAAGAGTAATGGGAAGAGAGGCTGTAATAAAGTTATCTGCGAGGATGGCAATGAAGGAGTCTTCCAATCATTATATCTTGTACAACATTTAACCCTTTCTATTATGAAACTGATTAATTCGTTAATTATAAGTATGGGGTGTCGTGCTTTTCTTTGGACACACAAATCAGAACTCATACGTCACGGTGGTCCAAAGGACTTTGTGGTGTCGTTTGTATCGTTTTCTGCCAATGAAATTGTTGGTTTTATTGCGAAATCCTGTTAAATTACAATACACATTTATCAAGATTTTTGTTTTGCTTTAGTTTTTATTGTTGAGCTACAAACGAGTATAAGGAAAATCAGTGTAGCATAAGATTTGGAAATAAAAGAACCCAGTCAGACAATCACACAAGAATGGCCAAGCAAGGGAGAGTAACAAATCCTTTGTATATTGTATTATAAAACAGTTGTTGCTTTAGTAACCACACACAGAAACAGGGGGAGAGAGGTTGAAAACCAACCGACACTAATGCTGAAAAAGAAGAATTAAATTGCATTGTCATGCTAAAGCCAAACAAATTTATACTCCCCAAAGACATAATAACAATGATAATTGGATGCTTGCCAATGATATGCATTTCATACACATAGAACAATACACATAACGCACACATACACACATGTACACAAGGGCTTGCAACACACTCGCAAATACGCAACTACACTCACGAACATAAAGAGAGAACATAGATATAGATCATATACAAAGAATATGAAAAGTAGATTGTGTTGTGGCAGACAGACGGATAGACAGACGAGTATACATTCAGCAAGCACGCCCGTCCTTTGCAACCAACGTAACGTTTCTTCACTATAAGTACTCCACAACAACAACAACAACAACAAAAGCGATAACTCATTTGTCAGAGCGAGTGTGTACGTGTGCATAGTGTTGTAGTTGTTTGACTTGAATCCTGGCCATGTAAGAGTACGATATTGTGACAAATTTAATTGAAGTGCACAGGACATCATTCCGCTCGGTGTAATAAATACCCGAAACAGAAACACATGCCTGATGCACAATGAAACAGTCCAAGGAGACTTGTACAGAGCATAAAAAGACGTCCAGAGATCATTTAAAGATTATTAAAATCAAACACATGACTTTAAGACAAAAACAGAAAATCCAAGCAAAGAGTTAACATCATTCATTAACAACAAAATGTAGTTAGTATTCATAGTACTAGTATACCAGCTTAAAAGTATGCACTACATTTTTAATTTATTAAACTTTGATTTACAACCTCATTTTAATGGTCAATGTTGGTGTATAGCATTCGGAACAGTAATAACAAATTAATTTGTTATACATGGAGTAAGGATTTGACTAAAGCAACATAACTGCCTTCATAATCACATTATTAAATATTTTTCCACTATACACGTGCTGGAATAAAGGTCCTGCGAATACGTTTAGTTGCAAATGTTAAAGGTAAAGACGAACAAGAAATTAGGCTTAATAAAACAGTAGGCGACTAAGTTTATATATCGTACCCTAACTACAAAAAAAAACATAACTGAAATTTTTAATGTTTTAATAGACAAATTACTAAGCCTAAAATTCAACATTAAGCCTAATGTTCAACCTAAGCTTAAACTTCAAGCTTGTAAGCTTGTAGTATGAACTTCTTATACATTACCATATAAACCAACAAACATCGGTTATAAATACAAATTCAAAAGTACCTGACATTAGCCCGGTCATGAAAACTATTCCCATAGTGGGAAAATACAACACTGTGTATTATGAATAAAACTTGGCACTTAAACAAAGAACTGCATACATGAGAGAAAGCAGGTGGAAAAGAAGAACTTGGAGGAAACACAGCTTTTTGTTCTTGTGTTAAAATAATTTAGCTTTTCAGTATGAAAGGATAGATAGGGATTTTAGATTGATACTAATTCGCATATGTAAAATTTCTCATACTAGTTTGAATATATGATCTACCGGTGATAGCAATTCGGCACAGTAATTAGGTAGCTGATGATGAACTTGCCGCGAAGCTCGAAACTACGGATGCCAGGGACTGTGATTAACTGAATTGTTTGTTCCTTCAATAAAACCTACCATTTTACATTTAGAAAAACGTTTCTTGCTTGTGTGTGAACTTCTCATACATTACCACATAATCTAAAATATTAATATATTATGGACAAATTATCCAAATATATCGCAACCTAACAACAAAAGAGTCATAACTAAAAATTTTCGGATTTTCATATTATGCTTAAAAACAATACCACGACCATTTCTAAAAAAAAAAAAGTTTCCCATTACATCCCATGAAGGGACCGGGGACAACTTCTCACAATCACTGAGCTGTGCGCTTTCCGGTTTTCACTCATTGATTGGGACCTACAGTTTTACACCGATTCCGAACGGTATTTTGAGAAGCTTTTTCGTGGCTATATTCTCGATAGTGTCGCCGTCACTATGCGAGGTGACCGCCGCCGAAAGAAATTTTTTTGACGGTGGTCAGAGCAGGGTTCGAACCCAGGATGGGAAGATTCAAATGATCTCTCGCAAATTCCCCTTATCTGGTGAACTAACGGGTCCGCCAAATAACTTTTTTTTTTTGAAAATGCTATAAAAAAAAAAACTACTGAATATTTTCTCAAATTTCTTTTTTTATTTGAAAGTACAATCCTTCCGGTTAATAATGGAAAATAATTTCATTCAAATGGCTGCCTCGGCTGGCCATGCAGTAGCCTACACGATCGGTCCAATTTTTAAGCACATTATCGATTGTGTGCAGTTGTATTTCACCAATGGCTTAACGAATATTGTCCTTTAAAGCGTCAATTGTCTCTGGCTTGTCGGCGTAGCACTTATCTTTGAGGGCACTCCACAAATAATAGCCCAACGGTGTCAAATCGCAGCTCCGACGTGGCCAAACGACATCAGCTCTGCGGCTGATAATGCGATCTTCAAAAACAGGGCGCAAAACATCGAGTGCAGCTTCGGCTGTGTGGCACGTAGCGCCGTCCTGTTGGAACCAAATGTTGTCAATATCCTCCTCTTCAATTTTTGCGAACAAAAATTCGTTCAACATGGCCCGATAACGATCGCCATTGACTGTAACGGCCATTCCTTGCTCATTTTCGAAGAAAAATTACCCAATTATGCCTTTGGACCAAAATCCGCACCAAACAGTGACTCGTTTTGGGTGCATCGGCTTTTCAAAGTATGCGTGCGGGTTTTCTGTGCCCCAAATGCGACAATTTTGCTTGTTTACATACCCGCCAAGATCAAAATGAGCTTCATCTGAAAAGATGATTTTTTTTGGCAAAATCGGCATCTGCAACATGACCATGATTTTCAAAGTAATGTCGGAATAGTTCCCAGCGTTGTTCAAGCGTATACACAACCATATTCGTTCAGCGGAAGGATACAACTAATTATCTGTCACATCAGACATGAGCTAAGTATTACCATTCACAAAATAAGCACTACTTGAAAAAAAAAAACGTTAGATGGCGGATCCTTTAGTTATACACGTTACAGGCAAAAAGTATGCAAAGATCTTAGTACTTAATATCAGTACGTAGGCATTAACAATTAAGTCCATTAACATAGCAAAACTATTTGAACAACTTCTGGCATTAAAATGTTAGTTTCAGTTTTTAATGACCCGCTGAACATATTTTTGAGGAGCTGCCTAAAATCGACTAAATCGCTTGCCTCCCCACACATAGTCGTCCAAAAATGTGTTTAGCAGGGGACTAAAAACACGCCTAATATCGCCAAAAGTGCCTGAAAATAGGCAGACGATATTAAAATCTGGTTATGGCAAAGATATGCTTCAAATTTTTTCTAAAATTATTTAAATTTTTCATTTCCTATAAATGCGATTCATATAGACTGTTTAGGCGAGTCGAGAGGATTATTTGTAATTTATTTCAAACATTATAAGGATTTAAAAACTTTTAAATGCCGACATGGTGGTGTATTCAGTCTATGTAACTTTTTTCCTCAGATTATTTATCAGGTCATTTTTCTTTTTTCTTCTTTTAATTTGCTTCTTCTTTTTCCATCATTTTATACAAAGGTATCCGGGTGACAAACATGATGGTGATGCGTGATTAAAACAAGAAGTCACCTTTGTGCCACCGACCAAGACACCAGCTCAGAAATGCTGTTGGTCTCAATGACACCATATCTCATATTGAAAAGCCCAGATGGTGTGACTGTTGCGCAAAGATCACGGGGTACAGTTTTCCGAGCAAAGCAGAGGAGAAATGTGCCAGATTGCACACCTTAGATTAGAGTTTTTTTGGCATATTATTTGTTGATAGAAAGGACAAGGTTAATATAATGAACCACAATACGAATAACGGAAAAGGAAACAAACCAAGCAAACGTAAATACAAAATTAAATGAAATTAAAGTCAACGAATTATGTGTGCACCACCCTGTCAAATAGGGAGGCTAAAAGTATGCTTTGTTTAAAGAGGCCTATAATTATGGCATACAATTTTAAGGAATTTAGGAAACTTTACCTTTTGACTGGCAACACAATACTCATTGAATTTCATTGTCTTGGCCCTGTCTCTGTATTTTAATCAGTCTATACATATATTGTTATGAATTAAACTTCTAGTTCAAACTTAGTAATATTGGAGAGCTTGTAGAATCTACGAGTCCCAAACAGAGCCTAAAAGTATGTTTCACCCGTAAACTATATGACCATTTTCATAACAATTATAATCGCTTATTAGACTAAATTATATGAAACTTTAGCTTACTAAATTGTTTGTGAATTAAAGACTTCTGACTACAAGCTTCTCGTTTATACTTGCCAAGAACATTTGAACATCTATCCTGCTTAGTAAGCTAGTTGACAAGTCAGAGTCAAATCCTCATGGAAGAGTCTTTGAGAACATTTCTGTGACGGCATTGAGAACGCGTCTGACGTTTCCAGACTGTCACTCCCACTTCTCTGCGATATCTGAAAGAACAAAAGGGGTGATGAACGACGTTGAGTGATGAATCGTTGGACCTTAATACACACTGTACCGCAGACATATGGTCGGAATCACCGACCAACCACGTTTTCTTGCACGTTGCGGGAACTAATGTGACTAATGGAACATTACACTGCGCAATAACAAGTTTTAAAACCTACACATAATAGTACCAGTGGAGTTACAAATTGGACTCCACATTTTGACCCTGACTCTTGAACCTTTATACGAGCTACATTCAGCTACCAATCAATTTGATTGATTGATTGACATTCAGCTATTCTAATTTCCTGTTAGATGAAGACAATCCAAGCTATCATTCATTCCTAATGCTAAGAAATCATCACATATTACTCGTAGTCAAAAGACTTTGCAGAAATCAATCTGTCAACTTTCCTTCTCAAGGCACTGGAAAGTATGATTGACTCATATCTGCCCATGACCATAGCTTGTTCTCGGCTGTCCACATGCCAGCACGCAAACAACAAGAGCAATGTTGTAATTTCCTTTAAGGCTGTAAGAGATCATGTTTTCTCCGGTTAGTGAAAAAAATTTAAATGTCGCGGGTGGGATTCGAACTCACATTCGCTGGACGATCGTTTCGATGTTTGTGAAGCATCATCTTCAGCAGCGTCTAGCCCGTTAAGCCACTCCGGTGTGTATTTACACAAGTCACTAACCCGACACATTTATTGATTGTGTGTAGAGCAATATTTAACTCGAAATGAAAATAAATGAACACCCTAGCGGGGAATCTTATCACCACTTCTCTGGAATTTACAACCGCATAATGTATTGCTTGAACTGGAGGGATCAGCTTGCACAGTCGTAGCTTTTGCTGACGGCCTTTCAAACGCAGTACCTTAATTAAATTCTTACGTACAGATATGTGTTCTAGGGCTTAATCAGAAGACCACGAAGAATTGGCTACGTGTAACTCTGGAGAAGACCGAGCTCGTCCTCTTTACCAGGAAGCAGAAGGTTCCGAATATTGAGCCATAGTCATGTTATGGTAGAGAAACTTGCGTAAAAGGTAATGGTCGGTAACTAGGTGTAATTCTTGTCAGAAACGTAGTTCCATGACAAATACTACAGATAGGATCTGTAGAGTCACATTGGCTCTATATTCGCGTAGGAAGGTTATAGGAGTTTTGTTGCCGGTTCTGGAAAATCAAGAATGAGGACAAAAGACTAGGTAATGACAATTGTGTGTTTGATGGGTGTCCTTCGCATAAACCCGCTATCCATCACCTGTTACCTATATATTTAATTGGAAAGCAAATGACTCCAATGTCGGCAATATGCTTCAATCTGCGTCAATCTAAACTAAAAGTGGAACCTATGGCACCCATTAAAATCTTTAAGAAAAACTTCTCCACTCATATCCCCGACAGGTAAGTCTTGAAGGGACGCATACAATCACAGAACTAATTTTTTTAAATAAAAAATTGGAGCAACCGCAAATTCGGCTGTTGCAACCGAATTGAGGCTGTCACGATTGAATATAGTCCCCAAACTGAAATTCGGTTAAAGCTATTCTAATAGGTTGTGGCAACCTCTAATGCGGTTGGGATAACCTTTAATTCGGATGTGAGGACATGTAAATTCGTTTACGGCTCAGTTAGCTGTGCACTTTCTCATTTGTAGTCTCACTGATCAGGCCTATAGTTTTACACCGAATTCAAGCGGTTATTCATTGAGAAACTTTTTTATTGATCATTGTCACCGATAGCAATGAAAGTGGCCTGAGCGCGGAACCCGTGTGCTCCGCTAACCGTTGCATCACAGACAGTTGTTGTAATATAATATTTAAAAACAAACAAATATCAGTTTTCACCACCCACGTATATTTAAATATCTATATGTATATTTCCAGTCGCAGATGCATGTAATATCATTCTAAAGATACATGTGTATATAATAAGTATACAATTGCATATACGTACATATAAATGTATATACGTACTTATATATGTAAAGGCAGACATATAAAAAAAACATAGAAATGATAATTTTTATGTCAAAATGTTAAAGTGTTTGAGATACAGCAACACCAAGTATTACACCAGAATGCCTTTGAAAACATCACGTATATTTTTAAAGCCATTCATTTGCCTGTACATTCACATGTACAATAGAGTGATGTGAACTGTAATTTTGTTATACTACGACTATGATGGAGTTCTTAAATCACCATCTCTGGTGTATGATATTATTATACCCTGTTTATAGGTGCGCCATCTGTATACAAATCTTTCATTAAGTATCGATATGATACTTCAACAATAAGGCCAGACGACAGTGGTTTAGTGTATCTGATTTTAAATTGGTTATACTTTAATACGATAAATGATTTTCATGTTTGACTTAACTAATATTTATGTCAAAATGAGAGTGGATGTCGTCAATAAACAGTTTGTTGTGGATATTGCAGTTTGATTCTCCAATGTTAATTGCGCCTAAAAGTATGCCGTAATTGCAAATTGAAAATTAGTTCACACCAATTCACCACGAATGTTTGATAATATCTCAAGAACAGTGTGAAACCACTAATCATTAAGTCGATGTCGAACTTTTGAGAACAATCCAGATCGGACAACTTTACTAAGGGATGGTTTTGAATACGGCTGAAATGGTATGAATAGCTGATTCGTAGTGAAATTGAGAGCAGTCTCTGGTCAAATGGTTCATGGTTAAACTGACCAACCGTCCCACTTTTGCCGGGATTATCCCGCTTTTTACGGCACTGCACCGCCGTTTGGTGCCTCATCCCGACTTCAACTAAATGATTATATACAAACTAAAATACTTTATTTTATATATATAGACCTATTTTTAATAAAATCATGTAGTTTTACTAAATGTTTTATTTAAAACCAAAAAATCACAATTTTTTAATCATTGTGCCCCTCTTTTTGGACATAACCAGTTAGTCATTTTTGTCAACAACAGAAATATCATCGTCCTTTTCATGAAATCGCAGAATACTATATCAGATATCAGTTGAGATATTTAAAATTTTTATAAACAAATTTAAATGTAAAACAATCTGAGTGTTTGATGGAGTTACTAACCAGGTGGATATATTTGGGGAGAGGATGTCACCACTACTTCAATACCCAGAGGTATGTACATTGTACAATCATTCAAAGTTCAATACTCATATTTGAAATACTGTGAAGACAGAGAACACACCCACACATATTTGCGAAATAACAATAAAAACAGACAAATCGACAAACATCATGAGTCCAACAATGTTCTCCCCGTGCCCCAAACAAATTCCACTGAATTATACAACCATAAAGGTAAAGGACAATAACAACAACTGCCTGAAAATGCCCAATAAAAACAATATTTTCTCATGAAAATTCAATTAAGTCACCAGAAATGCTGTCAACGCCATTGGCCTCTTGCAATCTCGCACAGCACAACTTCCCTCCTAACAAGGCTGCCGCATGCATTTTACATTCCTTTGGGTCTGTGAGCGAGTGCTAACAATAAAGTCATCATCGTCCTCATCATTGCCATCACTACCACCACTACCATTACGACAAAGGGCGGACTTAACATTACAGCTGCATACACGAACTCATACACAAATAAAAATCATTATCATTGGCATTTGTGGATGGTTGTGTGAGTCAATGTGTGCGATAATTTCAACCATCCCTATCGAATCGTAGGGTTACGCCGACCGAGTGAGATAGAGCAAGTGTGAGATAACGTTGCCAAAAACATATTGAATTTAAATCCCTTTTTTAGGCCAATTTCCATGAACTCACTCACTCGTCGGCTACATGCCTCTTGCAGCATGCATCTGCTACTTGGTGTAAGGCATGAGAGTCGTTTTGGGTCTTTCTCCTCCTGCACATGCTCCATTTTGGTGCCTTTCAATGATTCTGTGCTGTGCTGGAATTTTCACACATTTTCACCACATTGCCAATATTTTCAGCACTTTTGCGGATTTGCACATGTAATGAACCTTGGCATCTGCTACAACTACACCTAACACCTTTTTACACATTTCATTACTAATAACACAGGAGCACATAATCACCTTCACAAATGCTTGTCCTTTTTTCCTAAAGTTCGCCCGGTTGCAAAAGTACCTAAAATCTCCTTTTCCTTCATAAAGAAAATCGTTAAATTTCTCGTCATTGAATTTTATTCCTTTTTATTAATGTTGCGTATCTCAAGAATAGAAATTTCAACATTTTGTTAAAATTTAATTTACAAAATAAATTTCTACTGAAATGCAAACAATTCATATAGCACGAAAATCCACGTCTCTGCAGCAGTAATTCACTCCATCGTTCGCTTGCTAACCGACAAACAGTTGATTCGGTTTTCACTAAATGTGTCATATTAATGGCGAATTTCTCTGTGCATAATTTAAGTTTGAATTCCTTGTGGTTCGTGTTTTACGGAGTGTTAATGACTGACATAGCTAAGACATGTGTAGCGTGCGCGTCTCATATTCGATCCCTGCTCTGACCACCTTACAATTCTTTCGATTTTCACCTTTTTCACTGTCGAGGAAATGAGACTATTGGAGCTTTACAAACGTCTACATTTTATGTTATGCCTACAAATATTGGAAGTAATTTTAATAACTAATAATTTAAAATAATTTTTAATAGAGAAAGTTTATAAAAAGAAGAAGTGAAATTGATTATTTCGCTGGATGGTTGGGAATATAGCTATTCCGATGCCCACCAAGGCATCTTATCAGCTCCCTTCTCCACAAGTATTTAGGTATATCATCACACTTTATATAGATAAGCAATTCTCAAATTAACGAGAATTGTGTCAACAACAGCTACTAGTGCGAAAACAACCAAAAACAATACTCTACCGAAATCATCAATATTGAATGAATCATGGTACATTATATTCTGAAAGCCTGACACCTCCTCTACAAATGTCTAGTACATACCAAATTGATGATAACAATACTTCAAAAGTTGTGATATTACTCCCGTGTTTTTCCAATGGGCCCCACTGTGAATCGTTGTGGAATTATCCTAATAAAACTGCGGTCAATGTCGTTTTCACAACCACGGGATGTTTCGTTATCTTAGAAGCAAAAACTCTTCAAATTAGCACAAATAGAGAAATGTGCGCTTTTTCATGATAATTGCTTGATAGTGTCGTTGTTACTTACAGAGGAGACCTTCGTCATTCAAACTGTAAGGCGGTCAGAGCAGGGATCGAACCCAAGTTCTCACGTAAAAGAGTCGCGCACACTAAGAATTCCATCAACGATGAAGTGATAACAGCTATGGGTTTATTCATAAGGGCAAGAGAACGCTGGATCCATTTGATTTACCTCCCTACCGATACAGACCCAGTATTCAGAAAATTATGATGGATGATTTATTTTAAGACTACTTCGTCCTTGAGTTGAAAAAGCTGAATCTGATGTCAATATCGATTCACAAACAGCTGTGGTGACATCCAATTTTTCCTGTTTAGTCTTCACTTCAATAGTTTTGTTTTCAATTCCTTTTCTCCTAAATTTTATTTTTGTTATTTATTATATTTTTAGATTTATTTATCCTTTATTTCTTTTATTTTATTCGTTACAGTTAAAGCTATTTTTTGAACATTTCGTTAAACTTAAACTTAAGTCAATACTGTGAAAAACTACTAACAATCAATAAAGCGTGAAGATCTATACTCCACCCTGGCAATCACCAACTGTGTACGTAATTTACTAGGAGCGTATCATCCACACTGCTGGGAACAATTTCAACGGACTGGACTATGGGTTGCAAATGAAGATCACTGTCGATATCGGCGTATGGGCCTTCTTCAATCAAATCAGATTCGACTAAGACATAATCATTTTCAGCTTCTTCGAAAACAATTGCGGCCAAATTGGAACTTTTCACTTCCTTAGGTTCCTCATCCACAACCACAAGAGTTTCTTGATCATCTTTTGTCATGGTCTTCTTGTTATCTTCGTAGAGAGTATCGTTGATGGGGAACAGTTTGGTGGTGGGTACTTCTTCCTGGGGCGTCTCTGACTGGTCGTTGTCTTCATTTACCGCAGTGGTTGTTGTCTCCTCTTCCACAGTGCTATCCGCCACAGTTGTCGTTTCCAAAGGCGCATCGGTGGACGTTTGATCGACTTCCACTTCTACCAACTCTTCTGATTCTTCGAGGTTTTCTTCAGGCACCTTAGGTTTGTGACCCAACTTTGGTGCGCTCAATAACAAAAGCTTTCCTGATCTCTCCACCTGTACATATTCAGCATTTGATTGTTTCAAGTCGGAAGAAGTCGAGTCCATCAAAGTTTGATCGATAATTAATATGGAAGCTTCTTCGTCTTTAGTTAAAGCTGCCACTTCCGACAACAATTCCGATTCGGGTGTAATGGTAGTGGCGTCCTCACTATCTTGTTTAGTAGTCACATCCATTTCCTCCGTAGTCACCGTTACAGTTGTCACTTCCATGGCAGCCTTTTCTTCATCTCCGGAATTTCGGATTATGGCGGCTTGTGTGCTGATGGCAAAGACACACACAACCAGGATGACAATTTGAAATTTAAACATTGCTTGGTGTTGTTAAAATTGTAAACAGTATAATGAAACTAATTCCAAATCCCCCAGTCCAGGGGATTATATACCTGTCTCATGATTCCGCTCAGAATGTTCTATAGTCGTTGGCTGGTTGCTGGGTGGAATGGCTTCTTGCCAACTGTTTTGTGTATGAATGACCTCGAATGTGGCCAAAGTGGTTTGTCGTTTGTTCACTTTGCTGTGTTTCGTTGTGTGTACGGAAACACGGAAATGTAAAACGTAAAGTGAATCATTTCGTTTTTATTTATTATTAATTAAACTTAATTAAATATGGTCATCAATCTAGCAGCAACGAAAAATCACCCAAAGCCCAGAAAAGTCCAGCGAAAAGTTCATTACACGTCTTCAATAAGCATGGCTTAACACGAGTTCGTGTCCGTCCCTCCGTCTGTGGACGATGGGTAGGTAGTTTTGTTTTTGATTTTTGGTATCGCTGTTTTGTCCACCTTTGATTCCAGCACGTTTCCATTGTGTGTATGAGTCGGATTTCAATTTCAAGTCAATTGATATGCCCGGCACGTCAAAACATGTTGCCAACTGACAATTTAATATTAGGAGTATTTAATGTTTAGCTCTACCTACTCCCCCCTACTCACTGCTGGTTGCCATAAGATTTATTCATTTCATCTTCGCTCCAATAGTTGGGGATAACGATGTTTCTCGTTGCTCTGCTCCGCTTTATTCGTCTCGAGTTCTCACCGGGTTTTGGTTTCTGTTTGCCTTGTAAAATCTAACCCTATGATCTCTTTGTAAATTGTGTGCTCGTGGTGATTGCTAAGTGTTTGGGGTAGTACACTTTTCCATTTCATTTGCGATTTACGTGTGGCAACTTCTTGATGTTGCCACCTCATTCGCTCCCCCATCCACCGCAGGTCCGAGTTAAGGCGCCAACAGAAGGGGTAACACGACATCCGGTATTCAGTTAGCGATTCAGTCATCTTTGTAGTTTTTGTGTAGTATTTCTATTTAGCAAACAAACTAAAGCCACAGCAATGTTGCTTGACAGCATGAGGCATGCATCAAGCAGCAGTCACAGCCACATCAGATAGATATGGATACACAGAGAGAAATACAACATACTATGTATACGAGGTATTAACAGTGATGTACAAAATTGAGTAACGCCGCCTGTAAAACACCTCAAGAATCAGCCTCCTAATGAAATTTATACAGAAAAACGCAAAAATGCATTTGCCTAAGCATTTGAGGAGCGCTACAGCTAAACAGTCGTGGAAGTTATCTTCCAAAAAGTCTCTGCCATTCGTACGGGATTGTATTTTTAAGTATGTATAATTATTTAACTCTGGTGCAATGGTAGTGTGTGCGGCTCTTGACCATGATAACGTGGGTTCGATGCCTGTTCTGACCACCTTACGTTTCTTTCGACGACGGTCACCTCTCTAAGTGATGGTGGCACTGTCGAGGACTTAGCCATGACAAATCTTCTCAAAATCCCGTTCGGAGCCAGTGCAAAACTGTATGTCCGGCACTAACCATTGAAACACCGACGGTGCAAATTATTATCATATGTTAACATTAATATTAATGTCCACATATACGTATATCTTTGAAAATATCCGATCGCTTAATTATATTTGATCGAATTCGTTTTTTTTTTTTTTGAGTAGCAGTATAAGCAGTAAGTATTCCCTCACAAAAGCTACAACTTACACAGACGCGGGGATATTAAATGGACACGTCAGTAATGACTAAGATGTAATGCCTGATCTTTGGTAAATTTACCAGGATTCTATATCACCATTGTGCAAGTTCAGAATTGAGTAACTTTTGATCTAGTAAACATTTCTGAGTTTAAAAACGTGACTGTAGGTATGGAGTCGAGGATTGAATAACTTTGGGTTAATATACCCAATTAACCGGCTTCCAATGTAATTTCTTCCAAACAATCCTTATCTACAATCAATCGGCGTTTTACATAAATATTGAACACATGTTGAATTTTGGCCACTGTGCGCAGATGCCTTTGCCAACTAAGCATTTTTATCTCAGTGTTCACAATTGTGTTTCCAATTTTAATTCAGAATGCCAGACTGACGTAATGAGATTAATGTTAATGATATTCTAAACCTTTAATCATCCGAATTAAAATAAGTGACTGAGAATTACTCAAAAGATTTTTTGGCAAAATGTTGTTTTTGTTAATATTTTTTTTATTTTTTGAGCAAAATTTTTTTTGATTTTCATGTGCTGGTTTAATATCGTATCTTTAATTCCTAAATGAGAGGTGAATAAGGTTTTTGGAAGCTGTTTTAAGGAACTTCTGAGGCAACAAATTCATTCGAATTTTGGAAGCTGCTGAGACTGAATTCCATTTAGTTCCTACTTTTGTACAAGTGGAAATGGTATTAACTTAAACATCTTTTTATTAATTTTTAGTGGAACAATAATGACGTTTTCATATTTGGAGAATGGTTTCAAGTATAACGATATTCCTGTAACAGCTTTTTCAACTCGTCTTCCTCATCATCATTAGGCCCAGTTTTGTCCAACACTACACAGTTTACGTTTTCACACACGGTCGACGTTGCATATAGAACGCCACGGACTAGCATTCTTCTCGTTGAGAATTCGCATTATTACCAGTTGACCGATTTGCTTTCATGCTACATTGGTCTCGAAGTGTGTGTGTGTTTGAGCAAACGTAGATATCCTTTCTCAACTCGTTGCCATCTCTTGTAGTCCTCAAGTGTGTGCGTTGGTGTGTGTGCTAGCAACTAATACACATTCAAAGTTTAAAGTTGTCTATGCATTCATGCGTTAAACTTGCTTGCAACATCGCTTCCACATTTGCTCCATCCTACCTTGCAAGTCCGCCCCAAATAGTATAACTCAAGTATGTAGAATAAAAATACATAAAGTATATCTCGGCAAAAATGCATTAGTTTCGATTTTTCATTTAAATTAGAATACTTTTTGCCATGACTTATTCGGCAGCAACAGCAAACAGAACGACAACATTAAACATCCCAATTCTGCAGCATCCTAACCAGGTCCTAGTATCGCTTATCCATGCAAGACTAGGGTGTAATGGAGCATAGCATCGTCGTCATCATCGAGTTTTTAAAAAAGATTAATGAAATTTCAGTTGTGGTTGGTTGGCAAACAACTTTGCTATGTTGTTCGAGTTCGTGAGCTTCCTCCTAACTGATGAATACATAAACCCACTCTTTCAGCCAACATGATGCCGCAAATCCTTTGGAAGGAGGATTAGGTTCAGGTTGGTTGGGTTCAAAGTCAAGAGATTGCTAAACGTAATTTAGAGAATTTGGTGGTAAAAACCTAATGCTCGCCAAATAAGTAGTACATATGTAAAAGTCGTTTGTCGTACAAATTTAAATATATATATATACATCAATATTCCCATGATAAATAACATCATATACATATTTAGCGATGCATAAACATGCGTACATAACCGGCAGCGAAGAGAACCCCTTTGGCGAGCCTTATTGAAGGCCTTCTTACAGGCTAACCTATATGATATCTTCAAACCAATTCTTTCTCCAAATATTTCGAGATCCATAATGGTTCAACTAGACATGGCTGCATGATTTTTGTAGGTTTTTAATACAGTAACAAGAATTAAAAAAAGATTCCATTGAAAATAAAATTTGAAGATTTACAACCGCTACAATTTTTCTGATATCCGAGGAAGCCAAATGTGGGCTCCCATTGTGCAGCTCCACTGGAGTCTGTGTAGGCCGAATGTAAGAACTTGAATAGTGTAGGGCACCAACTATTCCCGTGTGAAATGCCATCTTAATCAGTCAAGGCGTATAGAATCGGGTGAATTATTTCCATTTATATTTTTTATTATAAATTCCACACAACTTTTGTATGCGAGGTCTCAAAATGGGCTTGCCAATCATGTCTATTTGTCAATTATAGTAAGGCGTTTAATTGCCGGATATTGACTGTCGATTAACCACCGGATATTGACCAAGACTGGATATTGATACCTCTGGAGGTGATACCGTTACACCCCAACCAGAGTGCAATTTATTCGATTGCCATAGCTTCTGCCTTAATAACACTACCATCGTCTGGTAGCCGTCGTGCAAAGTCTACACCCATCTACTTAGAATAGACTCCAGACCCCACATTCTCATTTGATTTGGAGCCATCAGTCTAGAAGCATGAATATTTTCTATTGTCTGGTCTGCGTCCCTTCCAGTCCTGTCTGTCTGAAATATGAGTGGAGAAGTTTCTACCTTATTTTTTTCCGTACTTAGGTGGCCTCAAACAACCCAGAGGGGTCAAGGCCCTTTCAAAATGTAGATAACATGTTTCTCCAACCGGCTCGATTTTCAGTTTTTCTCCTCCAGTTGGCAACATCAAGCTCTCGCAAACAATATTCCACCTGGTCTTTGCAGCGAAGTCATAGTCCTCCTATTTTTCATTGCCCTTTGAGCACGTTTTCGAATACCTTTCGCATTAGTTCATTCTGATCCATCCTAGGCAGCGGTAACACGCTATTTTGATACCCATACCCACGTCGATGTCGGAATATAGATTATACACCTCGTGATTCGTCCGTCATCGATATTCTATTATAGTACCATATATTTTCCTCTCACCGACTCCCAATGATGTTTCAGCAGCTTGCAAAATAACCCTGGATTTTGCGCCATAAAACAAGACAAGTTGTATGAGAGTCTGATATAGTTCGATCTTCGTTTCTCGAGAGAGGGTCTTAATTCTCCGTACGAGGAAAATATGTTCGTCCACTACTTTGAAATTAAACTGTTATCAACATTCACCATTTCATCCAATCGGGAGGATGTTCTTTTTGTCGAAACCATTAATTTTGTCTTGTCTTCGTTTGCTGCCACCCCACCTTTGCTGGTTCCTTCCCAATTCTCGAAAATTCTGCAGTAACTTCTCGCCCAATGATGATGTCTAAATCATCAGCATATGCGAGCAGCATGAGACTTTTACTGCTGATAGTTTTATTCGTATTCACTGCAGCTTTTCTCAAAATGATTTCAATTAATATGATCGCATGGTAGGGTGTCACCTTGACTGCGGCCTTGACTCGTACTAAATGGTTCGGTGAGATCTTTACCGATCTAAACTGAGGATTTCATGGCGGTTAGTGTTATTCTGCAAAGTCATGTCAGCTTAGCTGGAATACCAAGCTCCGAGATCGCTTGGTACAGTTTCGCTTGGTATAATCCACAACGAGGTGTTCGGTGTCGATTTGTTTTTCGTGGGGTTTCTCCACAATTTGTCGTAATGTGAATATCAGCTCGATAGTTGAGTTTCCAGGCCTTAAACCGCACTAATAAAGTCCTTGAGAGGACCTTATATGCGATGGACAAAAGGCTTATTCCACCATAGTTGGTACATGAAGCGGTAAATTTAGTCTAACGGAATGAGACTGTTAGATTTTGCTACGGGGAAAATCATGGTTGTCAGTAGTATGAGATTCCACCATAAAGATGTCCATAAGGCTACTTGGATATCCCCTGATCAACAGACGAGGAACCAGATTGATCACCTGGTAATTGATAGAAGGCACTCTACTAGACTACTAGGGTAAGACGTACGCGTGATTTGTGGAGCTGATATCGACTCGGATTACTACCTAGTTGCAGCTAAGGTTCGCACAAGGAGAAGCAGCTCGAAAGTCGTACGAAACCAGACATATAGAAAGCTGGATATCGGAAAGATGCAAATACCAGAGATAGCCACGGCCTATGCAAAGATGTTCACTCAGATACTGGCGCAGAACGCACCCCGCCTCATGATCCTGAAGCGCAGTGGAAGTACATTTCCCATTCTAAGAAAACTTCCGCAGAGACCGTACTTGCTTATGAAAACCCGCTTAAAGACAAACCATGGTACGATGAAAAGTGTCGAATAGCAAGTGATGAAAAGACCACTGCACGTATGACAACGCTGCAGTCAATTTTGTTTAGGAAGAAAAACGGAAGTATGAAAGTGCGAAAATTGAATCTTATAGAGAAAGAATGAGACCCTTAAATTCTACCGAAAGTACAAAGTCAAACGAACGGAAATGGACCAGGCCCCCCTTTTATAGAGACAAGGACTGGAATCTTGTCACAGATGTACAGAGTATGTTGGGAATATGGAGATATGCAAAATAGGGCTAGGCGATTTCATTCCCGACAATTGGAGTCATACCATACTGTATCCTGTTTTCAAAAAAAGCGACCCGAAGTTTCTACCTTACTCTCACCTAAAGTAGTCTATGGATGGACCGACTCCACTGTTCTGAGAGGAACCGCATCATCTGTACTGCCGATCACTAAATAGATCGTTGAATTTAATATGCGAGAACATGGATCATATTGCAATTGTCGGTAGCTTTCGGGCTTATTAAGTGGTGCACCTTTTTTTGGGATCGACTAGACATTGGCAGTTTTTCAACGGTATGCGAGGCGGAAAAGGTTACGCAATGGAAGATTAAGCAACGAAGAACACTTCTTTAAAACATGTGCTGGTATTCAACCGGGCCAGGGGATTTTTACGGTGAGGTTTGCCAGAACATTTTAAACATCACGTGTTTGTTCGCAAAGATTTCAACCGACAGCTTTATCAACCAGGTCAGTAAAAAAGATTAGTAATTATAAAGATTAACAACATTATTAATATTAATTAAGAATAAAAATCAATTACAAATTAAATGTTGTGACGACATTTTTCGTTTATTGTGAACTGTGCAAATTTGTTTTGATCACTTTGATATTGCAAGGTCAAGCTCAACAGGGGGGTGGTTTGGCTGTGGTTTCGTTTTTTCACTTTTCATAGTGTTTTGGGCTGTTCAAGTCGAATATTGTCTTTCAAGGCCTCCAGGGTATGTGCCTTGTTAACATAAACGTTTGAAGTCATATAACCCCAACAAACAGAAGTCTGGAGCGGTTAAGTCGGGAGATGCGCAATGGTCCACCCTGTATATTTTCCAAAAATTTCCGCACTTTGTAGATGCTAAGGGCATTAGGTACTTTCAATTTACGTTACAGCTTTTTTGGCCAAATATAGAACAAGAATGTAAAAAATGATTATTTTTACTCAACTTATAGATGGTCCGATTACTTTATCTAACATTTTAAAATTTTAATTTAATTTTGTTTTAACACGTGTCCTTGAAGATACATTCAGACAAAACATATTAATATCAACACTTCGATGTTTATAGGTATTAAAGGAAACTGGCTACAAAGACCAGATATTGTCAATGTTACTTTTTTCGATTTTGTTATTCCTCTATAACTTTAAGTATACAAACCTTTAGGTGGTAGTTTCCAAATAAAACTCAAACATTTTATGTACGGGAGGTATTTAGTTTATATTCGTTGGCCAATTTCCATCTGTATTGTATTGGTTGCTCTTGTGTATTTGAAATGCCATTCAATAAAACTGATGTTTTTTATATCCAATAAATTGTCTTTATATTTTTCCATTTCATTTTTCGATTTCAGATAGTTATTGCACAGTAGTTTAAATAAATAACAAAAAGTTTTAATTGATAATTGTAGTATAAATACGATGAAGATGACATTTTCCACGCACCCCAAAAATGAAAAGGGATCAAAGGACGTCATACCTAAATATCTACTGGCGTCCTTTAGTCCCTCCTGGCATCGATGGGGAACGTATTGAAAGTGGCTGCTTAAATACAGAGAGAAAAATACAATAGAAATTAAAAAAAAAAACAAACAAAAATTGATTTTAACTCGATCCTTATATACGTACTCGTATGTATGTATGTATGTACTCGTTTATGACAGATGTGATCTACAATTATACATGTGTTCTTTTATATACTCGTTACTTAGTTGGATAGTTATTAATGTATGTTTGTAAGTATGTATGTATTTACTATATATGTATGTGTATAATTAATTATAAAATTTGAAAGAGACTTTTTTGTAGAATAAAAAAGTTTTGGTTTCCTTTTTTCATACGGTAGATTTAGAATTCTTATATTAATCAATTATATTTTGTCATATGTATTAAGGTATTTACTATATTGTATTGTTTATATATATATGTATAAATAAATGAGTGTGTATGTGTGTGTATATGCATATATCGGTGTATATATAAATTATTGTAAATTAATTATGTATATGTAAATCTATGTATGTAAAGATATGATTTCATTCATATACGAGATATCATTTCTAATGTTTCCACTTTAAACAGTTCAGAATGTGGAATGGAAGCAAAATTTAAGAAATTATTAGAAAAAATCAATAAACTGCTATGGAACATTAAATCCAACATATAAATTGCAACAAATTTAATATTTCAGGGATAACTTCTGGATAGGCATCGTAAACGCGCGTTCGTAGCTTTCTTGCTTGCCACGAGACGTAAAACAAAGGTAGAAAACGCTCCTATCGTTAGTCGTGAGATTTAAAACTAATTCAAACTCGACTCGAGAGCACGTGTGGAAATTAAGCCAAAAAAGCTTCGTGCGCTTGTTTAACGTATGTATATACATTTCCGCGCGCTCTCTGCCGTCTCAAACGAGTAGAATGAGCAGCCAGAGATAAGCCAGAGAGATAAGAGAAAATGACGCCCAGGTAACGAATGTGGATCGGTGTTCTCATTTATTCATTATAATATGTACAAAAAGTACAAGAAATTTACCACAAAGTACATAAACTGTACCAAACGCTACATGAAACATTAATTTACCATAATATGTAACTAAACGGACAGAAAAAATACCACAAAGTATACAGCATGTTCCATAAAGTAAATAGCAGTTTACATCAAGTGCATAAACTGTACCAGAAAGTACATAAATTGCATCCAAAATGTACATATAGTTTACATGCACACAAAATGTACCAAAACTGCATAATAAGGGAAATAAAAAGTACATAAAAGTAACAAAATGTGTACCAAGAAGTACTTAATGGGTATGAAAAAAGTGCATTGATTGAAGCAAAAAGTACATCTGAATACGAAAAACTACACATATGGTATATCAATAAAGCTCATAATACATACAAAAGTACATCTACCCAAATATACAGCAAGTGTATCAAAAAGGTAAACAAAATGTACCTGCAAAAGTTATTTTTGGCACCAACAAGTGTAGTAAAAGTATATAAAGTGTACCAAAAAACTATTTTATGAGACACTTTTTGGTCTAAAGACAGAGACACTTTTTGGAACTAAAAAATAAATAAAATTTATCAAAAAGTATTTAAAATCAACCAAAACGTATACCAAAAAGTGTACTAAAGTCAAAAAACTACAAAAAGTGCACCAAAAAAGTACCTTTTGGTACCAAAATGTGTACATCAAATGTATCCGAAGTACATGAAATAGTCAAATGGTCCACATAAGGTCCTTTTTCGAATCAATACACTTTTTTATACACCTTATGTACGTTTTGGTACAATTTATGTAGTTTCTGGTACTCTTTATATACTTTTTGGTACTCATATTAACTTTTCTGGCACATATTAATTCCTTCATGGAATGCAAGGGTAGTAATTTTTTTGAAGTTCTTTTTGATACAATCTATGTAATTTTTTACATTGTACAACATGGTTGTTGTATTTCTGTGTCTATTTTCCGTAGTATTTCGAAGATATGCATTGAACAATGCAAGGGTTCTAAGGCGAGCATGAACAGTGACTTGTTAATCAACGCACTCGCACATGTTCAGGAGCGAATACATTTTACAACCTACACGAACCTAATCATGAGTTGATTTACCGAACATTTACTGAACATACTCAAGACTCAGGACATAGCTAATGTGAAAAAGTACTACCCATAGAGTAAATATGAAGTAGAGAGAACATTTTGCTCATTAAATTGAAGAAAACGTTTTGAACGTTGGATGTTGAAATGGATTGCATTAACAGCATTACCACAAGAGAACAACAACGGCATTTTGTGTGTTTCGTGGAAGAATAGTTCTGTTAAATATGACACAAATGTACACCAACAATAAGAGTTAACAAAAAAGTACAAAATGTTTTTAAAATTCGCAGTTTTTCACCAAAACGACATGAACAAGTTAAATCAACAATTCTTGTAACTCCACTTGCTGTAAGACAATTTGTGCCAAATGTTTCTCATTGTCACGTATCTCACGACGAGGAATGTGAAATGAAACCTCAGATGAGAGAAATGGTGTCTCTATTCCAAATTTACTCGCGTGCATTGCCTACAACTTTCGGCTTACGACCCGCATTTTGCATGCGACTCGAATCTCGGGAGATGTATTTTGCGGTTGCGATGCAGTAAAGGAATGAATTTTACTACTTAGCAAAACAAGACAATCGAACGCCGTTGAATTCTTCAGGAAATAGGGAAAGCTTACAACGTTTATAACTGACCATCTCAGTATTACATTCAAATTGTTGCAATCCTGGTTAACCATCTTCTGTATAACTGAGACAACTTCCCAGATATCCCAGCTTATTTGTAATGGTATTTACTAGTGTCTTTGTTGTCTGCCCGTGTAATAAGGCTGTTGGATTTTACATTTTAGAGAATTATTCCAATTTGGTTGGCCCGGATAGCTAACAACGTTTGTTATACAGTGGGCACATGTTTATATGCATAGGCGTGCATTAATATGTGTTTATTTGTTTACACTTAAAAGTGACAAATGACACTCACGCGCCCACACCTCCACGGACATCCATTAACAGATCCTGTGTGTGCGTGTGGGCGGCAGAGAAGTAAAAAAGTCGAAATTAATTAAATATTATGCAAATATTTTGCATACATATTAATTAAATCGAGTGTATGCATGCATACATACACAATGCTATACAATAAATGCAACAACACACGTTGCAACATATATAAAAAGTAGTACTACATATCCACACACATATATGTGTACCCACAATGCACTCGCATATGTATATGTAGTATGTACAGATATGGCGAAAGTATTAATTGAAAATTTAAAATTTCATTTAACGATATGTGTGAGGGGGGGGGGGGGGGTTCTTTCTAGTAATTTTTATTTTTATAATTTTTGTGTTTTTTCTTCTTCTTTCTCTCATTTAAAAGGAAGCTCCATTAATTAATTGTTTAAGTGTAGTTTTTAGGGAAAGAATTTTACATTGAATCTACTTAAATAGGTTAGTTGCATGTTAATGTGTGGGTTTTATCTATGATTTTCTTCTAAGGTTTTGTTTTAATTTAATTATCATTATTATAAATATTATTGTTTAAGTATGAAATTACAAAAATTAATTCTCATTTTTTGGTTTTGTTTGCATTTCTCTGTTTGTCTACATTATATTTTTCGTTTTGCCTCTACAACATTTTACCGCCAGAGTCTGGGCTTAAGCGATATTGTGCACCTTGGCCGATAGACAGTTGTGTAGAACAAATACCACAGGCTTAGGGCAACATTCCATATCGAGTTCCTGAAAGGAATATAAAGTATAAGTAGCATCATGTATTATAAGGACATTTATTAATTCTTTGAAATAATAACCAGTGGTCGAATTGCCGCATTCTTTTCATATCACAATCTGGAATACGAATGAACTTTTAAAGGTCCAGTTTGATGGGAAAAAACCTAAGGATCTAGTATTGATATAATCGAATATACCTCAGCCATAATACGAATTGCAATATGAAATGGATGCGCATATTCGACCCCTGTATAGGTAAACATGGGGTAGGTAGCTACTGTAGGTGCCTGCGATAGGTACGCATGATAGTTGACTACTTTGGGTAGGTACCTATGGTAGGTAACTAATGTTAGATATCTACGGTCTGTCACGGTGCTCAGTCTATTATGGTGCTCAGCAGGTGCCGTGTTGCTGGACGGACTAAAGATATGTAGGTTAGGTGCGAAGAATTAGTAGTCACCGACCAAGGGCAGTAGATTTTGAGGGTGTACAAATAAGGGAAAGGATGCCGTCATTTATTGAGTATCGTCCCACAGACGACACTCACAGGAGGGGTGAAGCAATGATAGTGAAGCCTCCGTAGTTCCCCGGCCAATTTAATCCAGAAGCGTCTGCCTACCACGAGGTTCTCTATGGTCAGCGTCCGTTCCTCATATTAGAAGCGGCTGTTTATAACAGAAGTGGTTCTACTCAAAACTAACTTACCCCTATCCGGGGTGTTTTTCGTACCGTGCCTATGGATAGTTTGCAGTCGAGGGTATCTGACTGTATTTTAGCGATACCTTACGAATTCCTAGATGCCTCGGAGGGTACTAGGCCGTCGGTCAACTTATTGTCGTACTAGTGGGGTTGGATCGGCCTCAAATCCGCTATACTCGTGGGAATCACATAAAGAATAAAATAACTACAAATAATGACAAAAGAACGACACTAACGAAGGGCCGACCGCTAGTCATTGAGTCGATGGGATGGATATCCAAGAATCCAATATGGCAGAGTCTACCAATATAGACAAAATGGAAGCGCGGCCTGATGTCAGGTCCTGCGTTGAAAGTTCCTTACAGAGGATAGGAAGCATATCTGTTAAACATGTCTGTGTACCAACTGCAGGTATAAAGCCACTCCAGCAACCTTCCAAGAGGAAATTTAATTTGTCAAGATCTTAGAATTATCAAGAGAAATGAAGGTGTCGGCCAGAATACACCCACTGCTACACTCTCATATTGTCTGAAATGGCTCGTAGTGTTATTGATAGTCGAGAGATTACAGCAGCGTCCACATCAAAACAAGCGGAGAAGAAGCTCCGCTCACCCGACGACCACCCACAGCATAAAATGGCTAAGGTAGACAGTTGAAACTCTGGCCAAACCTCCTTTAGTGAGGTCATAAAAGTCAACCTGATAATGGCGGTTTTCGACAAGGGGGAGGAAGATGGAATCATTCCGAATGATACTCGTATATAGAAATATGTTGTGGACGCATTGTCCTCAATAAACGTTCATATCTGAAAGGAGATGCCAAGACCTCCTAAACGAAGTCGCGATGCAGGCTGGTTCCAAGGTCGCATTTTGAAATCATTTTCATGGCTAAATTATCGATAGTATCGCAGTCACTAAACGAGATTATTGCCATCGAAAGAATTGAAAGGTGGCCGGGGCAGGGAACCAACCCACGTTCTAATGTAGAAGAGCCGCGCACCCTACCATTGCAAAATGGCCGGTGGACCTACACGCTTTATTCCCTCGGGTACACTTTTTATACTATTGTGTGCATTTTTTTATTTTCACGTAACGCGATGCTTTCAGAAAAGGTTGCCTCTCCAACTTTCAGTATCCTCCCATTAAAAGTAAGTTGTACTTCCAAACTTATCTAAAAAGATTGAGTTGGTAATGTAGGGGTTAGTGTGCGCGAACATTGCAGATGATAATGAGGGTTCGTACGTGTCGAACAACCTTTCTTTTCTTGCAGATGCACCTGATTACGTGCAAGGGGACAATATCACCATATATAGAGTAAACAATTCCCATTATATCCCATAGAGCGCAATAACACTGTCTGATTTATCCGGCTTCAAATGAATAACAAAAGACGGATATACGAACAAATGCAAAATGTTGAATATGGTAATATCTGGAGCTTAATTTCCTACATCATAATTCGTGTCAAACTGCAAATGCATCAGTCCTACATTTCCGATTTTTTGTTTTTATCTTCCAATTCCCATCATCGAAATCACTTCAGTGCAAACAAGTTGTCAACCAGTTTAAAAGTATTTAGTTTGGGGTTTCGAATTTATTTGTGTACTTACAATTTCGCCATCGTCGCCAAAATCCAAATACAACATACGATTGCCATCATCCGCTGAACCGCGCAATTTGTCAAAGGGGAATTGCCACAATTGTGTTTTCGTCTGGGCGGGTGCCGCGTAGCCGCATTCGAAGAGGCAGAAGCCGCGATTTAAATGCACAACCAATTGACACTGCCTGCCCTGGTACAAGCAACGAAACGAGAATTCACGCTGATAGTTGACCGCATTATGGGAACCTTGAACCAAAGCTCTGGCCCAGGCTGCCATATCACGATGTGTCTCTGAACGCAACCAGTAAACCAGAACACCCCTTGTTGTGCCGCATCTTACGCAGAACACAGTCGATTGTTGTCCCTGCCAAAAAGAAAAAGGAAAGCAGAGTATTGTAGTGTTAGTGGCTATGAGTTATTTTGTATGTGTGTGTGTGGGTGTGGGTGTGGGCGTGTGTAAATGCATGTCCAAGTATATTTAAGTTCAGTTCAGACTTTTACTTACATTCAAAGAAGAATTATTGCCGGCACCTGCTAATCTGGTTGTAGCTAATGCAAAACTTTCCAAAGGCCGACCCCAGGCTTCCACCGACCACGGAGCACTTTCGTATATCCTGCAGCGGCAAAAATGATAACAAAAACAACAACAATAAGAAATAAGGTTATGCATAAATTATGCTGTGCTTAAGCAAAATTTCTAAAGCTCGACCAAAGAAGAACGAGAGCGCCCACTTTTCCTCAGAAATGAGCAGCAATGCTCAAAAACTATCACATAAACCTCAAAGGGAGCAAAAGGATCCATAGTAAAAACAAATCCTGCAACTTTGTATTGTCTACAATTTCATTAAAAGTCTTTTCGTTTCAAGTGATGGCGGAGTACAATAGTTAAAAGCGAAATAAAACAGAACAAAGCTAGAACAAAAACCGCTGCAATAGCACGAGTATCACTGTCATATCCTTTTCTGTTCCGGCGGTTTCGCATAAAAAGGAATAATGATAAGTAATATAAGGTTGTGGTTGTAGTTGTTGTTGTTGTTTGTCGTTTGTTATTTGTTCGCTCTACACCATATTATTAATATCTTTTGTTGTTGGTGTTTGTTTCATTCCTTCTACGGCTGTGCTTTGGCTGTGTCCCTGCCGAGTCCTTTCCGAAACCTCATCAATCAATGACAAATTAGCTCTTTATTTCCCAAGTGGAAAACAAAAGATTTATACATTCCAACAACAAAGAGTCCGTATAGCAGCAACAACAAAAATATTGATTATTTCCGTTTGTGTATGTATGTATGTGTAAATTTTTTGCTTGTTGTTGTTTTGTTTTTAGTTTCCTTTTTGCATAAAAAACTAATTTTTCATTTTGCGATTGCATTGTACTATAATACGATATGATTTCGTTTCTCATTTACTCCCTCCGAGAGAGCCAACTTATTCGTATCCTTCCGTGGTGGGTGTGTGTGAGGTTGCTGCTATTTTCCGCACAGTGGTTTGGGTGTACTCCTCTGGACAGGTGCAAACTTGGATTGGTGTTGTATCACAGTTTAGCGTGGCCCAAAATGTATCTGCCACATATGTTTGGTTATTTGTGAAGTAAACAAATACAGAATACCCGTCGATAATCCATGGAACGCTATGCAGCTCAAGAACTGGGAATTCTTGTGACAATTTTTTTTCAGGAATAATTAGTCGTTAATTTTGGCGTAGTTTTCCCGGCCGTCTATCGCCAACTGGTCGAGGACCACTCTCCTCGAAAAGTTTGGAACAACGACGTGGCAAAAGATGGGCTCGTAGTGTTCGCTTCGACGAGAATATGTGGCAGGAGATGTCGCGGATGAGCCGACCAGATGACGTTCCAACTGGTCGAGGACCACTCTCCTCGAAAAGTTTGGAACAACGACGTGGCAAAAGATGGGCTCGTAGTGTTCGCTTCGACGAGAATATGTGGCAGGAGATGTCGCGGATGAGCCGACCAGATGACGTTCCATGCAATTGACCATTACTCGTTCGTCTCTGCAACGCATTTTTGTAAATAACTTGAAGGTGTTCCATTACAAAGTGTAGGCAGTTCATCAGTTACTGCCTCTAATCCGCAAATTGTGACTAAACTACTCTCGCGCTCTCCTGAACCCCAATGACGCAGTGGAATACCATTTTCATCTGAACGGATAAGTAAACAAACACAATTTTCGGTTCTGAGAAACTGTGAATCCATATATCATCCACGAACAGCCATTACGTCCACTGAAATCCATTGAATGGTGCGCCACGGATACTGTGACTGGTGAGCTATACAGATCCATGATCAACGAGACTTTATTTCCACAAATTGATGTATTGGAACTGGAGGACATGTGTTTCCAACAGGACGGTGCTACTGCACACACATCTCGCGAGACAATGGACATTCTGAAGGATGCGTTCTAGGTCTCGTTGTGGCTATTTACAGTTGCCGACAAGATCGCCAGATGTAACCGTTCCAAACTTCTTCTTTTTGAATTTTTGAAGTCACGGCTCTATGTGAACAAGCCACTTGAAGCTTTTACGACGAGAATGCGAGAACTTGTCGTCCATGCCAAGGTTAATTATCTCTTACCATTACCCATTCACCATGTATAAACTATTGATGGCGATGTGTATAAGTAACCCATTTTATGGGTTGGTAACCCGTTACCCACGATATACAACCTCTGATAAATTGATATTTTCCGGATGAGCGAAGAATTCTCTGAATTTCATTCATTCTTTGCTTTGTCGGGCATTTGACGAATCAACTTAATATATTTCAGCAAGGGACCTAACCTTGTTCCTAACTTTTTATGAGAAACCAAAAGGGAAAGACAATTTTCACTACGAAAACTGCATGCAGTTCGAGGTCTTCAGAGGCCACTACACTCTTGACGCTGATAAACCGTGATAAACTAAGTGAGCTATGGAAATGTTCTCTACTCCATACAAATAAAAGCACTTTAAACTACATGTTTCTTTAGCATTTTAATGTCATTCAAAATATAAGATTTTCTAAAAGCTACCGAAGATGTTCCCGTTTGAACTGTATTATTTTGTGACAAGTTGAAGCACTAGGCGCTGGTTTCTGTATCCATTGTGAGCAAACGCGGCAGGCATTACAATCAACACTGAAAAAGGGCTTAGTCCCAAGCATGATGTTCGTTAATGCAATGATAATAAATTTTGTACATCCGACCTTTTATCGTTGCTACAATACATTTTTATGTTATGGCGATGTACCCATACAATAGCTCAATTTTCCTTGAAACTATTTGTCGAGGTGACAAGTCTTCCTTTCAGTGAAATTCATTCAAAATGTGCATAATTTACAAGCTCCCGCACTGTGGTCCATGTGTCAATCAAGACAATATCGTAAATTATGACAAATAATAAGGGCATAGCCACTCCTGTAAATGAACGATCATCATGTACCCACTTGGCATCTTCGTTAAACCAGGCTTTGAATTCGACACATGCGTTTTAAATAAAATGACAGCTACCGAAAGTTTGAAATACAAGGAGTTTGCACTGTGCGATATCTTCTCCTTTTTTTTTAATTCCAAAAAAAATAAGGAAATGCAATTTTTGCAGCCTTTGTGCAATGCTCATGTGTGAGTGAGTGCCTGATTCCTTTGCGTTTATTTAATGTGAATGTATTTGCCACATATTTTGTATGAATGTGATTGTGTATCGCTGTCTCTTTGTGTGTGAGTGAGTGTACGTTTGTGTTGAAAGGGTATAAATCTAGTTACTTTTCTTGATGTCATCGTATTGGTGTGGTTTATGAGTGTGCCCTTCTACACTGCTGATGAACGATCCAACATATAGTATACACAGATATATAAACATGTGTGCGTCTGTATTGGTTTTAAACTCTTATGGTTTTATTTTTTTGACACATTTCTTTCGAGTTACTGTAGTTGCTGACAATTGAGATGCCAGCAGTTATAAAACATATTGTACAGTCAACCACCAGCAACCAATAACCAACGACGGCAGCATCAACAATACGCACACAATCAAAAAATACTATCGTAAGTAAAAAGTAACAATTTCCTGCAATTTTACTTTTCAACAACAAATTTGTTTATACGAATTCATCGCAAAGGATATTGCAGTGGGTGGATATATATATGTGGGTGGAGAAATGCACATCGTTGTGTGTGTGTGTGGGTGTGTGGCTATGTGGGTGTGGTACCAAAGGATTCTGCAAGTGTGAACGAAGGACATTTGACATATTGTCTGTTACAGAAGAGACAGTTTTTAACAAAAAAAACACCCAAATGCACTAAACGATACAAATGTGCAAATATGTAATAACTGCCTGCATACATATGCATGTGCGAGTGTGTGTGTGTGTGTATGTGTGTGTGTGTGAAATCTAATAAAATTGTTGTATGATAAACAGGCCTCTAACCACAATCAAACATAGTTTTCACTTGTTATCAGAGATTTGCCAACAAGAATTTCATTTCATTTGCAAACTTATTGTTAGGTTAACATAAGTTTACTGAGATTCAGCAAAAAGTCATCCACATGAGCCCTTTTTGTGGATTTTGATTCATGAAGGATAAAGAACTTTGCCATTGTTATACATCCTCAATGGGGGGTGCCAAGAAGGATGTTATGTAGAAAGAACCTTATGAATATGAATGCTTTGGGTACAGTCAGTTAGTTGTACGTTTAACACGTAAATAACATTTAGACACACACACACTCACAAATACTTAGGGAATTCTATAGAATAACACTTTAAGGCAAAATAACAAGGAATTGACTAATCATTAACCTGAATATAACCTCACTTGTGCAGGGGCTTTTGAGTAATAACGATAGCAATTTATAAGATTTTAATATAAGATATTTAAAATCACTACGCGTTCCATTGCAAGGAAAACAAGACCGTGCTCTGCTTACACTTGGAGCAAATTTAATTTTTTTTGGAGAGAAATTTAATGGAATGAACAAAATCTCCTATATGAATGCAATTCTAGTGTCGAACCCTGGTGGACCTTAAATCCACATACTGATAGTTACAAAATAAATTAGTCATAGAGTTATACATATAAATATTTTACAGTTAATTTTGGCACAAAAATATTCATTTTACACAGCTGCCCGAGAGGCATTATTGTATTAATCAGTTCTATGGAGTCGGAGTTGAAGTCGGAGTTGGAGTCGGAGTAGGAGTTGGAGTCGTACTTGGAGTCGGAGTTGGAGTCGGAGTCTTGGAATTGGAGTCGGCGTAGAAATGGAGTCGTAAAAATTTGGACGACTCAGACTCTAAATTTAACATTTCCATCAAAAATCAAAATGTTCGGAGACAATAATTGGTTGACCGATTTTTTAATAAAAAAAGGTCCTTTGAAAACAAAAAAAAAAATTCTGTCTGTTGTGCTGGCAACAATCACATATTTGTATGCAGTCAAAATTATTTCGTTGATAATGAAAATGTTACCTTAGAAAATGGTTTTATTTAATATTGGAGTCGGAGTGGAGTCGTCTGTTTTCACAATGTACAAGTCGGAATCGGAGCGGAATCGAGGATTTTCAAATTATTGGAGTCGGAGTCGTCCAATTTTGGTCAGACTCCACAGCCCTGGTATTAACTCCATATCGAAATTCGTTCTTGTATATAAAGAGACGCCCTATACAAGGCCCCCACCAGAGGTAACGATCTTGTCGCGATGTGGGGCCTTAAGGGTGAGCAGTGTGAATAAGAGTGGCTTCGTGAACCAAAGGTTATCCTTCGTTTGTCAATGCGGTCCCTACGGGTATCTTGTAATTTAAGCAGGTATTTAAGATCTGCTCGGCATATAGTTCTCGATTTACCTTAGAAGGCGCTTTGCTGGCCTACGGCGATGGAGTGCAGGAGAGAACAATATCCAGATATGACAGACTCATTGAGTGTTATACCCTGGTCAGTGGCTGTGGATACATCCTGACACAAGAGCAATGGATTAAGTCAACACAGCGTTCTCAATTTGCCCTACTAAGTCATTATATTCCCATAGGAATTCGGTGCTAATGCGAATCCTGCTTAGATATCCGAAAGTCTGCATATTTTGTCAACACGGTGCTATATATTTTTTAACATGTTTTAAATATTTCACCCACAAATGTTGCAACAGCTCCACAAAGTTGCTGGGGAACATGTGCTTTCGTCAGTGCCACAGGTTCTAAGTAGTCATTGGGTAACATAACTCGATTTGGAGCAATCTGTTCATTGTAAGCAAGCAATTTAATCAATTTAACCGGGTCATAGCGGTAAAAACCCAGATACGTTATTTGGTGTATTATACAAATTATAGGGTATAAAAATACAACTATTAACTATTAGTATAGACTTCGGCAAAGTAAATCGATCTTTCGTATGAATAAGCCCATGTCCTTTAGCCTTTGAGTCAGTATTTTATTAGTATTATGATGAAGTAAATCTCTGTTCCATGCAAATGTATACGTTTTAAGGACCCTTAAGCCAATGCAATCAAATAGTTTATGTTAAAGCCTTTAAAATAATCGGTTTATCAGAAGTGACAGAATGGAAAGAAGGAATGATGTACATACCTTAACTCACGTTCGGTTACAGCCACAAATATGGGTTGCCATTTATCATTTTCTTCAGAGCTTTCTGAACTAGAACGACCACTTGGCTGCAAAGTACAAAGGAAGGAAGAGCGAAGCAATAAAATCCTGCATCTACTACACACACTGGTATTTCTCATAGCAACATTTGTAATATCAAAAGGGAAAATCATACAAATGAAAGAGAACATAAAAAGACGTTTCCATGGAATACTTACTTACAGCTTCACATGGAGACATCGTTGAGAGAATGGTGGAAATGGGAAGGGGGTGGCACAATTTTCAAAAGTCTATTAAAAAGTATAACTTACCACTTCACCAGCACTGCCAGCACTTGTTGTAGTACCTGTCATGGCGTTATTGCCACCAACACCACCACTGCCACCGCCACCACCACCACTGGCATTGCTGGCACTGCCTGCTCCACTGCTGGCACTTAAGCGTCTGCTGAGCCAACCAATATGTTTGAGCTCACCAATGACATTCATTAGGGCTCGATTGGCCTCCACTAAAGCACGTTGTGTTGAGCCACTCATGGCACTATGCAGAGCATTAAACCAGACTAATGCTTCCGCTGAGTCGGCGGCGCGCAATATGCACGAATGTACACCATCCGGTGAATGTAATTCCAGGCAACGATTCTCTGCAAAAATACAACAACAACAACAACAAAAAACAAGGATACAATTATGCGATAGAAATGCAAGCGGAGAAGGCAGACCAAATGAAATTATTTCTAAATAAATTTCAAGTGGCACATGTTGTTGGAGTAATGCCTGCCTGCCTGCCTGCCTGCCTGCCTGTCTGGCTATGCTCGTTGGCTGTGTGGCGTTGCAAAGCGATTTCGGTGAAAATTATTTTTTAATCATCGTCGTGATCAGCAGCATCAGCAGTGTCGTCAATTAGATTTTGCAACAGCTTGAAAGAAGGTGGCAAGAACACAGTAGGCACGTTTGTATACACACGAATTTCATTTCATGTCTGTTTTTTATGGATTTCAAAGTCCCTGATTGTATACAATTCTATTTCAAAATATCATGAGCAAAGAATAACATGACAGAATCAAGTTATTTTATTGGTGACAAACTTGAATTACCCCAAATTACATTTTAAAATTTACAGCCAATCATTTGCAACATTTCCCCCACTGTGGCCCCAACAAATACTCATATCTCATTAAAATTTAAGTTGCGATAAAGTGAAGCAGTTTCTTGTCGCGCACTTTGGTTGTTTGTAAAGTTGCTGTTGTTGGTGTTGTTGTCCCCAGTTGTTGTTGTACTAGTACTTTACATAAAATAGGACCCAGATGTTGCTCTCGAGTGGCAACGTATTTTACAGTCAAATTACAAGGCTTTTTCACGATTGAAACGAAAAAAACTTTCAATTTTCCACTTGCTTATGTATGGATAATGTTGTTCAGTAGTCTGCTTCCACGGCGCAAAGTTGTTGTTGCAGATACTGTTGCTATTGCTATTGCTATTGTTGCTGTTGACTATAGCAATGGCGATGGTGTTGCTGTGTTGTTTTTGTTATTATCCGCTTAACGCAATAGCAACAAATTCAAATCCGAAACATAAAATTCGAGAACATTCAGGCTAAGAACTTTGGGTAATAGGAGGTTGATTGTGTGTGTGTGTGTGTCTATGATGGGGGCACAATTCACACTCAACACTCATAAGTTTCTCACTGAGTGTTTGTGTGTGCGGGAAACTGGGGAATGCTAGTGTGTGTGTGTGTGTGTGGGTACTTTTGGAATTAATTAAGTTTTCTTGTTTTTCGAGGAAACACTTTGCCACACACTCTACAAATAACGCATTAAACGAAGCATAATTTAAGGCTAAAAACGCTACTATTACACCATCAGCTATGCAAAATATTGTGAGTGTGTGTGCCAGTGTGTGTGTGTGTGTGTGTACACACATAGCCATAAACTCAACCATGGTTAAGTGTCTGCTGTGTGCATGTTCTATGCGTGGGTTCTGTTTGTTTATATTCCTGTATTGAACAGAAGGAAACTAAACTAAACTTAGAGTTAAGTGAGTTTGCTATGATGTTATTGCTACGGTTGTTGCTGTTGTTATATTCGCTGCTGCTGTGACTGATGACGATGTTGTTTTTGTTTTGGGTTACTGTTGCGGAGGGCGACGATGATGACGATGAGGTGGTGCCTACCGCTCTAGTACACTGATGATGATGCTTAAGTTTTCCAACTTAAATTAAGTTTAAACTTTTAACAACTACCCCCTAACATCGCAGCACAGTGGTTAGTAGAGTTATGGTTTACATTCGCCAACTAAAGGGTGTCCTAATATGAGTGCACTTCTTTGAATGACATTCATTACAGTAACATGACAACGGAGTTGTTGTGGACTCATCTAGATGGTATGGATTTGAATGACATGTGGTTTCAGCAGAACGTCGCCAGCTGCCACACCGCGCATGAAACAATCGATTTCTTGGAGCAACGTTTTCCAGACCGAAGCATCTCCCCAAATTGCGATGTCAACAGGCAACAAGGAAGGTACGATTTAACGCCGTGTGATTTCTTTCTTTGGGGTTTTGTGTAATATTTAGTCTGTGAGACCGAGATCCACATCTTTGTCAAAATGAAAAAGTCAAGGGCCACGGGGGTTATTTGATGGATATTTTATTTCATACTCAATCGGATCATATGTACTTTACAATGCAATACAAATTTCACCACTCGGATAAAATATTTGAGTTTTAATTGTGCACTTTTATTGGGACACCCTATATGCTGCACGGGTATAGCGAAGCACATATATATGTACTTCCTTATCTTGAGTCAATAAGGAAAAAGTTTTCATACCGCTTGTCTAAAAATGTTCTGCCAAACGTTTGCTATTACCAATTTTGGATTCATTGAAAATAGTTGAAGTCTTTAGAAGTGAATTTAAAATGGAACTTAAATAAATTCCCTCCATATATATAATATAGGACCCAATCTCCAGAAATCTCAGTGTTGCTTACGTCTGTCTAACTGTGGGTATGTCCTGTTTAGCTGAAATATCGTCCCAGTATTGAATCAATTAATGTTTTACCTTTGTCATGGTGGTTAAAGACCTGTAGTTAATTCGACCTTCTGCTGAGATCAAATTTCAATAGTATTTTTCAAATGTTCATTAACCCTGAACAATCAGTAATTGATCAAAAGATTTCGGTTTTTATCCCAGCAAATTGTTCGCATAGAGGTTGTAGCAAACGAAAATTCAACTGTTATCCCAAACGGTTGCAAGAAACGTATTTGGTACCCATAGGGTTGCAGTCGTTGAATTTGGTGTCAACAACGAGATGTGCCATCAATTCTGTTGCAACCATCGAATCATTAATTTAGCTTTAAATCCGTTGCAACAAACGAATTTGGAATCAATCATGTTGCAAGAGCCAAATTTGGTACCAAATCGAATGCAACAACTGAAATTGGTTCTTCGTCCATGACTCCAACCGAATTTGGCATTAATTCGATTGCAACAACCGTATTTATGAAAAATTAAGTTGCGGCAATAGAACTGCTCACGATTTCTGTTGGTACAAATGAATTCATTTTCAATTCAGTTACCACAACATAATTCTATATATTTTTTTAATTTACAAAATCTATTTAATGTATATATGAATTAGCAATAGTTTTACATTAGAGCCTCAGCGTCTAGATGACATTAAAGAGCAAAGTTGGCAAATATTTACAAACACATGCCTGATGTTCAAAATTCTGAAAATAATTATAGGGTTGGCATGAACGTAACTTCGGTTTTCTCATATAGATGGTGCTTTTGTAATTTTTTAAATGCTTTTAATCAGGTGACATTTCAAGCTTCAATTTGTGATATGTCACTCTATATTCAGTGGTCTGTTATTATTTAAATCGTGTTGGGAATATGGATGATTAATTTGTCATATTTTTCTCTTTCATTGCCGAAAAGGCAAAAAACAGCGGAACCACTCCGGGATATTTGTGACGTGTATGGTTGGGATTGTTTAACAGAAGGCACATGCCAAAGGTTCAACACATTTCGTTCTGGAAATTTCACGATCAAAAATGGCCTCAGGAGCGGTAGGCCGAATGAGGATTATGAGGACGAAATCAAAGCCGTTTTCGAATCTGACTGACACATTTCTGATCGAGAAGTTACAGACAAGCTAAATGTGTCTCACACGACCATTGAAATCCATTTGAAATTGCTAGGACTCGTCAAAAATTTCATATTTTGGATCCACACGAGGTTAAGAAAATCCACTTAACAAAACTTGCGATTTATTGGTCAAACGTAACAAAAATTATCCATTTTTGAAACGCATTGTCACTGGAGATAAAAAATGGATTCTGAACAAAAAGATATCTTGGTCCAAGCACGATGAACGCGCTCAAACTTCACCAACTGGACAAAAAAATATTAAGTTGTTCATTTGGTGGGAGTAATTTATTTTGAACTGCAGCAATTGACGAACCTTAATGTGGCACTGAAAGAAACACGATCTGAATTGTTAAATAGCAAAGGCGGCTATTTCAAATTCAAAAAAAATTTAAATACTATTGGTAATTGTATATATTTTCAATGCAATTCCTTCACATCTGGTAGTTTTGATTTTAAAATATTTTATACAGTATAGGTTTATGAATTTCATAATACTACCAGGCAATACCTATCGAAGCCCCAAACTTCTACATATAAAATAGTTTATAAACAGAAATGCCAACATTCAAAACAAATTCAAAATAATTAAAATCATTTCCATATTTAAATACAATTGGCATTCGATTTCACAACCTGCATTTGCGTTGCCTGAGCAAATGCAAATACAACATTTTTTAATTGGCATTGCGAACAATGGTAATTCTTTTGCATCTGCATTAGAAAAAGAAATGCAAATTAAGATCCAACCCATGCATGAAAACACCGAAAGGAACTTAAAATTGATGTTATAATGAAACAGGAATTTGTTTGTATTTATTACGAAAGGTATATGGGAAAATTAAAATTTTGAAATTTGTGTTAAATTTTCCAGATAATGTCCATATTTATCGGCATGTATTATAACAATTTGTCATTAGTTCTGAAGACGTTGTAATTGAACCTTTTTCTAACATGCAACATGTTTTCGGATAAAAATCAACTGTTTTTTCAAACAAGAATCAGCTAATTTCTGTCCCAAAATATGTCAAACGTGTTAATCACGATTAGTGGATATATCATCTTTATATAGAAATGCTGAATGGTTGGGTTTAAGACCTAAATCTTGGTCACATCATAAATGGGGTTATGACCCATTATGTTATGACCCGGTCAGAAGTGAAAATAACAAGCAATTTCTCCCTCCAAAGATTAAAATCGATTGTGAGACACCCTCTAAACTGGCCTGTGACAATTTAGAACTCGGATGTGACAACCTGTAATACGGTCGTGACAACCTCTATTTCGGCTTTACTCGGTTGCTTCAACTGCATTTTTCTGTGAGAGCATTTGACCAACACTAACCACTGTGACACGTGGCATAAAACCACCACGCCGCAGGGCACAGTTTCATACATATTCAGCGTGTTATTTTGCAACCCCTGGTAGAATACCTATTACTGTGTTTGCGAGTCGTATTTGTGTGCGTGCAGCTCCCAAATACAAACAAGCATACCAAATCATATCAAATATCGGCATTAAAAACTTATTTCAACTTTTGCAATTTAAGCACAAAAAGTTTGATTTCAGTTTTAAGCTGAATTATGCGTACATAATCGATGACAGGTTGTATAAAACGATTCAAACTTTTCATCCCCCAATTCATTGACACCTCTCCAGTCCCCACAGCCTCTACAATATATTTCCATTCCCAGAGATACAGTTGGTTTAACTTTGTATAGCAGCCAGTGGGACTACAAAAACACAAAGTCAGAGTAGTCATAAAGTTGCAGAATCACTTTTTGGTTCTACAAGCATTTCTGTGCTACTGTCTTGGCACCGAGAAATGGTCAGAATTATGATTGTGTATCAGTGTGAGTACGAGAGCAAGTGCGATTGGGAGTGCGTACGTACATACAGTCAAGCCATATGTTGCTCGATGAATATATCCCCAGTGCTCCTATGAAAATGCCTGACAGATGTGTCAAAATACATTTGAATCCACATCGTTTTTCGTTCATTTCATTTCTTTTGCTGTGAAACGATGCGATGGACCGACTAATATGAAAAGGAACTATGAATATGAATTTGTTAGTTTTTGTCAGAACTCAACACATATCCTTGTTGTCAAAAACTTTGCTAACTTGAAAATTGCAAATTGTCAAGTGATGTTTTTGTTTGTTTGTTTGTTTGATGTTTTGCTTTGCTACTCGTACTAACCTGGATCGATATATTTTAAATTCCTTGCCAAATGCGTCAGCTGCAATGGTATATAACGTGTATCGGCCCTTGGCGTTGTTTTGGGTGCGGGTGGTGAGGCTGAGACACCCGGTCCCAGTGGACATAAGAAGGCTCGTTGTAGTTCCCAACCAACTTCAGATATGATGCTGGCTTTTCTAAAGTAAGGTGTAACTTCTCGTAGAAATTTAACTGAAATTAGAAAAAGAGCAAATATTTAGTTCAAATCGACTGTTAAATGAAAAACAAACAATAAAAAACTAGCAAAAAGGTTGTCAAGCATCCTAAAAGATAATAGGCAAAATGTCACTCTGTTGATAAATGCTTAACATTATTTACTTGTTTGATAGACAATATCAACCGCAAAACTAAAGTCAATCTTAAAACAGCCAGCCTGTCAAATTGATAAACTGACAGGGTTTGTGTCCTTTTTTTAATGTCATTTGTAGGCACAGAACAAAGGCAAATAAGTAAGGTAGACAGGAAATATCCTTCTACTTTTTATCAACCAATTCAATAAATAACAATAGGGTGCTTTATTGTCGTTCCATTTAACTTCCACAATTTAAAAAGGCATAATCAACAAACAAAGCTAAATTGTCGAGTTATCACCAATCATATTTCCTAGATAACTTGAATTATATTACTAAGATATCACGAATCATATTGCAGAGGTATTGTGAATCATATTGCCTGCAAGATAAATCCTAATTTTACTATTACTTTCGCACTGCGGAAGCTGTACCTTCCGGGAGTAATTAAGGATCGCCGGCAGCACGTCCAAGCAATGCGGAAGCAATTCTTCAAGAAGACCAACGTCAAGAAGTCTTCTAAATTTCAATTGATGTCTTTTCAAATGCAATTGCTGTTTTGTAAATTTCAATTGATGTCATCTAAATTTCAATTGATGTCTTTTAAATTTTAATAGATGTAATTTACATGACACACGAGAAGACTGCTCCTGTCACACACAAATCGAACGAGACACTGCAGTTGCTAGGAGGAACACCTTCAGGAAAGCAGGGAGAATATATTGCTTCAAAATCAAGTAGTCGCTGAAGGAGGACTAAATACGATCCATATGTATTTATTACAGACTTCAAAGGGAGAGAAAGAAAGACACCGGCTCGAAGTGGAAAGACACTGCCTCCGATGAGAAACGTCTTGGATTTATGATATTGCCTATGTGAGAGTTGGGTCAGCGAACAAGTTTGCCGGGTACTTGGACAAGCTGTTGCTTTAGTCTTAGGTTAGGTTAGGTGTTGGTGGCAGTCAATGAACGACTCCATAGTACGGGCTAACAAGATTAAATGTTAGCCCAATCGGGGAACCATTTAGTTTGCTCCAAGAAGCTCAAGATGGTATATACGCCTAACGAGAATAATTCTCCCAGGTCCCTTAATAGGTAGGACCGCATAGTAGACATCTTCCTGACGCCTACCACTGGGCACGTGTAGAAAAGATCCTTAGTGGATTCTTCCTCCTGCTCATCGTTGCAGCTGCTACAGAAGTCATTTGCTCTTGCATTTAGTCCCGTCGCATATTTACTGATCAGACAGTGTTCCATCAAAACTGATGCAAGTTTTGGAACATTGGGCGTTGCTAGTGATAGATGGTTCATGAATTTCCTGCTAGCCTTGTGGTGCGATAATGCTTAAAAGGACTACGGGTAGTAGAGATAACGCATGCTAATGGTGAAATAAAGAAATAAGCTCGATGATGAATGTCTACCTTGAAACGTGAAGAAAGGTGCAGTGATCTCGGGGAATATTCCTTCAAAATCCTACGTCTAAAACTGAAAAAGAAAGATGTAAACAAAAGAATCAACGAATATGCCACGAGGCGCATATAAATCCCTAGGGAATGGCATACACGGTAGTTATAAGAAAAAAACTGTTTGGAATTGCTCCCTATCGTCGCGCCATGCCATTTCCCCCAGAGGCCACTGTACCCTATTGACGACGAATACCTTACAGGAAAAGTTGTTATTGTGGACATCAACACGTTAGAGTTAATGCCAGCGTGCAGGAAACTCGGCGACTGGAAAATTCCGGGAATATCGAACAAATCAGTTACGACTGCGATCATCAGAAGACCGGACATCTCTGTCAAGACAACTTTAAACCTGCATCAATGAAATAGTTTTCCCAAATAAATTACAGCTGCAGCGGTAGATATTCATGCAAAAGGAGAACAAGGCACCTGACGAACCCTCTTCGTACCGGTATATAAGTCTACTGGACACAATGCACAAGATACTGGAGATAACCATTTATAATCGTTTGTTGAAAACTGGGGAGGACAGAGGTGCCACCTCTGATAGTCAATACGGCTTCAGGAAGCCATGTTTTACGATTGATGCAACATATTATGTGGCAGTGGTCATATCCGGGACATTATATACGATGGCGTCCAAAGGCTGTGAATTCCAATTGGACCACGATTGTCGGCTTAGCCCCCCAATATATCAGTGGCAGTGGGGGCGAAATACATCGCATAGGTGGATAAGATCGTAAATGAAAATGATATGGTGTCGCAAGTGAAGATGAGTCGTGACTGGAGATGGCAGCATTCAAGACGTTAGCGGCCTTGATAACTAGTCGCAAGAAAGTATCGAATAACAAATAAGCGTAATCTCGCATGTAGATCTTAGACATTCAGATTTATATCCTTGATCTTTAATCATTGCCGGTTCCACGATTCAATTTGAGATTAAATTGACATTACAACTTTTTGTTTAGACCAATTTAGAGGAATTGGATGGCAAAACAGAAAAATTAAATTGGCGGCTCTTGATTTTGCCAGTTTTGTCCAAATTTGACATGTTTTTTAAACAACTGAACCTTTAAAATTGGATTAGTCGGTCAAATTGGGCCAGTCGACCAAATTGGCTCACATTTTAAGCGGATCAGAGTCCTTCAAACAATTTTTGGAGCTTCAATATATTCTGCCACCGAATTTCAATTGCCACAACCGATTTAGACCCCATAATTAAAATTCGGTTGAAACAACCTCTAATAGGTTGTGACGACTTATAATGCGGTTGCGAAAATCTCTAGTTCGGATGGGATGACGTTTAATGTCATTGTGATAACCTCTAATTGGTATTTTTTGCTTGCTTTTGACAAAAGGCGGGTCAATTGTCTATGTCTTCCTAACATGCCTTGCATTCGAAGTAGATTTCCCCGAAGAGTGGAGCTGAGCAGTAACAAAACCCATGAAAAGGCTATATTTAAGTGTCTCCATCTCAATTAATCTTAATCTTATTCCAAAACGGGCCGCCCCAATGGTGTTTTGTTTTCCTGCTCCCTTCTATTGCAAATTTTTTGGTCATTGCTGAAATTCTGTTTTTAGTGCTTGGAATGGCTTTCAGTAATTCAATTTCCGTTTGTTTCCCCCCAAAGGTTTGCGATTCTAATGAAAATGGTGCATGTGTTGTGTACTATTATAGAATTGTATAAGTATACGAGACGTAAAAAAATTAAAAATTTTAATGACTGTGGCACAGATACAATTTTGCAATTTAATAAAAGATGTCGAAATGGTTGTTCACACGAAGGTACCCGTGTGCTTTCCCCTCATAACTTCTCTACATATGTATGTACTCAATGTGGGAATGTAGTTGACAATTGGGCAATTTCCCTATGCTGCAATCATCAATTGTAGTCAAAAAGTAGACTCAAAAACAACAAAACTACTCGTCGGTATGGTTACTTTCCAACTATAGCAAAGCATACACCGGTAAAATGTAAGGGAAATATATGATTGGAACCCCCAAAAACTGTCACACACATGAGACCACATGTCGTTGGGTCCCATAACAATTTCCTTAATATTTATTAAATATCCGTTACTCTATATTACTTTGCTGTACAGTAATTTTTGCAGAAAATGCAACAATTTTGGTCACGTTATTTAGTGTCATCGTTGCTAAAGGACAAACAACAATACCTTAAATAAAAGATTCAACTAGACAACATAATGCCACATGGAAAGGGGCGATCAATAGAGACACGAACCTCTGAAAGAAATTGAAACTTCAAACCCTGAGACGTTTTGAGGCGACAACAGCGGCGACAATCACACAGGAATGCATGCATCCACATACATAGACGACAGCCAGTAACACCAACAAGGACGATGCGACGATGTCAACGACAATGTTAACGTGTAAATTCATTATGTCTTCCGCTTGACTTCCCATAGCAATATGTTTTAGCAAAACCAGCACAGCAACAGCAACAGCAAGAGCAACATCAACAGCAAAATCAATGACAGTAGAGCCACCATGAACAGTGTTTGCAACAGCATTAGAAGCAAACACCGAAACTGAAGCAGAGACTGAGGCGCTACACAGTTTTACGTTAAGACATTTGTATGTGGCAACCAAAGACAAGAAAGTGCAGCTCGCTACTCCGCAAAAAAAATAGAAAAAACAGGAAACTACTACGTGCAACCTTGCATTCTAGCATAAAATGAGAATTTTCCGTTTTATTTTTACGTTAAGTTTTTCAAATTTACACACATACGGAGAGATATACTACCCTTCACATGTATTAGTATAAACTAAACGCTAAAATAAGGCACGCGTCAATGCTATGCCAAACTAGTAGTTAGGTATATAATGTATGGTGTTTGCATGTTGGTGGTGTACGTGTATACGCCTAAACGTATGCAATACGGCTACATCTGTACGTTCAAGTACACGACGGCATTATCAATGAACACTGGGAGAAATGTTTAATCTTGCACTACGGAATAAAGGTAAGCGGTGTTATTTCGCTTGTTAAATCTCCTGAAAGCTGCAGCAGTTTTGCTTGATAAAGGTTCAAAGAACAATTTGGCTAAAGAAACAAATAGGCCTGTTCATATGGGCAGTGTACTTAAAAAACGTATAAGAAACTGTGAAAGTTGAAAAAGCATGAACGGACTCAACGGTTTTACTCTTTTCACCTATACTCTGTTCACGCTCACAGGTCGCTCGCTCGCCACGAGCCATAAAACGAAAAGTATACGCTGTAAAGAAAACAGACTCTGTAATATATTCTCTCAAACACATTCTGCAGCAACCCCGTATATGTTTGGAACACACTCCAAATATTCAAATACTTGCAAGTCCTAAACTCATTTCTATTCTAATGCAAAGATTAGCATGTTTACTTGCAAAGATGCTTACTTTTACTTGTAGCCATATGCGTGTTTCATCCTAAACTTTTATATACTTATTAAACCAAACAGATCAGTCAGCATAGGAACATCACAATTCATTTACATTAATTCATTTAAAGAATAATGTAAAAATACAGTTATACATTTGCACATTACATTAACATAGGCTGAGAATAATATCTCTTTGTTCCTCGTTTATTATTTTACTCTCTACAGAGCATAGCGACAATAATATTATGTTAATACACAGCTATATTTGTATCACAAACAAAGCTGTATTTGGATCACAAACATATATATTACAACATATTAATTATTGTGTCTCAAACATGAAATATTGAATATCAAGCACAATGTATTTGAAAACACTATAATTGCAACAAGCACACGTTATATTTGCATCCAAATAAGAAAAAAGTATAGATTTTTCAGCGTGTAGACAAAAGCACCAACTCTTTAGCACTGAGATTTAAAAAAAATGAAAAAATATAAGACTAGAGAGCACGTGCGTAAAAGACACAATACAACGAGCGAGCGAGCAGTATTCGTTATTTTATATGAATTTCCGCGCACTCGCTTTTTCGAGCACCTCGGGAGGAAGTCACGTACCGCAGGCGAGACGTAAAAAAATGGATCGAAATATGTGCCATCGGTATTCTTGTTTATTCACCATAATTTGTACCAAATGTACATCAAATTATCCACAAAGTTTATAAAATGTACCAGAAACTTCATATGTAAATCACTTATTTTCCATAATGTGTACCAAAAAGTTCGTAGGAAACTCGATAAAGTGTATAAACTGCAACAAATATTGCATCAGTAAGTACCAGTGTAAAATAAATCCACAACCAAGAACTTCGTGTACTAAAAGTACGTATAATCACAAGAAAGTATATAAAGAAAATTTTGGTACCAAAAAGTACATGAGGTATATGCAAAAAACTTCATAGAGTGTACAAAAACAGCTAATTTTTGGTATCAAAAATTATACTGAATATATAGACTGTACCAAAAATATGGAAATGTTGGTATCAAAAGTACATAAATTGTATTAAAAACATACATAAACAGTACCACAATGTCCTTTATTACTTATTTATTAATTAATAATTGAAGTGTACCAAAGAAGTACTTTTTGATATACTTTATGTACTTTTTGAAACACTGTATGCACTTTTTGAAACTGTGCATGTACTTTCTGAAACACTGTCTGTACAATTTGTGTGACTTATGGAGTTTTTGGTACATTTTATATACTATTTGGTACCCATATGTATTTTTTGGCACATATTTCGATCCATTTTGGTACACTTTATGTACGTTTTTGGTATGCTTCATGTACTTATTAGTATGTTTTTGGTACATTGTATGGACAATGGACTGCATGGACAATGAACATTATGTTCTTTTTGGTACATTCTTTGTACTGTTTTGGTTCAATTTTACGTTTTTGTACAATTTATGTGCTTCTTTGTTATAATTTGTTATACCATTTATGTCCTTTTTGTATGTTTTTGTCAATTTGGTGAAATTGTTGATATTTTGATAAAATCTTACGTACCTTTTGCTACACATTGTGTACTTTTTGGAACATATGGTGTACATTATTTGTTCTCTTAGGCCAATTTTTTTCAACTTTTTGTACATATTGCGTACAATTTCAAGATATTAAAAGATATGTAAGACTTTTAAGGCGAATTCGAGCAGTGAGTTGTTGCTCAACGAACGCGATCACGAGCAAATACATTTTAAAGAAACGAACCTAATCACGAGCTATTTTACTTGTCATTATTCGAATCTACTCAAGAGCGTGTGCGTTTAAAATTTGATTTGTGAAAATACTCTCGAGCGCGTGCTTTGCCTACAACTTACGATGCAGAAGCCGCATTTTGCGCAGGGAGCAGTGAGAGGATTTTCTTGGCTCGCTCGCGTGTGTGATTCCTAAAGGAATAGAACTGCATCATTAGTTTTTGGCCTACAATGATGGTTTCACTCAACTAATGTTGTGACTTAGTTGGTGGATTCAATGGGTTTTGAAGGTCTTTATATAGCACTTGGTTTGTTGTTTCGGTAAACCGCCTTCGGTAAAGTTGATCAGTATGTTCCAGGATACAACAGTGCGAGAATCAAATACGGCTTCTTATGTAATGTAGAGTCCGCTCACGATCTTCAACATTAAGTTAATATTAGTGAAATTATTTAACGGTAGGTCACCGGGACAAAAAAAAGCCATGTCGTGCAACTGACTTTAATTACACCTCTCTGGCTTTGGCTAAAGCTCAACTACAGCTTCCAAGTTCAACTTAAGTGTGTAGAGATTTCTCTATTTATGACTCCATATTTCACCACTCTGTTGTAAGTTCAATGATACACAACCAAACTGTGATCAAAAAAACGACACACGTTAACCCACTGTGCAACATTATCACTGTGCTGCTGTCGCACACTTGTTTGCTTGATGGCGAAGTATTCACTCGCCCACTCTCCCACACCCAGTGAATGCCTATATGCCTGTATGTGTGCGTGGTAATATTAGTATTGGTGGCAATATGGAAGTGGTGCTGCTACAGCTGCTTTCCAAAAAGGAAGTTTGAAAGCAAATTAGTTCCGCCAAACTACAAAACACATTTACACACACACACACACATGCACAGAAGCAGTCACAATCTCTCACTCAGCCGTATTGAGAAATTCAATTATGTAGCAAACGAGAGCTGCAATTTGCCAAGTTTAAATAATTGTCATAATATTAAAATATGAGTATTTTCAAGTTGTTTTTGTCGCAGTTTGCTACTAAATATCCTATTCAAATCAAAGTATGAATACATATTTGCACACAAATACGTGGTACACAAGTGTATGTTGGCCCTGGTACCGGGAATTTTAGGAATTCATTTTAGTGTACCCCGACTCCAACTGGCACCGACTGCATCGCAATATTTCATTTGAAAAATGTCCTGGTTCCTTGTTGTTTCGTTTTTCGCTTTGCCCCTCAAACAACAAATATTTCACTAATATTTGTGCACAAAACCATATTTTTATCTCAGTTACTACATGGCAAACAGGTCACTCCGCTGGGGTATCTCGGCTACAAGCAATTACGACATTTGCATTGGCAGCAAAAAGGTAGAACTGCGTCCCCAGCATTCCAGTGTAACATCAAACCGAAATAATTGTACCTCCTGTGTTGCAATAACTTTCTGGTACAATATATTGCTTTTTTGTAGCCCGATAACAAACTCTCCACCGTACGGACATAACTTGCGTTCTAGGGTGAGGAATGCTGCTTTGCTGTTGCTCTTGCTGCTGATGTTGCTGTTGCTGTTACTGCACTTCTTTTGCTTGCTCTTGTAAACGCGCTGTTTGTTTAACAGTTGCAGAAACCAAAGACTGAAAAACTGAACCAACAACGCTATAAAAAAATTTCCAAACAAACGCATTTATTGCAAAATATTTGGATCCTTTGGTAGTTTTTCTGTTTGCATCTCCCCTTCCTCTAACGCAATGGCAGCGTAAGCGGGCAACTATAACGACATAACCTGCTAGATGGCTGAAAAAAGTTTTTAAATTAAAATACCGCACAATTAAAGGATGTTCCCCGAAGAAATATATTTACGGTGGCTTTCAAATTATCATACTGCGGGATGAAGTAGTTTTTATTTTTTATTTTTTTTTTGTTAATTATACTGAGATGACAGTTTTGAAAAAGTCCTTTCAGGACAGAAATGTTTAACACAAAAGCGTTTCTTACAACACCGAAGTGATATAGGGCCGATGTTTTAGTAATGTGGGAGGGAGAACGATTTGGAATGCTATTATGGACCATGTCCGTCATGAATTTATTTACACTCAATGTATGAACTAATTTATTGAATACTCATTTAAAGTAATAATTTCCAGCAATTGTATGACTTAATTATCAGTGTATTTGTTGTCAGCACAACAAAAACTTAACACATATTATGCATTTACGTTTAACAATGACACCTGAACGTATGAGTCATAGAGCAAAACATACATATAAAATTTAAACATCATACGTTTGGTTGCAAGTAAACGTTGGATGTTGGAATGCATGGCTTCAATAGTACCAGATAGTGGCATTAGTACAAAACGTTCAACAATGCAACAACAACGGCATTTACAACATAATTGTATGCCAACAATAAAAGTCAACAAATAAGTGCAAACAAAATATTTATATTTAAATTTCACAGATCTTCACCAAAACGACCTGAAAAGGTCAAATCAACGGTTCCTGTAGCACCACCTGGTGAACATGTCTCCTTGGCACCTACCTAACGACGAATGGTGCGAAATGAAACGTCAGATGAGCGAATGAATGTCTCCATGTAGGTTTTACTCTATGGTATGAGAGCTATTGAAATCACTCATACACTCTTGTGACCTTGTTAATAATTTGATTTAAGGATTGTGTTTTCCCTTTTGTATAACTTATTACATTCTTCATAGTATAGTACAACAAAAAACGCTACTGTCAAGAGGAAAATCTGTCTTAATTATCTGATATAAACTAATGACATTATATGAATATACTCTCGTGGCATGTTTGCTACGAATTAAGCAAATATTAATTCGGTATTATGGATTCATTATAGAGTTATTTAACAAGGATTGATTGAATGTGGCAAATATAACACACACACGCGCACCCACACATACACAACTCTATTAAAACGAGATGGAAAGTAATTGCATGTTGGCCAAAATTGTATTCAACAAATCATCATCTGGATATTGATTGATAAATCTATTATATCGTATACACACGTTTGTATTTATGTGTCCATGCATGCAACAATATTATTCGTATCTAAATATCAATATTTGTTAATTCATTGAGATGATTATGAAATGATATCAATACTATCTGCTCATATTCCCTCTACGTAACACATCCGTGTCTAATTACAATGATAATCCACATGAAACCCAATACATCCCAATAAATAACCCCATCATCTGGCCATTACATTGAGTTGTATAACATTTTAGGGTTTTGTGGCCAGTGAGTTTACGCATCTCACACTGGCTTTGCCCAACTTAACAACATTTTTGCGTCTAAGACACTGGCCTTAATATCATTGGATTAATTTTGTTGTACACATGTAGGCAATTACAAAAACATATGTATTGTGTTGTTGATATTTCAAAATTTAAATTAGTTGACCCTTTCCTGCAAGTAGTTACTGGTAACAATCGACTTCTTTATTATATTCTAATGTACTGTATTCGAAAACTAAATTATTCAAATGATGTTTCATACAATATCGTACTTTCGAAACCATTAAAACCCACACAATTTTTTATTTTTTTTCAATTATTCAACATATGGGGCATTCCGAAGCCCATCAAAATCTTTATTTCACCTCTTTCGTTTCAAATGAAATCAATAAACGGGGTGACCGTCTTCGAAAGAAATGTAAGATGGCCTGAGCTGGGATCGATCCCACATTGTCATGTACAAGAGACACATACACAACCATTGGGCTACCGATACCATCTTCGATGCCATCTTCAAAAAGAAATGTAAAAAATCTTAAAGGTCCAAATAAACATTTTAAAAAAATTATTGAATTATGTTGTTTTCTTTCAAATATACAGCAAAACAACATCAGATGTGTCTTTCTGGGTCATAGTGTTTAGGCCCTCGATAAAAAAAAGTCAATACCTATTTTCCTAGATTCAGAAGTATAATCGTTGAGACGCTGACCACTGTGGATCTAGAATCCATCTCTGGCATAATTGTGTAACATTTTTCGTAAAATTTTTTTCGCGAGTACGATCGGTTTCCTGTTTCGGTGGTGAGAGCCATAGATTAAATTATATATAGATTTTTTATCCATCTCATCTTCTTCAATGAGGAAACGAACTTCTGTCAGCAACATCCATATTTAGTTTTGTGCATTCACGATGTTCATATATTTACATATTTTGAACTTTCACTGAAACAATATCAGCTGTGTTTGTCAAACCTCAGCGACAAAATTCTTCTCTTGACGTTCAAACACAAATTCGCTTCCCTTCAATCATTAACCCGATGAGCGAGTTGTCAAATCTATGTATAAATTAATCTCTGGTGAGAGTATAGTACTGGTTGCATCGAAATGATCATCAAATTGTTGCAAATCATACGATTAGTCACAGAGATATCAGGGTTTGGGGATTTCAATTTGAATTGTGAGAGAACACTACGGGCGTACCCTCACAGAAGTAATTGTATGAAAAGAGGATACAGCAACCTTGAATTCGGCTGTTGCCACCGAACTGCGGTTACCACAACCGAATTTACGTTTCCATGACCGAATTTAGTCCCCACAACTGAAATTCGGTTGAAATAACCAAATCTATCAACTAAATTCTCTATTACTTCCAATTTTTTTTATTTCGGTTGAATTTGGTATCGATTGAGTTGTAGCAACCGAATTTGGTATCAATTCGGATGCAATCTTTGAATTTTAGAGCAAAATGCGGTCGCGATAACCCAATTTTGCTTTAGGTCGGTTGCAAGAACCGATTTTAGCGATAATTCGGTTGCAACAAGTGAATTTATAAGAAAAACTGATGTTGCCTTAATCGAGTTTCTCATGTATTCTGTCGTCACAATCAAACTCATTGTCAATTTGGTATCTTTTTAAGAGAAGATACTTTGTTTAAGAAGAAGAATAGGTATTTTTTTTTGAGAAAATTTACTTTTTTTAAGAAAAGGCACTTATTTAAAAAAAATCAATTTTTTAAACTTCTTTCACTTTGGCTTTTCTAAATTTACTTTTTATTAGGTGCAAAACTACAATATATACTAAATATTGGTTACAGGCTCCACCTAGAAAACTTCCCATTAAACAAGAAATTTCCCAACATATGTGAGACATCTAGTTAGTCTAGACACAAACCAAAGCCAAAACGAAACAATATAGTTGATAATAGTGGGATGTAGCATAATAGTGTTAAAACAAAAGATGTTCATTTTTGTTTTCATTTAGCCCCCATCCCGCAACGTACGATAAGGAACTTCGTTCCAAAATACTAACTTTTTTGAACGCATTATGAACAATTGTGTCCCAATATGTTTTAAAAACATAGAAAGAAAAAAACCAGATTTTTTATTTTCTTTAAAATCGAAAATTCAAATTTGGAATATTTCTAAAATACAAACTAATTGTCCGATGTTTAGTTTTAGTATCTGCAAATAGTTCATGACTTCTTACCTACAATCGGTTTTTACCGAACTTTTAAATGTTTACTAGACCAAAGATATTGAATTTGGCTGATGGAAATCGATCTTGAACCTCTATGCGACGTACAGGTGTGTATTCGCCATGACAAAAATACATAAATTGAACTAAGAATTGCTACCTCGTTCGCAATATTCTTCGGATTTAGCCCCCAGTGACTGTTTTCTATTGCCAAACCTGAAGAAACGGTTCGGCGGTAAGAGATTTGGTTTGAATGAGGAAGTCACCACCAAACAAACGTCTATTTTTAGGGCCTTGAGAAACCTTTTATTTGGCAGGAATACAAAAATTGGAAGCATGATGTATCGAGTCACATAAAAGGATACTATGGTGCGAAATAATACGATTTTTGCCGAAAAAAATATATTTTATTTAAAAAGTCATGGAGTTGCCAAACTACATTCGCAGAGAGGTTGTAACAAGCTCTATATTCGGTTGCAGATGCTTCAACCAAATTATTATCCGGATGACTTACAATCATTTCATGCACGAGGATCGATTTTATTTTATAACTTAAAAACTAGCTCAAAGTCTGTCTCATAAATCTGTGATAGAATATCTGTTTTCGTAGCGGAAAATTTAGAAATGCTTGTAAATATTAATCAGAGTTGGGGTTTTTATGACTGCAAATAGAGAAAACTTGGAAATTATCATACAACGAAGTCCTTCAGGACTTAAAGCACGAGTTGAATAGTCAGAAATGTTTTCGATCTTATTTATCGCAAATGCATAACTTATCCATTCCTTGAAGTCATCATTCCGGTAGTTTGTATTAAACGTAAACCAATTCCGATGGAAAGACCAGGCCGAAGAATCCCTCCGTATCATTGGTGTTGCCAACTGGCGAGAATAGGCGAAGAATAAAACCAGTTGTTGAAATATGTTAAAATTTATTTCTTTGTTTGTTTAATTAATATGTGTAAGACATCTGACCTCATGGGGTTGTAAAATAGTCAATAAAAGTAAAAATTAATTCAAAACTATGACATCCTCAATAAAAAAAAACATCCTGTACGTTGGCTGTGTTTATTTTAATAACATTCGAGAGGGCCAACCTAATGGCCTACGCAACCACTAGAAAAATGTTAAATAAACATTTAGCCAATTCATTCGTTCTTTCTAGCTCTCTAATGTTAAAGCCAACAAAAAGCTGCCACTACAACAACAATGCAAAAAAATGCTTATGAAATTACAAACAACAATAACAACTGAAAACAATGGCCAACAACAACAGCCATAATAAATTGTGTACATTTTGCATTTAACTGCAAATAAACTTGTCGAAAAGTTGTTAATGTTGATGATGCTGCTGTTGCTGTTGTTGTTGGCCGGGTTCTAGCAACTACAATCACTACAAGTCGTAAAACAAAGTAAGGACCACGAACTTGGGCACGGAGCAGCAGCAACAAAAGAACGTGAAAAAGGACAATATGGGGTTGGGGGGGATGTTTAAACTCATAGCAAGTGAACAGGTACAAGGTTGAACAGGAGCTGAGTTAAGACCTTGGATTGTGCCCTGTATTATAAGGATGCATATAATCACAAAATTGCTTATAGTGCATCGTACTAGTTGATCGTATTTAATTCAGAACTAGTTGTTATTTTGTTTCTGTTGATAGCGAGCAGTGCCCTCTTGGGAACTCCCATAGCCCACAGCCATAGCTGTATTGGACTTCATGGAAATTAAGAGAGCACGTGCGGACATAAATTGAAGGCTTAATGAAATTTCCAGGGAACAGTTCAAGAAGAAATAAAGTGGAGTACAATTTAGGGATCCTAGTCATAATAAAGGGTGTCCTAACAAAAGTGCATGATTAAATTTAAAAGTGAAAGCCATATATATATATATAGTTATGTTTCGCTTAGGTATGGAATACAAATTGTCTACGCAGCTCTGATCTCAGGTCTGTGTTTGCGTTAGATCTCTGTCTTAAGCTCCGTAATTGCTTGTGGTATTTTTGCAGAGACCAGAGATTGAACAAACCCCAAAAAAGAAATCACATGGCGTTAAATCGCACGATCTTGGTGGCCTGTTGACAGCGTAATACCGGGTGATATTCGGTCTGGGAATCGATTGTTCCATGCACGGTGAGGCAGATGTCCCTTCCTGCTGGCATTATCTGTGGATCGTTCTGATCATATTCCTGTAATTATTGCCATTTACAGTCGTGTACTTTTATTGGGATACCCTTACATACTTTAAAGAGGTTTACGAAAATGTTGCTTATTAAACGATCTGTAAGTTTTAAGTGTACGCCCTTTTCACGAGTAGTATACTAAGCAAACATGAGAATAGCACTACTAAAAAAGAGGATTATACAAATTCAAAAAAGAGATTGGCCAGAAATGAAATAATAATAACATTAAAAGTAGTAACAAAGTTTATTTCAAGCGATAACAATAACAGCAACAGCAAAACTTGTAAAAGAAAAACAACATAACCCTATACTTGGCACCTTTTCACAACTATACACTCTGTAACATTCATACATAAACATTTGGTACTGACACTCTCACACTTGCACATACACACAATGCAAATATGATTTCAAAACAGACTTTTCATGTTCTGCAAATAAGTTGTTGTTGCTGTTGAATATTTTCACAAACACAAATCTTAAGCAAATATTTAAATAAAGTTGAGCAAAGAAACAACAACAGAGAGTCCACATGCTGAGTTTGAAATTTTCCATAAACCAACATTCATTTCCCCCACACTACTACAGCACTACAGCTACAGATAGATGTCTCTCCTCCTCTGGCTCAGTATGGGACTTAAAATCCTGGTATTATTTGACTTTATTTTTCTTCCTTCATGTCCTTTTTGGACCCCTCCCCCCCCCCCCCACCCGATCCAAAAATGCGTATGAAGAATATAGGAACGAGTGTTTTCTTTTCATTTACACCATGAGATGTAAGGACGCCTGCATTCTAACTATATATTCGTATAAGACTGCCCCGGTTCTTTGGAGCTCGATTCTCTTAAGGGAAGCGCTATAATGTTTTTTTTTTTTGTTAAAGCTTTACTAAATGTAAAAATAAACGTTTGCTGGTGGAAAACTTTGGTTTAGCTAATGGACTTTTGAACGTTTTATGGTTTAGCTTAAGTCGCTTTAACTTGTATTTATGTACGAAACCGAACTCCTAAGGAAACCAAGCCCTAACGACGAAATCACACCAAAAAGAGATGAAATACGGATGAATGTCTGCACAACAGTCAGACCACTCTAACATTATAATATGGAGACAAACCATGAAGACAGCCAACTTGTAAACCAGCCAGGCTGGCAGCATCCTTGCTACTGTCAATGTATGGAAATGTGTGTGGGTGTGTGCATGTGGAAAAGTGAGAAAAAAGTAAGTAAAATGTCAAATACGGTGGAAACAAATGTCAACAACATACTTAAAAAGTTTCCCTAAATGGATACATTATATACACACACACACCCGCATACACATATACCCTTAAAACCCATCACACTCTGCAAAAACAAAAAGTTTTTGCTTCGCCAGAAAAGAACAACAAAGAAACTCCTACAATTGCAAAATTTATAGCAATAAAGTGGTCAGGGGTTAGGAAATGCAAAAGACGGAGCATAAAATAAAAACACAAACGAAAACGAAAAGATATCAACAACAATTTCCACTCAGCGCACGCTGTAGTAGGAGAACGAGTACAATAAATTATTGTACAATAAATAAATTCATCTGCGTAAGAGAACAGCAAACTTTATATTCTTTTATTCACAACTTTCCCCATAGACTTTCGTTTGTACTTTACAGTTTCGTGTTACTGAGTCCAAGTGTTGCTCTCGATGTCATTCATCAATCCCAAGCAGCGTTATCTAGCGGCCAATACATCCATAGTAACAGGCACACGCACACACACATACACAGAAGCTAAACTTACATCCGCTTTTTTGGGCGCAATTAAGTGTTAATTTTTAGCTAACAATGAAAGTTCAATCAACTTCTGTTACAGACATGGTAAAGTACAGTATCGAACCAAACAATTAGGAAACCAACAAAATAATCCACAAAATATGAAAACTAAAATTGACCTAGAGTTGCATTTAAGCGGCAAATCATGCTGCAATTGAACTAGACTGGAATTTTAGCGAAGGATCAAGTTAAAATCGATCCAAATTAGAATTTTAGCGAAGGATTTTTAGAAGGATCCAAATTACAATTTAAAGTAAAATTTTGTGTAAGAATTGTATTTCATTCAATTTTTAGTGTGCTCAGCTCTTGTACATGAGAGCGTGGGAACAGGTGTAAAACTGTAGGTCCCAATAACTGAGTGTAAAACTATAAAGTGCAGAGTTCACTGGTTGTGTACAGCTCTCCCCAGTCCCTTCATGGGATGTAATGGAAAACTATATTTTTAGATTTCTATCTTTGGAACCTAATTCGTCCTCAGCTTACACATACGAGTGCAGTTTATCCGTGACTTTGTGAATAAAAGATATTTTTTCCGTAAAAACAACCTTTTATTTCTCAGCATAGTATCCTTTTAGCTCGATATACTAGTTGTGGCCGTCGGTGGTGCAATGGTTAGTGTGCGCGGCTCTTGTACATGAGATCCTGGGTTCGAACCCTGCTCTGACCACCTTCAAATTTCTTTCGGCGGCGGTCACCTCGCATAGTGACGGCGACACTATCGAGTATATAGTAAGGTGGACCTTGAAATTACATTTTTGCGATATTTTGGTAGATGAGGGCTCTATTCCGTGCCTTTTTGAAAAAAAATGACAATGCCGAAAAAAAAAATTAAAAAAAAAAAACATTAGGGGTTGCGCACGAGCCGAGAAAAAGGTCCACTTTGCCAAAATTAGGGGGGAAATTGCCATAGGCCATCAGGGGTCACCCGTAGGGGGGAAGAATGTATGGCCGACCCCCATTAACTTTTTACCGCCAACATTTTCCCCCAAGACACCCACCCCCTATCTCCTCCCCTTAGGGGGGTCACCATACAAAAATGGAGGTTGCTCAGTATTTTCGAAAAACACCATAGGTCATCAGGGGTCACCCCTAGGGGGGCAAAATATATGACCGACCCCCATTAACTTTTCATCCCCAACATATTTTCCGAACAAACTTACCCTCTATCTTCACTCCTTGAGGGACTCCCCATACAAAAATACTGAAAATCTATGTATTTACAGTTGCACAATATCGAGATTTTTTTGATTTTTTTTACAGAAATTCCACCAATATTCAAGAGTGGTCATTGTTTGGAAAGTCTTGAAAAATTTGAAACGCACACGTGCTGAATCAGGTACATAGGCACCCTTAGCAGATGCCCCCATTCATCAGTACCTGGCAGTAAAATATTGCAAAATACGTAGTAGTTATAAATAGCAGTTCATTCATCGATTGTTGTCATTCAACAAGTGCCGACGACCGCGAAAAGTAAATTGATTTTTCTCCCGTTTTTTAAAAGTTAAGATGACAACACGACTTAGATCGCGCGACGATATTTTTTTGATTGGTTATCCAAGCATGAATATTACGGGGAACAAATTACCGTCGAAGAAGCAAGTGCTAAGAATGCATTTCTTCAACATTCGCAAACGAAACATGTCGAAGAAAAATAGTGCGGTTATAGTCGCGGACGCAGTGATGATTTTTTGGCGCCAAGCAGCTATTCCGACGAAAGCCAGAGGAGATGTTACAAGAAAAATAGCTGCGCTGCACGATGAGTGGGATGCTTTAAGAAAGTCATCTCACAGAAAGACTGAGTCCACTAGAGAAAAAGAGAATACGTTTTCTGATAGCTTGGATAATCTTTTTGACATCGCACACGCCAACGCCCTTGAGAAAATGACAAATACCGAAGACATTGAGTTTCTGCTAAAGCAAAGAGAAGATGGCTGGCCAGGAACTATGGGAGGTGTGGACGCTACTGATACTCGAACGAGGAAAAGAAAAGCTGAGCGCGAAGAACAAGAAGAGTTGCGACGCAAACGTGCAACGGAATCTAGTAGAGATCGGTTCGCTAAAGGCGGTAAGCTATTTCGCGCTTTGTGTGTTCGTCCAATGTTTATATTCAAATGAAATTCGTTCAATTGCAGTGGTTAAATTTTCAAGCAGTGATTCAAGCGATGATAATGGGAGACAGGACGAAAACTTCCCGGCAGAAGCTGGCCCGTCAAATGTTGGTGACAGAAGAGGTTACAAACAATGTTTTACTGAACGAGTCCTACCAGCTTTGAACAAGTGCAAAGTGACTGACCGAGACGCGGTCAGCATTATGATAGCGGCGGCAGAAGCATTTGGACGCGATCCTCAACAATACACAATAAACCGTACGTCGCTTCGGAGATGTCGGCGTTCAAATCGAGAGAACATGCTGAGTTATGTGAAAGACAATCCAGAAGTAAGATCGCATAGATTTATTTGCTCTCATTCAGAATTCTTATTCTTCAACGCGTTTCATTCATCTCCAGCTTGTCGCAGCTAAATCCTTCGTAGTCCATTGGGATGGCAAAATGCTTTTGGATTTTGTGGGTACAAAGAAGGTGGACCGTCTACCGGTAATTGTCTCGCACGGAGAAAAAGAACAACTTCTTGGAGTTCCCAAAGTAGAAGATGGGAAAGGAAAAGGCCGGAGAATAGCACATGCCGTTTATCAACTGTTGGCATCTTGGCATATGACACATCGAATACAAGGACTTTCTTTCGACACGACATCAACGAACAGTGGCCCATTCTCCGGAGCCGCAGTTGCTCTTGAGCGGCTGTTGGAGAGAGAAATCTTATATTTACCTTGCAGACACCACGTATACGAACTGGTGCTAAGGGAAGTTTTTGAGACAAAAATGGGAAAGCCCACTGCACCAGGCGTTCCTTGCTTTGACCGTTTCAAACAGGAATGGGACGCTGTAAAGGTTAAACCATTCCATTCTGGCTTGATAGACGATCAAGTCGTCAGAAAAATTCCTGTGGCAATGCAAGTCGGCATAAAGAAGTTTTGTTTAGATCAATTGAAGGAGAAACACCCTCGCGATGACTACAAAGAAATGCTACAATTAATTCTTTTGTTTCTGGGTGAAAAACTTGAGAATTACCATTTCCGACCTCCAGGACCCGTTTCCCATGCTCGATGGATGGCAAAAGCCATTTACAGCCTCAAGATGTTTTTGTTTCGGAGAACTTTTCACTTATCTGTATGTGAATTGAATGGTATTCGACACGTTTGTATTTTTGTGGTGCGACTTTACGTCAAGGCATGGATTGGTTCTTCTCGAGCAGCTGAGGCGCCGAATCAAGATTGGAAGTTTTTGAAGGACATCGTCGAGTACAAGTCCGTTGACCAGGATTTATCTCGGGTAATGATAAAGAAATTTATCGGTCACCTATGGTATCTCGCCGATGAGCACATAGCCCTTGCCTTTTTCGATGACAAGGTTTCAAATGAGTTGAAGGCCAAAATGGCCCAAGCATTGCTAGAAAATGAGAATGACGAAGGTGAAGAAGATGAAGAAGACGAAAAAGGTGAAGAAGATGAAGAAGACGAAGAAGATGAAGAAGACGAAGAAGGTGAAGAAGATGAAGAAGACGACCCGGTTCCCCCAGCTCCTCGCGTCGTAATCAAAAGCACCAGCGTTAAAAAAATCGAGGTGAAATTCAAAGATGTGAATGAGGAATTCTTGGCTAAAGACTTGAGCAACTTCGTCTCTCATAATACCAAAAATTTATTTGTACGATTTGGAATATCGCAAGATTTCATTCTTGCAAATCCAGCAACCTGGAAATCTCGCGCAGACTATCAAGAAGGTCGTAGAATTGTAAATAACTTGCGCGTTGTGAACGACACTGCCGAAAGAGGAGTAAAAATGATACAAGATTATAATAGAATACTGTGTCAAGGCGAAGAAGAGAAACAGTATTTACTACATGTTATCGATTCTTACCGCAAGAAATACCCATCAGCGAACAAAAATATGTTAATTTGACTATATTATATTATATACTACTCAATTACAGCTTCTTTTATTTTTGTATGGGGAGTCCCTCAAGGAGTGGAGATAGAGGGTAAGTTTGTTCGGAAAAGATGTAGGGGATGAAAAGTTAATGGGGGTCGGTCATATATTTTGCCCCCCTAGGGGTGACCCCTGATGACCTATGGTGTTTTTCGAAAATACTGAGCAACCTCCATTTTTGTATGGTGACCCCCCTAAGGGGAGGAGATAGGGGGTGGGTGTCTTGGGGGAAAATGTTGGCGGTAAAAAGTTAATGGGGGTCGGCCATACATTCTTCCCCCCTACGGGTGACCCCTGATGACCTATGGCAATTTCCCCCCTAATTTTGGCAAAGTGGACCTTTTTCTCGGCTCGTGCGCAACCCCTAATGTTTTTTTTTTTTAATTTTTTTTTTCGGCATTGTAATTTTTTTTCAAAAAGGCACGGAATAGAGCCCTCATCTACCAAAATATCGACACAAGGTCCACCCTAGTATATAGCCATGAAAAAGCTTCTCAAAATTCCGTACGGAATCGGTGTAAAACTGTAGGTCCCAATCAGTGAGTGAAAACTGGAAAGCGCACAGCTCAGTGATTGTGAGAAGTTGTCCCCGGTCCCTTCATGGGATGTAATGGGAAACCATTTTTTTTTTTTTTTTTTTTTTTTATACTAGTCCATCGTGTTTCCAATTATTGTTGTTCCTTCCAAATAATAGGATTTCTAATGGTTCTCAAAATAGGGGTTTGATTTAGTGATGATCTTTTCGTTCGACCCAAATCTGTTACCACCGAGCCATTTTGTCAAATTTGGAAATAGAAAGTAATCAATGGGGGATGAATCCGGAGAATATGGTGGATGAGGTAGCAATTTGTAACCCAATTTATGCATTTTTGCCATGGCTAGCGATAACACACCTGTGGACCGATGCGTTGTCATCATGGCATAGCACTTTGTTTTCGCCAAATCCGATAGATTTCCCTTCAAATCAGTGTAGAATCTATTTAAATAATAATATTATGAAAAATGTTTGCGGGTATACTTTTTATCATTTTCAAGGTAATCGATGTGAATGACACCGTATGTATCCCACGAATCTGTCGCCATGACCTTGTTGGCCAACAGACTCACCTTGACCTTCGGTAGCACAAATTCATCCGGAGAGGGTCACTGCTTAAAGTGTTCCTTGGTCACTGCTGTGTTGTGGTGGATCCATGTTATGTCCACGGTTACTAAATGGTGTCTAACTCTTGCGGATTGCGGTTGAACATCACCAAACAATCTTTGAAGTGGTTGACTTATGGGCAAGTGTGAGTAATCGTGGTACCCATAGCGAGAGTATCTTTATAATGTCCAAACATTCATGCAAAGTATGATGTACCCACTCAGTTGAGATGGCTACAGCCTCAGCCATCTCATGTACTTTCATTCTCCGATCGTCCCGTATCATTAAATAGATTTTTTGGACGATTTCGATTTCGTAACGACCTCCTTTGGACGACATGAACGTTCGGTGTCACTTCTGCTGGTACAACGGAATTCAGCAAATCACGTTTTAACCCTTAAAATTGATAGTGCACGGTCCCCATAGTATTATCAAACCTGTCCTTGGGTACGGCGATGGTGTTTTTAAATACTTTTTTCATGTTGGTCACACATGTGACATGTGTTTTGCGTTTCTGTCTGTCGACGTCCATATGTTTGAGTGAAACATAAAATCTTTAAATTTACCGTCAGTATTTTTAGTTTCCATAAGACGAAACCAAACGTAGCAGACGAAACCAAACGTCAAAACCTGACGATCAGAAAATCCCAATTGTTTCGGGGAAAAAGTATTAAATAGTTATAGAATCACAAATCACTACATTTCTACTTAAAAATGCTTAATATACATATTTTACATTTCCATAAGCATCTCCACAATTTTGAGGTTGAAATATAAATTTTGGTAAACATATTTTGTTCGACTGCTAAGTAGGGTTCCCGTTTATTTGGCAGAAGATACATAATTCTATGAAAAATGTAAAAGAAATTAAAAATAAACATAGTGACAATATATGTAGCTTTCTGACAATACAACGGAAGATAGATTAACTTTTAATATGTACAAGAAAGCTTTCGTGTGATTTATAGAAACTAAATTTTAAACGCGTTCTTTCGTCTGCTTTTCAATCAAGCAAAGAATAATGCTTGATGAGCAACCTAAATTTACTTTTTCCATTTTCGCCGGAATTTAAGAGGTTGTCTGCTTTGAATGGCTATCAAACACAAACTAAGTATAATTTTACAGTCTATCAAGAGATTCGTTGATTTTTAATTAAATACGAGGGAGGTTCAAAAAGTCGCCCACCTTTCAAACCACCTCGTAAAAACTCAATGGCAGCAATGTGAACAACAAAAAATCAAGGAGGGAAGTTTCTTAAAAATTCTAATATTTCCAACCCGAACTGTACTTCGTCCCATTTGCAGTTGTACTCATGTTGTTCGATGACAACTCGTAAATTTCATTACCATTTTTCATTGGTTTCCTTGTTGACTTAACACTGTCGGTAGCGGAGCAACAACAACACAATGATTGTCATTTTAATCGTTCTGTTTAATCACTCTAGTCCCACGTCCCGACTCGTTTACTTCCATTTTCTCATTTTCTGTTGTCGGGGTGTTTTTTTTGTTTGTCATTTAATTTAAACGTTTTAAACGATTCGTTTGATGAAGGTTTTTCTTCTTTGCTAGCCAGGCGTAAGGAGAAATTTTGTATTCTTTGTCATCTTGCACATCATTCGTTGTCTCTTTAATTGCGATAAAACCTGAGGAAGAAGCTTAATTTAATTGCACACCCACACCTTTAATTACACATAGTGAAACCACATACACGCACGTACACACATACTCATACACACATAATATACATATATATGTATAAAAGACCAACATACAAACATTTATGTTCATACTCAAACTTTGCTGAGTTTCATTGTACATAAACGAGTTTTACATACTTTAAGGACATTAGCTGAATTTATGGCATTTTCGTTATTCCTGTGGAATTCAATAAAGCTCCTCCGGCGCGAATCTTCCTGCATATGATAATTTTTGTTTTTCTTTTTGGCTCTAACACTCCTTTTGCATGTGTTCATCCTCCCCAGCGAGTTTGCATACTTAACACTCTTGTCTGATAAATATTCATGCTAATCTTCTACAGAAATCTGCTTGCTTTTGCTCATCTACTCGTACGCTCTTGGAACCTAATATTCTCAATTAGCTGGTATTCCTTTTTCAGTTTGTTTCCATGTTGGTGGAGTTGCTGTTGTTGTGAATCTTGTTGATTTTGCATCTAATACATCCCCACTCAAACGTTAAATTATTGCTAACGTCCTTGATTTTATACCTTTCAGTTATAATAATGTACAATAGGCTGTAATGCAAAATAACTTTTCTTGGAATCTCAACGAAGAGTAATTCAAAACAACTTTTCCCGAGAATAATTTCTGGCTCTATACCAAACATTCATCCTCATAAGAATAACCGAATTAGTCGTAAACGATTTTAGAGGTTGTCACAATCAAATTAGATGTCATCACCTCACATCCGAATTAGAGGTTGTCACAGCTGCACTAGACACTGCCACAACCAATTAGAGGTTGCTTCAACCGCCTTTCGGTTGTGGGAACTAAACTCAATCGTGACAACTGCAATTCAGTGGCAGTAGCCGAATTTACGGTTGCTACAACCTCCTTTGAAACAATTAATTGAAAAAATATTTTCAAAAATTTGAAAAACTATTTCTTGTACGACTACATTTTTAAATCGTAATTATAATGAAATTGTTATAGTAACAAAATTAAATATGCGCCAGGTATCCAAAAAATTCTTAAAATGTTCATAAATTATTTAGAATTTTTGCGAAATTTATTTAAAATGTATTCTTTATACATTTTAAAGAACATGTACTTTGCTTTTTAGTTAGTTATGATCATCATCACACGGCACTTTAACCCCATATTGACCACACAAATAATTTTGCCACCTACTGGAGCGCCGCAGTGTCCTGTGGTAAAAAAAGAGTCAGATATCCCAGACACCGACTCCAACTTCAACTCCGCAGTACCGCTGAAAAGTTTTGACTTGATATGACAAGATTAAAAAAAATAAATGGTTTCCCATTACATCCCATGAAGGGACCGGGGAGAACTTCTCACAATCACTGAGCTGTGCGCTTTCCAGTTTTCACTCACTGATTGGGACCTACAATTTTACACCGATTCCGTACGGTATTTTGAGAAGCTTTTTCATGGCTATATACTCGATAGTTTCGCCGTCACTATGCGAGGTGACCGCCGCCGAAAGAAATTTAAGGTGGTCAGAGCAGGGGTCGAACCCAGGATCTCAAGTACAAGAGGCGCGCACACTACCCATTGCACCACCTACGGCCACGATATGACAAGATTGTGGAACCCAAATAAACTTTCTTTCGACTAGAACACAAATGAAAGGATCCATTCGAGATCGAAGAACAGGCTATAATAATTTTTTTCTTTTCGAAATATTGAATATCAGTCAGTATCAAACCACCGCGCACCAAAATGAGGCGCTTTACACTTAAATAACGTTGGGAAATATAGGCCTTACAGAAGCTCCAATCGGACATTGGAATTTGGCCGAAAAATCATATTTTCTGACGAGGCGCATTTTCATCTCGGCGGCTATATCAACAAATAAGATTGCCGCATCTGGGGTGCGGACAACACGTACGTTTGGAAGCAAATATAACATGTTTGTAGCTTTTCGCAAATTTAGTACACTTGTGTCCAAACACATTGTGTTTGCTATTCAATATAACATGTTTGTTACACAATAATTAATAGGTTACACTATATGTTTTTGTAAGTGTATCAGAGAGTGTATAACTAGAACAGGCACAGCTCACTGGTTTGTGAGAAGCATCTCCAATCCCTTCATGGGGTGTAGCGGGAAATCATATATGTGTTTTAGTGACCCAAATGTAGCTTTGTTTGTTGAAAACTGCTGCAGAAAAAAACGTGGCACACAACATAGAAACAAAAAAAACCAAAGATCTCCATTTCGTGAAAACAAGGCTTGCAAACATGTTCATGTTTCCTGACATATGTTGCTGCGACTTTTGTTTTTCAGTGTGCAGTTAATGGAAGTGCTACCACGATTCAGTCCTGCATTAAATACTTAAGTTATTAGGTAAAATCTAAAATTAACTAGTAAAAAGACATTAAAATGTTGTAGAACATCTTTCCCTCCTACTCAATAGAAAATGACAGCCGAACCACAAAAATACAAATCTGCTATAAATAGCATGCGGGCATTCGACCAATAATAGCGTACGGCTGTCAAATTGAGCCGCAGAAATGTGCAACAACACTTCTTAATAAGATTCAGATCATCCAAAATAAAAATAAAAAAATTATATATACTTTACATAGACAATACTCAGCTATGAATATGAATGGGAACACAATACCGAATATTTGGGAAAATATTTTCCTGATTTAATAAGGATTTTATCATTGACCAGCATTTGATTCTAATCACCAGCCGATGTTCAAATCTCTCCAGTGAAATATTTAACAAAACGTTGGCATCCCTTTTTATTGTCATAAAGTGACTTTTATCGTTAACAGTCAAAGGATTTCTTTTATATACTGACATATACATACATAGAGGCAAGTATGGTATATCCTTCCTCTGAATAAGACATGAACATAGCACAGAACGTGTCAAGCTTGCCCAGGGCACTAAAAAAGAAGCCAACATGATTTCAAAAAAAAGGACGAACGAGATCGTTGTATTATGGAACATGTAAATTTGTACAAGGTTCATAAAATGGACAAATATATACAAGCGCATATGGTGCATTTCACGTGAAATGTCCAGTCTTTGATTAATCTTGTTGCAATTTCGCTTATATGTTGCACTAAGTGTTAGAAATTGATCACATAAGTATTGCGAAATTTAATTAAACATTGACGCAGTGGGAGCGATTCGAGATTTGCCATTATATAGTAATACGCTCAATTTCCTTTGTTTTATTTCTAATTTCTTTTCTTTTTTCATAATTAAAAAGTGTTTAAAAACCAAATATTTCACATGATTCTTGTAGAGTTGTTCATAAGCTTTCAAATGGTAAAGTCCAATTAAAATTAAAAATAAAACATTTCTTCTTCATTTTCAAAACTTAATTTTTAATTAAAATTTCTAGCGATAAATTATATTTTAAGGAGTGCTAGGTCACTTACCGTACTCGTATATTGAACTATTCTCCGCATTTGTTTGATTCCGCGCATAATGATTAATACATCTCGTTTAAAAATATTTTAAAGAAAAGAAAGTATCAAATTTTTAGCAAAATTCAAATTTACTTGCTCAGCGCACGACGAGGCACAGTGGTTCAGAATCGATATCCACCAGCTCAAATTCAATGGCTTTTGATCTAGTAAACATTTATGAGTTTTGTAAAATTCCGATAGCAGGTAAGGAGTCAATGCTTATTTAAAAATACTAATGTCTTATTTCTATTGGACGTAAATCCTTATGGAATTCCATTTACTCCATTTTAGTTGGGCCTAAATGGTACTTTCTGCCTCCCCATTCTAAAACCAAATTTGTTTTCGGTTAATTTATATAATTTATTATATTTATTAACAAGCAGTAACTTTATTTAAAAAAAATCAACAACAATTCGTATTTCGAAATTTATAACCTCATTAATCGTCCACTTTTACGTGGAGATTTCTCCACCGACTTACGGGATACCAAACGCCCCACATACAGGTTCTTTTGCACAGGCAGAAATACCAATCGACCACTTTTTTCTTGAGTCAAACGAGTAAGGATTTCGATTTGTTCTTCGACATCAGCTAATTCGGATTCCAAATCATTTTTAATCTCAGATTCAATCACCGCAGGAGCACCATAGGTATCAGCAGGCTCTTGAATTCTTGGTTCACTCAGCACATCGAAGCCTGAGTCAGCAGAGCCTTCTTCTGCTTGTGGTTCATTTATTTGTGGCTCAACATCTGCTTGTTCAATCAATACAACTCCTTGTTCCACTGTTTCGACATCAGTTTTGGGTTCAGTTTCGCTGCCAGGAGTACCGTAGATTGTAGCAGGAATTTGTTGGCCTAAATCTTCTGTTTCTGAGGTTTGTTCAGCGGTAGGAAAATCAGCAATATAACCACCATCAGCGTTATTGACAATACCAAAAGTGGCGTCGAAATCAGGGCTACCCTTTTCGCTTGGGGGTTGAAAGTCCTCGGCAGGAACGGGTACAACTTGAGCATCAATTTCAATTTCGACTTCAGCGTCTACTTTAGTATTTACTTTACTGTCTACCTCATCATTGTTATCGGCAGGAGCTGGAGGACCATAGGTGACGGCTGGGGTAAAACTAGGCACAATTTCTGGAACAACAGTGGTGGGCAAAATTTCATCAAAGTCTTCCAATGTTGAATCCGTTGTTGTTGTGGTGGGGGCAGTGTCGGTGGTACTGACGGTTTCCAATGTTTCAGTTACAGTTTTGGGTTGAAATTCATGGGGCAATTCGAAGGGTATCCTCGGCCGGTATCCTGCCTCTGGATAGCCGGTTTTCTCATCTACCAGCGATGAAGGAGTGGTCAATTCAACTAGTCTAGCTGATTTTCTATTACTATATTTCGTCAGGGGCGTAGCAAAGCAGCCTGAAATAGCTACGACTACCACTAATACTTGTAATCCTTTAGTAACGGCCATAATGTATCCTTCTCGCTCTTGAGGGTTTCTCACGATTGTAAGCAATTGTTGGAACTGTGGCTGATTACAGGCTAATCCATAGCTTTTATAGTTAAAACTAGTCAAAAGACAAGAAATATACAAAAAAAAGTGTCCAAAATATATTCGTATTCACATAAACTACTACTGAGTGCCTCCATAAAACTCAATAACCTATGAATGATCAAGAATTCAATTCTGGTCGAAATCAAGGCAATCCCAAACAAAAACATGCCGACGGATTCACTCGCACACATACGACGATGACGCATTAAAACGCATAATTGCCTGCTCGATGGGAATAAAGGTGCTGCTGCTGGCTGCTTCATCCACTACCATGCGAAATCCATTCAGAAAATCACCCAAGCCACTACACGCTAACACATTGAGGGTTGGATGTACAGATGGGCGGACGGACATACGGAAGGACGGACGGAACAAAATGCGAGTAATCTGAAGCACCTTAAGTATGAAATTCGGTTCGATTTCGTATTTGTGTTCGTTCTTTTTTCAATGTTAATTTGTAAAAAACAAAATGATAATCATCCAAAAAGGGGGCAACAACATGTGATCAGGGGCAATGTGTGTGTGCGATACTCACACGTCCCCACATGCAAACATGTTGTACCATCCGAATTGAACTGAACTGAATTCATTTACGTACCATTGCGCTGCAGTAGAATTCTATGCCACTCACGTACTTAAATTTATTGTATCGTTTTATTTTCAACTCTGCTCGACTCGACGCGATTCAGCTCCACATCCAATGTGAGCGTGTGTGTGTGAATGTGTATTCCACGGGGTTTTGCTGGCGCTTTATTTGTTGTAGATACGAGCACAGTATGAGAGTACGATGGTATTCATTCAAAATATTGTTAGTAGTTGGTGTTTATGCGAGAGTGTATGGGTGTGTGTGTGTGTTCATACTATTGTTTATAGTCGTTTCAGTTAATATTTTCTCTCACTGTTTTACTTGTTGTTGGTTAATACAGATAGGAAAAAAGGTTTAATTTGCATTATCAACTCTGTGGCTATAAAACTATATGCGAGTTCATATCAACGGCCAGACAAGAGAGCTCAAAACTCGCCCCGACTCAACTTGACTCAACTCAACTCATTTGTATTTTTTGAGGCCTGTGATGATAAATTATGTCATATTTTTGTTGTTGTAGTTGTTGTTGTTGACATTGCTGTTGTGCAGCAGTAGCAAATAATGTGCCATATGTGACCCTGCGTATTCATAATGACTCACATATACATACAAACATACATACACTCTCTCCTACATTCGAATGCCTAGTGTTATAGCTGTGTGTGTATGACATAGGTTACATCAACTATATTACACTATCCTGTATGCGCTCCAACTCACCCACATACGTAGACACTTAACCACAGTTAATATCACACACACACACACACACACACACACGCATGACGTACACAGGACATGGCAATCTGTGAAAGAAAGTGATTATGAATAATGTTTCCAGGGGAAAATGTCACAAAACTTGTTTGAATTATTGGAGTTAAACTGCTAAATCCAATGAAATCACCAATTTACTAAACACAGATTCCTTTAAACCCAATTTTGGACAGAATGATTTGAAATTGGTCATAACTGTATACGAATCCGTGTATTAAATACAGTAATTGGGAATCTCTAATCCAAAGATGGCTGTAATTAATATTAAATATTTATTAACATTTTCCAAACGCATCCTCATGTATCCTTACAAACCATTAGCTATTTCAAATCTAGCCACAGATCTACATAACAGGTTGTTTGGAATGCCGCTGTTGACAAATTCTTCAATCTAAATGCAAACGAAAACTGATTTAAATTGGGAATTTCCCACTATGCAAGTGTTCGGAAAATATCGCTAGCAAATCACACAAGAAAACATTTACAAAAACTTCTTTCCATCTCCAGAGAACCGTCGGTTAGTGGGAAATTCTCAATTAAAATGAGTTTTCGTTTGCATTTAGTAAATACATCTTCAAAGTGTTCTGCAAATCTAGCAGCATTTTCTGAGTTATTTTTTTTTTCTAATAGGGTGACTATTTTTCTGCTGTTTTTTTAACCTTTCTTTTTTCCTAGACAATAATTTGATGCTTTTGAGGGGTCGAGGGTTATTATCTCACACTGATCTAAAATCAGTCATGCGTACACTTCTAATAACTGCATACACGCATATGCAATCACGCACTGTACAAGACGAATACCACAATTTTATTCTAATATCAACGAAGAGAACGCGAGACGAACATAACCATACAAATTAACCCTCAACTAAACAACATTCGCACACATTTATGGGATATTTGCTGTCGTTCGACAGTATAGGCAGACAGATTGATTCTACGTCTGGCAGCAGTATAAAGCAACGCTCACAATGGGGCATGGTTGGAGTCGGTCATGGCACAGTGCTAAAAGGTGCACCAGACGTTCCTGCATTTTTCGACTACTCGAAAGCAGAAACACTAGTGGATCGGAAATATCACACTCTTCCAGCATGGGATTCCTGCAACAAGGAGTTCCTGGTACACAGCGATACTGGAGTTTCTACACAGGTTGGTAGGGTATAGGGTCTCCTCTGGAAACTACGGTTGTCTCTTTCTCGTTGACTACCTCATCACTGTAACGTATATCAGGCATACATTTTGGTAATTAGGGAAGTCATTGTCTGGCTGAGGGATACTAGTCCAGCAGTCATTGGGGTCAACGTCTTCTCTGACAATCAGGCGGTAATTACGTCCTCAACAGTACGATAATCATATCATATCGGTGCAATGGCACAGGCATATTCCCGGGAACTACAGTGCCGATGAGCTGGCGGGACTAGGGGCTACTTTAGAGGTTCCACTGGAAGCATATCCTGCAAAAATGATACTATGTGATTAGGTGAAAGAGGTGGGCGAGCTATTCAGTTTGTGTTAGCGCAAGACAAATCTGGTCGATCGTGAATAGCGGAAACCAGTAGATCGATGAACCTTCTGTCTCGAGCTAGGCCCGAGGTATGAATACTTGTTTCAGTTTGGGGGAGCATTTCTGATTGGAAGATATGCGGCGAAACTAAAGGCCTGGGCAAATGACTTTTTTAGGAACAGTAACGATGATGAAGAACCCAATGAACATATTCTTTGCATATTCCAGCACTAGCCGGCAGGAGGATGTCTACTATGGGATCCTACCTTTTTAGGGACCTGGGAGAATTTTCTCAGATTGGTGTAGACAAGAGCTTCTTGGAGCAAAATAAATGGTTCTCCTGTGGTGCTAGCGCTTAATCCCGTTAGCCCATGATATCATAATGGACTAATAAGTTAATGTGAGTCATTTATCGACTGCCACCAACATCTGACGTAACCTTCTATACATTTGTCCGAATATTCACAGTTATGGGGCAAAAGGCGATATGGCAAAATTGTTTCAACTACACACATGAAGTTTAACTTCTGTTGGGTTTCTTTATGACAAACTGCATAATTTTTTGTGTCACACAATATTTTATCCTACAACTCTCAAGACATCAATCTGGATTCAAATTCGCAAACTTCCATCAGAGAGGGAGCATCAGAACATATAAACCACAGTTTTGGGTTTGGAAGTAATTTGAAAATTTCCGGACCACATTAGTTGCATTTTAACCAGTGCTTACGAACTAGTGAACATTTTCAGTTTTCATAACAGTTTGAAAAATAAGATACAATGTGGATGTGTCAAAAGACTCGCACACAATATAAATGTTGTGGGAAGCGATGAAAAAGTAATTCCTACAGAATGATATATTGTTTTCTCCTAAGTAACTCACGATCATCAGCAAGGGACTCATGAATTCTCAAAACATCTCAAAAACTTATGTGATTCAGTTGTAACCAACAGATTTAGATGATTCAAGAGTTGCAAACGACAACACACTAACAACAGATTATTTAGTTCATGACTTACGAACGGTTTAGCTCATAACCGGTGATATAAGCAGCAAAAGGACAACAACTTAAGGATCTGATATTCTTTTTTATGCAAATTTAGATGAATTGAAACACTATCGCAGTATGTACCATTATACCATTTAGGGATCTCAATGGATCTTTTCCTGTCCTGCCTTTTTTAAACAGCAATTCTTAGTGTTGAAAATTAATGAAATCCCCGTCTAATAATATCTTAATATTGGCGGTGATATGGCAACTAAACAGATTAATTTTATGCAATTTATTTTTAATTTATTCAATACGAAAACGATACTGCATCAATTTGTTATTAAATATTTGCACTTACCTTCCAAGTCCACTACGCGACCGGCACGCTTTAAGGCTCTCACAGCTTCATCGTGTGTTGCTTCGCGCAACTCTTCGCCGTTCACCGACAGTATAGCATCACCCACATAGAGTCCTTTAGCCTGATCGGCAGCCATGCCGCGAAATATTTTTGATATAAGTATGGGCATACGATTTTCACGACCACCCTTGATTGAAATTCCGAGACCATTATTTTCAGACTTTATGATGCGCACCTGGTCGTCGAAAGGGAAATTGCGAAAACTTAAGATTAGGCTAAAATCATTTAACTGTACAAAATGCAACATTAAGTTTAGACAAAAGTGAGCCGAACAATTTATGTTTTTCATTTGATCTTTTCGATTTTAATCTCATTCTATGAAATGAAAATCTTTTTGTAGCAGTGACGAAGCTTATTCGTTAAGGTCTTTACATTGCATCAAAGAAAGTTTTGTACATTCGAATCATGTCACACAAGATTTCTTTAACCGTTCCTCATTGTGTTGTTGAAACAACTCATTATTCATTGTTGCAACGAATACATTTATTGCATATTTAAAAATCAAAGAAAAAATGTGTTTGTAACTTAATCTGTTAATACTGGAGCTGTTTCGTACTTTTCCAATATTTTGTTAATTTATTGTTTGATTTTAATATTTAATAAACACTTGTAACATTTAATAAAGTTAACGAAACAAATGTGGAGCTGAACCGAAGCGTTCGTTTATGCGACGAAACTCCTCTTTATGGAATTGTGCTACGTAATTATTGTATGCAATCAATGAAACATGTATTCCACTTAGTTTCATGAATTGAAGATCTGCTGCTTTTTTGTTTCTTTGTTGTCTGTCTCGTATTTGTTTTTTAGCAGTTTTCAACAAAAAGGACATATGTGGGTCTCAAAAACATATATTATAACCTATTAATCATTTCGTCTCAAACGTGTTATATTGAATAGCAAACACAATGTGTTTGGACACAAGTAAAGTATTCAAACAACTAAAAAAGACAGATTTTTCAGCGTGTATTTCAATGTTAATACTCGTTCTAAAAATTTTGTCTTTACCTTAGTGGAATGTAATGTAAATGTTCATATGTATGTATAGGTAATGATAATAAGTAGTATACATTTGCATAATTTTTGGCTGCAAAGAATATGACGAGAAAACGAATTCACCACGGAAAAGGAAGTTTCGAGAAAACACTTGAATTACACAATCCAATGATTGGAAAAGTCTAGATCACATTTCGAGTCAGTCTGTTTTGAAAACGCGAAAACTATACATCGTCGATCAATAGTAAAATTGTTGAACGTCGAATAATTGTGAATTGTGCAGTGTAACGAATTTCGACCAGACGAAGTTCCATGCACTGACCAGGACAAGTTCATCTCTGCTTGATGACGATGTTAGTTTCCATGTTAATCCCTTACAAATTGTATGCAGTGGCTGATGGACAGCCCAATCGCATCTAAACTATGCTTATGCTCTCCAGAACCTCAATGACGCAGCGAACGGTTTTCGGTCAAAAAAATTGCGCGAAGTTTGGGAGCGGTCTCGGCGTGACTTCCCCATTTTTGTAATGTGATTTCACAAGGAAAACGTTCTTCATTTGTGTATCGATCAACTTTTTTAATCGGAACAATTGCACTGCCACTTGCATAGGAAAAATATATCAAAATCGTGCTATTTGATTGGAATTGTTTTTGAAATTTTTTGTAGTGATGACAAACCATTTCACTCGTGTGTAAAAGCTTTTGCTTTCAGTGTACTTACATGTCTCTTTTGATTTGCCACATGATCAGGTACATCGCACATATCCATGCCATTGTCCAAGGTATTATTGTTCAGCATATGGTCACTATTATCTGTTGCATCCAAATCGTTGGTGGTCGTTGTTGTTGTGGTTGTGGTGGTTGAACCACCACCGCCAGTAACCATGCCCTGCATAGAGGCCGACGTTGGTATTGAACCATTGTGGCCACTGTGATTGCTCCTAAAATTAGATACCAACAAATAAACGAATATAAGCCTCATATTTTTATGCTAAACGGATTTATGTTATACTCACCCAATAGTACCGTTTAAAGTAGTCGATTGATCGCCACCATTGCCTGAGTTCTCACACGTCTCATCCAGACTTATGGCCAAATAATCTGTTTCCAATGTCACCAACACACGGTACCAGGCACCGCGCACCCTAGTCTCTAGTGTGCCGCAGCGCATGCCTGACGGCGATTGAGTGGGTAGGGGCTGAACGGGAGCATTATTCAGCGTCCTACCCAAATTCGATGATTCCACCATGGTGGTGTCCAGTTTTTATAAGAACGTTTTTATTTTACTTTTTAGTTGTAAGATGGCGGATTTAAGAACATGTTGGTAATGGGAGTAGTTATGGGTTGGTTGGGTCTTTGCGAAGCTGGAAGAAATGAAAATAACAATGAAAATTATGATATTTTGAAACAGAAGTGGACCGAGAATGTTATATGAAATTTAGAAAATAATTTTAGGATTTTTATTTTATTACTCAATCTCAAGACTACTATATCTCTATTAATAATTATAGAGATATAGTTTTTTAAACGAAGTTTTCAGATTTAGCCACAGATCTTCATCAGCGGTTGTTTGGCACGATGCTATTGAAAAATGCATCAAACTAAATGTAAACGAAAACTCGTGTTGACTGAGAATTTCCCACTATGCAAGTGTTCGAAATATATCGCAAGTAAAACACACTTCATTTAAAAAACTATATATCTGTTAATACAGATACAGAATAGACTTGGGCTTGAATAATAAAATTTCATAATAAATAAAACAACCATAAAAAAGATCCAGTAAAAAAGCCAAATAAATAAACATCAGATGAATAATTTTTTTGTTTAATTAAATCCAAATTTGCAAGTCTCTTTACTTTGATATGTAGCTGATGTGTGGAAATTTGTCAATTTCCCTCCTTCCATTCAAATCTTCTCCCGTTTATTATTACACCAAACTTTTTGTCGCAAATCCTTGTTCACGTAGTACTATCATACTATCCAAACTCCAGTGCAATTTCAGTTCCCACAAAAGGTGTCACCTGCCCCTTTGATACACATATCCTACGCAGGAGTAAAATAGAAAATCCTCCGAACTAACAGCAAAAGTAATTAGTGTTGGAGTGTGTAGATGTCGGACGGTTCACCTAGCTTTAATTTCTGTACAGATTAACGAAGCTTTTAGGTCAAAATTTATGTAATTCAGGATATTTTGCTGGTGTTACATGCATGCAAATCACAGCGAAGAGAATACATTTTCCAAATTAAATCTGACTAGAATTTAATTTATATATTTTCGGAATTGTGTTTACAAATGTTCCAGGAGATACTACATCCATTTAGCATATGAGACAATGGATCTTTATTTGTGTGCTGTTGTTTCGGAGGAGACAACCAGCATTTGATTGTTTTTAAAGGCCGCCGGGGAGTCTGAATAGCAACAACGACAACAAGAAGGAAAAAGTGTAAGTTCCTCTCGTTCATCTATCTATCTTTGCTGTGCTTTGTGTAGGGATGGATGTTAACTTCTAATAGCTTCTAAACGTGTTTGTGCATTAAACGTAAACTAAACAGTGAACACACCCATCCACACATACACCTCAATGTGCACTCACATTTTACACATTACACCCACAAATACATACCTACTTCATGGATATAACATAAAAACTCAAACAGACCGTCGACATATCCTATCCCCAAAGAAAGGACGCAGACATTTTTGCCTTTTGTTGAAAAAGCAACAGCAACAAAAATAATTGTTACCCGCGGTGCTAAATTCTATGTGTACCTGTATGTGTCTGTTTATGCGTGTCTGTATGTAAATATAATAAAGGCTTATACGGTGGTACATACCACATGTCCCTCCATGAGAGTATAAATCACGTCCTAATACGTCTGCAAGAGCGATCCCCACAGACATTTTCGAAATAAAAGAAAAAGATTTCAATGAAAACTTACTGTTTGTTAATATTTTGTGTAACCAAGGCAGAAAGCTACAGTGTCCCGGCGCATTATTAGTAGAACGTGTGATTGACAAAAAATTCTTAAAATGTAAAACCAATTGGAAAGAAAATATCGAAGTAGATAGTCAGAGCAGAGACCGAATACAAGTTCTCATGAACAAAACCCCCGCAACCTAGCCACTGCACCACCGACAATTCCGTATTCATAACGGGAAGATAATCAGTGGTACGTACAGCGAGTGCCTAACTAATTTAACAAAAGTCAATTGAAATTTAAAAAATCCATTTTAAATTTAAAATACATCAAGTGAAATTTAAAAATTATTTTTAATTTCAATTCATGTGTTTCTAATTTCAATTGATGTCTTTTAAAATTCAATTGATCTATTTTAAATAAATTCTTATAAATTTTAGTTGATGTTTTTTAAATTTGAATTGATACATCAAATAGAATTTTTAAATTGCACTTAATGTATTTACAATTTCAAAGAGAACTTTCCAATTTTACTTATAATTACAATTTTTCAAAATGTAATTGATATACATATATTGATTTTCAATAGGAAATGGTGTAGAACGCTTCTTAACCTTAGTCTTTCGTTAGTCCAGAGTTGATTCACAACGGTTGCTTACCTACTGTCTAAAGACCATGTTAGACTATTACAAAGATGTCATAATAAATGAAGGATATGCCAAAATTTTAATTTACCGAGAGTAAATGGAATAGTGCAATCTCGAAGAGAACGATTTGCAAGGAAAAATATAACTGATCTGTTAGTTTTCTCTATTTCATTGATTTCCCTTAAAATATGATGCGATCATGGTTACATTTGGAATGAAGCGAACAAAAATAAATAAAACGCGAATTAACACTATTAATTCGTTGCTCTATTCTAAAAAACGGAGCCCCGAAAATTCGTGGAATATTGAATTGTAATTTCATTGATTCTCGAGATGTATGGCATGTAGCGACGTCTTGTTGAAATACACCACATGTCATTAACTTAAATATCATGCAATTTAGGATTAACAAAATTAGATCATCATTTCGTGACAGTTATTGCTCCACCAACCGCATTTTCGAAGAAAAGTGGTTCGCTGATGGGTCCAGTCAAAAATTCCCACAAAAAAGTGACACGCTTTTGATACATCTGTTGATGCAATTGTTTCTCAACAATCACTCGTGTATTTTCTGAACCCCAAATGCGACAATCAACATAAAACTGAACCTCATCAGATGATTTTGTACGAACCCCTTCCGTGTTTTTAAAACATTTCCCAACAATGAAAAAGTATTGTTCTGAAACTTGGAGTTAATTTTTTAATAAGCCTGAACTGTCATGCGGTCATTTTTTGTTCAACAACAATACTTTACCGCTCTCATGACATAAAATTCAAGTCTTGCGTGAATGTTTGGTCACCCTTTTCCTTTATTTTTGTTCCTTACTATATCTATAGCATGCAAACAACACACCGCGTTAGCACACAGCGTTATCTACGTCAAAGCTATGCAGCGTTAGCATTGAAAATAATATGTGGTTGTTGTACAACAATAGTTTCTGCCAACAACAACCTACCATTAGGAATTGCGTGTATATTTTCGATGTGTTAACATCTATAGCGGCGTATAGGGACTAAATCTATCAAAGTCAAAATCTGCTAAAACCAGTTTTTATGCTGCTGCTAAAACCAGATTTTCTGCGACTGCGAAAGAGAATAATGACGTGTTAAACAAAAATGAGCGAGCAAGAGAGCAATGAAAGGGTGGTGTGGCAGGGGTGAGGCAAACGAAATTGTGTCTATAGCGTATGTATTAACATAATAATGTATGTATGTACATGTGTCTGTTGCTGTTGTTGAACGGAGATATAAAGCATAGCCAAGCAAAATTTCATTTGCAAGCCCATGGGCTTGCGCAGTCGACGTTATGGTGACATACTAATCCGTCAGCTACTTCGTACAAAGTATGTGTGATGTTGTGTGTTTGGCTGTTTCGTTGCTGTTGATATGGCAAACATGTGGTTATGTGACACACGTATACGTCAGCTACTTCGGACAAAGTATGTGTGATGTTGTGTGTTTGGTTGTTTCGTTGTTGTTGCTATGGCCAAACAAAGCGAGTCATTTGATATTCAGCATTGCCCGGTGTATCCAAAAACAAGTAGAAACTGTGTTAAGTTGGGCCGGGCCGTAGCTTATATACCCTCCACCATGACAATTTACACTGACATTCTCCACTCTTTGCATTCCCTTAACAGTTTTTATTTTAGGTACCCCCCCCCCCCTACACCCACCACCCACACAAACACTCCACGACACAGCAAGCACAAATAAATCACCAACATATCAGTAGTAGTAGTAGTAGTAGTTGTTGTTGTTGGTGTTGTTGTTTTTTTATTATAGTGAAAGGTAAGTCCAATAAAATGTGGGAGCGGAGCACTCTCAGAGCAAAGAGAGTAATGACGTATTATACGTATATAAAAATGAGATAGCAAGAGAGCAAGGACAATTTTGTGAACTTGTGTAGCGTATGTACGAATATAACAATGTATGTATGTATATACAAGTGTCTGTTGCTTTGCATTCTCCCAACAAACCAAATGTTCCGCAAAATTCTGATGTCAGAAATTTCTGAACAAAATCGGAGCTCGTAACGAATTCTGAACGAAAACTCTGGGGAAATTTTTAAAACATGCTTTCCGAAATTCGTAAGAATTTCTGAACATTTTCTGAACCATAAAATTGAGGACTTTTGTTTTTTTTACTCTTGGTGCTCATTTGTTTTTGTAAATTCTCATGGCTGCACATTTTACTACGTACATACAGCGATTCGTAAGAAATACGCAAAAAAATTTGTCTACACAAAGTAAAAAGCAACAACACTTTCATTTGAACAGAAAATGAGGGAACAAGAAGAATATCTCTTTCTCTCTCTGTTGGTACACCTTGCATAAAGTTATTATAACGTTGACGTTTTTGCTATTTTTTTAATGATTTCGTGGAAGTAGAAAAACTTCAAAGAATTAGTTTTCGTTTATCATATTTCTCAGTTGTTGCGAAGAATTTGAGACAGGAGGTCGACTGTGATTCGTATTGTTTTTTATTTATATTTTTTTTAAATGAATTATTTTCAGTTTTAGTACTGTTTTGCTTTATATTGAATTATATGAATGGACTTATTTTAAGTTTGTCTTTAAAATCACATAAAAAATGTTTATGTTTAAACAAAAATAAATTTCTTCAAAACAAAAGTATTTAATTATTCGTTACGAATTCCATTTAAATTTTTACAGAATTCTTTTAGAATTTGGTCCGTGTTATGTCAGTATTTAACACGAACAAATGCTGATTTCTGTTAGAATTCTAAAACAATCACAATGCTTTCAGAATTCTTTCCGAATTCAGTTAGAAAGCTGACAGCATTCGGTAGGATTTTAAATTTCCTTTCAGAGTTCCCTCCGATTCTACATAAGAATTCTGTCAGAATTCGTTACGAAACATCGTTAAATGCATCAGAATTCCCTCCGCTGTTCGTCACGAATTCGTGTCAACCCTTTCATACGTTTTACGTTACGAACACAGACCGAATTCGGATCCGAATTCGGCAAATGTGTCAGAATTTCGTTAAGAATTCGGTCCGAATTCTGAACATTTGGTTTGTTGGGCTTTGGCTTTTGTGGGAATAAAACAAAAAGTATTGAGCAAGAAAATAATGACACATGTTCTTGCACTGGGTCTTTAAATAATTTTAAGTATTAATATTATTTAACTGTAACGTCATCATATGATTGAACGCTGTTTTTTATTTTCCAATGTAACATTTACGAATGTGTTCATAGAAATCGAAAAGGTACCGTGTAGCAAAAAGGTGTTAACACATCGCCCGTGAGTTCGAACATTCATTGGATTTTTTTTAAAGAAGACAGAATCAATTGAATTCTCTCAAAGAAAAGAGAATCAATTCATGTGAGTGATCACCTTTGAGTGTATGTATTAACTCTTTCGTTTATAGTAAACGCGTATCCTTGTTTGTCGTAAAAGTAAATTTAGGCAATTTTTAGGGGAAATTAAAGTTTGTTTACCATAAAAGAAACGACTTTGACTATAAAAGTTTTATTGGCGGGAAATATATCAAGTTTTGCCGTCAACCATCAGACAAAGCATTAAATGAAATATTTTATCGACAAATTAAATATTCTTTGGCCAAACGAAATCATGGTTTTGTTTCTCTGAGTGCAATCAAATGAGAAACTTCGGGAAATGATAACGAGGTGATATGGTGAAAAATATTTGGCCACTAGGAAAAAACAACTTTACTTTCTTAAACTTGTGATTTTAATCAAAACTTCTATTATGGCGCTTACGAAGCGTTCACATAGTTTGGAGGGATACTGTACATGTGCCCACACACACATACACACCTGCATTATTTGTTTGGCTGCTGTGTGAAAGCGGTAAGTAAAATTTATTATTGTAGTTGTGTAAGTTCCGATTTTGTCTTTGCCTCAATGAATTTTTGTTTGTTGTGCCCCATAAGATTTTCATCTTATCCTTCAAAACAACAGGGAAACAACCGTGTGCCAGCGTCATGGTGTGCGTGTGGATTTGTGTGCTTGAGTGTTTTGTGTCTGAGTACACTTAGGAATACATGTGTACAACAAGGATACAAATTTATGAGTGTTTGTCTGTATGTATAGATAACGTACTGTTATGTGTTTGTTGCTCTTGAATGAATGTGAGAATGTATTTTAAAATGCAACGTTTTATTGCTGATTTTCTTGTTGCTGTTGTTTGGAGTACTAGAATGCATATGTATGTATGTATGTATGTGTTGATGTATGGAGTAGTAGATACTTGAGACTGGTTCTGTTACTGGTATGAGCGTAATTGCGAAAATACACAGTCATCGTCTTCATAATCATCATTTTACATCATCATCATCATCGCCATCATTGTCGTTATCAGAGGCATTAATGTAAGCATTCATTCCTCACGCACACCCTCACATATTCGAACATGCATCCACACAAACACATATTTATTATGGAGTAAATATGGTATAGAGGGACCAGTTCTCTCATTAAATTTACGACATTTGGTGTGGTTGCATGTGGAGGTTGCATGTTGAAAAGTATCGGTTTAATAATACCAGACAAACTCATTAGTACAAAACATGCAACAATGCAACAGCAACAGCATTTCAAGTATGTGTTTTGAAATAGTTGTGTTAAATACAACACAAATCTATGCTCACAATCAAATATATCAAAAAAGTGCAAAATATATTTCAAATCCCACTTATTCACGTAAACAACACGAACAATTTAAGTCAACTGTTCTTGTAACTCCGCCTGGTATAAGTCATTTTACGTCGAACATCTCTCTATGGCACCTACCTAACCAAGAATAGTGTAAAATGAAACGTCAGATGAGACTGACGACGGTCCCTTTATACCATATTTACTCCATCTATTATCGCAGTCTTCACCGAAACGTTAATGTTTGTTTTGATCTGTTGTTTTCTGGACTGAGACTTCGCTTTACTCTTTATTTTTTTTTTGCGGTCGCACTGTCCACAAGAATTCATTTGTTATTTTTGCGTTAGTTTTTTTATTCTGCTTTCAGTTAATTCCTTTATAACCATTATAGATTACTTTTATGTACAGATCGTGTAATAATGAGCTTAATAAAAAGAGCAGCAAAGCTGGCAATGAAACAAAAGACTGAAATTTTAGACAATTTTATATGGAAATAACATTGTAAATTAGAATAGAGATCCGGGGGGTATCCATGACACAGCTGATCGGCTCTGTAGTAGGAAATTGATAGAAAACAGAGTGGATAGGCGAGAGTGCGATAAGCAACCAGAAGTAAAACACACAAAATTATGTTTTATATTGGTTGTATCAAACAAAAATTCGAATTCCCTTTTATTTCTGTCCGTTTTGTGTCGAACCAAATATACAACAGGAACTCGAACTCGATGAAATGGCCTAATGCAAGAACTTAAAGAGAGGGAGAGAGAACCCATCTCTCTTATCTGTCATTTCATTTCACACTCTTCGTCATGAGTTAGTGCAAATGAGAGATGTTCGACGAAAATTGACTCACCAGGTGGAATTACAACAACTGTTGACTTAACTTTTTCATATCGTTTTGGCTGAGATCTGTGAAATTTAAATATAATTCGCACTTTTTTGTTGGCGCTACTTGTTGCTATACAATTGTGTTGTATTTAACACAACTAATTTACCACACAAACAAAAAATGCCGTTGCTGTTGCCCTGTTGGATGTTTTGTACTAATGCCTCTATCTGGTATTATTGAAGTCGTTCAGTCCAACATCCAATGGTTATTTGCAACCATACCTATGACGTTAAATTTATTGAGAGAATACATTTCTCTGTGTATGTTTTTCTCTACGATGAAAATGCTGATTTGTCAACCCAAGATGTATTTATAGCAGGTTATAACTATAGGGAATTTTGTTTTTGTTTGGTCAACAAACTCAACACTAATGTTAAACAACTAATAAATGTTTTGCCATTATATCCCATGGATGGAGATAGGTGACAGCTTCTCACAATCAATTTCCTCACAAATGTATTCCAAATATATAAGTACACACGAAATTACAAAAACAAATTAGATTTCAATTTGACAGTCAATATAAAAAAAGTGAAATCAGCTGTTCTAATACTGCAACCTGAAGCATAAGTGAATCATGTATCAACCGTTTGCAGAATTGCATAACTTTTTGAGAAAAATCAAAAAAACTGGAGAAAACTTACAGATCTATCAAAATTGTGTCGGCAAATCGTTCTCCTCAAGTTTACACTATTCCCGCGCTCTATGCATATGCAATTTTTGGCCTGTCCAATGTTATCTCTATCTCTAGAATTTGGAGGAACTGAAACACTCATGCACACTCTTTACATATTACCATTCATAAGGTATTTTACGAGCATCGTTTTTTAATTTGGATTACATTATCTACTGCAAATGTAAAGAATTGACCTTGTTCGCAAAGGCATTTACAAAATTTTGAATTTCCATCTGCTCAGGAATTCATGACCGGCGAATTAGCCACGTAGTTAATGTAATATCACATCTCCCGACTTTTTCCTTTGGGGCTCCATAAAGTATCGACGGGTTTTCACGACAAACACCAATGTATAAAAACGACCTACATTTTATAACCGGTTTTAAACGGTTCAATAGAATATGCGAACCCATTGTAATCGAAAACTCATGTTTGGAGATTTCGTTCCATAGAATATATTTATGGATATGAATGTGAACGCATTGTAATCGAAACCTCGTGTTTGGAGATTTCGTTTAACGAAACTTCTGTTTCTCAATACAATAAGCAGCTGTTAATTTACTCGAAATCTCCAAATGGCAAAATTCTGCTGTAATGTGAATGTTGTATTACGTTAATCTGTTAACTATCTGTTTTATTTTCATAATACAACAACGAAATCATTATTTTTGTGTCAATTTTTCATATACACACCTGGCGCTTGGTTATCCCAACCGACATGTGATGCAAATATGTAGTTGAGATCATCGAGCTCGCACTGTACTTCTACTCCCCACTATACTCTATTTTTTCCATCTTTGTCTTTTCTGTCACTACAGTCGCATAAAATGCGTTTTTTTCTATCTAGAAACGGAAGTGGAAAGAAAAATGCCAACAATCAGACAAACGTTCTTTCGAACGTTTTTTGTTATTTTTTTCAGAATTGAAGTGTCATCAGACAGGTCGACATTCATAAGTACATATGTATGTTTATGAACTTCTGTGTGTGTGTGCGTGCATAAGTGCATTTGGTAGTAACTCGTACCACGAGACGAATGAACGATTTGTAAAGACATGGGAGAGTTCAATCATACGTTTTCAAAGTTCAGACAAATCGTTAGTTTATGATGAAAATCAGTAATGCGAGTGTGTCTCTCGACTACTGCTAACTTGACGGCAACGCATTGAAATGACATGGAAATTTTAGTGGAAGTGATGGATGATAAACTTGGCGCAGGAGTTTCTTGTTGCCCTGGGGAAGAGATGCAATTGAGTGTCGTTTGCCGATGATACCGCCACTACTAGTGAACCAATTTAAATTCTTTTAAAAATATCAAATGTCTACAGTAACGCAGTTCAAAGGAGACATCCCTTAAAATCTTTGAATTTTGATAAAAATGCATCAAATATTATTATGTTAACCACCTCCTAAGGATAAAAGAGGTAGATATCCTTCAACAGTTTATATTTATATAATTATAATGGCACGTCCCTATATTTAAGAACACCAGGGTTATTTAAAATAAAATTGGCTAGTTTTTGTAGCAGAGCCTATTTCCGCAGATAGCAACGTTTTTATGAATATATTTCGGTCAAACATGTTTCTATCCAAATCAATACCAGGAAAATTTAATGGTTTAAGGGTATCTCCTAAAATACGAGTATCTCCAACAACTGCATATATCTGCCGAAATGCACAAGATATCCTTAATGTACATCAACGTTTTTTTCTCAGGCCAATTAGGACAAATAAAATCTTATTGACTACTTATTCCAAATTTGCAGAGATAGCACACATTTCGGGCCTTCAATGTTCAGCTCTCGAAAAATAAATCCGAGCACGAAAAATTAGAAACAAACTTACATGAGTGGTTTGACGAACATGTCAAGAATTGAAGTCCGTCGAGCGGTGCATGAGAGATATTAGGGTGGGAGATTATATTCGGTTCCACTTAAGAGAAACGGATTACAAGGTCGACAACCGGCAAAGAAGACGCCACAATTATTGCTAATAAGCTGATTTTATAGGTAAATAAAAGCCTTGTTAAGAAACAAAGTTAATAAAACAAAAAAAAAACAAAAAAATCAGAAAAAATTAATATGTGGTACTTTTACTTATATATAAAATAATAATTGATAGCTTCTACACGGAGTTCCATGGATTTTCTTCAGATATGGTTTATTTTCTTCGTGCCATCCCATGAAGGAATAGCTGAGAGCCACTCACAACCAGTGAGTTGTTAGCTTCTAGTTTTATACTCACTGATTGGGACCTACATTTTTACACCGGTTCCGAACCGAAATTTGATAAGCTTTTTCATGGCTAAATACTCGATAGGGTCTTAACATTTTTTTCAACCTTTTGCCAATGCAATTCAACCAACTATTTACTACTTATATATTGATTTAAAAACAATTATCACTACATTTTGAGCCTATTTTGAATATTTCTACCTCAGAATGTTGTCATAATTGTGAAACTCTTCCCGACGAAGAGTATAATTTAAAAAAAAATCACAATCACATGGGACGATGAAGTATCACATGCCAGCAGATGAAAGACCGCAGCACGTCTGGCAATGCTTCAATCAGTCACAACGCAATCTGCGACAGAGCGGAGAGGTAACCCGTCTATTTAAGCGAAAATTTAAGTGAACGAAGGGTGAATGTGAACAAATTTAAAGATCTGAAACGACAAAGTCCGAAAATTCTACCAAAACGTATAAAGCTGATCTAACCACATGACTCATGACCCTTCTTCTTTAAACATACGGAAAAATATCTAGTCAAAATTTTGTTTGCAAAACGTTCTCCTCAAGTTTACATTATTCCATCCGCTCTCACCAAATGCAAATTTTGACACATTAAAGGATTTATCTAACAGTCTAACACGGCCATAACCAACTGTCTTCTCGCAAATGAATAATATAAATGTATCGATGTGTTGAATTTACATTCGTGGCTCCTCACTGTTTGTCCAATGCAATTCATTTAAAATCCAAATATGTTGCCTTTAAAATCACTTGAAGGTACCCAAATATACATATGTACAGAAGTAAATACCACTCATAATCCATATAAGCAATATGTTGCAAAAATAAAACGGCTACTAAGCCATTCTTTCCCGTCCCCCTTCTCCCCCTAAGCCTACCACGACATTTGGACTGTAAATAAACCCAAAAACAGGGAATAACTGCTGAACAGGGTAATTCGGTTGGAGCGAAACGAGAGTACGGGAGTAGTAGTAGTACATAATCATAAAAACAAACAGACAGTGCCAACACCATCATTACCACCACCACCACCCCCACCACAGCAGGAGCGCCAGCAATAACAGAAACAACAACAATACGCAAACACAGAAATTCCAACAAACCAAATAGAAATTAGAAACTAACCAAAAACAACAAGAACAATAGAAATAACTATAAACGATGCGGTTGATGTTGGTTCGTGAGTGAATTCGCTCACACGATCCTGCAATACAACAAGGAAGCGGATTATGCATGTTAGTATGTGAGACTTTATGTGTAATTTATATCTCTAAATATGATTGGTTGTGTATTTGTTGCTCTTGCTGTTTGTATGATGTTTGTTGTTGCAGTTGTTAGTATGGCATAAAAACTTGAAGTGCAATTTATAATACCAGGGATTAGTAAAGGAATTAGTATGTTATATCTGTCGCTGGCTCTGTGTGTGTATGGATATATGTGTGTGTATTTGTGTGGAGAGCGAACCCACCAGTGGACGTCATGGGCTGGAAGGCCTGAAATCATGACCTAACTGCCATTTTATAGAAGACGGCAGGCCTTTCCTACACATTACCACCTCCTTTCATTTTAACTGTGTGAGGTTGGGAGGCAAGGCCTTTCATCCCTCTCTACAAGAACGCCCTCTCTTACAACGGCCAGCAAAAAGAACAGTTTTAGAAGGACTTAAACAAAATTCAAAAAAAATATATGCGAATTATTTTCACATTTTAGATTTATACTTTTACCAATTTTAGTACTTATAAATTATTTTTTAAAAAATCTGCGGCCGCAGGACTCTTATACACGACCTCAGTACTTATCAGAGCTGTAAAAGAATCATTCTTTTTTGATTTCACTGTGTGTAATTTTTTAAGTCATGGCAAAATAACCATATACGGACACCACTACGTGATAAAAGACTAAAAAAAAAAGACCCGTGTTTCCCAATTATATGTTCGCAATTTTTGTTCTTTATGACAAGAGCTACAACTTTGCCTCAGAGAGTAAATCGAAATTCAGAACGGTTTGCAAGATATGAGCCTGAGAAAATGATCACATTTTTACGAAAATGATACCGAGGCCCCAAATCTTTGGCGGCCCATAAAAAAAAAAGTGCATGACTTTGGGAAAAATTGGGAGACACGGGTCTTTTTTTTAGTCTTTTATCACGTAGTGGTGTCCGTATATGGTTATTTTTTTTCGTGTTGCACTGTGTTTCCATCCATTACAAATTAGCTGAATTTTGAATGAAAAAATAATTGAATGAAATTTGAATCAATTCAAATGAGTTTCGAAAAATGGATGGCAATTCATTTCCAATTCAAATGAATTTGGCAAAATCAATTACAATTCACTTCCAATTCAAATTGATGTAGCAAAATGCGTTGCAATTCATTTGAATTGAATTGATTTTGAATTAATTCAACAAGGTGATATGTAAAACAAGAATAATTATTAGTGAATTTTATATAGAAGATAAGTTGGATAACAAAATGAGTTAAAAGCTTACTCTAGGTTTACTTGCACTAGTCACTTTTTCAAATTCAATTCAAATGAATTGAAAATGAATTCCAAATTAATCTTTCTAATTTATTTGAATTAATTCAAAATCAATTCAATTCAAATAAATTGGAATTAAATTGCAAATAAATTTAACCAAATACATGTGAATTGATTAAAATTTCATTCAAAATTGGTTTTGTGGTTAAAGAATTAATTAATTAATTAAAAAGAATTAATTTAAAATTTTGCTAATTGAGAATTTGCGAATTAATCAAAAAAATAATGATTCGTTTACAGCTCTGGTACTCTGGTACAGCTCTGGACGCTTTATTTACTGGGCTATGGCATGTTTTGATTTTGCAACGACGAATTGCGAACACATGGAAAGACAGGGTTTCAACAGGGTATTCTTGCATTCCTTTAACAGGCCTATAGATTCCGCATGCCTTATTCTTGGAAACCCTCGCAAATTCCGCCGCTGGGAAGGTTTAAACGAACTTACATCCCCATATATGTATGGATACCATAGTGTGTCAGTTGCAATGTGTTACTTTTGTAGGGATGATGTACGGATGTGTATCGTTTAGGTTCGTGTGTTTCCGCCACTACCTATTTCCCTGTCAGCCCGTAGCATAAGCTGACTAATGCTGATGCAGCAGCTTAAATGTATTACACTAATACAAATGCATTTTTGCAAAAACTTCAAACAATCATACACAGAAACATAAATTCCCGGAATATACAGCCGTTGTCCAAATAAGTGAACAGCAGTTTTTATTGAATTCGTTACTCAGAAGCCAATTGATCTATCTCCACATTTTTAAAATGTCAAACACTGGGATGCTATTAGATGTAACACATCCTCATGTTGTCCCACACAAACCCCCCTCTATGTTATCAGCAAACTTAAGAATTTTGAGCTCTGCATTTGTTTTACATACAAATACATAGAAGTGCCAAACATCTTTTCCAATTTTCTTCACTTTTGGTTGTATGGAGTTAATTGATCTAACTGATGGTTTACCTCATATTAAGACCATGTTGGACTAACATTAGATAAATCGTTGGATATGTCAAAATTTTCATTTGATGAGAACGAACGAAACTTGAAGAGAACAGTTTGAAGAAACAATTTTGACAGATCTGTTAGATTTCTCTCATTTTTTGTTTCTCCACAATAAAATGTGCGATCAGGGTTGCATTTGGAATGAAACGGACTAAATCAAAGAAAATTGTACTAAAAACTTTACTTGCTTGCTTTGTTTCAAATGTTCAATGATTGGTCACAATTTTCTTTTTCTCTATACTATTATTATTTTATAACTGTTGTATTTTGTTTGCCAGTTTGTAGACACGTCTTTTTGCATTCTCCAAAACTGATAGTGTATATCGAAAGCAGATTGATTGTACGATTTAGCGTTGTTTACGCATATAATGCAGATTGTCTAAGTCGCGAATTGCCTTTAATATAATTCTATTAATAAACCGTTGAATGGGCAAATGTGCCAAATTCATTTTCCGCTTTTTTTTAAACTTTGTCATCATAATTATGCTAGAATTGCAATCAATGTGCCATGTGTTACGTTTTTACAACTGAATGTATGTGTCAAAAGAACCACTGTACACAGAAAAAAAGACGACCGTAAAATTTTAACAAAATCTTCAATACTCAATTAAAATATTAATTGATATACTAAAATTTTAATCAAATATTGAAATTAAAATCAACAAATGGGACCAATAAAAATTTCCTCGGAAGTACCCCAATATTTGAGGAAGCTTTTTGTTGGTTTCAAAAATACCATAATTCACACTCAATTAACCTGGTTAACAAATAAGTTCATCAGTGTAGTGTGCATTTTTAATAAACGTTTTTTAAATTAAAAACAAAATGGTACATAATTTTTATTTTCGGCCATTACGATACTACGTATTTTCGACCAAATATGATACGAGCAACCAAATTAGTAATAAGTTTGTACAGGTGATAATTCACAAACATCAAAACGATTGTCCAGCGAATGTGAGTAAGAATCCGCTTCTGTTTAAATTTTTTTTTTCTTAACAAACAAACTTTTTAAAAATAACTCGGATAGTTTGTTAATAGTTTGTGAATTTTATTCATCGACTGGAAAAGAAAAATGTTTTGATAAATAATGTACAAATGTCTTCGTAGATGGGTGAAATTTTACATCTATTTAAAAATAATATTATTCTTATGAACAACCTACAAATATTACAGCTGATATTGGAGACTTTTATCACAGGATTTTCAATTAATATTTTGTTTGAAGTTTCGAATTTTTTAATTGAAGCGAAAGATTATTTTTTTCTTTACATTTGAACGAAATTGGTTTTGTGATTTTTAAAACCGGCTGCACCACAATGAAATCGACCACAATGAAATTTTTTCAGCAATTAATACTTTTGGAAACTTAGTTTGTTTCCAACCAAATGTGGCTGTGAGAACCACTAAATTCGGTTACAGCTTATACGCTTATTTTATGACAACTCCGTAACTTTTTGAATCTCGTAGCGCAATTTATGGATTTTTGCCATGGCGAATACACATCTGGCACCGGTGCGTTGTAAGGGTGAGGATCACCTTTTTCTTCACCAATTGCGGTCGTTTTTTGCTTCAATCCAAAGTCGAATCTGTCCAACAGCAGTGAATATTATTCGTCGGCGATCGTTTTACCCATAGAGTATTGTCATATAGAGCTGCCATTCTACTCATCTGGCATTTCCTTTCACGCTATTCGTGGTGCGGTAGGTGCGATTGGTAGTTATTTGACGTAAATTGACTTACACCAGGTGGAATTACAAAAATTGTTGACTTAAAATTTTCATGTCATTTAGATGAAAAACTGTGGAATTTTGGAATTGGAATTATTGTTAGTATATACGATAGTTGTGGTATATTTACATAACAATTTTAACGCACAAAATGAAATGCCGGTACTGAGTTATTGTTGGTTGTCAGTCATCAATTTACTGACAGAGTTTGCCACTCTATACGTCATTACTCTATGGTTTTACCCTTTCCATGGTAATCACATGGACACCACATTCATCCCAAAAAACTCTTGCCACGACCTTGTTGGTCTTCTGTGGTACACGTTCACCCCTAGAACCTCCACTACTTTGACTGTTCCTTGGTCTCTGGTATGTTGTGATTGATCCATGTTTCGTCCACGATTATGAAGCTACGCAAAAACTCATTCGGATTGTGATTGAACTTTGCCAACACACACCTCCAATATCATTCCGTGGATTTTATCGATGATTTCTGGCGTGACGACCACTGTTGGACGACCTGAACTCTTTAACCATTGAAATTGGTGGTGCCGAGTACCCACAGTATTTATTAAGGCTGTACTTGGTTTTGGTGACCAAGGTTTTGGTGACCATTCAACAACCGAATGTGGCATCAATTCGGTTGCAACAACCAAGTTTGTGATCAATTCGGTTGCAACCATCGAAATTGTCATCAACAATCGAATTTGGTATTAATTCGGTTGCATCCATTGGAATTGGTCTCAATTTGGTCCCAACAACCGAATTCCTCGTGAATTCTGTTGCTACAATCGAATTCGTTTTAAATTCATTTACCCCAACATAATACCTCTGACGTTTAAAATTCTAAAAACAATTATTATATACAAAAATATAATGAATATAGAATTTATTGCTTTCATGGTTCAACAAGATTCTTTCGTTTGTGTTGGTTAAGAAAGGTAAATAAAAATACTGTTGTGGTAATCTCTTAATTCGGTTATGGTTAATTGTCTCAACCGAATTTTTCGGTGGATGTAGAAAAGAACAATTAAGGTAGTCCCTAGCCACGTCATCCGCTCTATCGTTTTTCTTAAATGTTTTTTCTTCGACACCTGATTTAGATACACTGACTAATTGTTGCCACAACCGAATTGAGGTTTTCACGACTGAATTTAGTGCCCCAAGGCCAAATTACGTTGAAGCAACCACAAATATGTTGTGAACACCTCTAAAGCGATTGTGACAACCTCTAATGCGGTTGTGGCAACCTCTTATTCGGTTGTGATGACCTCTAATCCGGTTGTGACAACCTGTAAATTCGGTTAAGGTTAATTCGGAGAAGTTTTCTGTGTGTTGTATTCTCGGCAGCCTAGCATACATATTGCAGAGATTTTATGGCAGCCTGACTGTCATATTAGATGTTGATGCCTCCCGCGGTGATGACGTTTCGTCCCAGCCAAAGGGCAACTTCCCCGATTGTGAAGAGTTCTGCCTAAAAATCACTACCAAGGTCTATCTTCTCTGCTCCAATTTCCTAAAAACATTTACCAAATGCTTTAATGCAACTTCTTTTAATTTCTGATAAGCGAACAGATGATGAACTGATGAACTCTTTGGTCAGTTCTTTGGTTCTCGGCACATGCTCAAATGTCTCACTGATTGAATTATTGGATTTTTCTGCAGTGAATGATGAGTTGTCACTACAAACACCTTTTTCTTTTCTACCAACAACCAACAATTGGTGGTGAAGTTATATGTTATGTATTAAATTTGTTAATATGCATCCCACGTATTTTGGTCAGGCTCTACCACATTATTGCTCATTTTGTGTAGAGTTCGATGTGACTTGTGGTAGTAACTTTTTTTATCTGTTATAATTTTTTAATTTTGTAAATGCAATGAATTTCGAACAATTTATATAATTTTCTTTTGACGCCCACTGTATATAAATGTAATTGCACTCCATTTTCCACAAAGGGATTTATAAATGGTTATAACAATACCGGCAAACAACAATAACAATCTAAATTAATATTACTCTGCCAACCAAGTGCGGGTTCAACTACAAACATCTCTGTTCATACCATTCCACCCAGCATCGGGGTAATAATGGCCACTAATGGCGGAAAAAATGCGAAACATAAAATTTTGATACAAATATTAAATTAAATTAGTATTATCTTCCATTTGATATTTCGGTGTTTAAATAGGAAGGTGGATTGGAAGCAAACCCAGCAGAAAAAGAAAAGTCCTATTGGGATACAACAACTGCTATGTTATGCATTACTCTCCCTCACACACCCACGCACACACATCTAATTGACTGCCCACAACTGCACACAAGTATGCTTACAGTTCTCAATATGTGTGTAATACATACATGCTCACTAGGGTGTACTGAAAAACTTTTTTCCGACGGGGTGGAGGTTTCAAATGATGTGTATGAATTGCCAGAATGTCAATTTTGTTGCTAGAGTAGTTTCAATTTCTGGTGTATTTTGGCAAAAATTCAGTTCAGTTTTTGTTAATACGGCATTCAAACGTCACACAGTGGAGCCGATTACAAAATAGACCTAATAATATGTAGGAGAGGAGATAGGCTCTCAGAATATTGTATTTAGAGGCACCCTGCTGCAACGTACGTTGAGCTACTGGGTGTCAAAATATGCCACCTTGGTAATATTCAAACTTTAAGCGTCTGTAACTTCTAAACTTTTAAGCCGATTTTAAAGACTTTTTATTTATAAGAATCTACTACGCAGCACAAAATATGCAGAGTAATGTACGATATGGTATATCTTATCGTTACAAAGATATTTGGAGACAAAAATTTCAAATGACTATTCTTTGCACTAACTTTGTTTAGTTTTTTGGTAACAACTGGGTAATTTTGAGACAAAATGTTGTTCCAAAAGCACAACTACATTGGCATGAGTTCAGGAAAAGCAAAACGTTTGCTAATAGTTGAATGTTTTTCAAGATTATAAAAGGATTCTTTCAGTATTTTTTAAAATTTTTTGTAAGAACCGATACAATGTTTTATTTTTTTAAATAGAGACCTTCGCAAAGGTATTAACAATTTATAACTTTGTGGGCATTAACCCTAGAGTCAGCTTTGTACGAAAATGGGAAAGCCTTGTACAAAAATGGGCTAACCTTGTACGAAAATGGGCGATTTTCGAACAAATTTTTCACTTTTCGAGTTTGATACACAAATTTTTTCTACACAGAGTTAAATTTTAACTACTGTTTTTAACTACTAACCAGAAAATTGCCCAACCCTAAGCACAAATGTGGTCCGGAGAGCTTGTTTTGTAAAATTTTCATAACGTTTTTTTATTACTAAAAATCTCTTCTTCTTTCACTGTGTTTAAAATATTTTAAATTGTATTAAGTTAAACATGCATTGAGCAATACTGTGTGAAAAATTTACTAAGATATCTATGTTATTCAGTTATATATTTCAAATTGAATTTGTATAAGATTTTAATTTTACATTTATTTTTGTAATTTTTACAAATGTGTTCAAGAAGTTCTCGAAACTTAGGCATTTATAAATGCAATTCAAATACATACGAGTATAATATGTTTACTTCATATATTGTATTAAAACAAGCATAGATAACGTACACATAAAGAAAACATTGGCCTGAATTTGAGGTATTTGTATCCTACCTGTTATCACTATATCATAAAACTAGGATTGAGAATCATAAATGGACATTATAGCCACTGCCATTTGACTACCCTCGCGTAGGTGTTCTTCTTTGGCACCCTGTAGCAGACCAATAGTTTATAGCTTGGGATATAATTACCACTGTTTTTGCATGCGCCGTGAAAAACGTACTCTGTCGAAATTTTAAAAATGTTTAACTCTAAACTAAAGATTAACTAAAATATATTGTTTTTCGAAATAACCTCGGAATTATGACGGCCTCGGAAACAAAGTTAACTCCGCAATAATAGTTGAATTTCACAAAATTAGCTCTTTAATACGCATCGCTTAAAAGCCCCCAAATGCCGCCACTGTGTTGAATTGAAATTTGTTTTAGTACACCCTAATGCCCACCCGTAGAAACAAATGATGGCGTGTATAAAATCCGGCTACCGGAATGCAGAAATCATCAAAAACAAAAAGAATAGAACAAAAAAGGGGCGACTCTTCACTACTAACTACTACTTTTACACTATAGCACTAACAGCAACAACAACACAAGCAAAAAGACACTTTACAAGAAAAATACAACAAGAACGACATCAACATCAAATATGTATGTAGGAGACGAGAAACCAAACCGAAAATGTACCGCCATGAAATTGTAGTGTATAATAATGCATACTTTCACGCTAAATTACGCATACCACCCCCACTGAATACTCGTTCACTCACACTCTCTCTCACACACACACATACACAGAGCTTACAACTTTCCCAAAAAAATATCTTGAATGAAAAGCTCGTAAAAAATAATATCCTCTCAGCGGCACGAAGCCAAATACGTAGCAAGTGAGTGGGCACGAAAAGAGAACAACAACACCCCCACTTGAAAGAGTACAAAGACACATTTGCACACACACAAAAGAGAGTTTGCATCATTAACAGAAGAGGGTGGTTAAAGGAAAATGTCTACTACTATTAAGGGTTGATATTAGAGGTCCTTTTTTATGTGAATTGCTTAGCCGAAAGAATTTATAGAAATATTAATGCACTAATAGCAATAATTATTACCTTCTTTCACATTTTTATCCTTCAAACGACCGGGAGATGCTTAAATCCGTTTGCATTTGAAACAGTAGTACTAGATGGTCTTCTTCAGTGATTCCGCTTTTGTTGATTTTTATTCGATTCACTATATTCCAAATCCAATCAACACTTTACCAATAACACCTATTCATTTTCTTTTTCAGGGATTTCACGAATGCCAGACGCATAAAAACTCTTCACATTACACGACTACTTATTATTATTATCGTTGTTTTTATTTTTTATATATCTTCGCTGGCACTCAAACACTATCCTTTGAATCCTAACAATTTTGTTTCACAGCATTGCCGTTCATAATTTTCTTTAATTGTCGTATTTATCCACGTTTCCCTTTGTGAGGGGGTTTTTTACTTTCCATTAAAAAGGAAACTAATTTGTTATTCGAACGCATTCAAACCGGGGTTCATGTCGCACATTACCGTTCTCAGCTAAATATAACTCGCAACTGAAGAGTTCACTGTTCGTACATATCCTTTAAAAAGGCAACAATCCTCTCAACAATTGTGACTGTTTGTGTGGGTTTTTACTGACGCTCACAATCTGCTCTTAAACTCAAGCAATGCTTGCTTGCTCTTAAGCATACGTGGACACAATATTGCAACTCTGTTGGTGTCGATAAAGGAGTTTAGTTCGGTGTCGATAAAACAAGTTGTTCGGCAGGTGGTGATTTCCGTGTTGAAATAAATTGACAATTTTGCTTTAACTGTGTACTGACTTTAATCCGTTACAATTTAAATTTTCGTTTGATTGATGTGAAATCTATAAAAATAACGGGTTATTTTGGAGGCGGAGAACTTTAAGTTGGCAACACTCTTAACTGTGACAACAACCGATTTGGCAGTTTTCGGTTGCTTTGGGGTTAGTTTAATTTGGCAATTCATCATGAATAGACTCACGCCGAAGCAACGTTTGCAAATTATTAAAATTTATTTGGAAAACCATAGTTCAATTCGGGAAACTCATCGATCATTACGTGCATTTTAAGAGGTTTGCTGTTTATAAATTTATGACAAATAATCATCCATATCAAATATAATTGGTTTTATTGTTTTCCAAAATATTCCCCATAAACATCAATACACTTTTGAATGCCTTGGAACCAATTTCGGAAGCACTTTTGCCACTACGAATGAGGTAGATCCAAATGTGAGATTCAGGCGTCAATAATTTGTTATAATGTGCGGGAATAAAACGAATTCATTAGGTGCCAAATCGGGGTCAAATCAATGATTTTGCTGTTTCAATACGTGTTTGTTTGAGCCGATGTGTGAGAGCTGGCATTGTCGGGATTATTCTTTGGGGGTTGGATTTCCTTACTTTACCAAAAACTTCTGACAAACAATGATTGTGCACCACGCACAATTGACCATTCTACGGTGCTCTAATGGAACTGTGGCCATATGGCTAGTTATACCGAAGAAGCAGGCCACCAATTGCTTTGAAGTGCTTCGTGATCGAAACAACTTTTGTTGCATTAGGCTCGCCTTGGAAGACCCTCTTGGATACAGAGTCCGCGTGATTTTATGTAGTTCTGGACGTGAAGTCTTTAGCCCCACCCAGAACATGTTTGATACGACTGTTAGCGCCGCCCGCAAAATAACCATGCTACCCCGCGTTAAGGAGCAACCAAGAGATCGAGAATTGGTATACACGATTACGTGAGAAAACGAACGCCCCGTATTCGCATATCGGCCACCGGGACTTCTTTCTTTCGACCGCGAGCTCCCAATTGAGCATCTCTATATACGTGAGTTACTCCTCCTTGGTAAAGAGTGAGGCACTATCCATACCTCTTCCGTGGTAAGTGCCACAGAGCCCATGTTTCGATAATATGCACCTAGCATACTTCGTACCAACGTAACTGATATACAAAAGCAACTACGTACATACCCTCTCCCAGCGATTTTGGTGGCAACCACAGCCAGCGCGTTCTTCCACAATGGGGGCTTACACACCCGTGCTACTAGATAGGCATACTCTCTGGTCTGAGTGTTGCAGTAAAGCTGCTCCCAGTTTTTACTTCGTACTAAGTAGGGGACTGATGTTAAGTATTATTTTGAAACAATTACACAAAACAACATTAGCAATAACATTACGACAACAGTGGTATTTAAATGCCAAATTGCAACAAAAACGGTATAATAACTTTCTTACCGTGGAAGCAGGGTGTTTCCACCTCTTTCGATTCATTACAGTGAAAGGCAATCATTCTTCGAACTTTGCCCGATGACACCCCCGTGGGTCACAAAACTCAAACTGAAAGGGCACAAGTTCGAGACCTTCCACGCGTTACTCCCCATCAGCACACGGTACCATAAAAATACCTCTGGTCATACCTGGCGGCTAATCTACTCTATATTCGACTCAAACGAAGTCCGAGGGGTTTTTTATGTCCTTTTCCCAAGAAAATTAAAAAATAAGGTGCGAAGATAATTTGTAATGAGTAAATGGGCTGGCCGTGGACATTTATATTGTCAAAAACGAAAATTGTAACTCTAGAATTGTCTGCGGATGCTAGAGAGAAGATAAACCTAGAATAAGAACTGATATTAGCATAACTACATTGGGCAATAAATGATAATTTAAAGCTATGTCCGGGAACTGGCAGTCCCTCTACTTGCAGGGTACAACAGTACCGATAAATGGTCCCAAACAACTGAATAATAACCTTGGAAAAGCTGTATCCAAGAAAATGCCAACCACTAACCTAGGAGGCACGCTGACACAGACCAGCGGTCACCCAACACCTCAATTAAACAATCCCAGCGCGACAATTCGCGAAAACCCGAGTGGCATACTGCTTTGCCACAGACAATCAGGCAGTGAAATCAGTGAGAGAAAACTGGAAAGCGCACAGTTCAGTGATTGTGAGAAGTTCTCCCCGGTCCCTTCATGGGATGTAATGGGAAACCATTTAATCGACACGATCGTTTTTTGACGGATTGACTATTTATGTTCAGTTAATCAACACCTACCTCATGTCTTCCTCAGTATCAAATATTGTTTCTCGCATTAAATTAAAATTGAATATTATTCTACAAGTTAATAAATATCGTATGTATATAAAATGTATTTATTTTAAAGCACATTTCAATTCCATTTGTAGTCTTCTTCTTCCAAAACTGATAAAACTTATGTACTATGTATGATTTTAGTATATATTAAGAATATACATAGTATATATACTTTCATGGAATAATCGAAGCGATTCAAACTTAATACTGGCACATAACAATTCTTGAACAGCGAAAGGCGATAACCTCAAAAGGGCTGTCGCTTTTAGCCTCTTTCGAAAGCAAGATGATGATAACTGCGGCAGTTGGGGCCGCAGCAGATTGCAGCCAGCATTGACTTGCTGGTGGAGTCAGTATGTTTGAGTGAAGAACAATACATAAGATTAGCTATGCTAATCACTAGAACTGTGACAACGTATTCAGTTTCAATTATTTCGTTGAGGCAGCAACATGAATCGGAGAATGGGAAAGATGAAGCTCCTGCTTCAGTGCCTTGTTGTGTGTCTACTTGCTCGGCAAAGTTTGTCGCAACAATATGCGAAATATCCCTACAGCAACGAAGATGGCGATGACTATGATGAGCAATTACGTTATGATAATCACCATCCACTGGATAGTCAACGAAATTACGTATATGGTCAACCATCACAGGAGCGTCATGATAATGGTGATTCTTCAGTCGATCTATATGATCAATACAATTCGAGGGAAGAGCATCCGGAACTGCGTATTTACACACCACCTACTTCCCAGGAACAAACTCAAGAACATCAGTCGAGGGATGACAACTATGACGATGTGTACAATCAACATCATTCTAGAGAACATGATCGTAGAGTTGAAGATCGCCGTACTGATGATAGATACACTCAGCAACATTCTAGAGAGGAAACCCCAGAGCCCCGTATTATCACACCCCCTGTTTCTCAGGAATCGCAATCACGTAACAACTACGAGGATCATGAGCGTAGAGTCGAAGATCATCATACTGATGACAGATATGCTCATGAGCATTATAGTGACGCGCTCCCAGTTCCCGGCATAATAACATATCCTGTTTCCCAGGAATCCCATTCGCGTAACACGTACGAAGAGCATACGTCAACAGTTGAAGAACATCCTACAGATGATAGGTATAGAGACGAATTTCCAGAGCCACGGATAATCACTCCACCAGTTTCGCAGGACTCCCGTTCGACCGACTTATATGATCATCATTATACTAGAGAAGAATTGCCCGAGCCGCGCATTGTCACACAACCTGATACGCCTGAACGTCGTAGGCAACAAACTCATGAGTCTCATTATCCGGAACAAGAAAGATCAGAATATGAATCCCACCGAGAATATCAGCCACCTCGTGTTATTACGCCAGCTGAATCTCAGGAACCTATTACCGTTGAAACATACGAACCTTTACATGGTAGAGATGAATCATATGACAACCATCAATCTAATCACTTACGATCTGGTGTTATCACTGTGCCACGACTGGGTTCGGTGCGTGGTTATCCTGAGTTCATGACTATCAAAGATAGACCCATCAGTGCCTATTTGGGTTTAAAGTACGGTACCGTAAGACGCGGCATCGGGAGATTCCAGGTATTTAATATGAATAAATTGAGTAGTTGAATCGGCAAGTGCAAGTGTTTCTTCTAATTTAGCCAGCTTCGACTTATCAAGCCGATCCCCGTTCCATTATTGAGGCTACGCAAGCACCCTTGAATTGTCCTCAGTTCCCTGATCTAGCCATTATTACCGATCAAGAAAGTCAAGGTCGAAGTGTCGACGACTGTTTGACATTGAACGTCTATGCACCGGCAGTAAGTGTAGAACGCACCACCAGTCTCTTGATATATATTTATATTTTGGAAATCCCCACTTTCTTTTGCAGAGATCTGGTTTGTATCCCGTTATAGTGTTTGTCCACGGTGAAATGCTGTTCGACGGCAGTGCCGAAGAGGGTCAACCCCATTACTTCATGGAAAACGATGTCGTATTGGTGACTATTAATTATCGTTTGGCTCCTTTTGGCTACCTGTCTACACTGACCGATGATATGCCCGGCAATGTGGCGCTCTCCGATATAAAAATGTCTTTGGAATGGATTCAACAGTATATCAGTGGATTTAACGGTAATCCCGAACAAGTTACTATTATGGGTCAAGCTGCTGGTGCTACTTTGGTTCACGCTCTCAGCATAAGCGGCAAGGTAAGTGGGAAGAAAATGTCTCTATTTCCAAAGTTATTAGAGGGAGACCATTTTTTAGGCACAAGGTTTGTTCCACAAACTGATTTTGCAATCGGGTACCGCTTTAAACCCTTATTTTTTGGACGAACAACCTCTGGCTACTTTGCGTAGTTTTGCTAACTTTGCCCGCTGTCCTTCCAGTCGTAGCACTGCAGACTTTGTCAGCTGCTTCGAACATATGAGTACCACAGATCTTCTCACCTATTTCCAGAAATACTTTGTAAGTACTACATTTTAGAATTATTAAGACAGGTTATCAAGTTATCATAATTTTCTATTAGGAATCGAACGAACCCAGAGGCTTAGCATTTACCAATGCTTATAAATTGATTTTAGGTGACAAATTGGGTTATTTGCCACAACATCCCTCATCCATGGTGTCAAATAATACATACCCCATGATTGTGGGTGTAACTAAAGATGCTGGCGCTTTCGTAATGTCCAGATTCTATGATCAGTTGGATCAATTGCGATCTCGCAACATCTCCGATTACATTATGGTGATTTTGAAACACACTGTCCAACCTAGACACTATCAGCTATGGACAAATTGGGCATTGGAACACATATTCAACCAGGAGGATGTTCGTAATCCAAACATTAATAGTGTGGTTCAAAAACTATTGGAGGTAACAGAAGAGATCATTGATATCATGTAACATCTATCCAAGTCTAATTTCACCCTTTCAGTTAATCAATTTGATTTTGTATCGCGCCCCAGTTGTGGACAGTATTCGATACACATCCAGGAACTATCCGACGTATATGTACTGTTTCGATTATCGTGGTGAATACCATCGGTTTGGTCATTTGCGCAATCCATTGCCCTTCGAAATTGATGCCACTTTGAGTGATGACAATATATTCCTATTCCCCTATCCGGAAGAAGTTAGCCGACTTAATGCGGAAGACAAAGCTGTAGCCCGTTCTATGGTTTCTATGTGGGTGAACTTTGCCCAACATGGAGTGCCGGACCTCGATCAAGGCGTATGGCCAAAGGTCAGTACGGAATATGGTCCATTCCTACGTTTCACAAACGGCCAGGGAAGTAAACTGGAACTGGATTATCACTTTGGCGATGGCATACCAGTGCCCAACCTGTATCCGGAGTATTTTACAACTACTACCACAACTACTACTACTACTCCCCGGACTTATCGACCATACCCCGAGGAGCGCCCGGTTTATCCCACACAGCACCCCAGTTACCCTCAACAACGGCCCGTCTATCCCAACTATCCCCAGTATCCCAACTATCGTAGCCCCTCTCAAAACCAACAAGCTCCCAACTACAGAGGTCTCGACAATACGCACGGCAACTCCCGCTATTCCAACTATCCCATGCGCCATTAGAGACGGATTATATTCTATTCAGAATTTATTAGTTTATGTAGAAATCTATCCAGTACATACATACATACGTATGTATTTAGAAAAATTATTTCGCGTTTTTGTTTTACAATAAATGTATGAATATTCTTATCAGCGTCACCTACTTTGGCGTGAGTGAGAGTGATGATAAAGCTCAGTATTTTTGAATTTGTAGTCGTTAATGGTTTCCTGAATATACAGACCTTGAACCCAAGGCTAGACGTCATCCGACTGCCGCCTGATAGCGTGTTGATAGCTCTAAATATGGAACATCAACAACCATTGAAATTTAATAACGGAATATGACTTTATTTCGATTGGGATGTCTTCTTATTACACTATTTTTGGTTACGGGTTTCCTTACTTGCTGTTCCACAGCATCGTCGATATTATTTTTTGAAAGATGCAAGCGATTAATGGTGAATCTTCTACGTGGATTCAGTTTGGACTGGCGATTGGGTTTTGTCGGATAGTTTTGTCGAAGATAGTAGACCTCACGAATTAAACTGTGACCTTGTTCTTCATCCATTGTGGTAGCCGAAAACTCCTTGAAATAATTGCCAGCTATTGTAAATGATTCATCCAATTTTGCATATGGCCCATACAGCGTCGTCATCGGAGGCCAATAGCCACCACGATGGCTGCCAAATGGATGGCCATCGATAACAAACGAGGTCCATAAGTCGACCATACGTTTCGCCACCGATTCATCAGGTGGACTTAGATTTTTTACATGATCCGGATAAGGAAATAAATACAAGGCTTCGTCTGTTAGAGATACACCCGCCTTAAAGGGGCTTTGCATGTTATGCTCCTCATCCAAGTCCCGATAACGATTAAATTCGCCAGCATAATCGAAAGAATAGAGAAATGTGTTATCGGGAACATGTTTGTTATTCAAATTTAAGGCCAACAAAACGGGTAACTTATGAAGTAAAGTGCCAGTCACCTATGACAGGGATGGAAGAAAAACATTAAATTCGTATCAGATTTCCGTAAACAGTGTCTTTGCTCACGATTACTCACGTCTACTAATCGAGGTATTAAGGTAGCGAATGTGCCATTCTCCATTAGATGTCTGTTGAAGAAATCGTGGGTGATGAAACTGGTCAGCAACATAGTTTTGTCCGTACCAACTGCTTGCCGTATGATATGATCTATATAATCATAACTGTTGTAGCTATCATCTGGGATCTTACCATCGAAATCATTTTCGACAATTTCTAAAATGGGTGCAGAAAATACCACTTTGTGTAGATCACATCATAATAATGCGGGGATTTTGTCTATACACACCATTTAAAGTTCTGGAACCCGCATTCTTGGGGCATCCTCCCATTGCTGGATACGAATAGTTGGCCTTAAGCATTAAGTCGTAGGGATGTTCAGGTAATACGCCGCTTGGACCTCCAATGGTAAATTGTATACCTCCAGTATGGCCCACACCCAATTCGGATTTTTCAACCTAAGAAGAAGCAAAAAACAATTCGGTACAAATAAATATTCCAATTTGTAATTCATATCGCACTGGTTCTTCCAAAGGGAATCAACTTCAGTAGAGTAAAAACTATTTTTCGTTTTAATATCTTATATCACAAAGAGGGATACAACTGTTTTTTTTTTTGCGAAAGACTAGATATGACCACTGTATAAAGGGAAATTTTAAAAATTTTGAGTTGACTCCCTTTAGAGGAGCCAGTGCTATATGTATTGTTAGATCTTTCGAAATATATGAACTTTGATTATTATTTTGGCATGAGATCATAAAATAAAAGGAAAACAGTGTGTGTGTGATGTCCTTTTAACACATTTTTATCCAATTCCAATATTTCGAACAACTTCGTTGATCATTTACATTGATTTGCAGAGGTAACTAAGAATATGCCGAGTCTATACTACTGATGTTCATTATTCATGTTTTTTTCAAAAATCTGTATGATTAATTGCATTTAGACGAGACAATTTTTGCTGCAACTTTCCCATCGATTTTTAGATTATTGACAACAGTAGCAGAGAAGCAAGCGAGAAGATAAAACGCCATGACATGCCCTGGTAATCGATTGCAGTAAATCCCTTAAAGTAAATGAGATTTCAAAACTACGGCAACGCCGCCCGCTTAAATTAGATTATTTCTTATTTTGTGTGGAGAGCTAAGCGATATTAACCGGCACTTGAAATTACCGCTTCCATTTTTGTCTTACGCATACATAAAGTTGCCAATATGAAAAATGCATCTAAGCCCACGTTAGATATCGTTATTAGGAATTTAAAGATAAGAAGAAGAAAATAAACATTTCCAAGAATGACTACAAACTATGCGTTAGGGCAAGACAATTATATGTATATATGTATGTACTTCTATCTTAAACAGGCATAAAATCCGGAAAGTCGGTGTTAGATATCGTTATTGTGACTTCAAAGATAAATGAAAAAATTGTCGCTAGTTTGGCGTTTTCGTTACTAGCAAGCAAGTGATAATCGCAAGTTTGTAACGTAATCACGCTCAATATGACGTTACTGTGAAGGTTTTGACAGGACCGGGAAACGGAATTCCCAATTTATAAAAAGTTACTTTAATACAATTCTAATTCTTACTATTATTTTAACTTACACCGTGCATCATGAAAGCTTCCAAAAGCTCTAACGTAGACATATCCATTAGGCAACGATTTAGGTCGCCAACAGTTTTCAAACTGCAATTTCCCTTTTCGGCAATTTCTAGAGCGAATCGACGAGGATTCTCCTCCAAGAAGGTTGGCATTAAAGCCGATCCGGAATGATATATGACCTGATGAAACAACCCCTTCTCCACCTAAACCGCAATAGAAATGGAAAACAATAGATTTAAACAAAATAAGACTGTACAAATTATTGGCGCCCTTACCTTAGGCGACAATGTTAAAAGATGAGCTATAGCTGCTCCTCCCACTTGTCCCGCTACAGTTACTTTATTTGGATCCCCACCAAAGTATTTGATAAAGTATTTGATATACTGCAAGGCCAGAAAAACGTCCAACACTCCAGCATTACCGGGAATTTCTTCAGTCTTCGTAGACAAGAAACCAAAGGGTCCCAAACGATACTGAGGCACTACCAATACAATATCCTTTTCTAATAGATAATTTGGCGGTGCTTCGGAATTGCTTCCCTCGTACAAATATTCTCCATGTATATAAACTAAAACGGGGAAAGTACCGTTAACATGGGGCGTGGTTATGGTCATGGTCAGACAATCTTCGATATCCATAAAGTCATCAAGTTTCTGCAAAGTCTCCAATGAGAGTATGGAAGGGCATCCAATTTTATCGGCCGTGGCATCCATAACATCATCCCAAGGTTCAATGGGGCGTGGTGGCTAAATTTGAATTGGAAGGGAAAACGTTAGGAATAGGAGGCTTCGGAATTATACTTATATGTTTTGTTACAATCGAATGCTCATAAAACTGTATCTGTATGAGTAATACGAGTTCAAAATTAAGCTTCATCATAATTGAGGTGGTTCGTGCCAGAGTGGGCTTAACTCGATTTTAAAATAAACTGTTTCACTCGAGTGACAGTTGACTTGAGAGTAAGTACTGCAATGTTTTGGGTCTGAAGATGACAGATAAAAAAACCAGCAAATGCCAATTTAAATCTCCGTTATCTCATTCAAATCAGAAATGCCGTGCTATCATATGAATTGACCACCACAGATAATTTCTGTCTTGATAACTAGGAACTTTCTTTAAAATGCATTTGATTGCTTAAAGTTTTTAGGTTCAACATTTGTTCTGGCCTACTTTTCTACATATTAGTATTCAATCAGCATAAAATATGTATAAGTATTATTGTTATCCATAACTCAACATTCACACACGTCCTACCTTAAATCTGTACTTTCCCGATGGTGCTTCTGCATATTTTACATCTACAAACTGTAGAACTTCTCTCTTTGTCCAGGCGGTTTCGACTATTTTCCCCTGTATAGAACCCAAATTAGGCAGATGCACTATAGTATCCGATTCTTCATTAAAGGCCCGGCAGGTGCTCACTACCAATACTAGTAATACTGCGAAAGGTGCTGTGACTTTACTATGAAACATTTCGACCGACGACACAGTAGAAAACCAACCGTCTTAATCCAAATTCCGTTTGCAACTGATTTCACTCGATACCGTAAAAGTCCATTTCACCGCCCGTATATATTTGATGAATTTCACCTTTAAAATCGAATCTCGAAGTCACGCATTTGTCATCATTCTACCTCAATTCGCAAACTGTGTGTGATCGAAGATTAAGAAATTTTGGCGAACCAAAACCTACGTTAAGTTAATAGAGAGGAAACAATGAACACTGCTGAACGCACAATGGTAAACACTACAAGAATCTCAACAACAACGACATCATTGTCCAATAGGTTTCGGTAACATCATTAGCTTAAGTGGACTGAATAGAGGCCGCTTTTAGTGTCATTAGTGTTAACAGCTTTTGAGATTTTAATCTTTATAGGTAAAACGAAGACGAGTCACAATGGTGCATAATGATGTTTGTGATTTTATGAGATCTTTTGAGTTTTCGGATGCTGGTCGTTGTTACCTTCCCCTGTTCTGTATAATTCAGGCCATTTAATTTCACTTTCAATATCTGTGTTAGAACTTATCCAACATGTCTCTGATTAATTAGTACTGAACATTATAATTAAGACCCATTAATTGGCAAGTGAAAGCTTTAATAACCAAGAAATTATAATTTGTATTTGGTCTCTTATTCAGTGGTAGGAAATTGCTAAACCAAAAAAAGATAAAGATATTGAAGATGGAAATTCCATTTTAAGATCTTGTTTAGTTAATTGGCCTTAGAGCATTAGGATTAGTCAGACAGAGAGACAGTAACCCACCATCAGCATTACTTACCATCACCACCATCGCCACCATGACCACTTCGATCAACACCTGTATGATTTAAAACCACAAGCGATTTAAAAGCACCGAAGACTCAATATGACTCGATTAAATAAATATGTTTTTATGGGAGGAAAAAAGTTCAACAAACCCTATCAAAACGATGTTAACCCTTGGTTGGCAGTAGCTGTATTTAGTAAAAGAAGATACCCATTAACAAAAAAACGATATTTATCATTAAAAATCTCTTTATCCGCGTCAATGCGGGGAATAAATTACAATTGTACCTCAACGTTGCCATGTCAGCTTTCCAGGCAATGATGATAGTGAAAAATCATTTATGTACGTATTTGATTTCGGGCTTGCAGTAGGCAGTAGATTATGACATCTGGCATGTGTCGACTAGCCTGCAAACTTTTTGAAAGATTGTGAACAAGTCAGAGTTTAAGAATTAATTCATGAGTGACATCACTCACGTGTCTATCACAACTTCACATACTACAATTTGTTTGACAATCTTCTTTCATAAACGTGTTGATTCGCTAATATTTCTTTCAAGTTTATAATTATATAATATTTTAAAATTTTAGCATGTATATAGTTATCATTTGAGTGTTAATGGGTTAATACAGCTTTGTTTAGTATTCACAGAATACAGTTTCAATTTGAATGTTGTGCCGATTAACAAAGAACTATTGTTCACTAGTTCGATATCCAAATCGACGTGGGTCGAATGTATTGATAATGTCGAGCAGTATGACATCACACGTGTATGAAAGAATATCATTTGGTTGTTTAAATACAATGAATGTTGTAAGTGTAGCGTACATTGGTATATACTTATAAGTACATAAGTATATAATTGCAACACCGCAGATAAGTGCACGATGTCTTGTTGATGTTGCAATTACGGGTATACACAAATTGAATAAAGTGTAATTAAGTACTTAAAATACTCATGTATTGAGTACAATAGAAGGGAGCTAAAACTGTTTAATTTATTTCAAAACTTAGATTTGGCTAAAGGACTTACATTTGTTGGCTTTCACTTATTTATTTATTTGTTTATAAATTTTTAACGATTTCCCAAGCAACTCATAAAGGTGAAACTGACCAAATTCGCCGACAAAATTAGTCAAATCGTCAAAAGATGATTAAGTTTACAGCTATTGTCAAATAAAAAAGTAGTAAAAAAGAAACTTAAACTTGAATATAATAAACAATTTTTAAATTTTATTGGTAGATATCAAAAGCAGAAATTCAATGTAAAAATAAACAAATGTAGCTCCTAGCTAATTTATCAATATAGACTTCATATTGACTTGATGCATTAATATCATATTCGTATTGGCTTGATGCATTAATATAGTATGATTCATGCTTAATAAATATTAAATTCAAGATGTAGACAGAATTTATCCCACCACAGGTGAGTTTCTTGTACTAATTTAAACAATTTTGACGCTTTCAAAATGTTTATTAAATAAAACACCAAATTTGTAGAATAAATAAGCAAATAAATAGTTTTCCCCACCGAATTGCGGTAGTCACAATCAAATTGAGGTAGGTTGTCACGATCGAATTTAATCCCCACAACTGAAATTCGGTTGTAGCAACCTTGTTTCATAATTGACTCGGTTGTGACAACTGAATCTTCAATTATATTCGCTATGCCAAATACATTTTTTATAATTTCAGATGCAATAAACGAATTTTGAATTAATTCGGATGCAACAACCGAAATTGGTACAAAATTTGGTTGCAGCAACCGAATGTAGTATTCATTCAGCTACAACAACCGAATTTGGCATCAATTCGGTTTCAACCATCGAATTTTGTATCAGGTCGGCCGTAATAACCGAATTCGGGTTGAAGTCGGTTGCAACGACAGAATTTGGCCTCAATTCGGTTGCTGTATCGAATTTCTCACGAATACTGTTGAATTTATTTTCATTTCGGTTACCACAACATAATTGTATGTGTTTCAAACCTAATATTTAAAATTCTGAAAGCAAATATTATATAAAAAATCTAAAAAAAAATACAATTAGTGCGATCGGGGTGATTTCAAAAATTGTTTGTGGCATTAGGAAAGGTAAGTAACAATATTGTAATTATTTTTCAATTTCGGAGAAAAATGTCAGCGTGCAGTACTCGCATTTGTCAACAGTTCAGTATTTCAAGGTCTGTCGTTTACGATGGGCTGCCATAATCTTTTTAAGGAATGGTTTAGGACCTAAAGCAACATACACAACTCGTCAGAATTGGTGCGGTGACCCTGATGGTCGGGACTTCAAAAATGGCCCCATATAAATTATGATATCCTGTAATTCAGTTGTGACAACCTCTTATTCGCTGGTGACAACCTCTAATTCGGTTGTGATAACGTCTTCTTTGGTTGTGACGACCTTTAATTCGGCTTTGACACCATCTAATTCGATTGTGAAAGCTTCTAATTCGGTTGAGACAATCGACAGCACCGTCTTGAATTTGCTCAAATCTGCATTAGATTCTCCTGGTAGAAATAATGCAGAGAAATTATCTTTATATATATAATTCTACTGCACGTGTGTTTGTGACTGAACTCCTACTAAACTTCTGGATCGATTTGAATAAATTTTTTGTATGCGTTTGGGTAGCGCCCTGGGTGGTTTAGATTTACTATTCGGTCCAATTAGACAAAGGGGCGTGGTACCTCCCATACAAATTGCTTGAAATATTATGCAGGACAACGTCTGCCGGGTCAGCTAGTCTTTCCATATCCTCTCTACTCTGCTCATCTATGACTACGTTTCCGTCCTTTTTATTTAGGTTTTTACTTTTTGGTGGAATCTACATTATTCGTTCTTCCTTCCCTAAGATTCAATTTTGCCATTCTCACATTTCTCAGCAACCTTTTTTCTGATTAAATATGCGGTTTACCGCACTTCTATTCTCCTTACACCGCTCTGACGCAGCTCGCGTTGCGACTGACTGATGCATTGCGATACATGCATCGTTCCTTTCATAAGTACAATGTTTGTCTTGAGGCGGTTTTCCCTAACTAACCAAACACGGCTTTTAAGCGGCTTTTATAGAGTAGTAAATGTGTTTCTAATACGCTTCAGAAATTCGTAAAAATTAGTTAATTTTTTCGATTGGACCTCCGTTTTCGAGTTTAGTCATATTTTTATTTTATCGATTTTCTTATTTTGTCCATTTTTTGAACAGAAAATCTTCTATACGAATTGGACCACTTTATTAAAGCCCCTTGGAAATACGACAAAAGTGGTTATTTAGTCGATTGCATGTCCCGTTTTCGAGATATAAAGGTTTTTCTAAATTTTTCAGATTTACGTTCAGTAATGGGGATGTGTTACACTGGGTAACCCATTACCCATCCCCGTATGAAACGGGTAAATGCCGTTTACCAATTCCCTATGTGTAATGGGTAATCGTGTTGGGTAATTCCCCATAGGCGTGGGTAACTACCCACGGAAGAGGAAATCCCACATTGTTGTAGGTAACTACGCATTTTCCCCGCAATACCCTGTGGATAATGGATAATCGTGATGTTTATGGGTTGGAAATGGGTGGATAAATACAAACTCTAGTTGAGACATTTTATTCGCCAATTTTTGAAATAAAGTCACCAAGAACAATCTAATGTCCTAACCGGGACAGTGGTAATAGGTTCCTTCTTTAATAAATAACTTTAGACAAACCCATATTCAATCATGAAAACGCTCCATAAAGTGTTACTTTAATATATCTGTGTAGAACTGTGGGAACAATCAGTGAGCCCAGAAATATACAGAGTACAGTTCACTGATTATTAGAAGCTGTCCTCAATCTCTTCATAAGATTTAATATGAAACCTAATAAGTATGTAAGTTTATCTGGCTACAAATTTTTACTGGTACCGAAAAACGACAGCGCCTAAAGGATTAATACTGTCTAATCTAATCAATATTTTAGTAGCATTAATCTTATACTCTTATATTTATCTTAACTATGTTTGGGTCATCCAACACGTACAGTAGTATTTTGTCAAAACAAAGTCGAACGAAAAAAATATGTGACTTATAACTTTCTAAATTTGCTTGTTGATACCTTAAAATATTTTACAAGCAGACATACGAGTATAATTTATTTTGACCTTTGCATATTAATGAGACAGATGGAAATGATTGATTAAACACAATTCCTCTGAAGCGATTTAGTTAAGAAGAAGACATTCGCGGTTTTAGAAATTATTTAATTTGCCACATTTACGAGCTCAGTTTAAACAAGAAGCTCCACGCGAAGTCTAAAGCGGAAACATTTGTTAGTTTCCCTTATAAACTTTCGCATTGGATACATTTCTGTTTCAGCTTAAAATCGTGACGGGAAACTTTTGAAAAAGTGAAACATCTTGCGAAATCAGTGGGCCGATTGAAATGGGAAATTTCGAGTATCCAAATGAAAAATGTCATCATGATTCTTCATATTCATGCAAGTGTGATTTGCTTTCGATAAATTTTCCATATCATTAATTAAGCAGGTGAATTTTCAAGCCATGATTCGAAGAAATAAACTTTGTTTGACTTAATTGCAGCTGACTTCTGTCGATGTCTAACAAATAGTAAATCTTCATAAATTAGCTAATTTCCATAATAAAACTTGAAACCTGTACCACCTTACGATTATTAATGGTGGGTAGAAAGAAAAGTATCTAGATATCGTATATTTCGATTCTTTTATTTTATTTCAACATTGTTATTAGTTCGTTTTTATTATAAATTCATGTCCTATCTCTGATTAGCTAAAATTTATTTCTATGGGCTATTAACACAATATTTCCACGGGCTGAGCCGTTCGAGTCACCGGCAGTATCTTCCCCTTCGTTTTCTTCAGATTCATTGCCGTCAGTATTATTGACTTCAACCAAATTATCAAAGAATTCATCATTGACTAGGTTAAAGCCCATGTTGGCTTCCTTGACTGCCACATTGAATTCATCGATATAGTTTTCGGCGATAGAAACAGTTTTTCCAATCTTCATGTATGGACCGGTCTCTTCGGTCATCGCAGGCCACTCTGGGGTTTTGGGAGCGTAGGGTTTGCCGGTGGTAGCAAACGACGTCCATAAGGCGACCATGCGCTTGGCTACCTTGATGTCACCATTCGAATTAATCAAGGCGTGCCGGGGCCAAGGGAACAAGTATAAACTATCATCGGTTAGAGATACTCCCAGCTCGAACGGCATCGAGCCACTCTCATCTTCCGAAGTGGAATAACGATGCTGTTCACCCGCATAGTCGAAGGAGTATAGGTAAGTGCTGTTGGGCAACTTCTTGGCATTGCCCTGCATGGCTAGAAGAACGGGGTTTTTGAAGGCAATAGTGCTGCTCAGCTACAAAAGTAAGGAATAAATTAAATAATACAATTCCAAGGGTTATCGCAGAATAACTTACATCAATCAAACCGGGTATTAAACTATAGAAAGTGCCATTTTTCATTTGTTCGGCAGTGAATACCTCCTCTTCAGCGTATTTCAACCACGCTCCAGTAGGGTCGTCTCCATTAGTTTCGGAAATAATATGTTTAATGTAGTCCGTTGTGTCCATTTGATCATCAATAATAGTTTCATTGAAATTGTCAATGTAGATGTCTAAAGGACAGGCAAAAGTAAATAGAGAATTTGAAAACCCCACTCCCCCTGACATCTTACCTTTCAATGTGAATGTACCGGCATTTTTGGTACTGCCACCCATTGTGGGATATGCCTTAAAGTCACCCGATGTCAAGAGTTTGGCAGGGAATTGAGGCAAAATCCCAGAGGGACCACCTACCACAAATTGGGCAGCACCGGACGAGCCTACACCCTGGCCTGTTTTCGAGGAGCCATGCATGCTAAAGGCATCCAATAGTTCAGTAGTATTCAATCTACGCAAACATTTGTTAAGGGACTCGACTTTATTGACATTCGTGCAACCGGCGTATTTGCCAATATCCTTGGCGGCAGACAAAGGACTGTCTGTGATAAAAGCAGGCGATAAGGCAGAGGCCGAGTGGTAAATAACACGATGGAACAACCCATCGGGGACCTGGGGATAAATCGGAATTTGGTTATAGCATAGCTTACTTAGCATTAAAGATTCACAACATACGGCAGGACTCATGGTCAGGACATTAATCATAGCAGCGCCAGACGTTTGGCCAAACAATGTAACACGACTGGGATCACCACCAAACGAACTGATATGTTCTTGAATCCAATTCAAGGCAGCAATAACATCAAAAACAGCAGCATTGCCGGGAATATCTTCGGTCTTGGTCGACAAGAATCCGAAGGGACCCAAACGATACCGAATGCCAACTAAGACAACATCTTTTTCCAGTAGGTAGCCCGGAGCAGCTTGATTGGGAGAACCATCATATAAGAAATCTCCATGAATGTACACCATGACGGGAGCAATATCAGAAAACTAGAAAAAGAACTTCCTTTAAAAACGGATTCATTCTTGGAATGATCTCAACCGAATCACGTATCTATAGAAATATTACGCGTTATTTTTCCCGCTAAACCAATTTGTTGACGACTTTTTAAGCGAAGACGCTTAAAATCGCTTAGATCCCCATACAAAGTCGTCGAAGAAATAGGTTAACGGCGAATAAAACACACGCCTATTACCTCCGCAGACATTTATTTTCAGAACCGGTATGTTTGAATGTTCCAAAAGTTATTTTGAAACAAATTGAAACCGTAAAGCAAACCGAAACTTAGATCCCCATACAAAGTCGTCGAAGAAATAGGTTAACGGCGAATAAAACACACGCCTATTACCTCCGCAGACATTTATTTTCAGAACCGGTATGTTTGAATGTTCCAAAAGTTATTTTGAAACAAATTGAAACTATAAAGCAAACCGAAACTGCGATCTTGGCCGGACCAATTATATTTATTTAGCACGTTCGAAGGTGAATACCGGGTAACCACTGAATCTACTTCACTTACAGATTTCGTATTAATGGTCAACCGCAAACAATCCTCCACTTCAATATGTTTAGATTTTAACAGATCAAAATCATAATCATCCTGCAATGAAGGACATCCGAAGTAGGGTTTTTCGGCTCTAAGGATACCTTTCCACGGGACAACTGGTGCGGGAGCTCGGAAACGCATGGCTCCAGTTGGGCCTTTGGCGTATGGAATATCAAAGAACTGCATAATATTTTGACCATTCCATTCCGACTTTATGGTACGTCCTCTGACAATGCCCAATCCGGGTATCTCATGATTAACTACATTCAGTTCCGTCTCTGGTTTTTCGACTTTGTTGACTCTATTGGGCCGGTTTCTATTCCCTTTCCTTAAATGAACAACGGGCTTAGGATTAGCAGGTATATTTCGGCGATTGGCCGATGTCCGCTGATTAGCTTGTCTTCTTTTATTTTGGTGTTGAGCGCTGGCGAAAACGCTTGAGACCACAAGGATCAGCAGCACCATATATAAAACCCGAAATTTAGCCATCCTCAGTGCTAAACGTATCGTATACAACTGTCTCAACCGTCAGAACACGAGCGAACAAGAAACCTCTTTGAATTGCCAAATCCAATCAACGATATTTAAAGTTTATATTCCATTTCGCCTATAGCCTCAAACTAAATTTAGGTCAACCACCCCAGCAGCCAGTAAGTAGTGAGTTGGAGAATCCACACAACAAAACATTTTCAGCTATAGGGCATTTCTCCAATTCGCCCCAACAATTCAACATGATCAAGATACAAGAAATATCGATTCTTCATTTTTTTCATAATTAAAACGATGAAACCACTTTGAGCAGAATTAGCAATTATAATTAATTGTTTTGTCTTTTTTTTACATTCATTCTATTATCGATCTAGAGAAGTTGTTGTTTGCTCCACTCCAATGGCACAGAACAAAGACGAAATGTTATAACGAGGAGTTAAGTGATAATGGTTTAGAGGGGTTACAATGAAACCGGTCGTGTCTTCATTGCGTTGTTACCTGCCCTACGATGATGGTCTCATCTCTCATATCATACAATGGTATATGATGAACCCCCTGTACACAGCACAAAGAGTAAAGCTGTAGTCATCACATACATACATATAAGGAAAAAATAACAAATAATAATTAAAAAACTTGATGAACAAGTGATGCTATTTGCTATTTCATAGGCTAGCGAAAATTATAATAAATGTATTTAAACATTTTCAGATCACAATTTCGGAACTAGTTCTAAAGATGCTGCTAGTATTAAGATGATAATGTTCGATACAATTTCAGACTCAATTTATATATAGAATAATTGTTATAATGTGGGGAAATCACAAACAAATGATAACAAAACAAAACATAACATACATATAGTAAATACATCAATACAATATTACATTTGACAACAAGCCTTGCCTTAAACTTGTCAATAGTTCCATCAGGATTCCATCTTATATACCCGTTTGGAAGGTAAGACTTTTGTATCTTTTGGACGAATTTCCTTAACCCATGTTTTGTTCTCACACAAATATTTAATATCTGTGTCCACTGACGCTATCCACTCTAATTTTTCGTTAGAATTAATTGATATTTATAAGTTGGTGGTGTATTTATTCGTCACACAAAGTCTTGTAAAATCATCATACTGTCTTCGCTACTTAGCACTATTTATTAGCGTTCGGTATGTTAATCATTTTGAAATGTGTCCTATTTCATCCTATAAATCTCTTGACCTCTTGTTCGACTCTCTTTCTACAACTCCTTCATACTATTCTACATCTCCTACTTCCATTTCCTCATGATCCAATTGGGTTGAAGTCCTAGATGATCATAATTTTCATTGTTATATTGATTATGGTTTCTAAACTTTGACACAACAACATCATATTTGTTTTTCCTTATTCCTTATGTCATTTATTTTCCTCGCATTTCGCTGACCTTTCATTAAACATCACAATCCTTGAAAATATTAAGCTCTGAGTCTCCGTAATGTGTATGCGATATCGTTCCCCTTCGTCATGTCCATTAAGATTCCCTTTTGCTCCTTTTGAGTCCATTCTCTTTCTCCTTTATTGTGGAATATCTACAAAACATTGAGAACCAATAATTCGAACGTGCCTTGGCGTTGGCTTCTTTCCCATCCAAAGCTCGTAAAGACTTTTAACGTCAATTGATGGCTTTCCGGTTCTATTTGAAATATGTATGTAGCGCAGTTTCAAATTACTCTGCCCACATTGCTGCTGTAAACACCACATCATAGAGTAATTTCATACTAGAGAGAATATTTGACGTTTCCTTTCACACTCTTCGTGATGCGGTCGGTGTGATAGAGAGATGTTTGACGAAAAGTGACATACACCAGGTGGAATTACAATAACTTCTTGCTTTCGATTTTCATGTCGTTTTGTTCCAAAACTGTGAAATTTAAATGTGTTTTACACTTTCCTATTGACTGTTACTGTTAGCATACATTTGTGTTGTATTTAACACACAAAACGAAATGCAGTTGTTGTTATTTTGTTCGTTGTTTTGAACCATAGAGTAAATATGGGTAGAGAAAATCTTTGACTCACCAAATTTCTGACATTTGTCCTCGTGTGATGTATACGTTTGATGTTGAAAAGAATTGCTTTACTAATACCAGATAGATGCAATGGTTCAAAACAACGAACAAAATAACAACAACGGCATTTCGTTTTGTGTGTTAAAATTAATGTGTTAAATACAACACAAATGTATGCTAACAATAACAGTCAATAAAAAAGTTTAAAACACATTTAAATTTCACAGTTTTTCACCAAAATGGCATGAAAAATTAAAGCAAGAAGTTATTGTAATTCCACCTGGTGTATATCACTTTTCGTCAAACATCTCTCTATCACACCGACCGCATCACGAAGAGTGTGAAATGAAACGTCAGATGAGAGAATAAGTTTATCTAGGTATGTATTAGTCTATGTTTTGAACCATTGCCTCTATCTGGTATTAGTAAAGCAATTCTTTTCAAAATCGAACGTAAATATCACACCAGGCCAAATGTCATAAATTTGGTGAGAGAACTATTAGGTCTACTATAAGTATTAGTCTATGCACCACATCTTCCTTGGAGTATCTGAAAGTACAAGTCTTTCCTACTACTGTTTGATTTTCCCGTTAATTTCCACCATTTTGTTGCGGGTTATACGGGGCAGTATGTCTGTGAGCAATGCAATGGTAATTTAATATCCTACACATATCTTTGTTGTCCAATTATTCAATTTAATTGTGTGTCCTTGGAATCTTGCCATGGTAATAACTAAATGTAGAATGTATTTAACTTCAGATTTGTGGTTTAAATCCAAGAATCTCTTGGAATTAAACGTCTGCGGAATTAAATCCCCTAAACTTGTTGTTTTACGCCTTTTTCCAAAAGGTAGACGATGTACCTTACCATATACACAAGGCTCGCATAAGTCGTTGTTCATCTTAACCTTAATGTTAAATTCGAATTTCAGAAACCTTTTGGATATGGTGCATGTCTTGATGCTCCTAGCGGTATTGATACAACTGTAGTAAGGATCATCAGCTAATGTTGTATTGATTGGGTCATTATTGTTGAGAACTATAACCTTGGCATACAAGGAAACTCAAACTTCTCGATTTCTAGTCAATCATGCAAGTGAGAACGCCGTTGCTGTTGACTTAAACTCACTGTTATTTCTTTTATCGTGAGAACCTAGCGGATAAACAGGTTTCTAGAAATATGTGGTACATACCAAACATCGGCTAAATCTATTATAATGTCGTGTTATCGGTCTCTGACTCAATTCCAATAGATCCTTTACCAACAGCTTCCAATAGTTTGTTGCCCGCATTTCCGATCTGACGCGGAACCACAAATTTTTAAAAAGTTTTGAATTATTGAATTCATGGCGATTGGCGCAATTGTCTAACCACCAGTCTTCTGAATTGATTGCTTATACTGAATTAACTTACTTACTTACTTATCCGGTCTCGGACAACCCCGGGGGGTCAGGGACCTTACAAAACGAAGATAACATATTTCGCCAACCAGTTCGATCTTTTGCTTTATTTCTCCAGTTGCCAATACCAAGTGTACGCAGGGATTCGTCAACCTGATCCCTCTAGCGGCGTCTTGGTCTTCCTATTTTTCGTCTTCCTTCGAGTTCGGTTTCGAAAACCCTTCGTGCTGGTTCGTCTTCATCCATTCTACTAACATGGCCTAGCCAGCGCAATCGCGTTATCTTGATCCGCTTAACTATGTCAATGTCAGGATAAAGCTCATACAGCTCATGATTCATGCGTCGCCGATAACTTAGTCGATTTCAAAGCAAATAATGCCCTAGGTTGTTTTGGAGAACGCTGCCGAATCTCAAAATGAGATAGTAAAAGCCGGGATTATATAATCCCCCCAAAGAACTAGTCGCATCAATAATCTTTCTGATGGGTTAAATCGAGGCCTGGATATAGGCGATCACCTCTACGTTAAGTCACGGGTATATATCAAAGGAATCGCTTAAATCTATCATCAGAATCTCTAGCGTTACTGAACTGCGATGATGCAAACGAATTTTGTTTGGGTGAAGAAAATGGAGACCCTGATGAAAATACACCTTTCAATACCCGTCTGATACGGTGGTTTCAGATTGATATTCATCGTCAAATGATGATGTTATGTTGATGTCAAATGATGATTAGTTGCACTGTTGTTGTGATAATCTACCTTGAACATCGAAGTAAATAATTTATAAATAATTTAAGTGGAAGTAACCAAAGTTATAACACCCTACACTTACAGCTTAAAATGGTTTTCAGGTAACCGCAATATCGAAGTTTTCGAGGTTTCAATCCGCCAAACATGTTTTGCTGTATACAAATCAGCTACTTATGGAAATGAAATCTCTCTGCAAAGTCACACTATATCTAACCTGACCAACTGTTTTTCATCAAAAAGCGGCATTTTTTGATTTAAAATTTTAAAATATAAAAAGGTATTAAATGGCTCTATATCTTAAGGTTTTTTGATGCTTGTCAAACGTTGCGCCATTTATGACTCAATACTGTTTCTCATGTTGGATCTTAAACTTTCCAGACAATAAAACTAAATGAAATAACTCAGTCAGTGTCACATTTAAATTCTACACCCATTGAAAAATTTTGTTGAGCCAGCCGAATTAGCCGTAACCGTATTTAGAGACAAAACCATACTAGAGGTCGTCAGAGCCGAATCAGAGGTTGTCTCAACCGAATTAGAGGTTGTCACCGATGAATTAAAGGTTACCACAGCTTAATTAGGGGTTGTCAAATGTGAATATAGACGGAGTCACAGAGAATTTTGAAAATTGTTTCTATTACTTTTGAGATGATTTATTTTCCTGTATTCTCTCATAAATAATTAAAAATGGAGGAAATAATGCACTTTATATATATTAATCTTCAGGGAAACAAATTAACTTTACACGACACTTCGGACCGTTTTTGAAGACACGGTCATCATGGTTCACCGCACCAATTCTGTGTTGAGACTGTCGATTTAGGTCCAACCTTGACAAACTTCCGAACTGTTGGCATCTGCTTTACTGCACGCTGATAAATGTGGGCATTTTCTGTAAAATAAGACGTTACAACGCAAAAACACAACTACAATATTTTTACTTACCTTTCTTATTAACTACAACAAAAATCTTGATATCACCGCCACAACATTCTTTAGCTTTTTTAATATGTAGAAATATGTTGTGGTGACTGAATTGAAAATTAATTATAGTTAACCGATATGTACTCAGAATTTATAAGAATTTCCTTACAGCAACCGAATAACGCCAAATTCCGTCGTTGAAACTAACTTAAGTTTCAAATTCGGTTATTTCGATAGTTGCAAAAGAATTGATACCAAATTCGATAGTTGCAACCGAATTGCTGCCGCATTCGGTTGCTGCAACCGAATTTGGGGCCAATTTTCTTGTCCCTCCTAATTTATTCCACTGATTATTGAGACCTGTGTGTACTTTAACATTTTTAATGTTTTATATACACACACCTCTTCGTCAAACAACTTATCCTGCTCAGGCCCACTCGTAGCAAACATAATCACCCCTACCCTGTAAGTCGTCGACCTCTCAAAATTGTGGACACCTGTTAACGACGGCGTTGTCACATCAATGCAAAATCGGTACTTGGTAAGACGTCACGGCCAGTGACGCCTGTTTATCGATAATTTACTACCAAAAAGTGTAATCCCTAACGTGTAAAGAAAATTTTCTTCAATTTGTTTGCTAAAATGTATTTTTTTCTTGATCTAAGATCAAGTTCTAGTGATGAAGAACAGAAAAAATGCCTTCAAAGAAACAAAGAAAAATTATAAGGCAAAGGTCAGATATATTTAACCTACCAGATATCAAGTAAGTTTTATGATTTTTATATTATGGGCCATGATACATGCCATTCATTAAATATGTCATTTATCTACAGTGGTGGTGGTGCAATGGTTAGTGTGCGCGGCTCTTGTACATGAGATCCTGGGTTCGAACCTGGCTCTGACCACCTTCAAATTTTCTTTCGGCGGCGGTCACCTCGCATAGTGACGGCGACACTATCGAGTATCTAGCCATGAAAAAGCTTCTCAAATTACCGTTCGGAATCGGTGTAAAACTATAGGTCCCAATCAGTGAGTGAAAACTGGAAAGCGCACAGCCCAGTGATTGTGAGAAGTTCTCCCCAGTCCCTTCATGGGATGTAATGGGAAACCATTTATTTATTTTTTATCTACAGGTTTCAAAACCATTTTCGGATCAATAAGGCAGCATTTAAATACTTGCTTGATACTATTGAGCCGAAAATGGAGAAAAAATCAATCAAAACACAACTGTTTGCATCAAGGCGTTGCAAGTCGTGTAGAAAAAGCGTAACGACCAAAAACAAGTCGAGTCGACTGAACATGAGTGTAGAAACGCCCAACGGGGTGAAAATTTTTTCTTTATTAGGCATTGGCAATGCTCTGTGATGTAGCCTTTCTTTAACGGTTATTCGTATAATAGGTCTCTGGAATACTCTGTGCCCTTCTTAATTGATTATTCGTATAATTTTGTGGTAATAACATCATATATAACCATTTATACATCCAGTATAATTTGATTTGTATCATTTAATTTTTTTCATACATTTTAAATTTATAACGTAACTTTTATTTTGTATAGCTTTGCATTTCTTACGTATTTTTTGCTATCAAATTCCACTTTTATCATTTTCAAAGATATTTCGCAAACATTTTTTTTTGTGTGGAGTTTTGAAAAATTCCACGTCTAATGGTGATCTTAGGACGGGCCTATACATAAAAACTGCATTCACTTTATTCCCATCCAGCATTTGCAAGCGAATAATTTTCGCCAAATTTATGGCGAAAGTGGAAGTTGGCACACTATTGCGTGAAAACGCTTCACTTCCACTAACAAGCGAAAGCCGGCACAGTTTTTTGTGTTGTAGAAATTATGAAAATTCTTGTATTTACTTTGTTCTATTAACCTTGAAGTGCAGGCCATAATAACATATTTGTTTTAAGTGAGGTGTTAGGTGTAACAATTGTTTTAAGTCCTAAAGGCGGGGTGAGCACTCATTTTTTGGTATGGCTGGATCTACTAGTTCCCGAAAACAACTACGAACTCCCAATTTTGATTTAATTTTCATTAATTTCATTATATTTTTTTACTTCATCGTGTATGTGCTGCATTTCGATTTTATTCGAATGTGAAACATTTTCCAATTTTTGATATGCTGCCATTCTGAACACCGAACAAATATTGGGAATACTATCCGACCGCATGAACCCTTGTGAATCGAATTAGAAATGGTATTTATTTCTTGCAATTAGCATATATACACTGATGAGCAAAATTGTAACAGGTTTCCCATAATAGAAGTTTAAAACTTTAAACTTTTAGCAGCGTTTAACCTTAAAACTAAAACATTTTTGAATTTTACTTTGATATAGTCTCTTTCATTATGAACACTTAAAATTAAAAAAATTATACATATATGTTTAAAAATATGTAATATGTAAAACAACCCCAATGTTACAATTTCGCACTGTCGTCAATGTTACGATATTGCACTCTCGTCAACTCTTTAAAGAACCAGAAACTCAAATGTAACCATCACGTAGCTCATAAATTTACTGCTATCGTTTTCAATTGCTCATTATTGTTCACGTGCTGATCCAAAATAGAAGCATCTCAAGTAGTTGAAATCATGGAATTATTAAAAACTGTAAGTCATATGACGATGTAGAGAATAAAACGGGAGAAAAATATTAAAACTTCAACTGCTCCGCACTTGTAGTCATTTGTCGAAATTAGTGACAAGTGACAATGAGGTACTGAAAACGTTAAATATTGACACTAGGGAGTGGACTGATCGTCGAAATCTCAAAAATTTGTTTGTTAAGGCTGCAAAAGGAAAATTAAACCATTTTTATCACAAAAGAATATAAAGCTTCGTAAAGAATTCGCCAAGGTCTACGAAAACTGGACTGAGGATAAAGTATTAAATTCGACACGTTTTAAATAATAAAACTATAATTACGCATTGTGTTTAAGGTTATATGGTCTAATGAGACTAAAATCAATAGATTTAACGTATATACAGTATCAATAGTATTCACGATCGTTATTGGGTAAATTTCTCAGTGAGGTACATTTTTTAAATCGGTAATATTTTCCATTTTTCAACATCAATATCGTAAGCTCAATTTACACTACGAAAAGGGGAAAATTAAGTTTGTTTTTCCAACCGTCTTCCACTTTCAACTCATTTTTTTTTTAATTATATCGAGTCTAAACCATAGAATAATACATACCATAGAAGATTTTAGTCGCTCAATAAACTAAACGTCATAGGTACGATGGAAAATAAACATTGGATGGTGGAAAATATGGGTTCAATAATACCAGATGGTGGCAATAGTATACAGCGATCCACAAAGGAACAACAACCGAATTTCGTGTTTTTTGTGACAAACTAGTTGTGTTAAATACAATATAAATGTATACCAACGATAAAAGTCAACAAAAAAGTGCAAAATATATTTCAATTTTTCAGTTCTACACCAAAAAGACAGGAAAAAGTTAAGTGAACATATTTTGTAACTCCACCTGGTGTAAGATAATTTTAAATTTAATTGCTCTCATTTCCTACGATGAAGAGTGTGAAATGAAACGTCAGATGAGAGAATAAGTTTATCTACGTATGTATTATTCTGTGAGTCTAAACAGATGAAAATGTTTTCCATGAATAAGTATATTTGCGGCATTCATTCCGAAAACCCAAAATACGTAATTAATTCACTTTCGATCGGAATGGAATTCTGTGAGGCCCGAATATGCGCATCAAAAAAGCATCTGCATCACCTGGTTGGCATCAGTGATGCCAGTTTCGCATCAGATGCAGAGCAATAATGCATTTACGAACAGGCCGCCCCAAGTCTTTATGACGCTCTGCTGTAAAACATATGCATGTTTTTTGTTGTTGTTTATTAACACAGTTCGTGACATACTGCACATACATAGCTGTCATCGCTGGAACTTCGAATGAGTTGTTTCGCTCGGAATGCAGCTCACCAGTTTTAGGAAAATTAGGTTTTAAAAAAACATGGGTATTCAAAATCTCTCGGAACACAGCACATGACCGAATACTGTAGTTTAAAACAATAAATTAAAGACACAAGGGACACGTTTGTCAATTATGGATGCTTTTTATTTCAGCTTGTTTGCATTTTCAGTTTCTTCCATTTTGTTTTGTTTTGACAATGAACCCAAAATTCTATGTATTATGTATGGTTGGTATGTATGTATATAAAGGAAATTCACTTATAAACAACTTAGTTGTAAAAATCATTACATTAATAATGCGAAATGTAATTTGATTGATATTTTTTGTTTTGTTTGAATTCGTAGATACTTTTTTAGCTAGTGTATTTGGAAAATTAATAAGTTCGCCTGTTTTTCTGTTAACAAACAATTTGTTTAAACAAAACGCGACACATTACATTGGAGCGCAAGGAAATAAAAAGAAACATACATAAATCAAATTTGAAATAATTTTCAGAATCGATATAATTTGGATACGGAAAGTACAAGATTTGGGTGATCGGGTTTGTTTAGAATTGTAAATGCACTCGGAATACACATCTACGGCCTCCAACTGAACACGTCTTCCACTCGTCACGCACCACACGCACATAGTCAATTTCGATTTACTGATATTTACGAGAGTCGTAGTAGAGAAAAGCAAGGCATTTAAACTAAAACTAAATTCATTTTGCGTTAATTTAATTTATAAATTATTTATACTCATACGTATTTATTATGTTATAATAGGATTGGGTTTGTTTCTTGTGTAGCTAAGAGATAAAGTTTATAATTTTACGTTGTATTGTATGACATTTAAAAAGGAATAAAGTTGGGCAGCAGGTAGGTAAAGTTTGAGAAGTAAGGGGAGGTGAATTAATAATAGTATCTTGTGGTCAGCTTTTTATTAAAAAGCCAATATGTTTTGCTCTAAACAAACTGTCTGTGTGCTGGTTGTCTTATAAATTCTATACATCTACTCGGCGTAATCCCGTTATCGACCCTATTCCACGTCCATCGTTGAATCTTCGGGCACGTTGTTGTGCGCCGTCTTATCGTCTTGGGCTTTCTTGTCCGCATTTTCGCCATTCTGTTGTTCAGCGCCAGCTGCATTGTCTTTGGGTGGTGCAGGTTTGGCGGCTGGCTTAGGCTTGGGGCGATTGATAACCGAATTGACGCATGCATTGAGTGTCTGTACTTCGTGACGTATTTCCGTTACCTTAACTGGACTGTCAACTGTTCGTGGCGTCTCGGCAAACTTGGACATGTGTGAGTCCAACCATTTCTGGGCCTTGTCAGTGGTTTCGGCAATGTTGATGAATTCAGTTTCGGTCAAATGGTCGTACTTGGTCGAGCCCTTCTTGAATTCGGCGACGGCAGCACGAGCGTTTTTAATGGCATATTTCAATTCGGCAAATACAGTGGGGCAGACTTCGTAGTCATTGGCGCGATCTTTAATGGGATTTGTTTGGCTGTGCAAGGCTTTTAATTTGTTTCCATAAGTGTCGCGATCACAATCCTCACCATCCTCGTACAACCAGTTCTCAAGATCGTTAAGTTGGCCGCATATAGCATCACGTTCGGCATCAACAACATAGCGTTCCAAGGGACCACCCTAGTGTATTAAAAGGAATGCAAATAATATAGTCCTCATCTCATAATAGATATGTAAGGGGATAAAAGCACTGGTCGATAGTACGAAAAAATACACTTTATATAAAAATGTTTGCCTTTAGCCACAATGTTTGCCTTTAGTCAGTGGATAATTAGAATAATATAAATATAGACTCCTTTAGCACAATTTTCTAAAATATTGCAATGAATTACGAAAGATATTAAAAGACAAAAAGATCTGGATAAATCTGAACTTCGTGTGACACAAACCCTATCGACCAGTGATTTTACCACAAAACTTACCTGTAGTTTATTGCGCATATCATAGACAAATTCTTCTAATGCATTCTTGGCATCGATACGTTCAGTTTCCTTGGCATCATTCGCAACCATTATAGACTCTTGCTGGATCAAAACGTTCAATTCGTTAGGCAAATGGCCATGAGTGTGGAAATCCATGGGCAATTCAATCATTTTAGAAGACTTCTTTTTCTTCTCACCACCCTAAAAGTATAAAAGCAAGATGGCATTTGCATGAGAGATCATTATATCTTAGCCGGCATAATAAAAAGTAGAAAGAGGAAATTTGAAAAAGTTGGGTGGTGGCGGTGGTTATAAAGAACTTTGAACCAACAACAAAAGCCTATAGGAACCCTGAGTATTTGTTAAAACAGTTTTTTTAGGTGGGGTGCGGGAAGGGATATTTACAGACCCTTAAGAACTAATACTAATAGAAAGTGGTGCATAAATTCCAAAGCAAACAAGAGGTGCTAGTCTTTGTATGGGAAATACAATATGTATATCTGGAGTGATTACAAAACAAACATATTCCATGTGTTTTCATTCAATATTAATTAACAATGACAAGGAGTTACTCAAGGGTAGGCTTGTGAGCGGTTTCCTTCTTTAGTCATCATCATAAAGAAGTAGCCATTATATACAAAACAGACACGAGCCATACGATTCATGTCATGTCAGTTTCTGTGTAAACAAATTTCCAATTTCATTTCCTTTTTCTTTGTTTGGAGATAGAATTCAAAGTGTGTGTGTGGTAAAACTTAATTGATATTATGGTAAAAAAAAGCTATAACGAATGCGAAAACGTACCGAAGTAAACCAGCCCTTGACCCGTTGAGCCCACCCTTGTCCTCCAGGTGATGAGGCCGTATTTGTACTATCATCGTCCTCATTATCATAACAAGCCTACGTTTGTTTGTGTGTGGTTATGGACCATCATCAGATGATGACGAGTGATGTGGAACGAAACGAAACCAAGAAGACAACAAAAACACAAATGTCAATTTCAGAATTTCATCATATCTACTTTTCTTCTTAACTTCTTTTATACGAAATACGAATATGGAATAAAAAAAATCACTTCATGATAAAACGAAGGTTATTATTGGTCGGCAATGGTGGTGGTGGTGCAATTTGGAGGTGAACAAAACAGAAAGACGTTCTAAACTTAACTTAAAGAAGAAATAAGCAAATGATGCAAATGGATAACAAAACATAAGAGATACAACATCAACATGAAGGGAGCCACATGATTACTGATTCAGGTTAGTAAACTTAAAAAGAACTGCCACGACGGACACTACGATTTAGTTAGGGAGATGTACCGCCACGTACCGATGTGTCGACGGTGCTAAATAATTTGACTACAACTTAAAAACATTAACGAACGGGTGACATCACGAAACACTTAGCGAGACAACTACAAATGCTTTATCTGTACCGTCTGTGGTGGTGAAAAGTTCGTATTGACCTTTAACAACGTACCTCTTGTTGCACGTCCATTGGTTCGCCAGATTGTGGTCCCGCCTGTTCACCACTACCTGTTTGTTCGCCGTCTGCGGGTTGTGGAGTAACAGGCTCCTCTGCTTCCACCTTCTTGTCCACCAAAGATGCACTGGAGATCAAAACAATACCATGATGATTGATTCTTACTTTCACCTTGACCTCGGAGTAGTCCCCCTTGTCCGTGGGCTTGACATCCTTGATGGTCCAACGACCAATAGTGGGGTCGGGAAAAGGTATGGGTTGTGCATACTGTACAGTCATGGTGAATGGTTCCTTGCGATTTATAGTTAAAAGGCGACTGAAAGGAGCTGCATGAAACACTGGGAACACTTCAATGCCACCGCCTGGCATAGAGCCTTCTCCGTCCCAAGTGACCTTGACGGCGTAATTTTGAATGTCGGTCACTCCGAATTCACGAACGCGTACAGCTGGCGACATAATGGCGCACTGCAATGCAGCACCACGAGACACTGACTCGTCTTGATTTAATGTGGTGCTGGCTGGCTTGCCAAAGACATTTTCTATGAGCTGCTTAATCGCAGGAATACGTGTACTACCGCCCACAACCTCCACTGAATGAATGTCTTCCAAGGACAGTTTGGACTCGGTCAACAACCTCTTGAATGTAGCTTCAACACGCTGGAAAAGTGGAGCGCACAAATCCTCCATCTGGACACGCTGCATGCTCGACGAAACATCGACGTCATTCATGAAGCACTCGATGGACAGAGGCAGCTTGGTGCTGTTGGCAGACATCTGCTTCTTCAGTTTCTCAATTTCCGTTAGAAGTCTGAGCCACGAACGAGCGTTGGTCTTGGCGTTCATCTTGTAACGATCTATAAATTCCTCGGCAAAATGGTCACCCAAAACAGTGTCAATATCACGACCTCCAATTAGATCCCAGGTGCTGGCCAGCATCTTGAGTTTGCCCTTTGTGAAAGCACACGCACTGACCTGCAGTGATGCGTGGCCGCAGTCGACAAATACGACATTACGAGGTTTGTCCTCAGGCAAGTCCTGCTTGTAGAAACCGTACGATAAAGCTGTGGCCGTAGTCTCATTCATAAGGCGCAATACATTTAGGCCTGCAATTTGAGCTGCGTCCAGTATAGCTTTACGCTCGGCATTGGTGTAATAAATCGGACAAGCAATAACGCAATCATTAACCTACAAGACAGGCAATGGAGATATTTAGACATATTGAAGGTAAGGTAAGCAAATTAAGTGCACTCACCTGAGCTCCCAGGGCATTAACGGAAGTTTCTTTTAGTTTAGTGAATAGCATAGCGGTTAACTGTTCGGGAGTAAATGACTGCTCTTGATCCAAATAGTTGACACGGAAACCAATGTCACCATCGGGCAAGGCTTCCACCTTTGTTGGAATGCTGTTAAGTTCACGTTGTACATGCGGATCGTTAAATTTACGGCCCAACAAACGTTTGAAGCCATTAACTGTGTTCTTCATGTTTGTGACTTGTTGATTTTTGGCGGCAACACCAATAATACGCTTTTTGCCATCGAAGGCCACACATGATCTGGAATAAAGAATAAAAGGGGGGGGGGTTAAATCGTTGCCTCCAACTAAAAAACAAAGCGAGAAGAGTACTGACAATGACACCAAACTAGTTATCTAAAAGTGACGTCATTACAAGTTGGCCAGCGGTAGATTGTTTCCAATACAAAGCTGGATATTGACTCATTTATACCTGTGGTGCAAATGTGTTGGTTGGCATCAGCGCAAGAACAGTAACAGCTGATTTGTAAAGATCACACGTTTTATCACGTATTCAAACGGAGGCCATAACCCTCTTTCTAAACAACAAAAAATATGAACTCGTTTAAACGAGAATAGCTCATTTAATAATGATATACGCAGGTGCAGCTGCTTTAGATTTCAGATACAATTTTCCCTTTGGGAAATGTGTGTTAATAGCTCAACCATTTGGTCAAGCAAGTGCCAGCCAGTTGTCTCTAATTATTAACAAAATAATAATTTACCAAACTTACCGGTTGATGACTACACACTCTTTGAAGAAGCACACGATTGAGTGGAGTGGTAGTGGTGGTGGTGGATGGTAGCGATGGTGATGGCGGCGTGTTTTTTGAAATAAAACATTTTTCCTTGACTGCTATATGACGCAGCTTTTGGGCACAAAAACAAAAATACCATCCGCCCACCTACTCTATACCAAATGTTCGGAAATAATCATTGTTTGATATCAATAATGGAATTTTGTATTAAACCAAAGCGGAAAGCTGTTTGGATTTGCGGTGATTTTTGTATTGACCAAGTGTATTTCATTAGAGCTTACAATTTTTGGACAATTTAATTTTCTATCCCTAAAAATTAGGTAAATTACAATTTTTGTAATTGGGGTGATAAGGTTAAAAAAGAAAATATATACTGAAAAGCGAAATCAAGTGGTTCTTGATGACAGTATTTTGTTATTAAATGTATGGGTAGCACTCATAATTGCTATTTTAGTCCTTGTACTGGGTGTCCTCTTTTCTAGGAAATAAGGATGTTTATAGCAAAAAAATACAGAGAACAAAATAATTGATCAAACGAGTCACTCGAATTCCGTTTTTAAGAGATACCAGAATGGGCGTCATATAAGGCCAAAATTATCTGTCAAATCTAATCCATGTGTCTCATATTCTTGGGCGCTTTTATCTTTAACATGCCTGAGAATGAAACCAAGTTGAATTAAAATTATTCAAGTATACCTTATATAAATTATATAGTTACACGGTTGCCAACGTGAATACTTTACAAATGCAGTAGGGCTGCGACATCGATGTTTTTGAAAAACATCGAGTACTTTTTACATCGATGTTTTAGTTCTGATGTTTTTCCAACATCGATGGTTTATATCGATGTTTGCATCAATGTTTTTCTGTGTGACGATTGTGACAAATTGCCTTAATATAAGGAAATATAAACCATAAAATATTAATATAAACACGAATTGTTTATATTTGCCCATTTATTCGCCGCCAGACGCCTACCACCACTATTATGCGTAGCTGGTTATACATGGATGTAATGGGAATCTATTTATTTTAATCAAGTTTTGTAGTTTTCGCCTTTATATCGTGGAAAAGGGTGATTTATATGTTGATAACACATATCTAAAAGAGGATTTCAGCAAAAACAAAACTTCGGCAAAAGTATTGATGATCGAAGAAACAGTGATGTTTCTGCCTAACTCAGATTGTGACCAGTGGTGTAAATTACCTCTTCTGATTAAATTTTGGTACCTCGATTTCTAAAAAAAAAGTCACCAAAAATTAAACATCCCCAAAAACATCGATGTTGGAAAACATCGATGTTGTGAGGTCGATGTTTTATCGACATCGATGTCTCGTATTTGAAACATCGATGTTGTAAAATGTTTTGAGGTCGATGTCGCAGCACTAAAATGCAGTCAAACTAAAGTTGGCGCTGACTCAATAGCAGATGACATAAAATCGTCAATTGATGACATTTAAAATTGCTAGGGAACCACATCTGATCTGCTCCAGTGAGTCTTTTATATAGTTGATAAACTAATACAAGCCGGAGAATGGTCCAGCTGAACTTTTCAACTGACCATCCAACACAGATGCTGCCCCATAAATTCCAACCATCAAACTCCCGACATGTACATACATATGTGTGCCTGTATGACATCATTATCACTCAAAAATGCAATCAGTTTTATGCGATTCACCCCAATACAATTAACGATTTGATTTTACTTTTTTGTTACCAAAAATGGAGGCCTAGAAACCACCAGACACACTGGTCTTGTTGTCAATATTCGGTGTCGCGTCAAAACCAAAACAACAATATACATATGTACATATGTATGTATGTACACATTTATTATGAAGGCGTCTGTCGCAGTTAGTGTGTTGTAGCACGAATTCGCATGAATGTCACGGCATTGAGAAATTCTGAGCCGGCTTAAGCCCCACATCAGTAACAGCGTCAACATATCAGACGAATACTGGGCAACAACAAAATAAAACGTTCCAAGAAAAAAGCTTCCAGAAATACAAAATGTTGTTATTGCAACAAACAGCGAAATGACAAAGGTATTGGACAAAAAGAAAATCCATAAAATTGTTTTGCAACAGTAACCGTATTGACAACTGCACAAGAATTTCAAAAGATTTTCCATCGTACACCTATTGGGGTTGTTTCATCAGCTTTTGCTACTGGGGTAGAGAAAAAAAAATAGAAATTATGTCAAAAGCAACTGCCATTAGTAACGGCTGGTTATGGAAAACATATGAGCCGGCATCTCAGCTGAGAGTTCGAAAGAATGGCTTTCGATGATAAGTAGCAGTTACCCCAAACAAACATGGAAGAGCTACACTGAAATCCATTACAACGCCCAATTTAATGTTGGAGGGAGAAAAATTACTACAATTAATCCATTACAATTGAATTAGTCTTCTATGTAGTTGATAGGTATTTATTTAAGATTTCTGAACTAGAGTTTGTACAATGACATGACAAGTAAACAGCAAGAGAGCTGATATTACTTTTAACATTAAGAGCATGGCGCATTTACTCCAGGTGGTGTTATTATCACAAAATATAATACAATACGATAGACTTTAGGCTTTTTTTTTATTTCCTGTTAAACTAATTTTCAACAATTTTGTGTGGAAAGCCGCTTTAGCAGGGAATAAAAAAAGGCCTAATGTTTTTGTTTAACTTCACTGTCAAACTTAATACAAATGTAGATCCATGGTAGAATTATGTATTAGGTAGTCGAGTTGGCAATTCCGTGGTTAAGCTGTCAAAATTAGCTGAATAATGAAAAACACTTTCATTCATGCAAACGTGAAAGCCGAGAACATGGTAAAATAAATAAGGTAAACGCAGTAGAAATTGTTACAACAAACACAGGCATTTAGTTTTTGTTTGGTGTCCATAATCTGTCAAATTTTCTTCATGTGTGTATCTACTGTAAAAGTAAACAAAAAAGTACAAAAACAAAATTCATGTGAATTTGACATAAGAGAAACACCTAAGCAATAAAAATGTTGAAATCAGCTGTTCTAACGAGTTTACATTACTTATTTTACCATGGCCGAGAACTTTTTCTCAGCCCAAGTTTCCCTCGCACCGTTGCATGAGGCACCAGGTAAAGTTGCTCAGCGTAGTTGTGCTCAAAACCATATCAGCTGACCAAGATGGATGCATAAGGTGGTAGCAGTAGCAATTGCATGTATTATGTATGTGTACTTTTTCTACTGTTCTAGTGCTATCACCTTATTTATCCATCCTAGTCAGATGACAACGAAATGTGAAAAGTTTACACGTTTCTCCATCCCACGTTTGCGCAGCAAATTTGCCACGAAAAGACCCCTTTCACACTCGGCAAGCTACTTGCGCAAGTCTCTTGCCCAAGCTTTGGTTTGTTGATGACGGAGGTAGGGTCGGGTTAGGGGAATAAATTTGAGGTACAGACTTGCTTGTACTCGGAAAGTTGAAGAACTGACTTGCGCAAGTAAGTTGCCGAGTGTGAAAAGGGTCAAACTTTCCACTTTTGAGCAAGTCGCTTTGTATGGGAAATTTGTTTGTTTTGACGTTTGCTGTGCAAGTTTACGATGTTTTCGAGTTTACGAGGTTCATTCGAGCTTTCATGAAGACCACTACTATGTACACAAAATGTGAAAAATTCCGTCACACCCAGAGACATTTGGATATGGATTAGTGTGGGTACTTCAACGAAAGGTATTTTTGTCACGAATTCCGTGGTGTCATTATTTTTTTCGTGGGATGTCTGTAAGTCCATATAACTCCACTTTTGTGCGTACAGTAACCATGAGATTGGTTATGGTAACCATCCAGAAAAATTAATTTGTTTTTAAAAGTATCGAATGATTTTTCCGATTTTGCCACACATCGACTTAAGGTACAGAGGGAATTTTAACCCCCTTTAACCCCGTCCGGCCGGACGACTTAATGCAATATAAATTTAACGATTTTCCAAAAGTTCTATCACGCGGTACAAGCAACATACATAGGTCCCTGCGAGGGCTACTTTTCCATTTTCTCACATTCTTTAGCTTTTCTTTAATTTTGGTTTATTTTAAAAAAAAAAAATTTGCCTGCCCCATGTCCTGAATTTTTGTCTTTTATTAACAATCAATAAGAAACAAAATCGAATTTGACAGCTTACCCACGGAAAAGATGAAAAAACACAAATCAGCTGGGCTGACTCGTTTACCCGATAGAAAATTTTACCATGTGTAGATCATTGTAAAATAAAAAAAAAACTATTAAACTTTCGAACTGAGTTCCACATTTTTCTTGCCTCTGTACTTCTCTCGTTGGTTTACATCAAATCAAAGCTGATCTAGTAGAGGTTAACGCAGTAGGATTTGTTGTTATTGTGGACACCAACAACAGGGATTTTGTTTTTGTTATATGACTCTAAATGTCAAATTCAACACAAATACATATGACCAAACAAAGTAAACAAAAAAAGTAAAAAACAAAATACACTGAATTTGACAGATAGTCATAAGAAAGCAAAATCAGCTGTTCTAATGCGTTAACCTCTACTAGATCAGCCTTGCATCAAACTGTATTCATGGATGGTGAACGTATAAGCACAGCTGATTTGCTCTTACATTGCAAACCACTGTCAAGTTCACATGGATTTTGTTTTGCATTGCTTACTTTTGTTGGTATACGTAAATGTTAGGTTTGACACAACGTGAGAACCAAAAAAAACAAAATATATGTTGTTGCCATCAACTACAACACCTCCTGCGTCTACCGTGAGCATTTTTATCAAGGTATAATCACTGTAAAATATGTAAGTAAACTCGTTAGAACAGCTGATTTGAACATTTTTCTTGCATAGGTGTTTCTCTTATGTCAAATTCACATGTATTTTGTTTTTGTACCTTTTTGTTTACTTTTACAGTAGATACACACATGTAGAAAATTTAACAGATTACGGACACCAAACAAAATGCCTGTTTTTGTTGCCTAAAGTTACAATTCTTACTGCGTTTACCTTACTTATTTTACTATGGTATAAACGTTTTGACTTTGACATGAGCCAAAAAAAAAAACCAAATGCTTGTCGTTGTTGCCCACAACAGTCACCACTGGGATTACCTAATTATTATACCATGGCTACCACCGTATATTTGCACCATGACAAATAAATTCGGCTTATAATAAAATAAGGAAGTTAAACTCGTTACAACAGCTGTATTCAACTTTTTTCATTGTGGTTGATCGTTTCAGCTGTCAAACTCATATGTACTCTGTTTTTTTTTACTCTTTGGTATTCCTGTGTTCATGGTAGAATTATCTATTTGTGGTTTATTCAACTTTTCCGTGGGTAAGCTGCCTTGTTTCTTGTTTGTTAATAATTCAAAGAATTTGAAACAAAATGCAATTTATAGCATAGATCTTGTATCAAGTAACAATCTTATTAAATTGTTCATATTTTGTGTAGTGTTTTTTCACCATGGTACAAATGGCAGAAGTACTAGAACAGCTGATTTGAGATTTTTTCTGAAGTGAGTATGAGCTAGTTTTTCTCTTATGTCAAAGTTTGTTTACTTTTCTTTGGCTGCAACTCCCGTCCACCAGCAACTGCTGATTTGGAAATGTTTTCTCGGTAAAAATCACATAGAATCGTTTTAATTTTCACACTTTGAAGCCGAAAAATAAGCAAAACAGTGAAGTAACAGAGAAAGAAATTAAAGAGAAAATAAAACCTTCGTCTCTTAACTTACAAGTGAAAGGAATAGCAAAGCGAAATGATGGAGTTGTAGCTATACGATGTGAAAATGAGAATGATAGAAATGTATTGACAGACGAAATTAAGGAGAAGATGGGCAATGGATACGAGGTGCAATCTCCAAAGATGAGAAATCCAAAAATTTTGGTTACTGGAATGAATGAGGAACTGAATAAAGAAGTCATTATAAATGCAATTAGAAAACAAAATGATATTGAATGTGATCATTTGGAGTGTGTAAAAGTTTATAAATCACACAAAAATCCGTTGATATACAATGCCATAGTGGAAACAGATCGGGATGGATTTAGCCAAATTATGAAAAAACAAAAGATTAACATTGAGTGGGACAGATGCCCAGTTTACGAAAGCTGTAATGTGCTTAGATGTTTTAAATGTTGGGGATTCAACCACACCTCTAAGTATTGCAAAAGCGAAACCCAAATATGTGCGAAATGCAGTGAAGTGGGGCATACTTACAGAGATTGTAAAAATAGTATTACGAAGTGCACTAATTGTGAAAAGGCAAAAGAAAGACTGAACTTGAGAGACATTGACACAAATCATGATTGCAGAAGTACAGAATGCCGCGTTTTGCAAAGAAAAAACAAGTTAGAGGCGGAAAGAGTGGCTTATTAGCAACCAAAGGTCATCCGTGGATTATATTTAAATGTCGGTGGTTTGTGTTCAAACTTTAATGATCTGGAAGTTATATGCTCTGAAGAATATTTTGACTTTATTTGTTTAACAGAAACCCATTTAACTGAAGATATATCTGATGGAGAAATTGCATTGCATAATTTTAATGTTATTCGCTGTGACAGTGTATCAAGACATACAGGAGGAGTATGTTTTTACATAAACAATAAATGGCAAATTAAACAAATAGACTGCATATCAGTTGAAAAGAAAATCTGGTGGCTTAAGATCGAAGTTCGGTGTGAAAACGAAAAATATTATCTTGTTGGCGTCTATCGATCGCCTCATAAGCAAAATTCACCTGAGGAACATTTTATTGACTTTTTTGAAGCGGAGATGGAAAAAATTGCTGGAAATGAAAGCTATTTAATACTCGGTGATTTCAATATAGATTGGTATGAGAACAATAACCATAAGAGGAGATTAGAGGAAATAATATGTGATACCTATTTCAAACAAATTATATCAGAGCCAACAAGAATAACGAATACAACGTCAACCCTAATAGATTATGCCGTAACTAACATTGAAAGCATTACAGTGAAAACAAATGTTGATATGAAAATCAGTGATCACGAGTCATTGGAAATAACAATACCAACAAAAAGTGAAATTAAATTTCGTAAAACAAAAATGATTACTACATCACATTTTAATAATGAGGTGTTTAGGAACTACATTCTGAGTAGTGAAATCAATAATAGCTCAACCAATATCGCGGTAAATGATTCTGCAACAATACTAGTAAATGATATAAACAATGCACTTAGATCCATGATAGTCAATAAACGTATTTGTGTGTCAAATAATACAAAACAGTGGTCTAACAGTAATTTAAAAGAAATGAAAAGCAATAAAATAAAACTTCATAATCTGGCTATTTGGTACAATAATGATTATAATTGGATTACTTATAGACAGTTCAGAAATGAATATACATCAGAACTGGAGAAAGCTAAAGGTCAATTTGTGAACTATAAAATAAACCAATGTGCGAATCAGAAAGATATGTGGACAACAATTAAAGAACTGGTATTAAAAAAAGACTATTCAAAAATACAGGAAATTGAGGTGAATGGTAAAACAATTAAAAACGATCACGAAATTGCGGAAGAGTTAAACGTATTTTTTATAAAGAGCGTAACAAACATTGTTGAGAGCATACCTTTCGTAGAATATGAGAACCTTATTAATGTAAACCATCAACTTAATTTTAAATTTGAAATAATAAATATGTCTCAATTAAAAGAAACAATTAAAACAATGAATAACAAGAAGGATCAATATTTCCTAACAAAACAAATTTTAGTAGATAACTTCGACATTCTTGGAGCACCCTTACATCGGGTAATTAATGAATCGTTGCAAACAGGCGTTTTCCCCGACTGCTTGAAGGAGTCCTGCATTGTTCCAATACAGAAAGTAAAAAATACAAAAGATCCAAACGAAATTAGACCAATAAATATGCTAACAACCATAAGTAAAATAATGGAAAAAATAGTACAACATCAGCTGAGTAAATATTTTGAAGACAATAACATGTTTCATGAAACGCAATCTGGTTTTAGGAAAAATCACAGTTGTGAATCTCTACTAAATCTGGTTGTATCACAATGGAAAACGGAAGTACAACATAAAAATTGTGTGGTAGCAGTTTTTTTAGACTTGAAACGAGCATTTGAAACTATAAATAAGGCCATTTTGATACGAAAACTGGAAAAATATGGTATTAAAGATATTGAATTGCAGTGGTTTGAAAGTTATTTGAATAACAGAACTCAGAGGACGAAAATTGGGCAATACATATCAGGAAAAAAACAAGTTCAAATAGGAGTACCACAAGGGGCAGTTATTGGAACATTACTGTTTCTAATATACATTAACGATTTACAGAAAGTTTTAACCAGTGCTAAAGTATATATGTTTGCTGATGATGCTCTTATTTATATCAGCGGAAAAAACCCAGATGAATGTATTCGTAATTTAAATGAAGAATTAAAAAAAGTTGAAGCATATCTACAAATGAATAAACTCAAATTAAACACAAACAAAACAAAGGCTATGGTTATAAATGGAACCGCTAGTGAAAATATATGCATCGAAGGAGTACAAATTGAACATGTCAAGGAATTAAAGTATTTGGGCATAATATTAGATACACATCTGAAATTTGACCTACACTATAATTATGTTTGTAAAAAAATTTCGAAAAAACTTGCTTTTCTGAGACGAATTCGATACAAGGTATCAACCATGACATCCATAAATATTTATAACACAACGATAAAACCGCATTTTGAATATTGTTCAACGCTACTGTTTTTGGGCACCCAACAGATGAAAGCAAGACTTCAGAAACTTCAAAATAAGGGCATGAGGTGTATTCTTCGGTGTCATAGATTGACACACATACAGGAGATGCTAAGCAGACTGCAGTGGATATCAGTAAATCAGCGCCTGGTGATGAACGCATTAATATTTATATTTAAGATGAAGAATGATTTGTTGCCAAAGTATATGAAAAATAATTTAGTTTATGTTGCAGAAGCTCAACCTTACAGTTTACGTAATGTATACGATTTTAGATTAACTTTTAGCTCAACAAACTTTTGCCAGAATTTGTTATTTTACAACGGCCTTAAATTATTTAATGAAATGCCTGAAGAATTAAAACTAGAAAACAATTTTTTTATATTCAAAAGAAAAATCATTTTATACGTTAAACAAATGTTTTAAATCATTAAAATCCATATTTGTTTTTTTTTTTTTTCTATTAAACTATATATTTAATAGCGAATACGCTAAATAAAGAACGAAAAAAAAAAAAAAAAAAAAAAAACTTAAACATTTTCAAAATATCAACTACAACACAATCGTTTTCTAAATGGCGCTTATTCCAATTCTGTTCACATTTTTAATAATTTTCAATCAGCTGACTTGACGCAATAGACACTGACCAACAACAAAATGCGTTGTTTTTGGCTTGTTGTATTTGTTGTCGTACTGCATCTACCACTATATTAGTACATACCATGTTTTTCACTGTTCAGCTAATTTTGACAGCTTAACCACGGAATTTCCAATTGGACTACCTAATAGATAATTCTACCATGCCTGTGTTGGTATACTTCCGTGTATGAATTGACAACTGAAGTGATTGATACAAAATGTCTGTTGTTGCTGCCTACAACAACGTCTACTTGGTTATTTTACTATGATTCGGCTGTTTTATTACCACCACTTGCAATAAGTACACCTTATACTGAGAGACCAGCCAGTCTGGGAGAGGAAGTCTCAACGGAACCAAAGCAATAACGAAAACGAAAACTAAACTAACCTCACTTTTTCACAACTTGTAATGCTTAATCACCCCTTTTTTCATATCAACCGCCTCGACTTGTAACATTTTCCCTATTTTTCGTTAATTTGATTGTTTTATTTTAGATGATGCGGGAAAAAGTACTTACGGTGTCGCTCTCAAACTGTAGTCATTGGCCAGAGTCTCGATACCACCAGCCTTGGCGGCGGCAACATAACACGCCTCACTTCCGAAATCAATACCAATCACAGACATTTTTTCCTCGTCACAGATTTTCCTCTTGTGTTTTGAACGCAAAAAAAACTTTCGTTATTCACTTCTCAAATACCACAAAATTACAAACTTCCAGAAATTCTGCAAAATAAAAGAAAGATGAGGGGGAGAATGAGACGTCGTTTTTCACCACTTTTTTTTTCGACCCGATTTTCACACTTGGAACGTTTTCCAACCAAAGAAAAAACACGTCAGTTTAAAAATGTGGTTTCTTAATGACACAATTTAAATAAAACAGAAACTTCCAGAAATTTATTGATATTCTTTAACTGAGCACTTAATTAATTCGAGACATCAAAAGGCACATGGAACTAGTTTTTTCTTTTTGTAGTTTTATGCAAATTTAGTTGTCCTTCACTCTCAGAACATTGAACTAAGCGCACTTTAAAGTGGTACAGGACATTATATCTGGAGTTCATTTACCGTTGTATTGCTTTTATATGCTCTATTCTCTAGTTTTTTATTTTTTGTTCAAATATTTGTATTCATAAGGCTTATCGAAGTGTGTAAGTACCTTTATTTTTAATAAAAAGCGGAAATTTCTTTCGAGTTGTTTTCTTGAACGCGTTTCTATTTCAACTGTGCTGCTCGCTGGCTCTCTCGATTTTTCTAGAAATTTTTGACATTTTCTTTACGTTAGTATTCGTCATGTTGGCAACGCAAACTCATATTGCAAAACTTGCGGCATGGTAGAAATACAAGGTAGTAGCCATAGCGCAGCTGATTTCCCTTGTTTACATTTCGTCGTACCCAGTATATGTCATGTTCACAATTCTACATTTGTGTGTACATTCTTATCAGCTGATTTTGACAATAACTCGGTACGAAAATTACAACAATGCTAATGCTACTACCTTGTACTTGGCACAAATTGTGAAAGGGAGTCATCTGCAGGTCTATTCTGTAACTTGCTAAAGCTTCATCTTCATCGCTAAAAGCATCTTAAATTAATTTAGCGATTTTTAGCTACGAATGCAGTTCTGTAACGTGGTATCTAAATTTAGCTGTCTCTTAAAAATTGAATTCGCCGTAATTTTTGCGTTTGTTGCCATCGCTAAAATTCGCATATTTGTATTCTCTAACGACTAAACAGCTGTCAATTGTTTCTTAAATTTAAAATTTTTAGCAACTAACAATTGAAGCTGCTAAAAGGTAAGTTGAACAAAAATACTTTTAGATTTAAATTCAGTTAGTTAATCTTGATATTAAACGTCGTCGGTTAAAGTCGCTAATATTTCTTTTTTATATAAATCTTTGCCACAACACAATATTCACAAAATTCACACAGTATTTTTGTTTACCTTTTTTTACCGAAAATAACAAAGCCTTTATAGAGCTGCCAAGTTTTGCAACCGTTTTGATCGATATCAATAATTGGTGATTTTTCGGCAAATACTACGCGCATATTGCAATATCTAAATAAATGCTGACAAGAACTTTCAAAACTAGTTTTAAAAATTCACTTTTTAGAAGTTATTTGTATGATTTTGTGAAGGAAAATTTTTAATGTTTTTGAGGAAAACAAACTATAAGGCTTAGCAACACTAATATAAGGTGTCAAATGTGTGCGTAATATGTTTGTATCTTTCTAAAAGCATTTCATCACAGCAGAGAGAGAAGTCTAGACTACTTTTAGCAAACGTTGCCACGAAATTAACTATTTCGAATTGAAATCGTTCTCACTCACAAAAAAATATTTGTTTACAAACATTATCACGAGTGAAATGTTCGTGTCTGGAGAAAATAACCAAAATTTTGATAGGAAATGAAAGAACACAATAAAATAAATGAATGGCGAATGAACCTTTACATGAGTATTTCGCTTTAAAGGGTTCGATATTGAAATCGATTATTTATTAATATTCGATATTGAATTAAAAAATTAAATAAAAATACTCATGGTAGACGCAGCAGGTGTTATTGTAGCTGATGGCAAATTGATGCCAACAACATACATTTTGTTTTTGCTTCTCACGTTGTGTCAAATCCAACACACACGTATACAAACAATAAATGGAAACAAACACTTAAAAAAAACAAAATACATGTGAACTTGACAGTTCGAAAGTGGTTGGCAATGTAAACAAACCAAATCAGCTGTGCTAATGCGTTCCCCCTCTATGATTCCATTTTGGTCAAACTCATGAAACACATTCATTTTCTAAATGGCACTTTTCCCAATCTTTTTTACACTTTCATTATTTTTCTCCAGCTGAGTTGACACAATACAGGCACTGAGCAAATACAAAATGCCTGTTGTTTATGGTTTGTTGTAGTTGTTGTCGTACTACATCTACCATTATATTTTTACCATTCATTTCTCTGTATGGATTTGTGTCGTTTGACAACTGAAGCCAAGGCTGCTTAAGAAGGTTGTGGTATAAGAACAGCTGATTTGCTTTTTTCATGCTGTGGTGCGAAAGTGTTGCACACTAGCTGTCAAATGCTGTCTACTTTTGTTTTGTGTCCGTTGTCCGTAGTACGTTGATATTGACATAAACTACACACCAAACAAAAACAGAATGCTGGTTGTTGTTGCCTTGTAATTTTTGTAGTATTGCCAAAAACGATGTACAAGTAGACAGTCAAAATTTCTCTTCACTCAAATGCCAACAAACAAAACGAGTGAAACCCTAGTACTTCTCTACTCTCTCCCTTACTCTCTTCATTGAATATTTCAATACACGAGCAGCTTTTTGATAGTTTTATTGTATATAACTATACAAATTCCAACCATGTTGAAGTAAAATTACATAAACAATGCAAAAAGTATGAAATAAGCAGGATATGACGCGAGAGAGTTTGAGTGAACTCCTAGCACGTTTTGGTTCTCTTTTACCAGGGTTGCCAAGTTGCGCACATCTTCTGGTCGTTTAATTGTAAATCGTCTTTGGTATTGCTTCTACCTTTTTCAAGCTGCCTTGACTGAAGCGAATAGAACAGAAACAAAATGCCTCTAGCAAAAAGAATGTACAGGTAGAGAAGAAAAAAACCCCGCAATTTGGCAACCCTAGTAGAAGAGAACCAAAAAAGTCGACACGATTCACTCAAACGCATTTCATTCCCGCGTCATAACTTGATTATTTCATACTTTTTACATACATTATGAAATTTTATTTAAATATGTTTGGAATTTCTACAGTTAGATAGAATAACATCTTCAGAAAACTGCTCGTGTATTGAAATATTCCACGAAGAGAGTAAGAGAGCGAGCAGAGACACGACACGCTTCACTCGTTTTCTTTGTTGGCATTCCACCATGGTATAAAGAAATAGTAGAAGTACTAGCCCAGCTGATTTGAACTTTTTTCTGGACTGAGTTTGAGTAAGTTTTTCTCTTATGTCAAAGTTTGTTTACATTTGTTTGTCTGCAACCCCCGTCAGAGAAACAAGCCGAGGCAAAATCGTCGGCGGCGGCGGCTTTGAGATTTTTAGCCGGTCGGCGGCGGCCGTTGTGAATTTTTGCCGGCGGCGGCTCAATTTTCGGCTTGCAGTCAACAATTTTTTTGGTCGTATAAAAACAGTGATAGTGAGGGTGTTAATTGTAATTGTTAAATGACAAAAGAATTACAATTGCAAAAAGGCACAAATAACTACACACTGATTTAAAAGTTAAATTTAAAGTTCATTCCCTTTTTAAGTTTCAGGCGATCTTCAGTGTCTTATTCGGAGCTACAGCCATCATAGAGGAATTTAGGGTAGAGTAATTTATTCTCTCATCTGACGTTTCATTTCACAAAATTAACTTACAGCAGGTAAAGGTACAATAACTGTTGATTTCACTGTTTTATTTCGATGTCGTATAGAACTGTGAAATTTAAATGTATTTTTCACTTTTTTGTTGATTTTTATCATTGGTATACATTTGTATTGTATTTAACACAACTATTTTGCCACAAAAACACGAAATGCGGTTGTTGTTGCTTTGTTGGACGTTGTGTTCCAATACCTCTATCTGGTATTATTGAACACATCCTTTCCACCACCTAATGTTCTCTTGCAACCTATGACGTTAAAAATATTGAGAGAAAAAATTACTCTATCCTAAATTCCTCTATGCCCTGTACTTTATATACTTATACATACTAACCGCCTTAAGCTAGGAATAGACGAACGATAAATCCGACCAATTTGTTGGGTTTGTGGTCGCTTTTTTACGTCTGTGGGGTAATTTGCAAACAAATCATACGTGTGTGGGCTACTTCGCAAATCTTAAGCCATTTCGACATTTCAGTTGCTCTTCAAGCATTGTAGCGAAAGGTCGTGTTCAAACACAAAATGAACATGCGAGCGCGTCATCCGCTTCGTAGCATATGTTTACACATCAACGTCGGCCGAATTATGATTTGTTCGAGCGTGTGTGGAGAAACGATATGCAATAAATCGCAGCAATAAATTTACAAATCGCACCAATAAACCGTTCGTCTATGCCTAGCTTTAAGCATAAAAAATTGTGAGAGATTTGAGAGACGTTTTTTGTATGATAAGCTGTCTCTCAAACCTCTCCTAACTTTTTATGAATAATGCCGTTAATTTTTTGTTTCAAATGATATTTTATGTTTACTCTTTCTTTTAACTTTTCATTTTATTTTGATTGTTTTTTATAAGAACTTGAGGTAAATTTTTCCAATTAATATTAAAATATATAGTTGTTTCATTTTGTATTTCTTAATTTTTATTTGGAAATATATAAAATTCGAAACAAAAATCTTTATCAGAAAATGTGAGAGAGGATTTATAATATAAAAATGTTGAACAATATAGAAGTTTTTGTAAATCAGTACAATTTTTGAGAACAAATGCACTTTAACTACATAAGCCCAATTTTTTGTTTTTTTTAGAGTTGTAGGTTTGCTCGTGGTGTGTAAAAACAGTTAAAAATTTCAGGAAACTCATAGTTTTCAATATATGACCTTTCAAGTATTGGACATACAATTTGAAATATTTAGGTCTATATCTGAAGGATCGTGTCGAAATTGGTACCGTTGTAAACGCTCTGTTAACCCACTGAGGAGAGGTTTAAAGTTTTATGTTTTTTAGTCCTAAGTTTTTACGAAAAATGTTCATTATGTCAAAATATAATCCATGTGAGGTGTATAGTTTTACTTAGTAGGGACATAAATATTGTTACTAAATTGAACATACCCCATTAGAATAGTAAAATTTTACACACCCTTTTATTATCATGTTTTTTCAAAGTTAACGTCTATAGCGTTAGTCGGTTGCGGGAGTTTGAAATTGTGTACATTTTCACCATGGAGTGGTCAACCGTATCGCAGATATGAGTCGAGTTATTAAAAAAGACTTGGGACTTGAAGCTTTAAAACGGCGTACATGACATTTGTTGACTGCAACTTTAAAAAAATAGGATAGGAAAATCCAAACGTCTTTTGGTGAAGTACGCTGATAACTTGCATTGAGAAATCTTGTTTACGGATGAAACAATTTTTACCGTACAGGAAAAATTTAACAAGCAAAATGATAGGGTTTATGCACGCTTATCTAAAGAAGTATCTGAGCTCACCCCACGGGTCGAAAAGAGTCATCATCCAGCTGAAGTCATGGTTTGGTGGGGTGCTTCATTTGATGGGGTAACTGACTTGCATTCCTGTGAACAATGCGTCAAAACATAGGCCAAAGATTACGAAGAACCCGTTTTGGAAGCAGTGGTGAAGCCGCTTAACAATTCCCTGTTCCAAAACCAGCCGTGGACTTTCCAGCAAGATTTAGCACCAGCTCATAAGGCTAAAACGACACAAACCTTACTTCGAAACAATTTACCAGCTTTTATATACTCTGAAGACCCTCTGGATTACGAATTGTGGAAAGTTTTAAAGGACATGGTCTGCCACAAAAGAAACCCCAACATTGATTCTCTTAACACAACTTTGGTTCGTGCTGTAGCTAAGTTTTCAATGGATGAGGTGCGTGTAGCTATTGATGATTGGCCAATGCGACTTAAGGCGTGCGTGAAGGCCAAGGGCTGACATTTGAAGGAAACTGTACACAATACATACCAATAAATATATAAAAAAAATTTATCCAAAAACGTTCTTTAGTTTTTGTTTTATAGCCCAAAATGTAAGTAACAGTATTTATGTCCATACTAAGTATAATAAATTCTGAAGGTAAGATTTCAAGCTTTAATTTGCGGTATTAATTGTCTCTTTAACCTTTTAAACACCAGATGATTATGATACATTTTTTGTTCCAAAACTATTAGGAAAACTGCAGCCGGTGGGACGGGGTTTAAAAAGTAAATAATATGAGGAACGAGAAAAACACCCATTTTGAAAAATTATTTTAAAAAAAATCGCGCGGATTTGATGAAATAAATTGCATAATATGGGTTTCCAGGGTTAATGAGACATATTGTACCATGGCTCATATTTTGACATAAGTATTCTCCCAAAAAGTTTGAACCAAAACCTGAAACCGCCCACAGTGGGTTAATGAAATCGGAAAAATTAGACGTTGTTTCAAAGGGGTTTACATAATCTTCCAAATGACAAGCCGATCCGATAATAAACAGCGAAGATATGTATGTATGTATGTACATATATTTTATTTAAAAATTGGAACGACCTAATCTCGGAAACACGTTTCACAGGAAAAATAAAAAAGTTTACTTAAAATTACGCTTTAAGAAGGAAACAAAATCTATAACCCTTTAAAATGGTTCTGCCTCCAATGATGAAGGTTCCAAAATGATTCCAGCATTCGGAGCCGGCGCCGTAGCATGGAAAAATTTTTGGGTGTTCTTCCGCATATTATTTCTGTTTCACCAATTTCTGATAAAACGCCAGGTTATGTTTTAGTTTTATGCCATTTTCACTATTTTTATATGTTTGTCATTCTCGTTTTATAACGGAACTTGGTGTCATGTGAGACAGTGTTGTACAAATCATCATGAGTACAAGTACCAAGTATCTCGGTATTCGTTATAGGTTACTTAAGTTTTTAAGTACACCTAACGGCGGCGGCTAGTCGGCTCAAATTCGCTCGGCTTGTTACTCTGACCCCCGTTCGCCAGCAACTGTTGTTTTTGAAATATATTTCTCTACAAAAATTACATAGAAACGTTTTAATTTTCACACTTATAGCTAATTCCGACGGTGATGTGAAACACTTGTTTCGTTTACTCAACCATGATTGTGAATCGCCCTGTTCACAAGACGCATTCGTGTTTCTATTGACAGTTGTGATTTACTTTTTTGTTACTTTTATGATTTATATAAATGTTTTATTTGTGTTAACAATCAAGGCTTTGCTTTTTATTTATATTTAACATAGAATAACACATACGTAGAAGGTTTTATTCGCTCAATAAATTAAACGTCATAGGTACGATGGAAATTACACAGTGGAGGGTGGAAAATATGGGTTCAATAATACCAGATGGTGGCAATAGTATACAGCGATCCACAAAGGAACTACACCCGAATTTCGTGTTTTTGTGGCAAACTAGTTGTGTTAAATACAATACAAATGAATACCAACGTTAAAAGTCAACAAAAAAGTGCAAAATACATTTAAATTTTTCAGTTCTACACCAAAACGACAGGAAATAGTTAAGTGAACATATTTTGTAACTCCACCTGGTGTATGTAAACATTTCCACAGACCTACCGAGAGAGTGTGAAATGAAACGTCAGATGAGAGAATAAGTTCTTCTATAGGATGTGTTATTCTATGATATTTAAACACAAACTTCACTTTCGCTCTATGTTTATTTATTTTTTGCTTTGTTTTGCTTATTCTGACAACTAGTTCAGATAAAAAAGCGATAGCGTACTAAATAAATTAGAGATGGTAGTAAATTATTCATGTTTGGTAAGATGTTTCGAATTGAAACGAGATGGTTCGCTCTCAAAATTTTGTATGGCGAACCATGATGTTTCAAACATGATTGGGGGGCCAAACACGAATGAGAGAACGAAACACGAAAAAAGCCAGCCGTCTGAACTTGCTATTAAACACTTTCAATATATCAAATAACACTCAATGATTTTCTAAATGGCACTTTTTGCAAATTTGTTTACATTTTCATAATTTTACTATCAGCTGACCTGACACAACACATACACTGAGCAAAAACAAAATGCCTGTTGTATTTGGCTTGTTGTATTTGTTGTCGTACTGCATCTACCATTATATTTCTACCATTCATTCCACTATGCCTTTAGTAACTGCCTACAACTACAACAACCGGTGCTGCTATTACCATGTAGATATTATTGTGCCATACCATCACTGTTAACGAATTGTGAATTCGCCGCAACGTTTGTAAAGCAAATTCTAAAATTTGACATTTTGCCTGTTATTACACGAGATTGACTCAAGAATTGGCAGACCGATTTGGGAAATTTATATAAATTATATTCTATTGCATTTATAAATTAAGCAAAAAAAACCAACAAAATGTTCCGCATGCCCCCACATATTGACCCAGCCGAGGAGAAGAAACGTGTCCAGTCAGATGTGCGCAATAATTTTCTAATGTTTGGCATTTTATGTGCGGCCATTCGTTTGGGTTTGTATTTTTTAATCTTATAGTAGTTTATTCTAATTACCAAAAAAACTTTTGTTCCCTTTGCAGCGCCTTTCGTTTTGAATAAAGTCCAAGCCTAGCATTCGGAAGTTGTGTCATGGCCTCAACTTTCTGTATATTTGAATTACTTACTAAAATTGTTACTGTCCAATGGCAATGGAATGGAAAGCTCAAAGTAGCATATACAATATACACTTCATTTATAATTTTCTCATGGGGGATATCTATTCCTTAATTTCATTTAAAATGTACACCTTTTTGTTATGATTGTTGTTACACAAGACTTACAATGTTGTAGTACAATATTGCATGATTTTAATAAAAACAAATGCTTTAGCTTGGAATACTGCAGTTGCTTAATTTTAAACAGCTAAACAAGTGCCAATGGGGGCTTCCGTACTTTATTTCAGAATAAATATGGGCATGTTTCAGAGTGTGTAAAAACTATAAAGCGCACATCTCGCTGATTGTGACAAGCTCTCCTCAATCCCTTCATGGGATGTTATGGGACACCATTTTTTTTGTTTCAGAAGTTCAGAAGTAAATACATATCTCAGGTCTTTTATTATAAAATTGAAATACGTTAGGGCCATTGTGAACTTCAATTCTTTGAAATCGAAGTTGCCGATTTGCTATAATTATATTTTAGGGCTCTTTTTCTTCTAATAAAGTGTCATGCAAATGAATGATCGAATGAATTTGTGTATGTCATTTATTATTAAGACAGATTTAGTATAAGCCAGCGAGATTCACTGATATCACTTGACAGATATGAGATTTATTATCACTGAAAGGTATTCTCTATAATATTTCGTCAGGTTCTTAATTTGGTAAAGAGAGAACGTTGAAAATCGGCGTGAATGTGAAAGTGATTTACATGATCAAGCCCTAAATCACGTCATTGAGAATCAGTTTCGGAAGCTAAAACTCAGACTAATGTCATATAGAGCTGCAATTCTTATCATCTACCAGTTAATTTCACACTATTCGTGGTGCGATACGAGTTATTTGACGTAAATTGACTTACGCCAGGTGGAATTACAAAAATGTTTGACTTAAATTTTTCATGTCGTTTTGATGAAAAACTGAAATTTAAACGTATTTTGGACTTTTTTTATTATCTTTTATTGTTATTATATATTTGTGGTGTATTTACACAAAAATGTTAACGCACAAAACGAAATGCCGTTGCTGTTTTCTTGTGGTTGATTTAAGCAATTGCCTCTATCTGGTATTATTAAAGCAATACTTTACCACATCCAACCCATGGTAAAATAAGTAAGGTAACAGCTAATTTGAACATCTTTCTTGCTTAGGTGTTCCTCTTAAATCAAATTCACATGCATTTTGTTTTCGCACCTTTTTGTTTACTTTTACAGTAGATACACCCATGTATAAAATTTGTCAGATTATGGACACCAAACAAAAATGGCTGTTTTTGTTGCAACAATTCCTACTGCGTTTACCTTACTTATTTTACCATGATCCAACCCACTCAAACGCATTTCTTTCCCGCGTTATAACTTGATTATTTCATACTTTTTACATACTTTATGTAATTTTATTTAAATATGGTTGGAATCTCTATAGTTAGATATAATAATAACATCAGAAAACTTCTCGTATATTGACATATTCAAAGATGAGAGTAAGAGAGAGAGCAGATAAACGTCGCGCATCACTCGGCTTCTTTGTTGGCATTCCACCCATGAGTAAATTTTCTTCTCTATACCATAGTTACTTCATCAGGCCTGTTCTGATATCACTTCACGTGGATATGGTTTAAAATCAACGGAATGGTGTTCTGCAAGCAACGATTTTGCAAATCATGTGATATATAAAGTGACGGTGAACACAGATCACTTGCTTGTTTTATGCAAAAAATGGATTGTAAATCTTTTAATAAATTAATAGAAAACATAATTTGAAACGTCTTTTTTTCGTTTTTAATATTCAAATAACGTGTTTTAATAAAAAAAAACACATAAATTTAACAATTTCTAAAAATTATGTTTATTTTGGTTCACATTTGTTCATCATTATTCTTCTGCTTTTCATATTTTTTTTATGAAAATATTAATAAATATTAATGAAAATAATTTAAATTAAGAAAACTCAACAATAAAGCTCCGGGCATTTAACATTTTTCCAATATCTTTCACAAATTTGTATCAAATATGACCACAAACATGTGTGGGGAAGCAAAGGAAATGAGAAACAAAGCAAAAAACAAAATCAGCTGTTCGCTTGGTGATTTCAAAAACATAAAATAACGCCGAAAAATATAAAATCACGTGATATCCAGAACACCTACAAATCACCGGCGTGATCTTAAAATAGTTCGTGGTTTGAAATCGTCGTGATATCAGATCAGGCCTGATAAATTAAATTAGCATATGGGCTTTCCAATTTGAGGTTACGTCACATTTGTACGAAAAAATATTTAAAAAAAATATGAAGAAGTTATAATTTTAAAAATGTTTTTATTTGTATTTGCATAGTAATTAAGTAACACTTTATTCATTAAAGAAATAGAGAACAATCGACAAGGAGGATTCAAAAATAGAAGCAAAAATATGAGTTGGCGTGACGTTACAAAAAACAGAAGTGGGTGTTTGACTTGGATTACAAAACTGTGCGAATTTGGCAAGACTTTTTTTGTGAAACTATTTTTAGTAGCATTTAAATCAATATGTTTCTTTTTAAATATGTTTTCTAAGTTTTTTTTTATTTACCTTAGTATCTGACGTGACGACGTTACATTACTCAAATTTCCACTGGAAAATATTTAGTTAAAATTGTTATTAAAAAATTACTTAACGCAATAAAACATGAAACATGAATATGTATATTTTAACTTTTAAGATATATTTCGCTTGTTGAAAAGACATTTGTTCTTTTTTGGTAAAAAAAAATGATTAGGAGAACAAGATGTGATAGTATGTAGATAGTTATAAAAAAATTATATAAAAAGGTCTTAAATTGTTGTTCTAGTTGAAAATGCAGTTTGAGTTGCTTTTATTTGCACGTCTTCCACTTTCGAAGATTCGAATTGCATAATTACTCTTAGAAATGTAAATTGTAAAACATGAACCTGTATTTTGTAGCCCGATAACACACCATCGCAATTAAGGAAAGCTACTAATCTTCTATTTAATTAAAAAAAACTGGTGTATAACTTTTAATTTTTCGGTCAGGGTGGACCTTTCTGTGGAAATGTCCATATCTTTAATATATATTAGTATATCTTTATATCTTTAACATAGTATTTTATAAGCGCCATGATGACACAAGGACGTCATTATAAAAAGTTTACATTAGTTTGAGCTGGATAGCGACATAATTAGACCGCAAACAAGAGGATGGGTAAGCGAATACTCTAGAGAGCATAATCAGGCTTAATAATATGCCCGTTTTTTATTCCCTGCTAAACTAATTTTTCGACAACTTTGTGTGGGGAGCTCAGTGAAATTAAGCGATTTTAAGCGGCTACCCTTTCAGTCTTCCGGGAAATAAAAAAACACGCTTAATATATTATACACAATTAAATTTTGTAGTATTCAGTCATTTTAAGAGCTAACCGATTTCAAACTTTTCACAGGGAATGGCTTTACCACGATTTCTTGATTTCAACCAGATTCAGATTCCATTGACGTTTCTTGAATTCTTGTGAATGGGGCTACCTACACCTTCTGGAGAGAAAATTTTGCAAATTCATTTCGTCGTACATGTGGATGTGGAACAACATTTTTATAAGTAAGGTGACTTTAATTTGTAGTCGTTTTGGTTGAGAACCGTGAAATTTTAGCGTATTTTGGACTTTTTTGTTATCTCTTATTGTTAGTATACACAATTTGTTGGATTTAACACAATAATTTTAACACCAAAAACGAAATGCCGCCGATGTCTTCTTGTTGGTTGGTTTGAAGCATTGCCTCTATCTGGTATTAGTAAATCAATACTATCCAACATCCAACGTTCATATCACACCAAGCCAAATGTCATCAATTTGGCGAGGGAAATGTCAACTCTATATATGTATATTACTCTCTGGTGCTTCTACCATTTATTTGTGCCATGGAACAAAAGCAAACCTCATTACTTCTCATATAGTATGTTACTGTTTTTATTTGTTTTTCTTTTAACAATATTCCGTTCGTATTACAAAAAAAATTAAATCCTTAAACTTAAATTGAAATCATGTTAAAGGTACATACATTGCGGTATCGATCAAATACATTAATAAAATACAAAACTAATCATGAGTAATATTCTATGTGGATGATGTAGTATGGAGAAAGATAGAAATGAGAAAGGGGGAAATGTGCAAGGATCATATAATAACTAATATTGGCAAGGGTATTGTTGTAAACACACGAAATATTTAAAATTTCGATAAAAATTCAAATTATTTTAATGACATGTTTTACATTTCTTTTTTTTTACAAGGCATCATTGAGCTTCGCCTTTTCTACCTTTTGCTCCTGAGCTTTCATTCCACCAGGTGTAGATTTATAATATTTTAAGCTTAAGTTGATACTTTTTTTTTTGTTATTTTTTAATTTTTCTCTTCACAAATACACAAAACACTAAGATATATAAATACAATATTAACATTTGGCTTCAGAAGACGAGATGAGTTCAGTTCAAAACTTGAAAAAGTTGGCAAGACTGTGTTTCTTTCGCGATTAAGGAAAGATAGACAGACTATTCAATATCTATGTACATTTCGTTGGGGGACCTCGTCGTTTGGGATGTTGGTTCGGTCAATGTGTCCTGTTCCTTGGAGATCATTGTGAGGTGCGGGGCGGTATGAGAATGTTTATTTAGCGTATTTTCACCGTAATACTGATCCACTTCGGGATCACTGAATACACAGGACTCCTCTCCAGACTCCGGGGTTGATTCGTCGTCATGAATTGCAATGTTATGCTCCATATGATGGGTGATGTAGGGGGCAGGTATGGAATTATTTGAATTTATGGAACTATTTCTTTCGCTCTCCATAGGTTGTGATTGTTGGTCAATGAAAAAATCTGAAAAGTTTGGTTTTATAAGAACATATTTTTAATTAGGAAATGTATGTTGTACAAAAAATAAATAAAGTAGAAACTTTATGACAGAAAACAAAATCCTCTGCATTATTAAAAATAATGGAGTTTGAGACCACTAGTTAGACATGACTATTAAGCGAATGTTCACATTATCGGCTATGTACCTTGACCCATTTTCCGGCCAAGTCCCAAGCGCAATTATGAGCTTCTACTTAATAATCAGTTATCAGCTATCTTGAATATGGTTTAGTAGGCTATGAAAGAGTTTAGATGAAATTATAATTATTACAAGGGACCAAGTTTGAGACATGCACAAAGTTTTCAAAAGATTCCAATAGCTAATTTTTACCTTCAATTGTAATGTAAATACCAATTAATCAAATTTTAATTTAAACGTTTGTATCAATTTCCATATAATTGAATATTCTATGCAATTAGTTTTGTTTTCATTGAGATCATCTGTATATCAGTGTGTTAAAGTGCGTAAAATGTGTGTTTATGTGTGAGTGTGTATGTGTGTAAGAAATCGTGAGGATATGTAAGTGTGGTGTGCCTGGGTGATTACGGCTAAAATATATCCTCACGATTATCACGTGCAGTGGGTATAATTTGGACTGTAATTAAGAATACATTATATTTTATTTATATAGTATGTACGTGGTGGATTGTTAGATATGAATAGGGTGGTTGATGTACCGCTGTGCGTTAGTTTACCCCAGAAATATGTACCTGATTCTACGCCATTCCATTCACTAACTAATGCATTGTGATGGTGTTGATGAGGATTCGAATGGTCTTCAACCGAACCTTCATACTGTTTCAAATCTGTAGAAAGTTCAACATTCTCGGTCATGTCAAAGATCTCGGTGACTTTTACTTTGTTGGTATTGTCATCTGTGTAGTAATAGGCATATAAAGCGTCATTGTGTGTAGTAACTTTTAAGACGTGCTCGTAATGATCAACATCATCTTCCAAGGAAGCAGCACCACTGCAATTACATTAGGAAATACAAAAAAGTTTGAAAAACTTAATTATTATTAATATCATAACTCTTACCATTCATCCACAAGTATGGACACTCTGGGACCGTATAATCTCTTTGAGTGTAACAAGCCATTCGTATCAAAATGAGGAGGATCACAGATCTGTAATAATAAATGTCAATTTATAAAAGGTTTAACTATGAGTAATTGCACTTGCACTTACTGTTATTTTATTTAATAATCGCACTTGTAGAGCATTATTCAATTGATTTATGAAATCATCAACCACAATGCGCATTTGCTTGGTTAATTTCGGTGTCAGCGAACTAAGCCTAAAAAAACAAGGAACGTACGTACATACATACATTTATACAGAAGGGTGTTGAAAGGATATACATTGGTAAAATAGAAGCCAATAGGCGTGAATGTGGTAGGAGGGTGTAGTAAACATATTTGGATAAACATTTGCAGAGTTTTATACATTATTAAGGGATTGAGAGGAGATGAGATGTGAAATTGAAAAGGATAAAGGGCTTCTCTTTAAGAAAGGCAAACAAAGTTTATTAATTTTCAATATTTATTGAAATTTACTCAGACATAAAAGTAAAAAAAAAATATTTGTATATTTAAAAATAAATACTAAATAAAAAGCACGTTAATTCCCTTGTCTTACTTAAGCACTTGCTGCAGATAAATGCTCAAAAAAGTAAAAGGAAAAATACGCTTAGGATAACTAAATATTTTAGCTAAATTCAGTTCTCTCCCCTTCAAAACGAGTTATTTCAAGGTACAATATTAATACTCGCACTATACGCTTGCAAATGTTTTACCAAAAGGCTTTGGCAACGTTTTATATGTTCTACAACAAATAAAGAAACAAATGATTGAAATCACCCAAATGACAAAAAGTTTTACTATGAAATTTAATTGATTCAAACTTACTTGGATATAGTTGCCAAAAAGAAGTCCATTGGTACAGTGGCTGGCAATGACAGTAGCTTAATACCACGATGTTTGAAAATCCAATTAGCCAGGCCTTTATTTGCCTGTTCTATATAGTCTTGTATAACATCCAGCACAGTTTGAGGCATGTTTGAAGACAAAGCATCCTGGAAAACAATAAAAAAATGGTATGAAAAATACTTCAAACTTAAATTAAACTAAAACACTCGTCGACAATCTGGAAAATCATTCACAACTTTCTTGTATGTTGATGATTTTCGAGACAACTAGTGAGTATTAATATGTCCAGTGTCAATGTTTACCTTTCTATGTCTTTTACATTCTCTGCACTCAGGATCAAAGTCCTGGGGCTGTGCCACAGTTTCTGATACAACAAAAGTTGACTGAACGGCTACACAGCGGCGACAATTTATCAGGTTATTACGGGTTAGAAATTGGAGAGCATCATCGAATCCTTGCTGACAAAATTTTGATAAAAATTCCGGCCTTGGGGGGAAGAGTATTCTCACAAATCTATTGATATTCTGGCGAGATATTTCGATGCTCGTATTGGCCCAATTCAAATGGAAAAGTTGTGAACTCTGATCACGCGGACAAATATCACTTTCACCACAGAAGGGAGAGACTGTTATTGTATTCTCATCCAAGATGGGCAAATTGTCCGAAAAGGCACCATCCATATAACGCACTCCTCTAAATTTAGGCGGTAGTATACCCGAAAATCCGGGTATGAAACAGGCACATAACAGAGCTTGAAGAACTTCATCGCGGGAGTTGAAATCAGAAATGATGACATTTTTGCCATCATACACACGAGTCATTGAAATGTGTAGGCGCCCACTTACACGTTTGTGGGCATCATCTGGTAAATGTTTTTGTAAACCTTCGAAGAGACAGGTTTGTATGTTAAATGAGGGACTAAATGGTCCCAAAGAATATCGACGGGCTTCATTTACAACGCGGAAAAAATCTGATGTCATGCTACCTAAAAAATATGAAGAGAAAAATTATTTTACAATTATACTGCTACCAGTACACAGCCCAACAGGGCGTTGTTTGATGAAAAAAAAATACTTAATTGGCAGAATGCCGAAAAATATGTTAAAATCTAATTTGCTTTAAAAATACAGATTTCAGATGGCTGTGTCAGTGACACGGCCATTAAGTTTAACGTAGAATACGCCATCCGATAAGACAGAAAACATATATAACAATAAATGATAAATAATATAAGCAAATGAATGTTATATATGTTTTCTGTCTTATCAGATGGCGTATTCTACGTTAAACTTAATGGCCGTGTCTCTGACACAGCCTGCAGGGACAGCCTCGGACAACTGTCTGCTGTAATTTTTTTATCCTGGTTTATAAGAAGCTCTTATAACATTACATCTTCATCAAATCTATTTTTAAATACAAAATTTTTTTAATTTAAAAACAAAAACCCCCAATTTTTTATCTTTATTTAAACTTAATGCTTATCAACTTAATGCTAATGCTCATTTTAAATAATCTATTATTCAATTGAAGAAATCATAGTGTAGAAGTTTGTAACCGTATATGACCTTAAAGGCTTGACTATTAAAATAAAATTAAAATGAATCCTCAAATCACATTCAATTTTTTTTTTTGAAATTTATAAATATTTGCTGTTTTGATTAACAAAGCGTTATAATTCATTACAACTGCAAACGCAGCTTTGTTGAGAAAGTTATGTCAACAACATCATAGTAAATTTTATATCAACTACATTCAACTTATTTGAAACCACGGACTTGGTTATATTATTTATTTAAAAATCAATATCGTTAAACTCAACTACGTATCGTTGATAAGAACTAACGATTTAGCTAAATGCTTATCTTCTTTATGTAGTTAACATTAACCAATTCATACCCCAACTACGCAATAGTCAGGATTATTTCACCTACGACGTGGCAGAAATTTTGGTTATTATCAACCAGATGATGATTGTTAATATTTAAATTTATTTGTCGTAGCTACAAATATTTTGTAAACTTAGCATCATGGTAGAATAAGCAGGGTAATCTCTTTAGAACAGCTGATTTTAAATTTTCACTTGCTTATGTTTCTCTTACATCATATTCACATGTATTATTTTTGTTTATAAATTTGACAGAAAATAAATACGAAACAAAAACAAATGCATGTTGTTATGCCTACTATTACAGCAACACCTTCCTTACATATTCTACCATGCTTACTATTTGTAAATTACGCCAGTTGTAGAAAATGTGTATTGTGTTATTTTCAAATTTCAAATTGGCTACACAAACGCTGCCATTGCCATTAATACGTGAAACTTTGAACTTTATGCAAGCAAGGAATAGCGCGTCATTAAGAATTCATGTGTATTTTTCGACAAATAATCTTTTAAAACTACTGATATGTGATACGGACGCGTGTGGCCACAATAACTTTCATACGTAACAACAAATTATTTGCGGGGAATTTGTTAGATATAACTTCAATACATTGCGGTGAAGTTATATAGCTTACAAATATGAATTATTCTTATATTTGTTATAAGATTAGAGATTTAGAATAGTCACATAATGTAATTTGATGTTTTCCCTACAAAAATTAATAATTAATTGATGTTATTTTAGGAAATGCGATGACGTGTTACAATGCTGTCTTTTAAATTGATAAATTTAAATGCGTTTTTAAACAAAATGAGCCTTATCTTCGTCTTTCTTAATGGGGGGTATTTTTTTTTTCTTCGGGGTGGAGGCTTTTTTTGGCAGCTACACGTCGATCAGCTTATAAACAAATGTATTTGCAAAACCTTCAGAATTCTAAGCGTATACAGGAAAAACAATGTGTCGAACTGATATATTATGCCCTTGGGTATTGGAAATGCAAATCATATAACTGCTATTATTTCTAAAATAATAGAAATTACCTAATGGATAAATGACTATAAGAGGAATGCGAAAATTCTAAATGCTTCCCCATAAAAATGCACAAAGAACCTACAAAGTGCCTGAGATGGCTGTTATAAATTAGTTGGTTTTTGTATTAAAAGTAATGAAGGAATTCGAGGTAATTACCCAACACAACAGTTGGCTGGTGTTGTTTACATCAAATGCATTTATCAAATAACAAACAGAATTGTAAACATTTTTTTATTTTTTGTAAACAACAACACATCATCCATCCGTCTTTTGTTCCTATAGTTTAAAGTTACATTTATATCATAAACATTCATTCTGTTTACAGATTACGTATGCAATCGTCTACTTTTCGAGTAAATAAAGAGCGATCACATAATCAACACACCCATTATTCTATATTCTCGAACAACAAGCATGTAAAGATTGTAAACACATAGTAAACGAATTATAATAAACAAACACAATATAGATATTAGATCTAAGACTGCCGATCTTCAACTTTAGTGCCAAACAAATTTAGTTTTCGTTCAAAACAAATTGCATAGTTTGCTTACAATAGAAACGCCACCCAGACGGGGAAATTCAAGAGGGACGGGTGCAAAATCTGCGTTGTCGTCATATATGCCGTTGACGCAGTTACAACGGACGAGCCTCCATAAAAATAGAAGCCAACCTTATTATCTGGGGTCCCCATTTGTTGTTTTCGAATGATTCTACTATTTGTCATATTGCGCGTATATGTGTATACACATGATCGTGATGATATTTTTGTTTTGTTTTTAATTTTAATACAAATTTCATCAATTGAAAATATGTGATCTTGACAATGTGGTAGCGAAATATGTGTTAATGCAAAAATTAAAATACATGCAAATAGTTTAGCCACGTGTATGTGAAAATATCGAATTTCCGTTGAAGAGTCAAACATGTATACATCAAGGAAATTTTCCAAAACCACTAGATAGGCGACCACAGACAAATAAACATTGTCAGTGACTTTGTTGATATAAAGTTACGAGCTAACACTAGATGGTTGTTTAGAAAAACAAATCGTACATTATTTTTTTGTAATCTACATATAATTGACGTAATTTGCGTAGTACCCGGCTTTAATTTGGTGGACGATTCTGGAGGAAATTTAGCATTATACTGTATTTACAATTAGCTGCTAGTGAACGGGTACAAATTTCGTGCATTTTTCCCAAATGTCTAAAGCTACATGACAAGTATGAGGAATTTTGATTCATTTCCTTGTTGTAATCAAATTTAATTTATTTAGGTATTGCACATGACACTAAACACAGCATTGGGGCTCATGACGTTTCTATGGTAATTCTAATCATATGTACATATTTCCTAAAAGGAAAAAAATGTGTTGATCAATAATCTGCGTGGGTGAAGAATGAAAGCTTGGATGTATGTATATAATGGGTGATTTTTTTTGCTATTTGGTTTTTGAAATTTGAAGAAAACACAGAAAATTTGTACAAGTGGTTGAAATAATTATTAAGATCGACAAATCAATGCCTGCCATTTACGTTTTAAAGATTGTTTTCACAGCTACACATCACGTGGTCCATTCTCAAAGTCAAATGTTGGCACACTTTTTCCTACATTTCGGTCGAAATCTCACCAATGACACGTGTATGTTGTATTCCAAGGCAGCAATCGTGGTTGGCTTGCCCCTATAGACGAGAGGCTTCACGTGCCCAAAAAAATAGTATAGTGGGGTCAAAGCGTGCGAACGAGCGGCCAATGTGGCATCGTCTTATAGAAACCACATGTCAACCAAGTCAAATTTCTCCAGTTTGGACAAAACAAAGTCCGTGATCATCGGACGGTACCTTGCTCCATTGACCGTAACGTCGCGGCCACCATCGTCTTTGAAGAAGTAAACCGCACCAAACACTGCATTATTCAGGATGCATTGACAGCTCTTGAACAGCCTCTGGCTGGTCTTCTGACCAAATTCACCAATTGTTTATTGACGTACCGATTGAGTGGGTCGATTATGACGCCCCTAAAATTACTTGCGAAAAACCATTTTTCACCGATTACGAATTTTGATAATAAAACCCAATGCTTTGCAAGCGTTGTTCGTTTGTAAGTCTATTCATGATGAAATGGCAAGGCAAACTGAACCTTTTTGACCTTTGACACATATCACGAATCATGCTTGAACTGTCAAACACTTAACACTGCAAAACCCAGTAGCAAAAAAATCACCCTTTATAAATTGATTATATGAAACAATATCCCCAAAACAACCGCGTTAGCTCAAAGTAATCCATGCCAGTAAAATAGAGCATGAGTACCTCAGTGTTTATTGGAGCTTTATTACATCCTGATAAATATTTTAATGAGGATTTGTATAAAATTCAAGCAAATTAAAAATAATGTAATGGGTAAAAACTTGCAAATTCTCTAGAAATTTCGCAGAATCTTCATCTGAAAATATACTAAAGAAGCCAATTAAGTGTTAAGAAACAATAGACAGCAATTAATCAACGAAAAACACAAAAGAAACCTCACAGATAAAATAAATGATTCCCTTAATAAAAAAAAAAAAATAGACGAACAAAACATAAATTTCAGTATTGAATATACTGAAATCCACCAAACTTCAACATAAACGATTTTTTTTCTTGTTTTTATTTAAATATAAATTAATTTGTATTCATATTCAACCAAGGTCATGACAAAAAGTGTGAAAACTCTTTAAGATGCAGGTAGAAAGCCGAAAGAGGCTTAAGTTGTTTTAAAAAGGGCTCGTCCCAACCAAGTGTACACCATTCCATAGTTATCTAACACTAGAGAGAGAGAGAGAACGAAAGAGCGCTGTTTGACTCACAAGGGAGGTAGGTAAATTATAATGCGTACACGCATCTTACGATTTTCGAATATTCTCGAACATTATAGCATTTTATTTCCATTAATGAAATTTCGTTATGGTTACACATATTTCGATGTGAATGTAGGTCGTACGGTATGTGTGTATACACAGTGGCGTCATGGTACCGGTCAACAACCTGGTACACAGTTGCAGCATTGAAATGCCCAACTTATAGCATGCACCTTTCATTCCTCCTTATGTATAGTGTATGGAATGATCTAAATATGCTCAGTGAGACACACCCCCTTTTGACGATAAACACATATGTATGTATGTATACCGGTTTTCTTGGATATGGAAACATAAACTACCACTCTATGACGGCATTTTTTTCCTCCAATGTCTGGTTATGGTTACGACTACACTAGATCGCGTACATGTTATCAAAATGCGTTTGCGGCACTTATCGGCACGCAGTTTACGCATTAACTAACCACTCTCACTCCCCATGGTTCGGCGGAAGAAATATCGGATGATTTTGTGTGTACTCTCTGCTTTATCCAGCTGAAAGAAAGGGAGTATGATTGTTTGAGACATTACAACAGGGTAGTATGTATACACATATCACCCGTTAACATGCCGTGCCCAGTTGGTTGCTCCATTTGGAACTTAAGAGAGAAATGTTTATGTTATCAGTGACAAACAACTAAACAAATACTAGACATTTGTATCTTTCCGGTTTGTAACAGCTGGTATTGGCCGGTGTGTAACGGAATAATACAAAACATTTGGACAAATGCACGTTTCTGCGGTATTTGCCACATGCTTACACGTTACTTCTTTGCAATGTACTTCAACAGATTGTGGAGGGGAAAGTTTATTTCCGAATAAATTCGGTAACAAATGATACAAACGCAATGTTATGTTTTAACACCCCATGTTTATAAAAAAGGCTCGAGGTGTTTTATTTATTTTAACGTAACAAATGGGGTCTGTAATTAGAAAGTAGTCGTTACATTTTGTTTGTTGTTAGGTCTGTCGCTATTGTTTAAAAGTGGAAGTTTAAATTATACATATATCCTGCATAAGGACTTAGTTTGGTGCATTACAGCAGCTATTTTAAATTCTGTCGATGTTACTCACCTCGATTTATAAAACATCTTTATGGTTTGAATCAGTTGCAAAACTCATTGCACATAACATTAGAGTCTTCAAACAAAACAGTAGTTGTTAGGATTCCTAAATTTCCTAATGATATGTAATGGGATAAGTATAACCAACAATAAATCAGTAGGTAAACATGTAATGGAAATGTATATTTAGGTTGCATAGAAGGTGCCCAAATAAGGACAATTTTTTAAATAAAATTGAAGATATTTTGATGACAAAAAGGTCGTTCAAATGGTGTTATCATTAGTCGAAGGTTCCACTTATGTCCGCTAATGTTACATTTACCGACAATATTACTTTAAAAACAATTTCACCAGAGTAAAAAAGTGACGATATGATTGATATGATTGTATATGATTTTAGCAGATCTAAAGTGTAAAAAAGTGTAGATATGACAGGATCTTAGCATACTTAATTAGATCCGAAAAATGGTTATATATAATAGAATCAGAACTGGCCTATAACCTTTTAATTAGTTGAAGTTAGATTTAGTTTTATTTCAAATTAGGTCTAACGCGATATAGAATTACATCTGGGCCGAGTTGCAGTTATATCGAACCAGATCTAATTATATCTCACGCACGATCCAATAATATCTTGCCGGAACAAATTTGATTGCTAATTAGACCGAAATAGATAGCAATAGTATATCTGTTCTGGTCAAATTTGAACCAATTAGATATAACAATTTTTCGGTTCTAATTTACACGGGTTAGAAAAGTTAATTAGCTCTCATTACAGCCGAAAAATGTTTACATCTAATAGGATGAATTAATATTTGAACTGATCATCTATAACTCTCAAATTAGTCCCTTTTTGTGCTAGATTCATTTTCCTCTTTGAACTTTTTGGTATAACGTATAACAATGAAACAAGTTATTTTTTACAGAATTTTCTGTAACAAAAACCAAACACATCCAAAACAATAACCTATATTTGCCTTTTTTTTCAATTTGATTCATAATTTTATATGTAAAAAGTGCATATATATTTCAATTAACAACAACCAAGAAGTCAAATGACCATTGAATAGTTACAACAACAAAACTGATAACAGAAAACTACAGCAACTAACACTAATTTACTTTGAAATATTCACATACTTTCTTATCAGTACAAGGAAATTTCACCGAAAGTCGAAATTGACGTCAATGGATGGATCAGTCGATCAGGCCATTGTCTTCTAACACGTTAGGGAGGCAATTTTTGTTTAAAAATCTAAAAAACATCATTTAAATATTCGTGAGTTTACGGAATTTCATGTTTTTCGCTACAATTGCAAGGTTGTATATACTAAAAAAAAACATGAGCTTGACACAATAAAATTCTTTATGCATCCCTTGTATAAATATATAAATATAATATGAAAAATAATTGTTTTCAACAAAAGTTGAACGAGGATGGTATACAAATTACACTGTGGAAGTCGAAAAAGGAGAAAAGGCGGGAGAGGACGGTTTTACCCTGATTCAGGTACGAGGATTCGAACTGAATCATTACGAAAATATATGTAGGCTTGCCAGACGTACTGTTTTTAACAGTGCACGTACTTTTTTGTTCGTTATACTGTTTTCTACATAACCCATAAAATAGTAGGCGAGATTACTATTTTCAACCATTGTACTTTTTGTTTGTATTTTTTTGGTTCACAACCCAATAAAAAAAATTTAAACAAGAACATTTTTCAGTGTAGAAAAAAGTTAAATTAAGTGAAATAGATAATTAAGTGGTTTGATATGGAAAATGAAGATAAGTAAATAAATATAGTTATACAGAGAAAGACTTTCTTTTATTTGGGGAAAGAATCTGATTACTGGCAATTTGAGAATGGAAAACTTAAACTTAGTCAAAATAAAAAAAATATGAAACCGTAATTGTAACTCAAAAAAATTCCTCGTACCCGAATTATTACAACCCGTACTCTCAGGCATTGTATACGAAATTTTTGGCAAAAAACTATCAGTGTTATAAAAGAAAAAAAAAAGTACAAAAATATTTTAGTATTTATTATTATTTACCACAGACTTGGGGTCTTGTATGGTTATATTTTCAGCGTTTTTTTATGCCACCACCCTCTTGCGTGCTTTGTTTACTATTTTCTCAATTCTTTGATACATTTGGGAATTGGGAAACATTTGTTTGTTCAAATAATGTTGCTAAGTGGGATTTTTTATTGTAATTATGGCTGTGGAGACAATAATGTCAATTCTTCTATATACGAATATATTTCTGAGTAATACGTATTTTTCGCGTTGGTTGCTTTAGTATTACTATATGCATAAATGAAATGAAATATCTCCCGGTCGTCTATAATTGGATAATTAGGAACAACACTCAGATATGAGTGTGAGATATGATATCTATCATAAAAGTAATGTCTGATAATATCTAACGTGATATGATATGCTAGACCAAGATACAGCCTTACATCGCTCCAGCTCTAATTAAGATCCAGTTATTGAGATCTTATCACATATAATGAGAGCTAATTGAAATGGAATTAAATTATACCACTCTTAGTATATCCAACGACATTTCCCAAATTTCTTGACTACTTTTGTAAAGAAAATAATTCTGAAAGTGGTCGAGTGGATTACTTAAGATTAGATTTTAGCATACGCACGCACGGAACCCCATGCCATATACTAGATTTCGATGAGGTCGCTACGCATGTTATCATCAATAACCTACTAATACCACTAGCAAAGTTTGCTATCAGCAACTTCAGCAGATGTTAGAATATGAACTCATTCCTACAACAATAAGAAACAATAATCAGCAACAATAAATAATAATAATTTGAAAGCAATCACAATGAATGGTTTAGTGATAGAAATGTAAGGTCCCGCCAACAACTGCACGAACACATACATACATACGAGTATGTACGTACATAGGTATAAGTAAATACACGTTTGATTCCAATTACTGAACTTTAGTACCAATCAAAAATTAGAAAACCCACACTGGAAATAGGTATGACAAGGCTTTTCATACACATATGCATACTACAGGTTCGAATTTGTTGTATTATTCATTTTAATTTATCAATTTTCAATCGAATAATGAATAAAAGAGAGAAAAGTATTGATTGATCTTATCAGGGACTTTCTTTGTATGGTATAACAAATTTATGATGATCTAGTTTCTTTTGTACAAACACTACGTACATACAAGCAAATGGAAGTGTTCATATATATGCATGTATGTATGTCCACATAATCCAATAATGGAAATTTGTGCTGACTTTCGTTATTTGCAAAAATCGTATGATATTTTCGTTATTTTACATGTTTGGCCTAAAAATAACATTTCCTATTTAATAACAAATATTTACTTAAGCAGTTTTCAATGCTGTTGCTGAGTGTTTACTGCAGAACGATAAGATTTAAGTTGGATGTACATATATTGAATTGTCATTGAGTTTATGGGGCAGTATTGGAATAGTTATGAGGTGCAGTAAATGTAATTTCTTCTATACACGTCGTAACACTTCATAATACCAAATATTAATTATATTACAAAATTCCCAATGAATTCGCTACAATTGTCTAGTCTAACAAAAAAAAAACAATATCTGATAGTATTGTAACCACTGGCCGATAACTCAGTTTGTTATCGCTTTATTCAAGCTATAAAATCATAAAATATCACTTTGAAATAATGAATACTGAGTTTTACAACTCTCGAGGTTTTTACCCCGATTAAAGTGTGACGCATATTCCTTATGTGCAAAACAAAAAATAACATAAACCTTTGAACCCATTCCAATTACGGCAGAGCAATCACACTTTTATGAATGACGATGAAGATTCTACAGTAAACACACCAACAAAGTGATAATATTGAAAATAATAATGCAGTATTACAATCAAATATACAAAATTATACCTCAAATCAACTAGTATTACCACATGATGATATTTTTCCATAGCAGACGCTAGATTTTATCTTTCAGCCTCACAACTGAAAATCAGTTCAAGAAACAGCTGTCCCAAAGCTAAAGATAAGCGAACAAGTGGCTTGGGGTTCGAAAACGTGACTACCGTCGTTATGTTACAAACTATGTATGCATGTCTGTATATTGAGGAAGTCATCCGTTATGGGCTTGCTAAATGTGCGCAAACAGAACTGCATCATGAGCACAATTATATACATATGTATGCATATAGAGCAGAAGATATGAGTGTGCTTTGTGGTGGCATGGTGTGATATTTTGTAAAGAATGTGAGTGCACAATAGAACTGCAAACGAAATGTGGACCCCGTCCGATATACAAATGCATGTATAATGGATGACCGACGAGTTCAGCATTGGCAAAATATAAACCAAAAACAACCTAAAAACACTTGAGACCAGTCTGATATTAAATGACCGATAAAAGAAACAAGTAGGTAAAATGCGTACCTTATATCAAGCACCTAAATATTGTAAAAGGTTTGTTTCCCAAATATAAAACACACGAATGCAATATGCATTTTTTTTACAATATGCTTAACCATAGGGTATTCATATATCTCAGTAAACTTACGAAGTTTGGTGGGGTTGCAATATTCAAGAAAAGTATTTCTTTAAAAATAGCAGGTAGAGGCATCAGTTCAAACCAACCAATAGTAAATCACTAAGGGTATTTGGTTTTGTGTGCTAAAATTGTTGTGTTAAATACATCACAAATGTACACTAACAAAAAAGACAACAAAATAATCTAAAATAGGTTTAAATTTCACAGTTCTCAACCAAAACGAACGACATGACTAATTTAAGTCAATTCTTGTACTCCACCTGGTTTAAATCAATTTACGTCAAATATCCTCTATCGCAACGAACCACACCACGAAGAGCGTGAAATGAAACGTAGATCGTCTTTGGTTAACACTTGATTCAAGTTATGAAATTACAAAAATTAGGCTATTTGGTTTTGTACTTACATTTTGAAGGATTTGCAACTCTTTGATAATGTTTACAACGATTTTTACCTGCTTCCCAGACAATTAACCTACTGACCGCCTAGAATACAAAAGCCAAGACCTTTTGCACTCACTTGTGCACTAATTTGTGTAAACGAATCAGTTTTGTAATAAAAACAAAAACCCATACAAAACGTAGATATATTAAAATAATCAACGAAGAGACTAAAAGAGAGAATAGAGAAATGAGACGCTTCACTCGTTTTTTTGTTCTCTTCTGCGAGGGTTGCCACATTGCGGTGGTTTTTTCTTCTCTACTTGTACATCCTGTTTGTATTTCAATACACGAGCAGCTTTTCTGACGATGTAACAGTATCTAACTATAGAAATTCCAACCATGTTTATATAAAACAAAGACGATCTACAATTAGACGACCAGAAGATGTGCGAAATTTGGCAACCCTGGCAACAGAGAACCAGAAAGTGCTAGAAATTCATTCAAAGGCATTTCTCTCACGCGTCATATCTAGATTATTTCACATTTTTGCAGTTTCTGTAATTTTACTTCACATGGTTGGAATTTGTATAGTTATATACAATAACACTATTAAAAAGCTGCTCGTGTATTGAAATATTCAATGAAGAGAGTAAGAGAGAGATCAGAGAATGACTAGTGTTTCACTCGTTGTGTTTTTTGGCATTTGAGTGAAGAGAAATGTTGACTGTCTACTTGTACATCGTTTTTGTATAAAATTACATAAAGTATGTAAAAAGTATGAAATGATCAAGTTATAACGCGAGAGAGAAGTGCACTTGAGTGAACCGCGACGAGGTTTTTGTTCTCTTCTACGAGGGTTGCCACATTGCGGTGTTTTTTCTTCTCTACTTGTGAAATTTTCAATGAAGAGAGTAAGATAGAGAAACCAGCCATGTTGAAGTAAAATTACATAAACTATGCAAAAAGTATGAAATAATCAAGATATGACGTGAGAGAGAAATGCGTTTGAGTGAATTGTTACTTTTTGGTTCTCTTTTACGAGAGTTGCCACATTTCGCACATCTTCTGGTTGTCTAATTCTTGATCGTCTTTGGTTGTTACAGTGTTGCCATATGTTATAGATTTAAAAAATGGGTCATTCTTTTCTGGGACAGATTTTACCTTATGATCAGTGGTATTTGTACAGCCTTGTCTACGCATGAATTAAATATATTGCCCTTAAAGCGGATTGATAAATATGCAAACTATTAATTGTCTTGTTCCATATTATTACATACATAAATATGTATGTTTATATATTCAATACAATCATACAATGTTTCAATACGATTTGTTTACTCATAAAGTCAGTCATTCGAATTAAGAATAATGGTAAAGAAGTCATCTTTCCTCCATATGGATGGACAAAAACAATAAAACAAATGTCACAGTGCAATATAACACCAAGAAGAGTTCAATAAATTGCGTATCGTTCAAGAAATCTATCGATACTTCCAAGAATGAAAAGAAGAATCATTACATTTTTTTTATACAAATATCTACAATAAGAATGAACACACCCGCTTCTTAGCAATTTGTTATAAGGACTTGAACACACATGTATAGCAATTGATAGCTGAGTGGACGCACTGCCGGTCGGGGGCACTGATGGATTAATCAATGCTTTTAAATAATAATAAAAAAACATCATAAATAATGTTTATAGCATTTTTATTTAAAAACTCAGCATGTGGTTTCCAGTACTATAAAGTGAGTGCGCATCATTATAAACAATAAAGATTAACAGAAGCATTACAATAACGTTGATAATTAAAATAATTTTGAAAAAGAAAAGACGGTTTAATAAAAAGAACAATTTAATGACAATATGGAAACGACGAAATTGAGGCGAAATACAGATGCACATATAAATGTGTCAAATTCTTAAATACAACTTTATTAAAATATTATTCATAACATCTAGGTTGTCATTTAAAAAGTATTTAAGATATAAATTTGAATAAATCTATTATACATTTCAGGAATGCAACAGTAACAAAATAACAATAGATTTCTTCCCGTACTATTTTAATAGTAAAATTGGTAAAAAAAAAGATAGAAAATATCAGTACGGAAACGAACACAGTTAGTGCATGTGGTAAAACATCTGTCAAAAATGTGACTATTAAAAGGTTGTACAAATCTTTCAAAGAAAGTAATAATTTAATTCATTAATTCAAGTCTATGAACACAGACGTGCAAATTTTATAAATATTTACCTTATCATTTTAACAATCATGTATTATATTATACATAGTAGTATATTAATCAATTTATTAAATTAAGCAAATTTTCTTTTGTTTTTTCAATTTTCTAAAAAGTTTACTTCTTCTTTAATGTTCTTAATACTTTTAATATTACTTACTACATATATATGGGAGTACGACAATGCTTTCGCGAGTTATGTTAAATAAAGCCTTTGTTTAAAATAAAAAACACATCTGGCTACAAATATTTACTTTGTTTTACAATAAAATATTTAACAAATAAAATTCAGTGCTCTCCCCGTTTTAAATTAAATGCCAATGATTGATTGATGATCTCATTTCTACTAAGTGGTATTCAAAGTTCCGTCTATTTTTTCATTGGAAAGTTGAGCATATTTTATACATACAGTACATTGGAACAAACAATATTACATTTATGTTCAATTTGCATACGCAGTGCAGTATTTGGCATGAGAAAATAAAAGACAAAATATTATATATAAGATTAATCAAGGCCTTTATTTAAATCGTACGATTGATTGGAGATTTCAACATTACTAAACTTGTTGTAGTGAAAAGTACTAGTACAGCTTAACTTGCTTTACTCTGCACCATAGATAAAGGAAATAATAGATGTAGCGCGACCATTGTCAAATTTGTTCACTAGGTGCTGTCCTGTACTACTGTCACTTTCATTGAAGTTTCCCATAATTCTCACTGACGTTTATTCAAAATTGTGGGAAATTGTTGTGAAAGTAATTTAAACAATGAAAAATGTGACAAAATTTAAATGTTTTGTTTCTTATATAAAAAACTATTTGAAAGTTGTGAGGCCGGTGGTGGGATATCAATAGGCGAAACCCGTAAGCCCGTACTAAGATGAAGATGCCGGAACGCCTTTTAAAATCTAAAAACTTCTCCGCCCAAAAACTTTAGCAACTTCTGTGGTAGCAGATGCCAAAACCGTTAGTGTCTGAGGACTCTCAACAAGGAATGGTAGCTGAACCGGAGGAAGAACCAATTTATTAGGAAATAGACGTTGGTGACATGGCTTTCCAATTCGATAGCGATCAGATATTCTACTTTAAGTAACGTGTTGTATTCATTTTCATTTCATTTCATTTATTCATCATCGTAATACATAAAGCCTATAAGGCCAATTAAATTATATTACATTCTTGTTTCGAAGTGATATTTATGTTGAAAACTATTTTTTCTTTTGATTTGAAATTTTAGAATTCTAATGTTATACTTTTTTTTACTTTTTTTGGGAACAAAAAATATCCCATTTATTACTTCATCTATTAATTTACTTTATCTATGCTCTATACTACAGTTAGTCATTTCAGTTCATTGAAGTGAGCGCTCTTTATAGTTCAGCTCAACAGAATGAACTAGTTCGTTCTTTTATTTAGTACACTAGTTCAATTTAGTTCATTGTATCATTTCAGTTCAACAGTTCATATGAGCTGTTACCTAAATAACCGATTTGAGTTAAATTTGTCGTTTTAGTTTAATATATGTGTTTCTGATATGTTTTGAATATTGTGATAACTTTATACATATTAAATCGGGGCATTTACGGCAATATTTGATATATTTTGTATTTTTACATTTTGTTTATATTATTCGTATTTTTTATTATTTTGAAACAAAAGAAGGTAACATTAGCTGTGCAAATTGGTTGAGACAAAGAGAGCATGAACTAGAAAAAGGCACGGGAGTACTGCACAACTGAAATAAAAAAACTGCTGAAACAAGTGAGGTCAAGGCTGATCTAGTAGAGGTTAACGCATTAGAACAGCTGATTTTTGCTTTCTTATGGCTCTAGCTGTCAAATTCAGTGTATTTTGTTATTGTACTTTTTTGTTTACTTTCTTTATTCATATGTATTTGTGTTGAATTTGACATTTAGTCATAAAACAAAATCCCTGTTGTTGTTGCCCACAACAACAAATCCTACTGGCTTAACCTCTACTAGATCAGCCTTGAGTGAGGTACTGAAACAAAAGAGCGGAACATTGTGAACTAGTTAATATAGTTCACAAGAGTGAATTGTTTAATTGACCTAGTTCGGTCGTGAACTGCACAAACAATACACGGATTGTAAAAGACTTGGGACACATATTTGCAAATTTCTAATTTTTTGGTCCAAATTTTAGAGCCAGTTAAAAATTCCCGGGGATAGTATACATTTGTTCAATTTGTAGCAATTGTTTTCGAGAATTGCGAAGTAATCAGCAAAAGTGGGTCTGACAGTAAATGAGGACAAGACAAAATTAGTGGTTTCAACGACCAAAGCGTGAACTTTGATAACCGTTATAATTTCGAGGTGGTGGACGATCAGCCGTAGACAAAATCAACAACGTCAGCCTTGATATCAAGCGGAGAATTGTGCTTGCGAATGTTATTTTGGGCTACAGCACTCTCTCGAGTAACAAAAGTTCAGCTATACCAGACTCTCATACAACCTGTCTGTCTTGCTTTATGGCGCAGAATCCTGGGTCTTTTCGCGACCAGACGAAACATCTGTAGGAGTCTTCGAGAGAAAAATTCTCCGAAAAATGTATGGATCTATAGTGCACAACGGCGAGTATCGGCGACGCATGTTAAGCGGATCAAAATTACGCGATTGCGCTGGCGAGGACATGTCAGTAACCAGCACGAAGTATTTTCGAAACCAAACTCGAAGGAAGACGAAAAATAGGAAGACCAAGACTCCGCTGGAGGGATTAGGTTGACGAATCCCTGCGTACACTTGATATTGCAAACTTGAGAGATAAGGCGCAAAAGATCGAACTGGTTGGCGAAATATGTTATCTTCGTTTTGTAAGGTCCCTGACCGCAGGTTGTTCGAGACCGGATAAGTATCAATTTAACTGACCAATCTCAAAGATTACTTACATCCAATGCAAATCAAGCTCCAATTAATAATATACGCTAACTAAACAGAGTAATAGTTTAACTTTATGCCTTCCATTCTTCTTCTATACCAAACGTTTGCCTCCAAATATTACGTAATGTGTAAAAATAGAATTCGAATATCGGCCTCATATTGTTTATGTTCCCATAAACTACGCATAACCATTTTACTGACGCAACACGTAAGCATAAGAGAAAAAACAAGAGAAACGTTCTTATGAGCGCGATCCTCGCTCTGTGGATTGTTTATTTATTTTTTAGCTCATGACCTACAATCATGCGACTTGTATGAAACGTTTCATGAGAGCGTTTCTTTGTGGCACGACATGGTATGGTATGATGACGACAATGAATTGGTATTGGCTTTCAAAGATAAATATGTACGTACATACATACGAAGTTCCTACGTGTGGAAGGGAAGAGAGGGCAAAAAAAATAAAAATATCATATTTTGGGTGGTTGGGGGACCACTAGTATTGCGTCTTAAATACATACATATCTTATTAACACTGGCGATAGTGAGTGTGTGGTATGGAGAATTGTTATTGTACTCTCCGTTTGAAGGGCACGGCGAGGGCCAAGCCCCCTAAAAATACATGGGGGACATGTAGAGATATGTATATGTACATATATAAAAACAATACAAATCTCCATACACATGTGTATGTATTTCTATATGTAGTTGATTAGCTACATAGTATGTTGAAAAATTATGTCAATTTGCATGTATGTTTGTTTTGTTGGATTACAGCGTGAAATAATTTTCACTGAAGTGCGCCAAATTATTCTAATAGTTTACTTAAGTAAAGCTTTTGAAGGGTATAATATAAAATCTAGTTATATTTCAGCTGTGTTAATATGACATTGCTTAAGTACTTGAATTATGGAAGAATTCGTATTTTGAATAGGTACGACAATTGTCCTGTAAACATATTAAGCCAAGTCTATTAGATATACCCTAAGAGATATGTAAGCTTACAGCACACGTTATCGTTGGGTCCAAGATGGTCACATCTCTAAAAATTTATCATATGTGAAAACTATAAAATCAGTACCCAAAATGACAATTTACTGCCTGTAGCTTGCAAACTATAAAGATAACTACAAAAAAATGGCATAACTCAGAATGTAAATGTTTTCAGTAGAAGCAAAACACTGGCTTTGCTTAGTTGAAAAATGTATGAAAATCTTTTAATAATAGTCGTATTCCTACGGGAAACACTTTTGCCACAACCTTAAACTAACATATTGTCCAATATTCACATATTCATTTGTCCTGATGGGACTACTGACTTGCGCCCAGTGGACCTATGGGACAGACCCTTGGAGGTGACAGAATTTATCCAGCTGCCCACCGCTACCACCAATGACACATATGTTAATTACACTTAATTTTATTTTTATATCTTCCAGGGACGAACGAATGGAATCTGTTACAACAACAACAAATTGTCCAAGTTTGGTGCCGATCGAGGAATGAGCATTTTTATTCATTTAGATATTGCATGAATTGCCGGAAACAGGATGGTCCCAAAAATTATAAAAAAAAACAGCATTTTAAAATGGTTTAAAAACATGAACAATTGTCGGTGGACCCACCTATGAACACTAAGTGTGTGTACTCAAACTTCAAAGAATCCAAATTAGTGTTATCTGCCCAGCAGACGTCACACGCGAAAAGTAAATTAGAGTACCCAATCTTGCTTGTTCCCGGACGGAGTCGTTTTTTTATGGCTCTTATAGGTCAAATGGGTACGACCTTCTTTTTTATTAGGCCCTTCTTTTTTCCACAATTTTGCCAACTCATTCAAAATGAATTCATTTAAGATTTATTTCTTTAAACTTTCAAAATTATTAATAAAATTATCACTTACCTAAGGGTAAATCGCACAATAGACAACAGGCTGCCAAGGCACCAGCCGAAGCGCCAGCGATTTTCTCCAACAGCAAATGGGGGGCATATTTTTTGAAACACACAGCCACGCCAACATGATAGATGCCCAAGAAACCACAGCCGGCAAATGATAAATTCATGCTAAGTTCAAGTATATCAATACAAATCAATCAATGGAGAAGACAGTCGAGAAGATGGTATGAGTGTAGAAAGTTTATTTCGACTTTCCGTTTTCTTTAAGTTTGCCACGAAAACGGCAAAGACAACAACGAAACAATTAACTAAAATTGACTGTAAACTTTTGAGTTTTATTTCTTTATTTTCCACAAAACAAAAGTTCAGCGCGCCTTCAAATGCTGTCCACAATGGGATGTTATCAAATCGAATCTGTTGATGATGAATTCTGCCTCAATGGTGTTGTTGTGTTTGCTATCGTTACTCAAATTGTGAGTGAGCAAATGCTTTGTTGTAGTACGACAGTGGTTGTCTACGCTGTTGTCGTTTCTCGTTGCAGCTGTTGTAGCTTTTCGTTTGTTTTATCTCGAAGATTATTGCGATTTTCTAGTCTAGAAATCTGTTTCTAAAATTTTGATTTTCCTGCAATACCGCAGTTAAAGTAGGATTTTTTTTGTCGCTTGGTACACTTCCGTTCAAACGCTTATTTCTTCAGCAGTTTCAAATGAAGTTTTTGCTGTTGCGATTGTAGTTATATTCTCAACTTTTAAACAAAAGTCGCGTCAACTCCAAAGCATTACCAGATTTGGTTTATAACTTCTTCACATATAACAATAATCTCGCTTCGGGCGAAAATTTATATATTATGAAAATCAGAAATGTATTTTATGTATTATATTTCTAACACAACTTATTTTTCACTTTTGTTTACTTAGCAAATTTCACTCTGTCAGATAACTAATTGGTTTAACTCGGTTGCTGTTCAAAATTGTTATGACTTTGTGTGCCTGAGTCGGTTGTATTTATAGATTCTGCCACCAGATTGAGTAAATTGCCCTATCTTGTTCTCTCGTCAGTGCTGGTAAATGTGGTACAATTGTATCTCTTTTGGTACAACAAACGGGTAGAAGCATGGTAGAATTATCTATCGGGTATACGCATCAACACAGCTGAGTTGTGGTTGTTTCATCTATTCTGTGGGTAAGCTGTCAAATTTGATTTGGTTGATTTAAAGAATTTCAATCAAAATGCAAATTATATCATGGACTTTGTATCAAGTAAGACAATCTTATGAAACTTTATAAAAATTAAATAAATAAATGGTTTCCCATTGTATCCCGTGAGGGAATTGGGGAGAGCTTCTCACAACCACTTAGGTGTGCGCTTTCTAGTTTTATGACCACTGATTGGGGCTAACAGTTTTTACACCGATTCCGAACGGTATTTTGAGAAGCTTTTTTATGGCTAAATACTCGATAGACTCGCCTTCACTATGCGAGGGGACCGCAGCCGAAAAAAATTTAAGGTGGTCTGAGCAGAGATCGAACCCAGGATCTCCTGTACAAGAGGCGCGCACACTACCCATTGTACCACATTGCACCACCGACGGACGGACTCTATGTTTATATAAAATTACACAAAGTATGCAAAAAGTATATGTAAAATAGTCAAGATATGACGCGAGAGAAAAATGCGTTTGAGTGAATCGCCTTGACTTTTTGGTTCTCTCCTACGAGGGTTGACACTTTGCGGTGGTTTCTTCTTCACTATCCTTTTCATCCCTTTTATCTCGATTATTTATTATTTCATACTTTTTACATACAATTTTTAATTTTACTTAAACATGGTTGGAGTTTGTGTAGTTATATACAATAACATTAAAAAAAATGGTCGTGCATTGAAATATTCAATGAAGAGAGTAAAAGAGAGAGAGAGAGGGAGTAATGTAACGCTTCACTTGTTTTCTTTGTTGGTATTCGAGGAGAGAAATTTTGACTGTCAACTAAAAACGATATACAAGTAGACAATCGAAATTTCTCTTCCCTCGAATGCCAATAAACAAGCCGAGTGAAAACCTAGCCATTCTCTGCTCTCTCTGTCTCTTACTCTCTTCATTGAATATTTCAATACACGAGCAGCCATGGTAGAATTATCTATTAGGTAGTCGCATTGGCAATTCCGTGGTTAAGCTGTCTAAATTCGCTGAATAATGAAAAACACTATGTACACAAAATGTGAAAATTTTATAAGCTTGTCTTACTTGATACAAGGGTTTATGCTAATAAATTGCATTTTGATTGAAATTCTTTGAATTTTATTAAGAAACAAAATCGTATTTGACAGCTTACCCACGGGAAAGTTGAAAAATTGATAGTGTTATTGTATATAACTATACAAATTCCAATTATATATAAATAAAATTACATAAAGTATGTAAAAGGTATGAAATAATCAAGTTATGACGCGGGAAAGAAATGCGTTTGAGTGAATCGCGTCGACTTTTTTGGTTTGGTACTAGGGTTGCCAAATTCGCCAGTTTTTTCTTCTCTACTTGTACGTCCTTTTTGGTAAATGTTATAGAATTATCTATCAGGTATAGTCGTTTATCAGGTGATTTAAGTTTTTTCATGTCATTTTTCGTTTCACTTCTCAAAATTTGGTTATTATGTATATATTTGTGCAGAGTTTGACAATTGAAATGAATGAACGAAAATGAAATGTCTGTTGTTGGTGCTTACAATTACAACTACAACAACATCTACTGTTGGCACTGCCTACAAACGTGTTGCCGTATCTCGTTTTACTCCCATTACAGAAAATCATAGAGTAATTTCATAAAAAGCTTCTCACAATACCGTTCGGAACCGGTGTAAAACTGCAGGTCCCAATCAGTGAGTATATAACTATAAAGCGCACAGCTCACTGGTTGTGAGAAGCTCTCCCAAATTCCTTCATGGGATGTAATGGGAAACCATTTATTTTATTTAATTTCATACTAGAGAGAATAGTTGGCTCATCTTGCGTTTCCTTTCACACTCTTCGTGATGCGGTCGGTGAGATAGAGAGATGTTTGACGAAAAGTGGCATACACCAGGTGGAATTACAATAACTTCTTGCTTTCGTTTTTCATGTCGTTTTGGTCCAAAACTGTGAAATTTAAATGTGTTTTACACTTTTTTATTGACTGTTACTATTAGCATACATTTGTGTTGTATTTAACACAACAATTTTAACACACAAAACGAAATGCCGTGGTTGTTATTTTGTTCGTTGTTTTGAACCATTGCGTCTATCTGGTATTAGTAAAGCAATTCTTTTCAACATCGAACGTAAATATCATACCAGGCCAAATCTCATTTTTGGTGAGAGAACTATTAGGTCTAGTAGAATTATTAGTCTATGCAGAAAATGTTGCCACATTTCGTAGTATAAGTGTGGATAGTTTTATTTGGAAAGTCGTTAGTGGTGAAGCTTAATGGAATAAAAAGCAGCCTTAATATTTACATGGTAATAGCAGCTGGCGTTGATGTAGTTTTAGGCAGTAACAACCGGCATTTTGCTTATGTTCTTTTCGCTTCAGTTGTCAAACGCTAACAAATGCATACTAACAACACAATAATGCAAAATAGTGTGGGGCCACACTCGACAATTTTACTTGCGCAACTCTAAAGTTTGTGGAAGAGCTTGCCATAGACTAATATTTATAGTAGACCTAATAGTTCTCTCACCAAATTTATGACATTTGGCCTGGTGTTATATTTACGTTCGGTGTTGAAAAGAATTGCTTTACTAATACCAGATAGAGGCAATGGTTCAAAACTACCCAATAAGCACAAAAATTTCGAAAATTTAAATATTTGAATATTGTTTGAATTTACACTTGAAATCAAATACAATAAACACCAAAATTCCGAAAATTCAAGTGTTTGAGTATTGCTTGAAATGAAAGACAAATCAAAAGACAAATTTGCAGCTCCATCAGATGCAGTTCCATCAGATAACTCATAAAATTTGATATCTTAAATTAATTTTTATTTACAAATTATCCATTCGCTCTTCCTAATTTATAGCGTTATGTATGAATCATAACAATTTACATTCCAGTTAAATATATGTATTTCTAATTATGGTCAATTCCAAGCAACTGTGCTCGTTCTTGAATTAGAGTATACACGGCTTGAATTAGAGTAACAATAACAGTCAATAAGAAAACGTAAAACACATTTAAATTTCACAGTTTTTCACCAAAACGACATGAAATATTAAAGCAAGAAGTTATTGTAATTTTTTTTTTTTTTAAGACCAGCACTCAGGGGATGCCCCCTATAAATGCAATGCATTGTGCTGGCGAAGGAAATTTAGGTAGAGGAGGGTGGAAAGAGGGAGTAGTGCTTATTTACATTTGCCTTGAATTGCTGTATGTCACAATTGGCGGGAAATACACTTGCGGGAAGTTTATTCCACATACGGACCGTACGACTGAAGAACGAATTTTCTCTGTAGTGTGTTGTGCGATCGACTGGCCAATAGATAGTAAACGGATGGGAGTTCCTTGAAAGCCGCGTACTTCTGCCAAATGTCACACGCCAAATGAACACGCATCGTGAAAATACCGATAGAACAGTGTCACGCAACCCACATTACGCCGATGCACCCTATTGTCCCCTATCAACACCTTTGCTCTCCTTTGTACACGGTCCAGCAACTCCAAAGATGACTTTGGAGCACCTGCCCATATATTGGAGTTATATTCCATTCGCGGCCTGATGTAGGTGGTGTAGATATTAAGGAGATCAGATGGAGTGAAGTACTTCTTGCACCGCTTTAAAAAGTCTAGGCACTTCGATGCATCTTTCGACACTTCAAATACATGTTTTGCCCAGCGAGCATCACATTGTATTTTCATGCCCAGAATATCAAGAGCGTCTGATTCCTCAATATCCACACCATCCATAGATAATAACGATACGACTGGGTCAGCTGTCCGCTTGTGCGAAAGCAGACAGCACTGGGTCTTCCCCGCATTAAAACTTACTCTATTCAATCGACCCCACTCAACAATGGCCTCGAGATAGCGGTTGAGTGTTTCATTCATTAATTGACGTTTATCACTAATTTCTTGAAGATTTGGCCTGTGGTCGAATGAATATGAATGACAGAGATTACTGTCATCCGCAAAAGAGTAGATTTGGTTCACAGTCCGACCCAGGAGATCGTCAATGAAAATAAGAAAAAGAGAAGGAGAAAGAACAGAGCCCTGTGGTACCCCTGCCGTTAATTTATGTTCATAGGAAGAGATGCCATCTATAACAACTCTTATAGTGCGATCTCTGAGAAAACTCGATATAAATTGAGTGAAATTATCACCAACACCAAAAGCAGCCAGCTTCGACAAGAGTGCCTCATGCCAAACTCTGTCGAAGGCCTTGGAAATATCTAGAGCCACCACCTTACTCTCACCAAGCCGGTGAATGGATCGACTCCACTGTTCCGAAAGGAACGCCATCAGGTCTCCCGTAGATCTTCTCTTACGGAAGCCATACTGTCGATCATTAAGCAGGTAATTTGACTCGAGATACTTCACAAGATGGTGGTTAACCATGCTCTCCATAACTTTCGAGAGCGCAGAACAAATAGCAATTGGGCGGTAATTGGCGGGGTTACTTGCATCACCTTTTTTGGGAATAGGCTGGACGTTGGCTACCTTCCAACACGCAGGGTAAACCCCAGCGCGGTATGCAAGATTGAAAAGGTTGCACAGTGGGCGTGCCAGCGTTGAAGAGCACTTAGAACCAGTGCTGATATACCATCCGGACCCCGGGGATTTACCTACGTCGAGATTCGCGAGAACCTTTTTAACTCTTCGTGTTCGAAACAATATTTCAGGCATGAAGCCAGATACGTTATCTACTACGGGGAGTGGTTGATTGCTTTCCGGCAAGGAAGAATTCCTTGCAAACATTTCAGCCAAAAGATTTGCTTTATCAACCGGTTCAGTGAATAAGTGGTCATCTTTGGCAAGAGTTGAATAGAAGAAGAACTATTCTTTATTCTTCTCGCAAATGACCAAAAGTTCTTACTTCCCCTAGGGAAAGAGAGGACATTAGCACGAATACGCTGTTCGTAAAGAAATTGTTCGCGTAGAAGTACTTTGGCACATTCTGATCTTGCCTGCTTGCGTAGCATTTCAGTGTGGACGTTTTTATTTCGACACCATTCACTGAAAGCTTCCTCTTTAGATCTGACAGCATTCTTGCATGTCTGGTTAAACCAGCATTTTTCATATGGTTTAACCGAATTGTTTTTTGTCGGAATGAATGACTTCATACCGATTAAAATTATCTTTACAATCATTTCAGCAGCAGCATCAATGTCATTATCTAGAAAGCAAAGCTTCCAGTTGAAATGCTGATAAAAACTGTTGAGCTCAGCCCAACGTGCCTTTTCGTAGGAAAAGTTGTTCGCTTCGGGGCTGAGTTTGAAACGAGTCGAAGAGCTGAATACGAGAAGGATGCTGAAATGACACAGTGATCCGAATTACCAAGAGGTGCAAGAGTGATAACTTCATACTTTTCAGGGTGTGAAGCTAAGAATAGGTCAAGTAAATTACGGTAGTGCCCTTGAACGCACGGAATGTGCGTCGGTTCATTCACTAATTCCACCTAGTGTATGTCACTTTTCGTCAAACATCTCTCTATCACACCGACCACATCACGAAGAGTGTGAAAGGAAACGTCAGATAAGCCAAATATTTCCTCTACTAAGATTTATCCATTCTCTTCCACATAAACTGAAGAATTGCGCAAGTAAAATTGCAGTGTGTCCCCACACGTACAAAAACAAAATATATGAGTTTGAGAACTGAAGCGAAAAATCACGTGAAAAAAAATAAATCAGCTGTTCAATCGACTTTACCATGTACATAGATAATCAGTCTTACTACGAATGTCATTCTCGTACTTCGACTACGACAGTTTTGTAAAAGATTAAAGATAACACGCCAACTTTGTATTTAATCTTTTACAAAACTGTCGTAGTCGAAATACGACAACGACATTCGTAATAAGGCTGATTATTGTAGCATGGCTACTATCGTATTTTGTACCATGGCTGAACTAGCAGAGGGTGATGCAAGATTTATTCATTCACAATAGCTTTGTTCCTTTACTTTACCGCGGGAACCCAAATTTACCCAAACTTACCCAAAAGCGTTCCCGTACGCAAAAATTGGGTAAATGAGAGCGACTTTTTGTTTCTCTTAATGTCAAAATGCGCTTCTCTTTTTACCGAACTTACCCAGACTTTTTCTTCGGGTAAGTTTGGGCAAAGTGTCAAACAATCAGCTGTTCGAAACGTCAACATAAAAACATATCGTCACCTAAGCAAAAAACCTTATAAAATCCAAAGTATTTTAGTTTTAAACGCGTTCATTCCACAGCTTACCTTAGGAACTTGTAAGTCTACTATTTTTGCACATATATATTTTAGCGCGGAGTATTATATTCAATCAAAACAGTTTTTATTTTTTGAGGGTTACGCCTTTGGGCATTTCAGGTGACGATATGTATTATTTGTGAAAAAAATAACGCAAGTGAAAAAAAATTATTGAATTTACAATTTTATTAACTTGAAAAGTGATTGCTTTGCGAGTGCTTATTTAAAGAAGATGGGAAGTGTGCAAATGAACAGTGAAAATTAACATGATATGCAAGATTTGTTGTCAAGCATATGTTTTCTGTTTTGACATTTGTTTTCGGGTAAGAAAAGTGGTTTTTTGCGTTCCTTTACTTTTGGGTAAATTTGGGTATTTGACAGTGAATTTTGCTTTTACTCTCATTTACCCGAAAAGTAAAGGAACAAAGCTATTATTTCCCTCCAGCATTGACAAGCGAGACATTTTCGCCAAATTCATGGCAAAAGTGGAAGCTTGCACAGCTATTGCGAAAAAGCGTTTCACTCCCACTCAAAAGCGAAAGCCAGTAGTGGGGTGGTACTGACAGTTGGTGAAAAGAATCCACAAGAAATTTCTCTGAGCGTTTTAGGATAACGCAAATGAAGCCTCTTTTATCAATAACCACAAGTCCTTTCTAATATATTTCACGACTTTTATTGTTCATTAAACATTTACAAATTTCAATAGCTTTTTTTGTATATTCTTTTGTTGTTGTTTTTGGTTGTTCTTGTTTGTCTCTTTTGTTTGAATAACTTTTAAATATTAATTCCATATATATTTTCTACTATTTATGTTTGTAAAAATGTATTCAATACTTTTGCATTAATGTTAAAAAGAAACTCGTCCTTCATAAATGCTAAAATGCATTTCGTAATCTCTAACACAATATAGTGATCCGGGATCTCTACTAGAACGAACAGTTCCTCTATTTTCAATTGAAATTATAGAAATATGGCGGCGGTGGATGTGACGGCGACTGCTGTTGAGCCTGAGGGATCTGATGCTGACGGGTGTTGTTGTCCATATGATACTGGGTTTGCTGCTGGTTTGGGTTAGTATGGAGGGTTGGGGCTGTCGGCATCAAATGTCAATTGTTGTTGCTTTGGTTGCCTCGTTTTGGAGGAGGTACATACATCTGGCGTTCAGTGCGATAGCGGTGGTTGCCGCCTGCTACGCTAGCTCCTTGATATGAATGCGCTAGTTGTTGTTGCATCGCACCAGGAGGCGGTGGGCCAGTTTGAAAAGCATTAAGTGGATGATGTGACGCATCCGTTATAGGCAAACAATCCGCTGTTAGAACTTCCTCATAGTTGCCGTAGCCCATATATAATACCACACAGGTGTTTTCCGAAATGCCTGTTATTTTTGCATCATAGTACTGAAAAGTAATCCAAAGACAAACTCATAGAGCAAGGTATAAGGTTAAGGTAAAATTAAACCGTGTGAGAAACTAGTACAGAGGCAAATGTGAATAGAAAACCAAATATTCCTCAATGTAATACTTTCCATAAGGTACTTGGCTCCAAGCACTTCGGAACAATTTGGGAACAACAATTTTTAATCTTCAATATTTAAGCACAATATAAATACACATTTTTCTATTCAAAAAAATACACTTACATTGCCATCTTCCCAATATTTGGCCAAGCACAAATCTCCAATCTTCCAGGGCCAATTGCCGCTTGCCATCATACCGTATTGGGCCATGGGTGCCTGTTGTGGGGCAACAAACACATTCGTATTTTGAGGCATGTAAGCCACAGCTGTTGGTGGTGCAGCCTGGGGATTGCTGATAATTTGAGGTTGATGAGATGGTGGTGGAATTGGTGTTTGTTGTGGAGTCTGTCCGGCTGACTGTTGCGGCAACAGACCTTGACTTTTTAATAGATTCATGGCATATTCATTGGCTTCTTTGCTTTGGAAACCTATGATTTTGCTGGGATCGTATGAAAATCCATTTGGTAGCTGGGTCACAAATGTATGCGATGGTGGTTGTTGTTGTTGCTGTGGGCTGGTGACATTTGCCGTCATCTGCTTTGAGGCAGCTTGTGATTTGTTCGTAAAGTTTTGAGAACTTATAAATTGAGAAGTTTGCTGCTGACTATTGTTAGATTTTGCATGTGGTTCATTCTGATTTGATGTTCTTGAAGAACCTCCCTGATGCCTTCCCCTGCCTTGGGTGTTGCTGTACGGTTCCTTCTTGTTTTGCAGACTCATTTTTGATGTTGATTCCGTCAATTTGTCCATTGTATTGTCAAAGTTATTCGACTTTGGCTGTTGGGATGCCTGCTGATAGCTACTCGAATTTTTACTCTCAACATTCCCTCGACTATTGTTGTCGCGATGTTGATACGGTTTATTCTCGTTTGGCTTATAGTCCGGGTTACGTTTATTGCCTTGATAACCTCCAGCGCCTGAACCCATAGACTGGCGCGGTGTTTGTTCTCTGTCTTTACGTGGGGGTCTGTCATTTCTATCGTTCCTTCTGTTGGAATTTGAATTGTATGTTGAACTTTGCACTGAAGTATTGTTATTGTTGTTAGTGGTACTATTGTTTCCAGCCTGGAGAACACCATTATCATTAGCCACGGTTGTTTGAGTGGTTGTGGGCTTTTCATTACTTGTTCTAGAACGATCGCCTCCTCTGTGGTTTGGTTTGTTGGGAGGATTGCCACGAGTACGCTCTTCTCTTTGGTTATAGTTGGAGCGCTGAGATTGCGAGTAGTTTGGAAGTTGTGAATGCTTATCCACTATATCATCCGATCTTGGATTGTGTGACACCCGATTAGCAGCAAATGAAGATGACATATTATTTTCAAACTTTCCTAACGCCTTTAAGTCTCTACTATTGTTGTTGCTGCCGCTATTGCTATTGGTACTAAATGGGTTCTTGGTTTCTCTAGCATTTCTTGAATTTTGGCTATTATTTACAGCAGGCTGCGACTGTGCCGGAGTTTGGGTAGTGTTCGAGGAAGAAGTAGTCTGGAAGGAGATATACAATCAATTATGGAATAAGTAAGGAAACTAAACGCCATAATTGACTCTGTAAATGGTGTAGCATGACTTACGCCATCTTTAAGTTGACCATGAAACACACAAGTCGTTGGAAGATATTTCTAAACTGAAGTGTGTGTTGTGTGAAATTTTGCAGAGTTTAATTTGTGTACACATATATATTCAACAAATGTCTAGTATTTTTCTGATAAGTGTTCGGCAGAATCTTAAAAATTCATAAGGTTCCGAAAGGTAGAACCAATACATTGTTTTGCTAGTTGGAATAAAAAGCACCCCGCAATGCAGATGGGATGATTTCTTCCATAATTTATATTCTAAGAAAACTTACCAGTTGAATCTTAGCTGTTAAAAACTCAGACAGCAACACATTAGCCTGAGGTTTTGAGGCAGTTGCTTCATCTTTAGCTGTGGCAGCTCCTCTAAAACGCGGACCTCCACGAACGTCCGCGGTTCCCACTGTTATTGGCTTAGTATTGCCTTCTATTGAAACCTTGTTTCTTTTCTTGAGACTGAATAAAGCCCTTTCGAGATTGTTATTGGTGGTCCTAAGTGCATATGTTGCATCCTCCTCAGAGTATCCCTTTTCTAAAATTTTCTTCACATTATGATCCAACATATTTTGTTGGCCGCCACCAAACACTTTCATTTTGCCTCCTTTTGCTGCCTCGGCAATAGCCTGACTGCGTGTTGCATTGAATTCATCATTTTCCTTCGAGTTTTTGTCTTTATCAGAGGCAGCCTGTAGACTTTTGAAATTACGATCTAGTGGCAATGATTCTATGTGGGCGTCCATACGTTTTTCGAATGCAATCCATGGCGGTGGAGCACCTGTGCCTGACAGTCTGCGATTGCTTCTGGCATATTTCAGTAATTGTCTTGCAACTTCCCATTTCTCCACCATATGTTCGACTCTACCGCCCAGAATCTGAACTTCCGATACCTTGAGTACTAATAAACCCTGCATCATCTGCAGTTTCTCGCTTTTAAAGTATAATTTTGTACCGGGAGGTACATTTAAAGTAAGGTTTGGTATGTGCTCCAATTCGAGGGCGGATATGGAATTAACACCATCGCTAAGTTCTAATTGGAGAAATCTGGGCGCGGCCTTAGACTCTTCGTTGGCCTTGGGTGCAGAAATGTTACGCATTTTTTGCATTTGCAAAACGATGCGACCCGTAATACTGCCATTGCTCTCCGGCTTGGGTGGTAAGGCTCCGCCACCGATATCTTTAATATCCCACTAAGGTAAAAAGTAAAACACAAAAAATTCGTTACCACTTGCCTCCATGTTTCACTTTAGGGAGATTTTACTCACATCCAAGGCAGACGCAATAATTTTTTTCACATCTTCCGTTTGCAAATCTGAGGTCAATTTCTTCAGACCTTCTTCCGTCAAGTACCTGGAATAGAAATGATAGAGTGCTCATTCATTGGCATAAACCACATTGTTATTTGTTCGACAGATGTTTACTTACCAGCCTTGCTCTTTAAGTTTTAGCAATAACGTCATATTTATTTATGTTTCTTCTCCTTTTATTTAATAAAATCACTCTAATTTGCCAAAAAAAAAAAGGTGAGAGAAAAAACTACAGGCTCAACATCGAAGAAAAAGTGTATAAAGAAATGTCATAAAACAATTCTGACATAGGATTTTGACAGCTGACAGCGGTGGTGAATTTATTACAAGTGTACCACTTTTGGTGCAGTTGATCTTTGTTAAAGCCCCGTATTCAGTTTTTATTAAATTTTCGTTCCCTTAAGAAATACGTGCATAAAAAATTATAGAGAAATATAAAGGGGTTTTCAACAAGACCTTTGTTTTTTAAAACACAAATAAAACAAAGAATTTTTATGAAAATCAATCTAACTTTTATTGTATTGGAAAGAGAATGGTTTACTAATTATAAATGAAAAATTATATCGGACAGATGTCCACCACGACATGGCGTACAAATAAAGATGTCTATTCTTATTTTTTTATTTTTATTTATTAATTTCAATAACCAAGGTTTGAATCAGCATTAAATTTGTTTCCTTTTAATTAAATAACATTTTATATTAAATAATTTAAATTTATTTAATAAAGTCGATGTTAGTAATTAAATATAGATATCATTCTTTCATGAAAATTTTCCATCATATTTCGTTAATCACGTCACAGTTGTAAGGCTGTAATCTATTCTATTGGCTCTGTACAGACTCTATATTTAATATAGCTCCACAACAAATAATCCAGTGGTGTTGTTAATCGCATAAACAATTGTTTTGGAACGAAATAACTTTGGCTTAACAATCCTGGAAATGAATTTTTGCAGAGAGCTGAGTACCAGGCAAATGAAAAGTGAGCAAAATTTTCGGCTCATGAAATTTTCGTTAGTTTTTATCCACGTACTTCTTATGGCAACGAAAATTTCATAAATACCCCTACAAGAACAGTCCCTACAAGAACAGTGACAGTCATTTGACCGGTCAATTGACTGTCATTGTTGATGGGTATATCCATCAAAGTTTCTATCACATTCTTAAAGCCGAAATGAAAAAGTTGATGGAAACTTTTGTGTACGTGTGATTTTGTATCTCCCTCGAACTTATGAATTCGGTCGCCTATAAAACATATATCTGAGCTGCTCACTCTAGTGCTGTTCACTAATCAAAGATTATATGAGTATTAGTCACAGTTGATAGATATATCCATCACAGTGGACTAATCATACTTGATGGATATACCCATCACAGTTGACTAATCAAATTTGATGGATATATCAGTCAAAGGTGATGGGTATACCTTTTATAATAAAAGACGATGTTATTAATGATTTTATGGTATATTTTTATTATTTTTATATATTTTTAATATCTAATTGTATAATAAATGAATGAAGTACAAACAATGAATGACTAAGAATGAAAGAATGAGAGTGAATGAATAAGAATAATCGATTCAAAATGAATAAAGTAGTAACTGGGCAAAATAAAATACTTATTTACAATTTGGTTTTAATAAATCTTCGGCTTCATCCTATGGTGGATTCGTTCAATTGTCTTTTCGCACATCGCACATAATATTAATAATAGTAAGTATATATGAAATTAATAATTATTTAATCATTTATAGACAAAAATATGTACATACCACGCAGTCTTGTTGAACCACATAAGCCATTTTTATTTGACCATTTTTGAAGCTTTTTGAAACTTTTCAGGAGAAGCAAAAAACTGTTTTCTGTTTACCTTGTTTTCATACTCACTGACAATATGGATGTACTTTGATGCTCCCTAGTGGCCAAACTAGGAACTATAGAGGTGTGGATGTTATATCAGAGGGTGCGCCTTGGTCTAGAGAACAAGAATATGTGAAAAAACGCATTTCACCAAAAATGGTCTTTACCGAGTTTTAATTCTCATGCCCTCAATTGTTTTCGTACGAAATAACTTTGGCGTAACAACCCTGTATTTGATTTTGCCTACGAAATTTTCGCAAAGAGCTGAGTACCAAGCAAATGAGTAGTGAGGTCCGTTTCATAACATACTTTTCTACATATTCCACGATATTTAACGATAATGAAACTTTTGTCGTTGCACTTTGTCGAGGATTCACAAATTTTACTTTTTAAACGTAAACAAATTTCAAGTTTCCATCAACACTGACAGTCGAATGACCGAAACTATTCTTGTAGGGTTGTTTCACTCTTGCAAATGGAACTCAGTATAAAATAGTTGCAAGTGTATCAGTGCAAAAATATTGTGTGTGTTAGTTTCCATCATTCATTTCTTGTAGGGCAACTATCTCCGTCGGAAATGGAAGTATTTGAAAGGGCATTTAAAGTTTAGTAGGGTATTTAAAGTATGAATCTTGGACACTATCGGGTAATTATAAGTGTTAAGAAATCAATGTTTATTTTTTTATATAAAAGTAACGGAAAATAATGGGGAATCCACCTCGCCAGGCCTGATCAGCCAACGTCTAAGAAGAAGGTTCATAGGGAGAGTTGTGGGTATAGTAAATCCTGTACCATCGTAAGTCGGTATATGGGATGTGAACGGTGTTTTTTTCACAAAATTCAACCTTTCCTAATAACCAAAAATCTCGTGGTGTTTTCTAAAACACTGGATATAATACCGTGGATCAATAAGTTTCGTATCTACTTATATATACGTTTTTTATTATTCCTAATTTTGCCTCTAATTGTAATTGTTTCCCAAAAATATAATAGCTTAAAACAGAGAATAACTATTTTACAATCATTATATCGTAATTGGGATTCATTTAAGATATTAGTAAGTAAATTGAAGTTTAAAAAAGTGCAAAGTGAAGCACAAAAAATTACAATACAACAAGAATCTACAATTCACTTACAATAATATATGCATTTGTGATATTATTTCTTTGCTGTAGTTACATTTTCCAAATTAAAAATTAAAATTATCTAAAACTAAATGAACGATGAGCTTATCGTTCATATTGCCGTATAACCTAGCAAACCCTATTTTGCTTTAGCACTTATGAAAACTTATACAATATTTTTGGCTATTTTGCTTAGATTTTTTGTGTATTCACTTAATGTATATTGTAATGTAACAATTTTTTAAACGTTTCTCTATTGGGCGTAGAGTTGAGAATTTTAGTTCATTCAAGTGAGCGCTATTTTTAGTTCAGCTCAACAGAATGAACTAGTTCGTTCGTTTAGTTCACTAGTTTATTTTAGCTCATTGTATCATTGCAGTTAACAGTTTATATGAGCTGTGAGCTAAAGAGCTCATTTTAGTTCAGTTCTAACGTGGTTTTGATCCTGTGATATCTTTTTATACTAAGTCCCAATCCACACACGGAATCTTTTGTCGCCGGCGACACGAGTTCGTGGGAGAGGGAGGCGAGAAATAAGAAGAGGGGTACTTACGTCGTCCCTCTCTCTACAACGAACTCGAGTCGCCTGCGACAAAAGTTTCCCTGTGTGGATTGGGACTAATTCGCCATATTGAATGCATTACATGATATAAGCCTACACAGTATTACAAATTGAGATCGGATTACCGATTGAGTTATTCCGTTTCCGAAATAGTGGGATTTCTGGGGTGTTTTTATATTTTGGAACCTCTATGCAAATTGAGTGAGCCAAAGAGAGCATAAACTAGAAAATGGCAGAAAGAACTGCACAACAGCAATGCAAAAATCCGCTGAATCAAGTGAATTACTGAAACAAAAAGGCGGGACATTGTGAACTTGTTCATCTACATAGTTCAAAAGAGTAAATCGTTCAATTGGTGTAGTTCTTTCGTGAACTACACAACTCTAATTTCGCGTATGAAGTGTACATAGAACTGACAAAAGACCTGATATAATAAGAGAAGGTAATCGCATAAGCTCTGCTGATATTTGTTTTTTTTTTCGTTTCCATGTTTAAGCTGTTAAATTGTTGTTTTGTTTTTTGTTAAAATGCGAATAATTTCGAATAAGTCCCAATTTAGGTTAGAAGAGCTAAATACATTTTTAAAATTGTGTGTACATCATAATGTTTATAATCACCACATTTTGACAACGTAAACACTCATTGTAAAATAACCAAGTAGCAGCAGTAGACGTTGTTCTTGTTTTAGGCAGCAACAACAGTCATTTTGTTTTTGTATCAATCGCTTAAGTTGTCAAGCTATACACGTAAGTATACAAAACAGGAATACAAAAAAGTACAAAAACAAAGTACATTCAGTTTCACAGTTGAAACGATCAACCACAATGAACAAATTTAAAACATCTGTTCTAACGAGTTTACCTTCTTAATTTTACCATGGTAAACACTGAATTTTTTATACGGCTATCTGCTAATAGGTCTGTCTACGTACTTTTCCAGTAAACCACTAGCTGACCCGGCAGACGTTGTCCTGCATAATATTTCAAGCGATTTGTATGGGAGGTACCCCGCCCCTTTGTCCAATTGGTGCGAATAGTAAATCTAAACCACCCAGGGCGCCACCCAAAGGCATACACAAAAATTATTCAAATCGGTCCAGAAGTTTAGGAGGAGTTCAGTCACAAACACACGTGCAGTAGAATTATATATATAAAGAAGACATCCAGTAACTATTTTTGAGAGAGTAAGATAGATTTTACTCCCAGTACAAAATATCACAAAAAGTACGACATCCAGTAAAAACTTTTAAAAAATAAGAACTATTATGTATAAACAGCTGATTTGCAATGTAAATATTGGAAGAACCAAAAATCGGAGTTCGAATAGAGCATACAAATCACTAAAACTGTCTTCTTTTTTAAAAGAAATAGTTAAAGTAAAAAAAGTAAAATGTTTATTTTGTTATTTTATATTCTTAATTTTGTTTAAAAATTTCTCCAGCAAAAACTTGTAAGTTCTCTATCATCGAATTGTCAAACTAATCTCTCTCTCTGGCCGTCTCGTTACTGGCTTTTTTGTGTGAAAAGACAACATCCAGTAACAATGTACAATTTGTTACAAATTATCGGTACGCAGACAGATCTAACAATTATATCATAGAACTGACTAAACAAATTATATGTATTATTACGAATTTACCAACTGTCACTTATTGCTGGTTTATTTACAAGTTTCTGTTATATTACGATCATTACGACAGTGACGATATTACTTTTATTAGTAGTCTTCATGTAAACGCACAAGAGCCTCGAAAACCTCGATAACTTCACAGCAACCGTCAAAACAACAATTTTTCTCACACAAAGAAAAGTTTCGAGTCAATTTTGCTGAGGACACATTAATGGTATTCATGTAACCGAGCAAGATTTATGTTCTGTTTTCACATTTGCTGTGCAAGTTTTCCAGTTTTCGCGATTACATGAATACCACTATTGAAAAACGTAACGTCAGACATTTTTGCACGTCATTTTGTATGGGATCATTTTAGTTTTATTTTGACGTGTGCTGTGCAAGTTTTCGAGTTTTCGCGTTTACATGAATACCACTATTTTTTGTACAGTATACAACTTAAAACTTCCAAAATAAGTCTTTACTCAAGAACACTATAACTCAACGGTTATTTACATTCCGAATTTTCTTGCAGTTTCTCATTTGTGGAATTTGATGTTTCGTGAATAGTTATAGAATTTTCGATTAATTTCTCGTCCATAGTTCTAGAATTCTAACTTAATTCTTGTTTTTAGTTCTAGAATTGTCGTTCATATTTGAACTTATAATTTTAAAGATTTCGTCTAGTTTCCTGTCCATAATTCTAGAACTTTCATCGAATCTTTTGTCCATAATTGTAGTATTTTCATCCAGTGTAGCAAGACTTTCCATCGTGGGAACAAGCATTGTAGAAACATCCATATTACCAGTTGCTTCGTTTGCAGATACTTCCATTTCTTCCTTTCACTCAAACCATTTCTTCCATTTCTTCTTTTCACTCAAAATTCTTATATCCGCTTCTGTAGTTCTACTTTACCTTCTTTGCAGCTGTTTGTTAATCGAATTTTCTCAAATCCGTTTTGAGTTCATTAAACTTCATCGTCTTCACTTAATTCATAATTTCACTTCTGACGCCAACAACAACAACATGGTTTCCCATTACATCCCACGAAGGGATTGGGGAGAGCTTCTCACAATCAGTGAGCTGTGCGCTTTCTAGTTTTACAACCACTGATTGCGACCTACAGTTTTACGCCACTGTTACGAATTAATACAAAAATGGTTTCCTATTATATCCTACGAAGTGATTTGGGAGAGCTTCTCACAACCAGTGAGCAGTCCGCTTTCTAGTTGTATACTCACTGATTGGTACCTATATTTTTAAATCGGTTCCGAAAATATTTTGAGCTTTTTCGAGCATATTTTTCGAAAATAAAGGCATGGAAATTCCATCCCTATTTATCACTCAGTTTTAATTCACAGCACACAATAAATATTTTCATTGATTTTCTTTGCAAATGTCACAAATTCCTTGGCCTAACAATTATCAGAACATTAATTCTTGATCCAGGCAGGGGGAAAGTCTCCAATGCTTGTGTTAAACAACCTTGTAAAATAGGCAGACAATTTTAAAATTCCGTTTGTATTTTTAAAGCTGCGTGCTATCAAACGGAAAGTCACCTGAAAAGTTAAAATTTTACTCAATTTATCATTATTCCTTATTTACATGGATGTTTGTAAGGTACACAAATTTTCATATGTATTTTTGCGCCATTTCATGGACATTTTACTCGTGGGAAACTTCCCCAAAACATAAACAATCCGAACAACTCACAACACAAGAATACGGCCCCAACGAATACAAAACAAACACTTCGTGGTCTTCGAACACATTTTTGCGACACACAACACAGTCTAGTCTGTTGAATGAATGAATGGCGTGAAGGTGCGTTCAGTTGCGCTTTGGCGTTCAATCGAAACGGTTGTGGATCAGAAAGAATAGGAAACGTGACAACGGTAAACGCTAAACTGTATATGAACGGAAAACGGATATTAGAAAATCAACGGTAAATTCAATTGACTTGCAATAAGAAACGTAGCGAAATTAAAGGTAAAAAATGTTTGTTTGAAACACAAGAATAAATATTTCCCAATACGATAAGTGCTAATGGTTGTTAAAAGTTACAAATGTAATGTGTTTTAGTTGGCTGCTTTTTCAAATTGATTTTGTGTTTTTGCATCCAAATGAATTGTTTTTGTTGTTGATGTTGATGAATTGCCTCGCGGGTGTTTAAACAAACAATGCGAATAGAGTGTGTGGATTGGCGGGCATGTGAGTGAGTGAGTACGTGTGTGAGATTTTTAGTGCAATTTGTGGCTTTGGCGTTGCGGTGTTTGGCGAATCGTGAATTCATAAATTAACTTGGCAACAGGTGGTGATGTTGGTTGTTGCGTTTGTTTTAAACCCGAATGAATTGAATGAAAATACTACAGACATAAAATGTATCCAAATGAAAATCAAAGAAATACAATGATCGATGCATACATATTTATATGTAATGCACTAGATACGTTAGTATATTTATCTATAAAGCACTATAATTTGAACTGTTATGATTTAACGTCAAGAAAATATAAATAAAAATCAAAAGTGAAATGATTTCACTTGCCGCGTCTGTATAGAATTTATTTTTGTTATAATTTCCATATGATTTTTGAAATAGATAAACGCAATATATAAAAATAAGTGTGAAATGGAAAAAGCTTTTAAACGATGAACAATTGTGAAAGAAAATGCTTGAAAGACGAAACAATTAAACGAAAATTTGTGTGCATTTGAGTGGATGTACATAATAATGTGTTGAAATTTTTATGAAGTAGTGGAATATTCCTTATAATATTATTATTGTACTTGTACTAATTCTAGTTAAAATTTAAAATATATCAATTAAAGTTAACAAATATCCTTTCCAATTCAAAAAAAAAAATTATTTCGAAGATTCAAGAGACAACACTTTAAACTTATGAAATATCAAATAAAGTTAAAAGAAAAAATCAATTGAAATTTTAAATTCGGCAAGAGAACGAGATAAGATGCGTCGCAATTTTCAGGTAATTTTTAAAAACACACAAGGGAAAAAACAAAGTTTGCTCCAAATACGTCAAAGGACACGATAACTTCCCATTTATCCTGAAATATAAAATGCTCCAATTTCTACAGCTGTTAACCGATTGCTATCAAAATTGACAGAATACATTTCTAAACTGTTTCCAATCATGGCATACAATTTCTGAAATTGTAGCAAGGGCACACGCGTCCTTAAAATATCAATTTCAAAGAAGTGCTCATAAAATATTCATTTATTGCACGAATACTTTGAAATTCACTTTGTGACTTATTTCTACAAGGTGGCGCAAAAGTAATCCTCCTATCAGAAAATGCTATAAATTTTGCGATTGGCCCCTAATGTCAGATCTGTTTTGACATTTGTGTAGTAAACACATGCGAAATACACGTTAATAAACAATGTTACGCTACACTGCTCCAGAACGCGGAATATTGCTGACTATTTATTTGACCAATAGTCGGTCGGTGACTTTGGCACAACGTGAATTTCGTCGCAGATTTCCTGGCCGTCCAACGCCTACTGGTGAAACACTGCGACGTTTAGCCGCTCGCCTCGAAGAGACTGGCACAACACGAGATGCTGCCAGACGTGGCAGACCCCGGAGTAGCCGTTCTGCAGAGAATACTGCTACTGTAGCCGAGGATGTCATGGATGCGCCGTCGACATCGACCAGACGACGTGTCACGCATATGGGTATCAGTCGACGGTCTTTACAGCGAATTTTGGTACAAGATTTGAAGATGTTTCCGTACAAAGTCCAGACGGTGCATCAGCTGTTAGCTGCTGACCGCCAATCGCGTCTAACATACGCTCAAGCCATCCTTAATCACCACCAAGAGGAAGATGATTTTTCATCAAAAATAATCATGAGTGATGAGGCCCATTTCCATCTTAGCGGGTACGTAAATAAGCAAAATTTACGCTTCTGGGGCACTGAAAATCCGCGTGTAACCCACGAAGAGCCATTACACCCGCTCAAAATCACTGTATGGTGTGCTGTTTTCGCTGGAGGAGTCATCGGGCCTTTTTTCTTCGAAGACGTCGCGGGCCAAACGGTTACTGTGAATGGTGAGCGCTACAGAGCAATGATCAACGAGTTCTTTTTGCCGCAACTTGAGGAATTGGGATTGGAAAACATGTGGTTCCAACAGGACGGTGCAACGGCACACACTGCACGTGCCCCAACCGATATGCAGAAGGATGCCCTTTCCCGGGCGCCTAATCTCCCGTTTTGGCGATTTGCACTGGCCAGCAAGATCGCCTGATTTGACCGCTCCAGACTTCTTTTTGTGGGGCTTTTTGAAGTCGCGGGTTTATGTCAACAAGCCTCAGACTCTTGCAGCTCTTAAAGACAATATCCGTCAAGAATGTGAGGACGTATCGCCGGAAGTTTTGGCCAAAGTGATGGAAAATGCCATAAAAAGGGCTCAAATGACAATCAACTGTGGCGGCGGCCATTTACATGACATCATATTCTCGACTTGATGTAAAAAAAATTAAAAGACCAAATAAAAATAATCCACAAGAAGAATCAAAGTTATTCATTTTTTTTTTAAATTACAGCCAAAAAACATCGGAAGTTTACTTTTGCGCCACCTTGTAGTAACATAAATATACAAATCTGCATTCAAATTTGACTAAACTCAAAATAAATAAATTTGAATAAAGAAATTCTAACTTATCAGATCTAACAAAACAGGCTGAATAAATAAAAAAGCTCGCATAGTTCAAATTCAAATATTAATAACTGACATAATTATCATGATATCGGAAGTTTAAGTTTGAAATTTGCTTCGGCACCAGCGTAACGAAATAAAGTTTATTGCAAGGAATTAATTAAGACAAATCTTGTCGGTCAAGTTGGTGGCAGCAGGTGGTGCAATAGGTAGTGTTCCTGACTCTTGTACATGAGAAGTTCTCATGAGATCGTGGCTTCGTTCCCTGCTCTGTGACGACGGTCAACTCGCTTAGGGACGACGACGACACTATCGAGTACTCCTCAAAAAATCGTTCGGAATTAGTGTAAAACTGTAGAACCAAAATCAGTGAGTGTAAAACTAGAAAGTCCACAGTTCACTGGTTGTGAGTAGCTCTCCGCATCCTTCAAGGGATCTAATCGTTTTTTTTTGCAATTTCAGCTTCCGATAACTTGTTAACTACAGCTATGTTCAGGTAATAAACATTTTGGGGTTGTCGAGAATTCTTCCCATGAACACCTGATTTTTGTACGACAAAATGGGGTTGAAAAGTGGAAAACTTGGAATGAGCGGTATACCTGAATTCCGCTTAATCTAAAGGTTTGGTAGTTCGCTTAGTTTTTGAGGTATGTATCAAGATTTATTTATTACAGGTTATGGCAGGTTGTGCTTCTGTATTTGTAGCCAACAACTGCCGGCATTTTGTTTTTATGTGGTGCCCAAAGCTGTCAAATTCAACAAAAGTATACCAACAATAAAACCGAAAAAAGTACAAATACAAAATACATGTAAATTTGACAGTTTCGGTCCATAACGACATGATCAAATTGAAATAAGATGTTCTAATGCTTCCACCTGTAATATATACATCTTGTGTCTGATGTTAAAGTGTGGAAAATTGATACAAGTTTAAAAAGTTGCTCTAAATATAAATTGTTCATCCATCCATATATTAAAAATTATGGATTAAATATAATAGTATGAATTAAATATAATATTATGAATTAAAAATAAATGAAGAAGAAAAACCAATTGAAGGCATTTAAATTTCAGTCTTCAGATATTAATTGATGTATTTTAATTTTAAAGTTTAAATATATTTTAAATTACAATTGATGTTTTTTAAATTTTAATTGAAGTCTTTTAAATGTCTATTGATGTTTTTTACATTTGATTTGAAATTTTTTAACTTTTATTTGATGTATTTTCAATTTTTAATAGCATTTTCATATTTCAATTGCGGTATAATAAAATTCAAATAGAAGTTTAAAATTTCACTTGATATTTTCAAAATAGATGATACACTGTTTGCGTACGTACTATTTTTAAAGCTTTTAGAAATAAATATTTGTCAATTTACCATAGGTAATAAACAAAAAAAAAATGGAATTACGAGAACACAGCTATGGTGTTGACTTTTCTGTCCTGAACATCTTTATGATTTTAAGGTCTTATAAAGAACTCATTCCAAATGTTTATTTGTCGGAATCACACCAACAGTCAAACCCAAATGTGCCTTATCTTATTTTTCATAACTCAAGGCAAGCACGTTGATGCAATTATCTGAAACATTTTGAAAAGATTTTGAAATATGAAAACTTTTCTAATCTACATAAAAACACAAGTACATATATTAACTAGAAAGTACCGGAATTCAAAATGCACAATTTCCAAAATTTCTGTATAAATGCGATTGAGCTAGAAATTTCGAGATTGAGATTCTATAAAACTACGTCGACATTAGGTCTGTTTGAGAACGTGATAATTTGTACAATTTATCACATTTCTTACTTGATAGTGTTCGTTTACTCGATAAAATCAACAACGAGAGAGCCAGAGAGTGAATATTTTTGACAGTTGAATGATAGAGAACTTGCAAGTTTTTACTGGAGAAATTTTTGCCAGTAAGAATTATCAAGTACGAACATATGTTTTTAAACAGCTGTTTTATTTAAATAAACAAAACTTTGAAAACAAAGAAGAAATTTAACAATGGCAGAGGTAAGTAAGAAAATACATTTGTTGGAACATTTTAATAGAATTTGTTAATAAACTAGATTCCCAACAAAGTGCAGTGTTAACAAGTCAACAAATTACTCTGAACATAGGGAAAACAATGAAACGAAAAGCAAAAAAGAAAACATGAATCAGCTGTTTACAAACAAATGTTGATTACTTGATACTTTTTACTGGATGTCGTTCGTTTACTTTTTGCGATATTTTTTACTTAGAGAGTAAAATCAGCCTTACTCTCCCAGTAAAAGTTACTTGATATTTTTTACTGGAAAAGTTCTCAAACAGACCTATTGCTGTTAAAAATTCGCATCTTGAGATTTCATATAAGTCCAATAAACAGTTGCATGTAGTCTGTTATGTTCCTCAATACCCACTTGCCAACACACTTATAATATTTACAAATCATTTCAATACTTTTTATATTTTATAAAATACAATAAGGTTTAAAAACTCAATGAAAATTTTCCATAATTTCACCATCATAGGAAACCTCGTTGTGTCTCGCCACTGCGTAATGAATGAATTATTCATAGAAATTTCAATTCACATTAACTTGATGCCAATAACAATGGACAAGTGAATGGGAACAAATTAATAAATGAAACATTTATTAAATAAACGGTGGTCTGATTCAATGTAAAATTTGAAAATACTTTGCTAATGCCAAAAAGTGCAAAAATAAAATACACAAGAAATACAAATCAAATAATTATAACCCAAATTCACTCATCCATTGACCGATTTAGAAAAAAAATGTGTAAAATATTTAAGTAAACTCAAAACAGACAAAATAAATTTCTCACAACAAAATGTGTTACGCATTTATTACACGCAAAACAAAATAAGCAAGAAAATCGTGCATTATATGTAGTATGATGATAACGGGTGGGCCATCAGATAGTTTCTTTTAAATAGCATCATTAAAAGTTATCGACCATGCTTAAGCTTGTGAATGACCACTCAAAGGTACCCTCTTTGATTGGCAGGATCTTGTATGCATGTATTTATTGGCAAGAGTACGACATCAATCAAATAACTTGTAGAACACGTCAAACTAATCCGAAAGAAATTAAATAAAAATTATCAGCAACTCGCTTAGTTATCGAGATATCTGGGGTCAAAGTATAAAGAAAATCGAAAACTTTTTGTTTTTACCATTTTACTCGACAACAAAGTGGGCCAATTGCGTTGGCTAGGCCATGTTATCAGAATGGATGAAGATGAGCCAGCGCGAAAGGTTTTTGATAACGTACCCGATGGAAGCAGGAAAACAGGACGACCAAGACTCCGCTGGAAAGACCCAGCAGAAGAATCCCTACGTATCCTTGGTGTTACCAACTGCCCGTAAAAGGCGAAGGATAGAGCCAGTTGGAAGAATATGTTGAAATTTGTTTAATTTGTTTGTTTAATTAATATGTGTAAGACGTCTGACCTCATGAGGTTGTAATATAGTCAATAAAAGTAAAGTAAAGTACATGTTTGTACGGTGGTGGTCATACAATTAGAAACCACGGTTGAGAAGACAAAGGTTAAGCAAAGAAATGTGGAATTTATTTCCTCTCTCTGCGCATGTCGTCACAGCTTCAGTTTTATGTACGAGACCATTGCTTATCTTAACATTGATTTATTTACTTACAACAAGAAAACAAACAAGAAAATTTGAAACTATGACGTATTTGTCACAATACGAATAACGGACCTGCGCAATTCGTAACCTTTGATTCTCTCAACCGTGATTAGAAACGATGTATTCAGAGTTCATTTCTTTTCACAACTTTCTTATAAAGTGTCTCTCTTTTTGCTAACTCCCGTTATATATATACTTACCAAGGCTGATCTAGTAGAGGTTGACGCATTAGAACATCTGATTTTGGTTTCTTATGACTCTAATTTTTTTGACTCTAATTTATTTTGTTTAAATATCAACAATAACTTTAGAAAATTTCTCACAATTGCGAAAACTGTAGTGACACGTGTTTCTGAGGGTGGACAGATAATTAGAAAAGCTTGGAAACGTGGAAAACATTTTACTAATTAACAATTCAATTCAGTACAAATATGTGGCAAAATTGTCAAGCACTTCAGCACTACGCAAATTAATTGTGCGCTGCTATCAAAAAGAAAAACTATAAATTTCAGCCATAGCAAACCGATTTGCAGTTCAAAAAGAAAAATTTTTGGGGAAATAAGATTATTTCAAAATACAGGAAGTTTTAACACCCCTAAAAGAAGTCCACTGCCAAGAAACTCCACTCCATATGATGATAGAGTTATTTGTAGGGTCAGTGCAGCCAACCCATTTTTAACTTGAACCGAAATTAATGCTATTGCAACGCACCAAATCTCTCAGAATATCGAGACCCCATTTTATCTAGAACCATTAGACGTAGATTACAAGAAGCTGATCTGCATAGATGCATTGAACGAAAAAAGTCGCACGTCTCAAGCCAAAACATGGCAAAACATTTGAAATTTGCAAAGGAGCACCAGCAAAAACCGATTAATATTTGAAAAAAAAATACCCTGAAGCGACGAATCAAAATTTTATTTGTTTGGTTCGGATGGAAAAGCTTACGTAAGATGGCCACTAAACAAATCATTGGATTCTAGATAGACCATTAAACACGGAGGACGAAATGTAATGGTATACGGTGAATTTAGTTGGTACGGCGTTGGTCCTATACACAGCACAGACCAACACAAATATTAAAAATATTCTGGAAAATTCAACTGAACCATTTTCATTACAAAATTTGTCAGTTACATATATTTCCCACCAGGACAAAGATCCTAAGCATACTTCCCGAGTTGTGAATCAGCGGAATCCAAGAATCGATACCATCCTCGCGATGCTGGACGTTGCTAGAAAGTTTATCACGGAGATTGGCCGATGTCATAAAAAATATGGGCTACCCTACAAAGTACTAACTGCCTTTTGTATTATTTTATTATATTTTTCTGTAAAATTGGGAACAACATATTGTTTTTGTCGTCGTTTCTAATAGATGGACCATGGAACATGATAGCTAGTTATCGAAATATTTGTAGAAAGTTTAGCAACAAGTGAGTCTTACAATACTGGATAATTTCTTTTTCAATTTTCGTTTTATGGAAGTAATTCTGTTATACAATACAAATTCTAAAGTGGCGTTCCTAATTGTATGACCACCACTGATTTAAGCATTTTCTCCTCTGGTGCAAATCCAACACCGGCTTCGGTATAGTTTTCTGTTTTTATTTCTGGGGCACTAAGATTCTTCTATATTTTACCCCACGATATCTCGATTCCTAAGCGAGTTATCGAAACATTGGATTTAAAAAACGGTAACAGATCGAGGAGCCTATTTAGTTTTTTACACTTTTAATGATCAACCAGCCGGTGGCCCACTCTTTAAATCAACGTCTTCAGTTTGATAATAAAAACCACACATTTCACTATAAAATATTGTACAAATAATGTCTCGTAAACAAAAAAAAAAAAAATACGGCCCAAAAACGTGTCATCGATAGAAAATTGTGTAAATTGAGATTTTTTTGAGTATTATGCTTTAAACGTGTTTACAATTTTCAATTAATTTGAAATCGTTTACACTTCTTTGAATTGCGTACGTTTTTCAGCAACAAAAACTGCTGCAATTGACAAAGGCCAATCAGTGAATACCCTCCCGTAAGTTTTCTCGACAAGAATGATCGTGGATTGAAAAGTGTTGTAGAAAATAACAAAAAGTTCCTCTATGATTTCACATAAGAATCAGCCAAATGTACAACAAAAAGTTTTTTTTTGTCTATCACGTGAATGAACAAACAAACAAACAAATGTCGTTCCTGCCCCCCATTGTTTATATAGTGTTCAATAAGAGAACTGTGGAATTTTTCCAAATCGGACTGGTGTGCTATTTGGAATCCAATAAATAAGTAAGTTTGCTTGAATAATAAATTAAGTGTTATTTTGATTTTCATTTAATTTCTTAGAATTGCAAATTTCTAGTCATAAGATGAAAGTTTTAATTTTCAATTAGAGCCAAATCGTGCGAATCTCAAATTTATGTGATGTCAATTAGAATCATTTGAAAAAAGTCCTAAAATCTGATTTCATCAGACATATCTGAATGCTAACTGTATGAAATACTTTGCACTTCCTCCAGTTTATTTGTCGAAATCTTATTATAACAAAGTAACAAAATAAATATTTTTTCTCTAACTACGAAAATTCTTGAACATAGAACATTACTACAGTTTGATATAACGAGTGGTCCAAATACAGGTATATTTTTAAATCACGTGTTATTTTGACACTGATAGATTTTTTTCTGTTCGAAATATTGACACATCGATGATTTGTTATCAGTCGTCTTGGCGATGTCAATTGGTCTCCTCGGAGCATTTTTCTTGTGGGGTGCCGTTAAATACAGATGCTATGCCTTAAGGCTAATATCGTCCGAACCAATCATGACATAGAACCAGAAAACGTCAACAAAGTCTCAGAGAATTTGACTGACAGGATGAGCTACTGTAAGCCAGCCACGGTTGCCACATGAATGAAATCGTGATCCATAAAAAATGGGAATATTTCTTCTAATGAAGCCATGATATACCAAAAGTAATTAACAATTTTCAAAATTTATTCAAGCTCAACACCTTTTTAAATAATATAAAGCTTAGGACTACGAAAGCTACGAAGCTCACTTTCACCTCGGGGGCTCCGTTAACAAACAAAATTGTCGCAGTTGGGGCTCGGAAAATCCACACGCGATCCACTGAGGCCTTAAAACACGATATCGACGCTGTCGTTCACGAGATAGAGTCCCAAAATTCGAAAATGTACTGGAAAAGTGGGTAGATCGAATGAGGTACTGTAAAGCAAGTCGCGGAAGCCATTTGAACGATGTTGTGTTTCATTCATAAATATAAATGAGTATTTATTTTAAAGTGAAATTAAAGTAAATTCCAAATATTGCATGGCCCACCCTTTATAAGCACTGGATTTATCGCCCAAGTGTAACGAGTATTCTTAAAGCTCGACCGACACCAAAACGACTGCCGAGGAGAAATCGTGGCAGTCGTCGAATGAAATATTAAGTGTGACAGCAGGGATCGAAGCCACGTCCTCATGTACAAGAGTCGCGCACACTAACCATTGTCAAGTGTCTGGGTTAAAGTCAACAAGTCTAAATATTTGGGGATTGAAAATGATCAAATATCTTTGGTCAGCAATTGACAATGTTTGTTGATAGAATTATCAACTTTTTTTCCCCCACCCCATGTTTTTGTCTTAATTCGTAATTGTTGTTTGAAAAATATTATTTTGGTTCATTTAAGTATCACTCTCATTAGCAAACACATTTAATGGTAAAAAAAAGCAATTTTATGATACCTCATCATTCCAAATACATATGTAGAAATTTGTGTTACTTATTAAGGTGTAATAATAATCAAGTTTTTATCGAAATTTCATTTCGATTATGTGTTTCGATTGCGAGGATTACAATCAATCATTTTTTTTGCAAATGTAGATTAGAGATGAAATTTGTTCGCATCTTATAAGTATGCACCACACGAAGTATCTCGGATGGAAATTCAATAAACATATACTTATGTTTACAAATACACAAAATGGAAATACATATAATCGAATGTAAAACTCTAGTAAATTAATTACTCATTAAAATATTTTCGATTTTCATAAATTTTTTAGCATTCAGTTGTTAAACTTTGGAGCTTTTACACATTTTGTCTGTCATGTAACTGTCATCAAATTTCCACATTCTACACTCATTCATGTCACCATATCTGAACTTTTGAGCATACATTTGTGCCAGCAAAACAAAAAACTAAGTCCTCATTTACACGAGGGGTTTTTGCGGTGTTGGTTTTAATTTACTTTAAAGCTATCGCGTAAACCTGCTGCGCTTAAACGTTGAAACTTCAAGACAACCTAGCATGCCACATTTTTGAATTTTTTTGCCTGAGCAGGTCGTATCACTAGAATAGTCAGCTGTTTCCAAATAATATTTTTCATAGCGTTTTATCACTTGACTGGCATATCTATGTATTTTTTTGTATTGTTTTGTTTAGAAGTTGCTAGCAGGAGGTGTTATTGTTGTTGTAGGCGACAACAACGGGCATTTTGTTTTTGTTTTGCACACGCGTTTTTGCAAATACAATATAAATGTATACCAACATAAAGGTAAATAACAATGTACCAAAACAATATACATACATATACATTTGACAGTTGTCATGTGCATCGCATGAACAAAGTGAAATCAGCTGGTTTAATAACATAACCAGGGTGCCTCTTTTTCCTTTTTACCGTAATAGGTGATACCGTTGAGAACACTTCGTTTGTTCAGTCAGCGCTACTTGTCACGATCATATTTAATAATCACAATTTGAACGACATTAAAACAATAGCTAATAACAACATTTATCGACTTGTCAACATATGTTTGCACTTTTGATTAGTGTTATAGTTCCTTTAAATCGTATACTCTTTGAAAACACCTCCTCATTGAATCTTGAGTTTGACAGTGAACTGAAACCAAATAAAAACAAAACGTGTTGTTGTTGGCATGTTGTATGATTGTTGTAATACCACCTACTCAATGCTTCTTGGTATACGGAAATATTATATTACTCTAAAGCCACGTTCAGGTGTACCGCGATTTCGCAGCTTTTGGATTTCATTTCCATAAACAGCTGATTTTTGTACGACATAGCGTATATTTGGTGGGTTACCGTTTCGAAAACTTCAAAATCTCGGTGAATCTGAACGTCGCTGCAGCACAAATTGGAAAAAGAACAAAGCAAATATCAAAAAATGATTCTTGTCAACAAAGTAAAATAGTTTGGTAAAACGTAGTAAAAACCCCCTCGTGTAAATGCTGGCTAAGTGACACTATGCCGCCTCACACGCAGAATAACGACGACGACGGTGGCGTATGAATACATATTTTAGTTATCGCCGACTTTGGCAAATTGTCGTGCGCACTTTACATATTAATTAATTTCAGAATAAGACAAATAATGAAAACAACGAAAAATATTCAACAATAAAACCAACAAAATGCATAGCACAACTTACGCAATTCCATTGCACAAATAAGAAACCGCAAAAAAAAACCAAACAAATTACAAAATAAATACTCCAAAATACTTAAGAAGTCTCTTTACAACAGCAACAAAAGAAAAGAGTAAATAATTTATTATTATTTTAATTGCGATGCTTTTATATGGTCGGCTTTATTTACGAGTACGCGCGTTAAGCCTTTTTTAAATGACACATTGCGCCCGTCTGTCTGCGGGTCATTTGGGGCCTCCCACCGTCTGTCTGACAGCGTGACTGTGACACTTTGGCCGTTGGTTTTTTTTTAGCTCTGTATTATTTTTTAACGAGACGGCAATCCCAGTGTGTACGTTCGTCATTTCGTGTGTCTGCTGGTTACCTCTGTTGACACGCATTGTCTTTTGGCTGATGGCAGTGTTGCCAATTATGTTATTTGTTTTCGTTACATTTAGGCAATAGTTGAGCGTGTTCTTTTTATTTTCCGCTAAACTAATAATTCGACGACTTTGTTTGGAAGCCGCTTAAAATCGGTCAGCTGGTCACAATAAAAAGTTTGGCAGTGAATAAAGGTTGTATTTCGTTTTATGAAGCTCAATTTAAAAACGAAATTGGATGATAGAAACTTTTAGAAAAACAATCCCCCATGTTTCCGTAACCTGTTTTTAATAAAAGTCGATGATAGTACTGTCATGCGTTTGTATGTCAACTGTATCATATCGTCAAACGATATATCATCACATTTTCAAAAGCGATCATTTTCGGCCTCATCATATGTACCAAATTGCGTTGAAATCGGTAATGTAGCCGATAGTACCAATCATGACCGATATGTGACCGATGGTCTTAGAAAAGATTATGCACCATAATTTCGTACCTCTAAAATCAATAGTACCAAGCTTGGTTGGTAAAATTTGTATGGTGGCTATATACAAACGTGGCCCGATATGGCTCTTTCGCGCAAAAAATCATAATGGCCTAACAAAAGATTTTTATGTACGGATGAAGTAAATCTCATGTTCCAAATTTCGTTGAAACCGGTTAATATGGTTAACCCCTAGAGCCGATAGTATCATCGAATTTTTTTGATTTGAATTCGAATTTTTTGATTTGAATTGGAAACTTAGCACATTTTTTTTTATAAAGTGTAGGAACTTGATAACAGTTTTTGTTAAGTAACATGTTAAAGAAATGTATAAGTATTGTATAAGAGTTTTCACTTCTGTGTTGGTGGTCACTATTTCTGTTTAGCGTGACAATATCAGTAAAGGGGTTTTACCTTCTTTCATTAAAATAAGATAAAAATTTAATGATTTTTTTTATTATGAACATTTGGACTTTGCTGTCTAAAAATAAAATACAATCCGATATCTTACAAGAAGTATATTCCAGAATTTGGGTAGGTTGGCATACTGGGAATCAGATGACACTGGGACTGTGCAAACATATAAATCTTGCAGGTTTTCAGCCGACCCCAAGTTGCTGGCACGGCGGCTGGACCAGCATCGCCGGCGTTTTCAGAATATGACCGGCGGCAACGAATCTTTTGGAAAAATATTTAGTTTGAAGGTAGTTTTCTATTTGAAATAAATAACCATCTCATTTTTTGCATTAAAAAAAATAAATAAATAAAATAAACGGTCGACAGAAATTTACGTCTTTTGAGAATAGTCTTGCACCAGCACTGCATATTTTAATTTGCTCTTATAATTTTAGAAAAGTTTGTTGTCCAGGGTTTCTGTTGGGACACTTTGTTGTCAAAGTTTACGTTAGTAATTTTCGTTGCTATAATTCTCTTATAGAAATCTTTGTTGTCAAAGTTTTCTCATAGAAATCCTTGTCAACATTTTCTTATAACAATCTTTGCAATTAAAGATTTCTTATAAAACTTTATTGTCAAAATTTTCTGATAATAAGCTTTGATGTACATCAAATTTTGTCACAAAAGAAAACTTTAACAACTATGTGTTCCGTAAGGAAGCTGACACCAGATTTCTTTAGAACAACACTTCGGCAAGGAAATACAGTTACAATCCTAACCGACACATCTGCCTCGATGCAACTATGTATACATTTGAAGCTTCCTAACAAACGGACGAATTTGATTGACTGCATCTACATAAAACTTATTTAGCTAATAAAAATGTTTTACAATTATCCTTTCCTCCAAGCAAATTTTACGGTTCTTATAGTTCTTTAACACTGGATTGTTGGCCACGTACTGTACGTACGAAATATATTTAACATTCTGCACTTGTTTCACCGCTGATTAGAATACTCCAGCATTTCTTCGATGTGTTCTTCGTCTTCAACAGCTCTTGATAACACTGCATGCTCTTTGTGACCCTTCATCAGCTTCGACATTCGAATTTGAAACATTAAGAAAAACAAATAATGATTATTTGGTCCATAACGTGTACTTTAAAATTTAGCTTTTTCATTTATAGTAATTCTGCTGTTTTTCGCGTCTTTCTTTCCAAATCAAAATTACCTTTTTGTTTCCAGAAGTATCCGAAAAAACCATATTGTTTTTGCAAATGATTAGGTGGAATATTATTATCGGCTGGGTTGTTGTTTGGCCTGCTGGTGTTTCACATCGATATAAGCTGATGAAAACGGCGGGGGCTATCGACACAGGAAAAAGCACAGTGACGCACAGCCGCCGGCTTATGATTGGTCAGCATGTATCTCTGCTGGCCATTTTGTACCAGTTTATATTTTAAACTGCACAGGTTTGAGCTGTGCTATGCCGCATTTAGATCACAGATTATCGCGGGTGGGTTAGCGATAACCTTGTTCTCTAATATTTGTCATTTACACCATTCAATTTGAGATTAAATTGACATTTCAGGTGGGAACTCCGTGCTATGTTTTGTTTACACTTCGTCATTAAAAACGAAACAATTTTTGGTTTATGTACAACGAAAAAAATGAGAAATAAAAGTGGACTAAATATGGAAATACTTTTTAGAAGTGTTTTACTAATGTTGTGCGAAAATGGAAAGAAAAAACATGTTTCTAAAATTTTTTAGTAGAAACAATTAGACTTTTTAAATCAGAAGGCAATATAAAACATTGCGTGTAGCAAACGAAGCCGTCACCAATTTATCGAAGACGGCGGCGCTGTAGAAAAATTAAATTGACGGCTCCTGGTTTCACCAGTTCTGTACAACATTGGAATGTTTTTGAAATAACAATAAATCGGTCAAATCGGGGCAGCCGGTCAAATCGGCTTCCATTTTAAACCGATGCGAGCCACTTATACCGTTGGCGACGTGAGCTTGGTGGAGGCGTGTTTCGGTCGGCTTCATTCTGCGGGTGGCTTGCAAAACAGTTGATTTTTTTGGATGTTTTTATAATGGTTGCATTTTTTGGCATTTAGCAGTGAGGAAATTAACCTTCAGTTTTAACAGATCAAAGTTGTATGAGCAATCTTTAGTGTGAACGTGGACTAATGGATTTAACCTTCGAAATGCGCTAATATTGGTCATTGTCGACTAGTGCTGGACACGTACAAAGAATATGTTCAGCGGATTCCTTCTTTTCGTCATCGTTGCATTTTCTACAGAATTCATTTGCCCTGATTTTTAGTCTCGTCACATGTCTACCATTCAGACAGTGTTCCGTCAAATCTGAAACAAGCATTGATTCCTTGGGCCGGGCTAAATACAGAAGCTTCATGGATCTCCTGCTATCCACTATGGTCCAGATTTGTCTTGAGCATGCACAATCTGTGACCCTCATCCATCTCTTCTGCATCACTATATAGGAGCGTTATGCAGGATGTGCTTACACGTTGCTAGGGACATGCCAACACGCTCCAATTTCTGTGGACCCTGTTAGGTAGTCCCTAGTCTAGCCTGCTCATCTACTCTGCAGTCCCTCGGAAGATCCCTGTACCTTGGCAGCCGTATAAGATGAATATCGTACTGCTGTACCATCTACTTAAGAGATCAGATGTTGCATACATGAATACCGATTCCAGTGACATCGACCCAAAAGACTGCTGGACTATTCTCTCCCAGACAGTAGACCACTTCTCTATTACTTCAGCCTGGTACTTGCTACAATGATCAGGTAATCTACGAGAAAGGGACGACCCTAGCTCCGAAGAGTAGACTTCGTAGCCTTTCGAATTCATTAATTTTCGAACCAATTCACATATCCTCTGCAAGCTGAACGTCGGAACCATTCAAAGTGCTGGGTTCTGAGGCAGGTATTTTATACCTTAGGGTAAAAATTACCAGCTCGGTCTTGGCCGAATTTACACCTAGTCCATTTTGGTAGCGGAGACAAGAGCCCTACTTGAGGTTTGCATCTGTTAACATACCTCGAAGAGGTCGAGGTGCCCACTTCGACTGTGACACGTCTCCTGGTATACAAGCCCCATAAGATCCAATCCACATTCACCTTAAGGGCCAATAGTGCATATTCTACCGCAGTACATGTGTGCGGCATTACAAATTTCAAATTCCGTACATATAAACGTCCTTTAATTCCGATTGTACGATAATCTAGTTGTTTGTAAGCGCCGTATTTTATTCAATTAGTTTAAATTCAATTAGATTATGAAATTATCGTGATTAACGGTCGTGTTTTCTTATGGAATTTGATATTTGTAATCCGCTTTGCCAGATGGGAGCAGAGAAACAATGTAATAGCTTCTAGTAGAAATAATACATTTTGGCAAAATTTAAATATTACGTTTGAAATGTCTGCTATATTTTGTAAAATTTAGTTGGATGAGAGGTGGAAAGAAACTTACAAGCAATTTACTTTCGACTACGATTTCATAAACGAAACAAAACGTAATTTCAATGAATTTCATGAATGTTAATTGATTAAAATTAATTTGTTATTGGCTCGGACAACAACTGCAGACCATAGCAAATGCAAATGGACATATGTTTCGTATTTTGTTTTCTTGTTTCAATTTTACTTATGTTGACGATTGCTATTATGGGGTCAAATTGCAATGAATTCAAATTGTAAATCAAAATAAAAATTATGAAAGAATATATGTAAAAAATATATGTATGTAAAAAATTTTGTTAACAGATTGATATCAAGGTAATTTTGTCATTGTTACTAAATGAAACCACGTATATTCTATGTATACTTATAGTATATATGTATATGTAAATCGAATATGGTTGAAACGAACTCGGACAGACCCGCCGGTCCATTGTAACAAACTGTATGAAAACCTAGAAATACAAATATTCACTTCGAAGAAAGAGAACTAACAGCCTGTTTCTCTATCTCGAACGAAATATTTCGTTCGTGTTCTAGACGAAAGAAAGTTGATTTGGGTCCCATAATCTTGTCGCTTTAAGTCGAATGAAAACATACAATTTTGGTTTCTATATTTCGAATGTGCTCTCAGTTGGGAACAAACTTAGAGTCAGGCGAACGAAAATTTTGACTTAGAAGAACCCAATTTGAGTCGAATGTGAGTAACTGATTTTCGTTCGAGATAGAAAAACGGGCTGTAAGTGTAATTCCTAATGGATTAAAGCTAAGGAAAGTTGATCGTATGATCCAACAATTTTTGAACTCAAATTAAGTTATTGTGGGAATAAAACTCGATTATGCTTCTGTATCGCCCACCAGTCACAGTGGCTCCAAAAACATCTCCTACTTACCCAATATGTTTGTTTACGCATCTGTTCATATGAAAATGAGCCTCGCCGCTCACTGAAAAATCGTCCATAGCGTAGTGTCTGCCCACACTTTGTAAGGAAACATTTTTCATAAGAATGCGCTGCAGATTCGAACGTGTAATGAACCAATTGCGTTGACGGCTCATCCGCGATATCTTCAGCTACAGCGGCGAGATTCTCCTCGGAACGAGCACTACGAGGTCTTCCCGCTCCTCTTTTGTAGTGTTTTGTTTGTAGTGCCTTGATGGCTGGGAAATCTGCGCCGAAATTCTCGTTGCGCCAAATTCACTGAAGAATTATCCCGTAAACGAATAGTTACGAGTATTCTGAATTCCTGAGGAGTACAGGGTTCCACGGCTTGTCGACTTGTATTCTGTACCTGTTCAGTTCACAAATGTCAAAAGGAAACTGACAGATGCCACCATATGCATTGGTTTTAGCATGTTCCAATACGGAGATACAATTTGGGCCACGCTGTATTACACCTGTACTACATTTTTTGAACTAAATTTAAGGGAGTTACGAACTCAAATTTATGCAGTTTTTTTCTGAGTGTGCAAATAATAATTTTGGGAAAAAATACAACATAAAGGGCGAGTTTCACAGAATAAAATTAGGGCGAGTTTCACACTCGTCATTTAAAAGCTCAATTTAAAATCTCACAGAAAATTTTCATATTAAATGACATTTAAATGACAAACATCGGGCATTTAAAGTACATTTTAATGGAGAATTTTCAACTTGTAAATTGGCCATTATAAACGACACAAATCGGGTATTTAAATCCAGAATTTTCAACTGTGAAACTGAGCATAAGTGTTTGGCTACAGCCAGTTTGGGGAATACAGCCATTTATGCCACCAAACGGGGCCAATAATGACCTTTCCCCAAATGCAGCCTGGTTATCGGGCAATGGGTGTACATGCGACTTTGTGAAATTTGTCAGGAACTTCCTATTGGAACTTCGTTCGAATGAAGGGAGACAGAGCGGGAGTGCTGTTCAGTGGACATCTTGTGAGGTGCTCGAAAAAAGTAAATACTGTTCCCCGCGAAGTAATGCTTGGTTGGAGAGAGAAATGTCTCATTATTATCTATAAAGAGTTCGCACCCCCGGTTCGCAAAACAAAAACTCTTTGTTGGGAGTTTGTTAAAACAACCAGGCACCATTAACTGTTGCATTTCAAAAATATACACATGTGCGTTTTGAAAATGTAACTGATATAACACATTATACCAACTTGTTCTGGTAGAAATGTGGAACACATGAATAAATAGCATTTTGTAATATTAAGTAAATAAGCCCGCTCCGGCATTCCGCAGCAAATGAATAGGCTGAATAAAATGCTGGTTGACAGTCGCGAGTAAAGACAATAAACGCTGGTAATTGGCAAATAAAAAATGGGTTATTCACTGTTATCACTCAATTTTCATTGTGGCTCACACGCTCGTTCTAGCCTTAAATAATGCCACATCAGTATTCTGCTCACATCAGACATATGTGTGTATGTATGCACATATGTAGATACGTGTGGTGCCACATATAGAACTCAGCACCAGCCCAGCCCAGCCCTCACCTCCCTTCATGGAAGGTGTTTGCCATAAAATTTGCTTCGTTTCGGTTTTAAGGTACAACTAATAACAGACGGACACACACACGCACCAACACATTGTGCGCTTTCAAATGAATGCATAAGCTCCGATATCTATCGGCGGAGTTATGCTTTGGAACCGGGAACAGGAACACAACATGACGGCTGACAAAGATAACACCAAACAGTTTCGTTTTAAGTCCCTTTATCAAGCGCGTACTGGTTGTTAAAATTCAAATGAAAACATTTCGAATCATTCGCAAACCCATTCCCAGAATTCATTTTTAAACGAGTTGCAAATGTTAGGAATGGGGTGTGTTGTCGTACATAATACAGGTACATTAGGCATAAAACGAAAGGAGGACAAAATGTCGTAATTTTCACATAAAATTAAACAATTTGTGTCAACAACCACAGTAATAGCTACAAATTGCCAAAGGCCCATAACAAATGTTATTAACAGCCAGATAACCTAAGCAAAACAGAAACAAATTAAGATTTTGTTGAACTTTGTTAGCACTTTGTTGCAGGGGAAACTCTTTGTGATTTATTAGCCAATAATAGACCTCTGACTTAAGTTCAAGAAACAAAGAGATAAACTTGACTTTGAGAATTGTTCATACCTATAATGTCAGTTGAACCATATTTATAACTCCTCCACCCCCCCTTCACAGCATTGCAAATAATCAACGGAAGCGCAAACGAAACTTTTCTTTATATTAATTGTCCTACGTGAATTGTGGGAAGTGATAAAGAGAGGTTGGGGAAGTGACATACAAGTGCGTGTTTATCCCCACTTTGTTGTTTTTTTTTTTGATTCTACAGCTACATTTCACTCGGAATTCCACTGAAACAAATTTCCAACAATAAAAACAATTTCACAAAGCTATTTTTCTTATTTAACACTCAAAGGTTTTTCTTTTTTCATTTTTCTTTTTTCACAAAAATAGCTCTTTGATTTCGTTGAATATCGTTCATATAAAAAGTTATAGAAGTACAAATAAATCGCAAGACAAGTCGACTCTATTAAACGGCATAGAAAGTAAATTCCAGATACGAAAAAGTTCCACTTGAAAGCTATTAAGGCAGCATAGACGATGGATAATGGGATGTAAAAGTGCCAAAAGAAACGTTGGTGGTATGTGAGGACTGCTACGGATGGCTACAAATTCTAGGTGTTTGTTTTGAGAAATATCAAAATATTGATTTTCTGAATTCTAAGAAGACAGAAATTAGATGTCAAATCCAGTGTTGCATTCTCTAAGACCCACCTACAATGGTTAGGATAGGCTAGGATGTCATTATTAACACACTTAGTCCAATAAAAACAGTTGTGATAGCTCGGAACGTCATATTCGGTCGGTTATGAGGCGTTCAAAACATATGCGCTATGCCGATATTTCAGGTTGAGGTTGAAGAAGAGACGTACAATGATCTCTGGTGAACCAATTAGTCCTCTGCAAAAGATGTCCTAAGATCATTCAGTTCAACTGCCTGAATGTCTGTTAAATCCCACATGGAGTGAGATCCTAAATATTTTCTCCTACTCATACAAAAGGTCGTGGAGTAGCATATGAAATGTTCAATGCTTTCGTGCTCCTCTTCATCCCCACAGTTTCTGCGGTAATCATGACTTGAGATTCCAAGTCTAGACGTGTGTCTGTCTGGATATCAAGATTGGCGTACGATTCAGGTCAGTAATTGGCCATACTTGCCTGGCGATCCTCCATTTTGTGCCAACAGTCCGTATATCATTCCCATGACTGAGAGTTTATATTTTAACAACGAGCTTACAAGCCGAAAGAGGCTATATGTACACATATTTAGTGGAACAGTAAGGTAGTCCTTAATCTTGCCAGTTGATCTGGTCTATGGTTCCCTGGAATGGTCCTGTGCCATGGTACCCATATTAGGTGAACATCGAACTGCTCGGTCATTCAAAGTTGCGCGGCAGTTGTGGGCAGTTTGTGAAATCAGGAATACAGATTGTAGAGATTTTATAACAGCATGTCTGTCACAGTAGATTTTAAAACCCCAGGAGCTGATGAGGTGTTGACTCAGCCAAAGGGCAACTTTTCCCATTGCCATGACTTCTGCCTGAAAAATACTATAATGGTCTGGTAGCCTTTTTGCATGGTCCAGGCATAGTTCTTTAGAATAGACTCCAAAACCTACTTTCCCATCTAGTTTGAAGCCATCAGTGTAGAATCCTAAATACCTTCTATAACCTGGTGTACGTCCTTCTTTTGTCTTGATCCATTGCGAGGAATGTTTTAGGCGTATTGCCGACGTTGCAGCCATTTGTCTTCCCAGCAAATCTAGTGGTAAAAGGTGGAGAATAATCCCCAAACCCTCGGTAGGGGTTGTGCGAAGGGCACCCCTGATACGCACCATAGCCATTCTCTGGACTTTTTTCAAGTGGACTTAGGTAAGTGGACTTTCCAGTACCGGCCACAAAAAACAATGCAGTAGAGCAATATCGGGCAGAAAACAGCTATATATATACAATAAACTATTTTCGGGAATAGGACCCATCGTCTTCCGATGCCCCTCTTACACAAATGTAGGGCCACAGTGGCTCTACTGATCCTATCCATAGTATTTGGTTTAAAACTAAACTTTCTACCTAGAATCACACCTAGATATCTTGCACCATATTTTAGGCAAAATTTCTCTACCACATAGCGACAAGCGATGAATATATGGAACCTGGTAAAGATTAAGAACTCGTGGTTTTCTGGATTTACACCCAGATTTATATACAGCCATGATACTTAAGTGCTTGTAACACTATTTGAAAAATTATTTAGTTAAATATGTTAGACTTCTCAAATTTGTTGAAATTCCTCAAAAAAAAAAATATATAAAAAACGAAATTATACAAAGAAACAGGGAGTTAAGGCCTCTGCGCATAACGTAGAAGCCACCGCCGGGCTCAATCTTGATGCTCGTCTAACATTCGCTTGATTTTGTTATAACTCACATAAAACCGCCACGTGTGAAAACATATGAAGTAGATGCCACAATCAACTTACTGAATTATAGGTTCGCACAACCGTATTAGATCTTGTCACCACCGGCTTGGAGGTTACCACGCATTTACTGACGATTTTCAATGTTTTATTAATGATAATTATATGTATTTATTAATAATTCAAAACATGGAATTAATCCATTTTATAATCTTTAGCGAAACAAATTAATTTTACATGCTACTTCCATGGGTGATGTGTTGTGTCTGTCGATTTAGGTCTTAAACCCAACTATTCGGCAACACCTTTGACATCTACTTGTGCAATTTCAGACGTTATCTGAAAAATAAAAATTTTAACAGTAAATCCATAATTATAATATTTTTACTTAAAGAAAAATAAATGGTTTCCCATTACATCCCATGAAGGGATAGGGGAGAGCTTCTCACAATCACTGAGCTGTGCGCTTTCCAGTTTTCACTACAGTTTTACACCGATTCCAAACGATATTTTGAGAAACTTTTTCATGGCTATATACTCGACAGTGTCGCTATCACTATGCGAGGTGACCGCCGCCGAAAGAAATGTTTAAGGTGGTCAGATCAGGGTTCGAATCCAGGATCTCATGTACACGAGCGCGCACACTAACCATTGCACCACTTACCTTTTACCTTTTACTTACCTTTCTTAAATATCTCTAAAATAAAAAATAGAGTCGGCTTCGTTGCGTTATAAACAATTGGGTCGTGGAATTCAGGAAGAGTTACAGTCAAAAACGCGAATAGAAAAATGTTCCTTTTAATATCATTATTGCAAGCTAAACCCATTCTAAATTAAATTTAATGATATGCAGATTTTAGTACAAAAATATTCAATCTGAAGTATTTGTAGACATTAATATTTCAAAATATCTTCAAGACTTCCAGAATTAAAAAATGATTGATTTCAATATTTTGGGATTTTATGATTTTTAGAATTCAAGATATTACAATTTCAAAATAGAGTGATGTCAAGATTTTAATATATCGTATTGTAAGATCTTTAAAATGATTCATGAATATCAAAATAATGACTTTATTTTTAAAGATTTCAAAATAAAATAATCTATATATATAAAAGAATAACGTTACTGACTGACTGGCTCAACATCGCTCAGCCCTAACCGCTGAAGCTAGGAACTTGCAATTTGGCATGGAGGGCCATCCTCTAGAGCTGACGTCCGCTAATACGGGATTTTTGGAAATTCCTACGGGGAGGGGCAAAAAGCGGAAAAGTCTCTCCCATGGCGGCCTGCCCAAACACCTTTGGCTAAAAAGCTGAAATATTCAATATTTGTTAATTCGGATATGCCATTACTCCCTGGTATGGTACTATTTGCAGTTTAGCCCAGAAACTTGGTAAATTAGCGAGTAAACGGGGGGAAAGTTTAAAAAGTTCATAAAACTACCGATAACGAAGTATCGGGCTTTTCAGCTAGTGTTACGATAAATGTTTGACATGCTTGAATTAACTAATACGATAGTTATGCCAAAAAACGGTAGAATGTTCCCAATCAGTTGTGGTGGATATTGGAAGTAGATTTCCTTGCACCTAAAAGTATTCCGTCGTTACAAGTTGAAAATATAACTCATACCAACTCACCATGAATGAACAGTCTGGGCAAATACATAACTAAGTCGATGTAGATGCCACGAGAGGATTCGCGACTCTGTGATGTCGCTTGTTGGGAGGTGAATAAATTGCTGATGTGCTGTGAAATTCGGGGTAATTCTCAGTTTAGACGATTAACAGGTAGTCGGCAGTAGTGTTATTGATACACGACGCTGTAGTTATCATAATTTAAAAAACACAAAATATATGCTCTAGTTATTCATTTAAATGTTTGTTTTCTTCTTTTTATTTTTTAATTCACAATAATGATATCTAAAGTCGTTTTGCTGAATTGTTCATACTGGCAACGTTATTCGTGCTAAGACAGAAATATAAACAGTAATTTCAAGTGCAGCTTAATATCGCTCAGTTTTCCATATAAAATGAGTAGTAATTTAAGCAAGCGGTGTAAGTAAAACACGCCTATTATTAACGTTCATTTAGTCATGATTTAAAGATACATATGTATTTAAATATACATTTTTATACAAAGCCAATAAATCAAAAATTTTAAATTGAAGAAATTGTCGATTTCGAAAACATTTCTGCATACAATTCTTGCAATGGCGATATTGAAAAGTTCAAAGGAATGAGGCTGGGCCCCTTTAATTTCTGTCATTCACTACTTTTGGTCTTAAACTAGAAATTCATTACAATACGCCATTGCTGCATGATGTAGGGTACCATCAAATGCCCAAGAACATCGACAAATAATAATAGCACAGATTTTTTTTACTCTCTGGTGGTTTTGGTGGTTTCTAATACGAACATGCCACAAATATTCACATTGATAAACACTCAACGACAACCGTATAACTAGAACAGCCGAGGGCGTTTTGTTACGTCTATGTTCTCAACCTAGACCACAACGGTTCCTTGGCTCCCTGGTAACCACTCCATCACCATATCTCGACTTGTGTAGCACGAATATTCATTGTCTTAAACTACGACAATGGCAATTATGGAACGGCTCCCACTTGATGATAGAATCGCAAAATTGTCATCATCGTCCGTAGCAAAGAGTCTGTGTCTTGTAGACTCTTGTTAAATGCAGAAAAGGCATTTTATTTGCTGGCGTCTTCAGTACAATATTTCCGCGTTGTTGGTATTGTTATTCGTGTGTATGTGTGTGTGTCATATTAATCTCAAATAAAATCTATGGCTCATTCCTGTATTAACGAATGATTTCATTTGCTGGGATAGTGGTGTTTGCTTTCTTCCAAATTGTAACAGATACTGCAGCTGTTACGTCTGAGAGGGTTCGATTAAATTAAATATAAGAGTTCAAGTTTGGCTATGGATAACCTTGACTGAGCCTCCTATATCCAATATAACCTAGGGACGAACAATTTAATAATGTAAAAAAATGTTAGAGATTCGTGTCTTAGTTAACCTTAAAAGTAAAGACGTGGCTGGAAGCAGCCAAGACTAATTTATTTCAATCTTCATATTTTCTGCGGAAATCGCATTTAATCTAAGCGGGATGATGGGGGTCGGTGGCAGTTGGGTAGCGGAGTGTACATGAACTACTATAGTTTGAAAGATGCTACGAAGTTAAGAGGATAAGAGGATTCCTTTAATGTTGCTGTTAATTTGATTTAAATTCTTTAACTTTGTTAAACCCCGTCTAATTACTCAGCTTGTAAACGAAATGATTGTTGTTGTCGTCGTTGTGTTTTTGTAGTTGTCGTCTTTTGGTTTGTTGTACATTGGAAACAGGAAACGCCGTGAAAAATGTGGCCTCAAATAGTGACTTGGTAACTCGGATGCCGTTACTGAGTTGTTGAAGGATTTAAGAAACACTGTAGTAACCAAATATATTTAGAATATTTTGTAAGAGATAACGAGAAAGAATACAATAAACTCATATGTTACATCAAACTAATGTAATAGTTACTTCAATGCTACAACCCCAGAAGAAGTAACCGAATTTAGGGGTTCTCACACCGACATTAGATGTCATCACATCCGAATTAGAGGTTACCACCACCGCATAAGAGGTTGTAACAACCGATTAGAGGTTTATTCAGCAGCATTTCAGTTAGCGGGGACTACATTCAGTCGTGGGAACCTCAATTCGGTTGTGGCAACTACAATTCAGCCGAGTCTAGGGTTGGTACAACTTCTTTTCAAGCAATTAGTTCTGTGTGTGTAGAAGCATGTTCGTTGGTATATCCGATGATTTTGTCGTTGCTGCAACGCAACTTGTTATAAAATACTATTTTACTCTTTGTCGTCCCTTTGCTGCATCAACTCAAATTTCATTGATGCATCGAAGCAAGTGGTAAGGACCAATTTTTGAATGGATAATTATATTTGAGCCTAGATCAAACATAATTTAAACGTTGAATTAATTTGTTAGGTTTATTTATGATTGCTGTTTAACAGCCAAATTTGGCCATTTAAAGTGGCCATTGAAGTCACATAAAACAGAAGTAAGAAGAAGAACAAAGCTTCTTTAATTGTAAATGTGATAAATTGAAATTATCATCTTACTTGAAATACTAATATATTTATATCAATTTAGTCATTCTGAAATTAGAATTGCATTCCTTATTACTTTAAATTTTATTTACTTACTGTTGCTGTGAAAATGGACAAAGAACTGAAGAACTTGTCTCGTATTTAAAATCAGATGAAATATGAATCAAAATCAACTGATTACGTATTTAAACAACCACTTAAAATTGATCCTAACTGTGTGAGATTTAAACTAGTGAACAACAATATATATTTTTTGTAAACAGTATATTTTTTTGAGTGCTACCTAAACAAACAAGCGGAAACTAATTCACAATAGAGTTTGTTTGCGTATATTCTTATGAGAGATCCCGAAATAGCGCTGACGCAAACTTTGAACATATCGCCAAAAAAGTGAGCGCACCAAAAGGCTAATAAAACCACATTTAAACAAAATAAAAAAGTTGAAAGAAAATAAAGAAGTGTAATCAGCATAAACAAAACATTTAATATACGTAACTATTTTGTTATTTTATTGAGGAAATAAATTATTTTGATTTTGAGCGTATTTCGGGATAGCGAGCAAAAAAACAAAATGGCTTGTAATTTTTTGTGTATGAAATTACGGTTTCCGTCCTTGTTTAGTTAGAGTCCTTAGTTATTATGGGATTTGTTCGTGATACAATAATAATTGTAGCCATAATAGCACAGCTGATTTGAACATTTATCTTGGTTAAGACGAATTTTGTTAGTTTTTGTTTACGTCAGCTCATGCGTTTGTTGTTTAAAAAATTTCAAATAATTGGAATTATGATTTGAACGAAACAATTCAAATCAAAAGTGTGTCCTAGATTCGTTTGTGAAAAATGAACCATAGAGTAATAAATATGTTTTGTATGTAGAGTATTTTATTCGCTCATTACATTTTGCGTCATCAGTGTGGTTGTAAGGAAATCTTCAATAATACCAGATAGAGCCATAAGTACCAAACATCCAACAAGGCAACGACAACGCCAACGTCATAAAATAGTTGTGTTAAATACAACACAAGTGTATACCAACAATAAAAATCAACAAAAGATTCAAAACGCATTTAAATTTCACAGTTCTCCAACAAAACAACATGAAAAAGTTAAGTCCAAAGTTCCTGTAACTTCACCTGGTGTAAGTCAATTTGCGTCCAACATGTTTGCTTGGCATCAGACCCACGACGAATAGTGTAAAATGAAACGTCAGATGAGCGAATAAAATACTATATACTAAATTTTTCTTTCTATGAAATAAACCAGTGATGAGATTTTTTTAATTTGCATTGGCTTTTAATTTTCATTACTTTATCTAATGTATAGATTAACATACTAGAGATCCACCAACTCGCTCTTGATTTTTTTGACTGAAGGGAACTGAACGTCTGGAAGTTGCAAGTTTTAACGTCAAGAGATGAATGCTGTCGCTGCGGTTTGAAAAACTTCGCAGAAGTTATTGGTGTGAATGTGCAAGTTGTGTAAAAATATGAACATAGTGAATGCATAGTGAATAACTCGGAAACTGAGCGAAATTGAATCCGGCAGCTCTTGGCACGCGAGTCAGTGTTTGCCTTGGGATCGGCTCGCTCGCGTGTTAATACGAACCCTGATATTCATGTCATATCCTTCCCAAGTAGTCTCCGAGTCCAAGTTGAAACTAATGCCCTTAACATAAACTCGTAATAATATCTACATTGTCGTCCTGACAATTGACCCTTCACACACAAAATGTATGAACGCGTTCAATTGTTTATTCCTAATTTCATCAAGTTAAGTAATCTGGATTAATATTGATGGAAAACTGGAATCTTCAATGAAGCTATTTTAATAAAAAGGACACATGCAAATATATGGCCAGTTAGTATGAAATTATTCCAATGAATAGAAGTGAGTCCTTTTTTGTTTTGACTAATAAAATTTCCTCGTTCTTCTACTTGAAATTACTCAACTATTTAGTACAATTTTCATTAAGTCAGTTGTTCAATTTGTCCCTAATAGTCTATCAGTACAATCATCCCTGTATCTGGTTAACGAATAACTAAGAGCATTTGAGTCTGGCACTTTGTATGTGTGAAAAAGTTGAAATTGTTGAGTTTTGTTTGGAAAAAAAAACGAAAAATTGTTTTTCCTGTATCGGTTGATTGACAGTTGTATGGGATTTGTTCGCTTGTGAGTATTATTAGTTTATCACTGATTGTGAAAAAGTTTTCTCTCTCTCTCTCTTTCGTTAAACATTTAAACTGTTTTTAATTAAAGTTTTCCAAAAGCTAATTAAAACCCATTTATTGGTTGCTTCAAATGACTGAATAAATGACTAACTGAAAACTGTGTCTTAGAATCCTTTGTATTTGTTTTTTTGTTAAAGGGGATTTTAAACACTTTATTTGGGAATTTAAGCTGTTTGTTATCATAAATTAAATTTTCAACGTTAATTGTTTATGAGTTAGCAGAAGTAGGGGTTGTTTTAGGGGTGGTAAGATTTGAAGGGAAATTACGTGTACGTTCACTTAAAATTTTCAGAATTACATTAAATCTCGTGGGGTTACAGGGGTATTGGGTAATGTTGGCCAACACTTCGGGTCTACTAAAACCCAAATTGCTATAGATATTACCTTAACATAAAAGACTAGGCGCTTAATACAAATTACCATTTCCTAAAATTGTATATACCGGCAATACCGTCTTCAGTTAAGAAACAACTTAAGCGAAGAATTGAAAGATATAGGCATTTATTATTTAAACGAACAAATTGTTTGCCTTTATAGCGTGAGAGTTACTTAAATTCTTACATCCAAGAGGTAACAACGCAATGACGATTTTGTCTCTCCTAAGAACTCTATGTCAACCAGCCTCTTGTCCTTCCTGTTGAAATTATTGGAGAGAATGAATGACTCGCATATTATAAAACGAATTAACCCACAATACTTGAGTGACGACCAGCGAGCCTACCTCAAAGGGAAACCTGCAGAATGTTGCGGGTTATGTTTACGAGGAGCTCAATTTAACTTTCAACAACATAGCTTTCAAAATTTTGACGTCTAGAGCCATTTGGGACTCTCTGAAACCCGAATGCGAGCCATCGCTTCTTGTCAGATTGTTTGATAATATGCTTAGAGATTGTATTATCAGTTCAATACTGGGTATGAGCTCTGATAGGTATCTGATAACTCGGGGCATACAACAGGGTACAGTGCTATACCTAGGATTGCCAGATGCTGAATGCGAAAGGAGTCGAGATAAACATGACATTATTTGAGGCTTTAGTTTTTTTTAAATCAATACATTGAAGATTGAACAAGCCTGGATTATAAATGGATGACAATAGTAAATTGCTTTTAACTATTTATTAGTTTCTTCGATCCAAATTAGTTGTGTGCACTAAATCATTAAATCAGGGGACGGGCCTCTCATTTCAAAATATTATTATTCCTTGCTTACGTTAGTTCCAACAATGTTTTGTTCTTTATGTCCAATATATCTATTGGATGTTTTCGAATTATGTACTCGTTTCAGATCGGTTTTATATAAACGGGTTTGGATAAGTTCTTTAACTTTGACATTTTTTTCTATACGAACACGCAGAGATAACGTCCCCAGTAACATATTGCAGGAACCATGTACATGTTTGCAAGTATTATTTTCATGAATTAAATATCTGCTGCGTTTTTATATCTTTGTTGTCTGACTTGATTTTGTTTTCAGCAGTTTTCAACAAACGAAGACATATTTGGGTCACAAAAACATATATCATAACCTATTAATCATTGTGTCGCCAACATGTAATATTGAATAGCAAACACCATGTGTTTGGACACAAGTATACTATATTTGCGACAGATATATTTGCAACCAAAGAACAGAAAAGATCGATTTTTCAGCATGAGTACTGAGGAATACTGAGGAACGAATGAAGATTGAATGTTCTCAATGCCCCTCGAAATTCGATTAGTAGACTTTGAAAATTGTGTCCAAAGATGAGTTAACTCCTTCACTCTCTTGTTAACTGATCTTCACAGACTTCGCAAAAATGGAACCAGATACGGCAGCTGGGATCTTCAACTGGGACCTTCAACTCAGTTTATCACTGGGATAGGATGATAACTGCAGTGTATTCCAAGCGAAAATACTGGCAATTATAAGGGTAGTACAGGTGATGATGAACTATACCCATCTGACGAAGATTGTGTATGCGTTGATAGTAAGCCGGCACTCAATGCAATCAGGTCGAACTTCTGATAATCAAAACTATTTATGGAATGCTAACCGGTTTTGAATTCGTCCCCTACAACCTGAGGCTGTGCAGTGTTCAAGGTCATAGTGATGTTCTAGGGTACGTAGCAGCGAACTCTCTTGCTAGAAAGGTCTGCGCTAGCTATAGGTTACTAGTCAGAGCTGGTATGCTTTTTGGTTTGGTTGATTGATGGATGCGTGATAGGATCAACGCCGACAATGGGCTCGAGAAGGACTGAATTGCTACTGCAACATGATAAGACTGGCTTGTGGCTTCCCATGCATTATTAATGGATTATTAATGGAAACAAATTCTGCTTTACCTTTAAATTCGGTTGTGACAACCTCTAATTCGATTTGATACCCTCTATTGTGGACAACCTCTAAATTTATCTGTGGGTTCAGAGATTGCGTCTTTCCTTATGAAACCCATACCATTTGGACGCATACTACGACAATGATTGCCACAAATTTACTTCGGGCGTAGCGAGAGCCGGTTGGCTAGTTTAGTAGCCAGCCATCCTAGTGTTAAAAACACAATTGTTAAAATACATATTTCAATTTTTTTCAAACTCCATCTTTCCGAAGAACTTTCCATATGCAAATGTTCCTTTTTGACAGTCATTCGCAAGAGTATTTTGCCAAAAACTTGCAGACAAAATCTCTAAAAGTTTAACTATTAGTTTTTTTATTACACTAAATGTTCTTTGGGTAAAATCTATGAAATTTTTACACATTCTGCTGCTGTTGAATGGTGAATACGTGTCTGACATATCAAAATCAAATCAAAGTTTTGGATGTTGAAAAGAAAAGCAGTTGATTGACCTTTAACTTATTTCAAATCGATACATAATATTGAGCAAAATCATTCGGTATTAAATAAAGGGATTGACCTTTTGGTTTCTAGGAGCAACATTCAAGTATCGTAAAATCAGTTTTAATCTTAGGCATTTACACTCCGTTCTATATAGATAGTGTCATTAAAAAATTTAGATTTTAAGGACCATATTGAAAAAGTGAGGTGGTAAAGAAATTTAAAAAATTCTCATACTTTATTATTCCTCAATGTTTTTTCCTTATTGATTTCATTTTACAAAAATTGAGCTTTAAAAGCTCCCTTGCCAAAGGGTTTTGCAGCATTCGTTTCCAAATAGTATACTCCTTTCTCGTCCTGCTGGTGAAAATCTCCCATCCTTTGACTTAACCATCTGCAGTAATCCGCACCCAAGTACTCGATACCAGAACATTTCAATACCAACAACTCTTGATTTTCAACTGGCAACCACATTTCGGGTATTAATTCATAAGCTCTGGCATGAGAACACTGCGTATCATTGTCACTGCAACCGGGTTGTATTTTACCTCCATTGGGATAGTAATCAACATGACCACAAGGTGTGAGAAACCCGGAGTGGCCTGCATTTGTATGAACAACTTCGACAAAATCGGCATCATCCGCTGACAAGCGCTCGTTAGCCGGAGTGGAGTCATTGAAGAGTATACCAGCAGGGTCTAAGGCAGTTATACGATTTGCCTTTTCGCCACATCGTTCTGAAACTTGTTGACCAACAAGACCACCAATTTGGCCACCCAAACTGAAGCCCACTACATGTAAAAGCCTTAGATCCATATCGAAATTGTACTGTAGTAAAACAATTAGATCCGCTATTGATTCGGCAATATGGGGAGCCAATGCAAAGGACGCTTCATAATCTTCTGCATCAACTAAAGCACTATAATCCACTATAATCACATTGCCATCTTCCAGATGCAATTTGGTATCTCTAATAATAGAATATTCTTCGGCATATTGATTGCCCAGCATATTATGAATTGCCAAGCTGGAAAAGATATTAAATTTTAAATCAATTAAGAAATTCACTACTAAGTGTAAAGTGGTGTGTACTGATATTGTTCACACTTGCAGATTTCGTTGTAATTTGTAGGGATTATATCTTTTTCCCCCAAAGCAGTTTCCACTACAGCAAAATAGTTGAAATGCAAAACAATGTAACTACAATTTTAACTTTTTTCTAGGAAATGAAAAAACACTTATAAACTGGAAAAGAACACAGTTTTGGCAAGTAATATTCAAAAATATGGCTGCCAAAACTATGCGATTTGACCCCTTGTAAGAATTTCCTCTTGTTCTGTAAAAATAATGCAAATTGTAGTTACGTTGCTTTGCATTTTAGCTAATATTACTATTTTTTAAATATTTCTTAGTTTAGGTTTGAGAATGTAAATGATTTTCTGATCAAATGCCCTTCTTTAAAAAAGACGGTGACACTAAGTGGGTTACAATACAATAACACTGTATTAACACCTCGAATTAAGTCCTGTAAATTGTAACAAAATCTGCATCGATCTGCGAACTACCTCAGTTTTTACTTACGTTGTAGGTTTGGCAGGATTAATAATATTCCTTACAACCGACTCCACATCTGTTTCCAACGCTTCGGGTACTTCAGGATTTTGTCTAGTATAAACGTAGAATTCCACCTTACCATTGACCCTGCCTTTATATTCTTTGGGCTGACCTTTAGTGGCTATGGCAAAGATCAAACAAACTATTAGGAGCTCCTTAAAACCTCTCATGATTCCAGTATAGCTATTGACAGACTAAGTAAATGGTTACTTCTTCGTCTGCCTTGAGGTGGCAATCACATTTTCTAGTTATTTTACTTAGGTAGACAAGATAAGATTATCGAAGGGGACGAGTCGTTAAATTTTTTATATTTGTCATGATTTAATATTTGATTAATTTAATTTATTTACAAGCGACAAACGTTCTATACTATTTATAAGGGCACAATAAATTAGAAGTTTGAATGGAGGCTACTCTATTTGTGGCTTCTTAGAAGTAATGAAATAATGCGAATAATGCAAAATATAAAATGTTTTGCTTTCTATCGGCAGCCTAAGGGTACGAAAAATATAAAATGATGTTCAACAAAAGACGTACATATATCATCTTTCTTTAGTAAGACGTGTTTTTTAGACCTGCAATTTATATATTTTTTTTATTTTTATCCTTTTTAAATAAAGAGAGTGACAGTAGTTATCTTTATTGACAAAAAGTTAACATTCACTATTCCTCTGTTGTCAATAACAAAGTATTTTTTATACTCGGCGATATATGTATATTGTTACGCGTTTAAAATCAGATTGTTTTGAAATTCTTTTCAGCTGACTATTTATATCAGTTATAACTCGTCAGTCGTTTCCAGAACCATCTCGGGCGCTATCTGTTCACGATTATTCCAGCGACTATTTATATAAATTATAACTCCTCAGCCGTTACCAGAACCATCTTGGACGCTATCTGTTCACGATTATTTCAGAGAATTTCGCAGCCACATAATCTTTACTGAGAGATCACATAGTAGCGCCATTTAGATTCGCGAATAGCGAATTCATCAACCTTCCGTGGTGAGATCATATGCAGTGTTACCAGTGTCGCACTTTTAGCACATTTTTAGCTCTTTTTTTGGTTGCTGCTCCTTTTTTTTGGAAAAAGGTTTTTAGCAATTTTTTTAAATTATTGCACTTTTTTACGTTAACAACTTGTGACCTAAATAAACACTTTTTAATGTAAAGGTAATATTTTATAATTATAATATATACTTTATTAATATTAATATTAATACTCTGTGTGTTCATTGAAAATATTTTGTCGTGGCAAATTGTGTTGAATTTACTCTGTGTGAAATAGAAAATCAAAATATTGGCAGCTGAAAGGTTATGTGTGTAGTCATATATCAAATGAAGAGTAGTAGACGTAAGGTATGCTCTTATTGTTTTATATAACCTATAATTGTATTTATTGATTTTCTGACTTTTGCCCAAAATTGTTCAGTCAAGTGCTAGAGTAATTGAATCAATTAAAAAGTAATTGGATCGGATCTATGTGTTTAAATAAAGTTGTAATTGATATTTTTCCGATATAAAGGACGATTGTTGTAGATATAAATTTAGTACATAGGGAGACCCATGAGGGGTAAAGTCTTCGTAAAACGAAGGTGAAGTGCGAGGAGTGAAGCCCTCCTAAAGTTCTCAAAAGAACAAATTGGATCAGTTCTTAGATGAATTAGTGGGATGGGAAATGCTTTCATATTAACTTTGTGTCGAAGCGATAACCGACCACTACTTCAAACCGGAGCCGACTACTTATACAATAACTAATATAACCTAGTTAAGAATTGCTAAAGTGATGTGTAAAATGGTTCACATCGAAACTCTCATTTTGCCGCAAACCGGTGTGTTATCTTCTGCCATTGAGTGGAAATAGAAAGTGTCGAGAGAGTGTATTATTTGTGGGCGGGATTGATAAGTGTTTGTACTAATGTACTATTGGTGGCTGTCGTATGAAAAGGTTATTTGTGAATAAAGTTATGTTTTAAAATTTCTGAATAAAATAAATTATCTTATCATATTTATCATTATCAATTATACTGTACTTTTCCATTTACGGACGAATAGTGTCGCCACGTTATTATGACCGTCCTAGGGTTAAAATGTGCCATCCTTAGTGCAAAAGTTAAAACAAGACATATTTTCCTTAGAAACTGAAATACATTGTATGCAAATTATTTACGAAATTCACCATTTAATTGGCTATAAAAATGTAAATAATTTTTTTTTGACGGCAAAGGCTATACTAATTACAGAAATAAAACAATGTTAATTTTAAAATTGCAAAAATTACAAATTGAATTCAATTCACGTGAATTACGTGGCGAATGATAATTTTGTAATGCTGTTTGTTAATACAGTTTCCATAAAAAACATGGGGAAAATCAGTTGCCTGAAAGATTCAACTATGAATTGAAATTAATACTAATCATATACGAGTATCTTTTTTTAATTACAATCGCTACAAAATTGTTATATTCATTTGTCAAATTTAATTATTTACAACTTGAAAGTTTTGACAAGAAATGCATTTGAGTTTATCCAAAGCGTAATTACACGTATTCGTAACGTAACTCATTCATACGTGAGGGTGATTGTTAACGTTGATTGTTAGCAAACAAACTTTTGCTATTGTTGGGCAATTTTTTTCATTTGCCAGTTTATTATTCTTTGAGTGTAAGAAGCTGCAAAGATTAACTTGAAGTCGGGTATATTCTTTCGCAATATACATGGTCGGAAACCATTGAAAGTCGTTGTTAAAGAGTATAAAAATTTGTGGGGACATTTTAATTGTGGTTTCTATTTCTATTTCGTTAGTGTGTTAATTTCCTTTTTGTATTGATTACCTCTCTCTCCAGTCTGCGCACAAATATATGGTGTTTTTTTCAATATCCTCTAAGGGTTATACAGGATTTTTAAGGAGTGACGCTATGAATAAAATAACACTACGAAATTGGAAATATCTAAAGGTGTGAACTGCAAAATCATATAGCTAAGTCAGTCAACGCGCACAGCGACATTTTGTGGCTAAGTGTTATACTGTCAACAGATTTTCTGTAGTACAACTTATATTACATTTTGCAGTTGTGCTGTACATTAGAGAATAAAATGTTAAGATAATTTTTAAAACAATTTTTTGGTCATCTTTAGAGCGATTTACAAACATTTTGATATTTCGTTTAAGGGAAAAACCTAAAAAATTCGTTTCGCCTTGAAATTAATATCACTTATACGAGTACGACACTCTTTCTTATGGAGAGAATTAATTAATACTTCATCTTTTCCCTTGCGGGAATTTTATTATTCGGTCTGAATTAATTAATGTTTATACGTTTGTCTCATTTAAAACTTCTTTCATACTTTAAACTTGGTTTTGTAATACCAGTTAACAAACGTTACAATGTATTTGATACTGTGTATCATAAAGCCATTAACTTATATATATATTTTATGCCTTTAGTATTGAAGTTAAGTGAGAGATTTTTTATAAGCTCTATTTTAAAGTGTAGTATACAGAGGTTGTAGCTGCTTATTTTTTTCCTCTCTTAGCAATAGGCCGTAGCCATTTGGATTATAAATGGAAATCAATTCGCAATAACGAACTACAAAGACTGAATTGCATGAAAGCACGCAAAACTGTAGAACTTTGAACAGTTTGTGAAAAAATTTCAAATTGAGTTTGTATGCAAAAACTCGCATAGTTATTCACATGAGCCACACCATCACGTCTATTATCTGCAGATTTACATCCACTAAAAAAGAGTAAGAGCTATTTGAAAACTGTTATATGCCAGTTGTTGTTTTCCTTTGTATCTGATATGTATGTAGCTCCTTTTTGGACAGAGACAATTGTTTAGTACGTCACAATGGCAATGCGAGTCGAGAGGCACAAATGACAGATGACAGTTGACGTTGTCGGTGCCGTCATAGTCATCCCCGTCATGTTTGAATGGAACTGAGAAGTGGGAAAAAATAAAAAATTAGCTTTGTTAGACAGACGACGGATTAAACACAGCAGTGGAAACGCTATAGTTGAATGCAATGAATCAAAAGAAATAGCAAATGGTGGCAATGGAATAGAAGGCGACGGGGAAAAGATAGAGTAACGGCTAAAATACTTAAAATATTTGAGTAATTATTAAATTCAAATAATCCTTGGACTACGCTACAGTTTGCTGTTACTAAAAATCCAAACATGACCCCCGGTGGTGCAATTGTTAGTGGCCGCTGCTCTTGGTAATGAGAATGGGGCCTTCAGTTCTTGCTCTAACCCCCAAACATTTATTTTGACGATGGTGACACTATGTAGTAATTATCTATGAAAACGCTTCTCAACAAACCGTTTGGAATCGGTATAAAACTATAGGTCTCAATCAGTGAGTGTAAAAGTAGGAAGCGCACAACTCTCTAACTGTGAGAAGCTCTCCAAATGTTACTCTTTAGTACAAAGCTGCGTTGTTGCCGAAAAGTACAGTTTAACATTTCTACACGTTCTCACTAGAGGCGAAATTAAATGTAATATATCATGAATTTGCTTCTTAAATTGAAACAATCTAACGAACTCTCGTATCCCAACCATTTCTTTTACAATTTAAAACAACGCTAAAATCATGCAAAGATTTTGCAATATACACCAGAGCCTAAAATTATGCTATTTATTTTCGATAATGTTTTGATTCACTTTGTACAAAATTTATGTATCCTTTTCATTTTCCACTCACAACATAAATATTTTGAAAACCTTTTATAATTTGCATAAAATATTTATGCCAATACTGTCGTTAGCAATTTACACTGCCATCAACACTTGATACTATCAAATGATATTAAATATATCACACAAACGACACCGAAATGGGAAACCACTTTCACGCTATATGATTTGGGTATTCAAGCAAGATTTGCTAAGTAGGTATACTTTTGGATGTCTTTATTTGGGTTATTTTATGCACAGCCTTGTCTTGAAAATAACAAGAAAACTTTGTTGTCTAGTCGTTGTGAAATATACAAAATCCTTAAGAAGTCTTAAGGATTAGGGCATAGAATAACACATACTATAGAAGAACTTATTCTCTCATCTGACGTTTCATTTCACACTCTCTCGGTAGGTCTGTGGAAATGAGAGCAAATTAAATTTAAAATTTACATACACCAGGTGGAGTTACAAAATATGTTCACTTAACTATTTCCTGTCGTTTTGGTGTAGAACTGAAAAATTTAAATGTATTTTGCACTTTTTTGTTGACTTTTAACGTTGGTATTCATTTGTATTGTATTTAACACAACTAGTTTGCCACAAAAACACGAAATTCGGGTGTAGTTCCTTTGCGGATCGCTGTATACTATTGCCACCATCTGGTATTATTGAACCCATATTTTCCACCCTCCACTGTGTAATTTCCATCGTACCTATGACGTTTAATTTATTGAGCGAATAAAACCTTCTACGTATGTGTTATTCTATGGATTAGGGGCATTAAGAGCATAAACTGAGGTCTATGTATTGTTACAATATAGGCTTTACATGTTTAGCTTAACATATACATACATATGTCAGAATAACATCGGTATGTCGACGAAGTTTGTGGTGGGAAATGCAACCTGATTGTCTTATAATAATTGCACCTAAAAGTATGCCGTCGTTGCAAGGTGAAATCCTACATCATACCAAGACGAAGCTTCCGATATCACGGGTTGGGAGTTGAACTCGTATAAATGGCTGATGTATGGTGGAATTGAGTCAGTGGAATCAGGGTTTTTTATTTCCTTTCCCAAGAAAATTAAAAAATAATGTGCAAAAGTAATTTGTAATGAAGTAAATGGGCTGGCCGTAGACATTTAAATTGTCAAGAAAGAAAAATTGTAACTCTAGAATTGGCTTTGGATGCTAGAGAGAAGATAAACCGTAGAATAAGAACTGATATTTGCATTATGACTTTGGGCAATAAATAATTTAAAGCAAAAAAGGAATTGAGGTCAGTAACATCTCAACTGGGCAAAGGTACACATCGTGGGCAATAGCGTTATTGAGTCCAGATTTATTGTAAAGTGTTAAGTTTGTAAAATAAATTAACACTGTTGTACTTATCGTAATTTAAAAATAACATTGTTTGTATTAACAGCGAATAGGACAATTAGAAAATTGGTAACAGTATATATGTACACGCTGAAAAATCGGTATTTTGTTGTTGTTGTTTGCATGCAAGAATAACGTGTTTGTAGATTGTCGCAAATATAGTATACTTGTGTCCAAACATATTGTGCTTGCTATTCAATATTACATAATAGTATAATAATATTCGGCCTTATTCCCGTTGTCGTCGTCGACGTCGTCATCAGATTTTTGTCAACTTTAGAACGTTATAAATGTATTGTCACATCGACAACAACAAAGTTTTTGATGTCTATGATCCAAAAACAACCCTCTTAAAACATTATGCAAAATTTTTTTGTCCAAATGCCTTCAAGTCGCCAATAAAAATGGTGTCGATATTGTATTGATGTCGACGACGACAACGGGAATAAGGCGATTATAATATTATAATTGATGTAATATATTTTTCTGTGACCCAAATGTGGCCTTTTTTTTTGAAAAGTGCTAAAAATAGAAACGGGACAAATAACAAAGAATCAAAAAGCAGCAGATCTTCAATTCATGAAAGCAATGCTTGCAAATATATACACGTTTCCTGCAATATGTTGCTGGGGCAGTGTGTTTTCAGCGTGTATATATTACTTAACTTAGTTAGATTAATTTGACGACATTGTGAACTTCTTTAAACTTTGTACATTTATTAAGTCACATGTGTTACTAATTTATTGCTAACGTACTATGTGTTAACCCTAATTTTGTGGCAATAAACTTAAAACGCCATCATGACATTGGCTTTCAATTGTAACATAAATACAATTTTCTGCTGCTGACCCTCTTCCTACTATTGTCCCTGCTCATTCTTGAGTTTGCCTGTTATTCACTTTGTTCTAAAGATAATGGTTCAATTGATTATTTGAAATACAGAACGAAAGTATAAATAGGGGAGAATTCAATATTATATAAAAAATAGTAATATAAAGAGAACATTATAATATAGTGTGAGGAAATGACATCAACACACGCACGAGATCGTTAAAGAGACACATGAAATACATGTTTCCTGGCAACAGCAATCGGCATCATATTAAAGTTAAACAGAGTTATTGTTTGACACTTGAATAAATAGGGAAATTGTAAAGCTTAAGTAAAGTAAAGTATAGTTAGTTGAACTATTTATTGGATAGCACCAGGAAAGCAGCTTTAAAATCCTATTTGGTCAATATTTAAAAATCCAAGTTACTTAACTTTCACCTGGTGCTTATAAAATATTTATCATCTCCTCATTAATTTAGAATTTGTTCGAATAACTGATTTAAAAATGACACTTTCAAATCCATATTATAAAATTGTAATCTTCAACGATTTTCAGTATTTAAACTAATTAACATTTAGATTAATTAAAATGTTCTTCTTCAGAATTTAATTTCGCAATATCTCTTGAACTATAACTGAATTAGCAATAATAATTTCATCTGTGTAATCTGTGTAGGCCATGTTCACAATTTGTTTAAATTGAAGCCATAATATTTTTTTCATTGATTCGAAACTATTCGAAACTGTCCAAAAGACTCCCCAAATAATTATTTGCAAACTTTATTGTTTTAGAACTTGTTTGTGTACATAATTTGTCGAATACCTAAAGCTGATTCAGAAGAAGTCTTACATGTGTTTAGATCAGGGAATTTAAGCGTTTAAAAGTCGCCGGTATCATCGCCATTATTTAATTCGCCAAATTATTAACATTGCAATAACCCAATGTTTCGAACCCGTTTCGTGTCCGTAGAAATCAAAAAAAGCGAAATGTGTATTCTCGAACCCGTTTCGAACCCATTACCAGTCCGTAAAAATATAAAAAGCGAATCAGTGAAATTGCGATTTGGCGTCATTTGAGCCCCATATTGAGCAAAAAATAATATTTTTTTTGCAAAGTACTTGGAATCGAAACTGCCGGCAGTGTACCACAAGTGTACTAGTAAAAAATTGTTTACGTTCCTGGAATCAGTTCTTCAATACCTATATTTTGAGATCCACCCTCCAAAAAATATTTTCAGGACACCCTACTGTACAACCAGCCATACGCTCCAATATAGTAACCGCCGACACAACGACGTAAACTTCCCTGTACAAGACGAATGGGCAAACATAAACGGGAGACAGGCACAACCAGAAAAAATAATCTCTCATCTTCGAAAATATCAAAGTGAACGTACACGTGTGTTTAAAAATCTATACTTATACACTCACACCCATGGATGTGAACGAATATTCACAGTCATCGCATATAAAAGCGAAATGCAAAAATAACACACATTACAGTTTTACTTCTGTCGAGTTTCATCATGACACACGGCTAATTTTCTATTTATAAATCTCATACTTACAATTAGAAGAGAAGACATTAGAGATTTCAGTTAATTCATATGTCTTTGAATATGCACTAAATAATGTGTGAAATACCAAAAATATGATCTAGTAGCCAATATACATATATTTCTGGTGTATCATGGTACCCGAATATTTTTATAACGATAATGCAAAAGGCTTCAGCATTACTCAGTAAGGATATACAATTGAAAGATGCAGAATTCTCATCTTTGGCAGCTCCTAATGAAATGTTTTCCACGATGTCATTGTAAGACATTTTCACGCACTATCTGTCTATTTTAGTGAAGTTTCCTTCATGTTGTTTTAAAAGAAAAAACTAGAAGGACACTCACTTAATTCTCAGTGAAATCATATAAGTCTTTAACTCATTTTATCTATTACAGATCTATTTTTGCAATACTAGAATTTCTAAAGTAGATTTTTTGTTAATTTTGTTACATAGTGCAATGAACTAATTTTATATTATTATTACTTATACGCTCTGAGTCACATACTGTAATCAAAATTAAGCATACGCTGCATTGTGCCCAACACAAATTGTATTAAACGTCAGCTATTGTTATGAAAATAAACAAATTTGTATTTTATACTCGTACAATCTTTTCTTTACAACATTTCCAAATAAAAGCTGGTTTTGAATATCTACTACTTAATCTGGTGATATCTTTTTTATATATACTTATATGTATGTATTTTTACGATTATTAAAAGCGATTTGATAATACCCCTCGACAATGCCATCAGTTATAATGGAAGGCAACAAAGTTGATTGCATGCTATTGATCAACAAACGGCGATGACGTCCGCAACGTCATTGCAAATATGTTAGTCATCGATAGAAAAATATTAAGTATAATAAATCTCATTGTGCAAAAAATGAAATCTCTGTAAATTCAACCCAGATATCTAATGCTACGCCCAAACACCCATATTCCCCAGGACAGACAAACTGAGTGATTTTACTTCATGCACTTTTCCAATGGGGACATATAACATACATATGTACATCCAAGCATACAGTTCTATATACATATGAACATACGTGTGAGAGAAAAAAACTCATATTGAAGTTATTTGAAATGTTGAAAAGCGAAGAAAAGCTATGTGCGTCCAACTGATATATGTAGTAGATTCATACTTTTGACAATATTGACACTTTGGCGTTAATATTGCAATGGGTCCTTTACACACATACAACCACTAAGAATCGATTTCCTATTTCTTTATACATATATTTATTAATATGGAATGTACGTAAGTAAACAATATCTACGATAACATTGAAAAAAAAGAATTGCACAAATAAATAGGAATTTATTATTAGGACATTCTTTCAAACTACTATAAAAACTAAACCTTAAAAATATGACGTCTCGCTTTGCATCGTCCACGCAAATACTTTCTACACAAACCGTTCTTGCTTCCCAAAAAAAAGGCAGGGAACTGGTGATGATATAGATGATTTGGTGCTTGAGCGCAATCAAAAAATAAACGCACTGCGGGCTATAGACTTGAAAAATGTCTCTATCAAACACACACATACATTATTTTTCCTTATACAGAGCAGTCTCATTTTTAGAAATTTTTGTTGGCATCAACCATCGCTTATCATGAAAAATTCCCCTTAAAATCTATGGCAAACTGTGTATGACATGACTTTTTTAGCCTCAACAATTTTCCTTTATGGTGCAGTAAATTCCTATGGATGGCAGATGTATCCGCCTAATGTTACACTTGTTTTTGCATAAGGATATAATAAATATGTTGCACATAACGAATAAGAGGAAGAACTAAGCTGTTATCAAACAACTTGAGTTTTCATAATAAAAGCTTAAAATCAGAGACGTATTAAGTTGTGATTTAAGCGGCTAAAAGTTGTTAGTTGCTGTTGAGATACAAGGTCGGTTATGGAAACCTCATAGCGTATGACCTCTTTAAGTTATCGAGATCTCATGGCGTATGATTGCTTTGAATTAGATGACAAATAAAACAGTTAAGAGATTGTTCTACGTAAATAAATTTATGGAAATGTTGGACAGCATAATATGAATGCGTTTTATTGTATAATTCTTATGCTTTAAATGCCTAAATCACTTTTGAATAACACTCAGGGGATTCGCCGTTAAAACTGCAGTATCTTGTACAGTATGAGGTCATATATTTCAGAAGAACACTTTCCATGGAAATATCGATAGAACCACGATACACAGCCTACATTTCAACGATGTTACATTGAGACAACAGTTGTCTATCCGGATATCAACTATTAGCATCATCGTTCTCTCTTGTACACGGCGTAGATGATCCAAGGTATTGGATCTTTATTGGCACCAGCTCTCATATGAGAGTTATACTCCATTGCCGGCCGGATGAACGTGATGTAGATATTAAGAAGGTCACACCTCTTTGAAAGAACCTCTTTAAAAAAAACTCGACCACTCAGAAACCAAATGTTCGCAGTGAGTCGCAAGAAATTACTACTCAAGCCAAGAGCAATAATCTTGGATATGAGTGTATCGGGCCAGACTCGATCACATTTTATAGAAATATCCAGAGCCATACGCTCACCTGGTCTATGTATGCACCAACCCCGCTATTCCGAGAGGAACGCCATCAGCCTGTCAGGCGGTTTCTGTGGAAGCCACACTGTCGATCACTATGTAGACTGCTGATTTCGAGTTTATTCACCAGATGGTAGTTAATCTTGCCCTCCGCCAAATTATTGCAATTGCTCCGTAGTTTTCGGAAATATTAGCCTCACCTATTGTAGGCATCGGCTGGACATTGACAACCTTTGAACGTGTGTGGAAGATACCCGCAAGGTATTTGAAGCTGAAAAGGTTACGCAATATCCGAGCAAGTGTCAAGAGAACATTTTTAAAACAAGTGCGGGAATTCAATCTGGGACCGGGCATTAATTTGCGTTGGGCTCTTCAAGAACCTTTTTGACACCACGTGTTCGAAAAATATGTCAGGCATTAAAGTAGATACGTTTCCAATCTCCCCAAGTGTAATGGCTAATCGTGATGGGTAATTCCCCATTGTCGTGGGTAACTTTTAAATCAATAATTTACAATCACAAGTTAAGAAATTATTGGTTTTTATTAAAACCTAAAAATTAAACATGCACTGAAGCGTATGAATAATACGTGTCACAAACGTTTAGTATGACATGTTTAACGCAGTAGAAATAAAATCAATGGGGTTAGTCACTCGACTAGTATTGGCGATCAAGCGGTGTATGATATACACTTAGAGTCATTTCTTTCAGTTAAAATTAATCATACGCTTTATGATGTCTAAGATTGTTTGACTAAACAAATATATTATACGCTTTGTGACATTTACTTCAATTAAAATTAATAATACGCTCCATTGTGTCCATCACAAATCGCAGTTAACCACACAAACTGTTTTGGAAATAAATAAATTTTTATATTTTACTCGTACAGTGTTTTGTTTACAACATTTCTATATGAAACTGATAAACTGATAGCTCTCTTTTTATATATATTTTTTACGATTGTTGAAAGTGATTTGATATTACCCCTCTACAAATCCACCAGTTATAATAAAAGACAATAAAGTTGATTGTATGCTATTGATCAACAAAGTGCAATGAAGTCGACAGCATCACTGCAATATTTTGCCAGATGTTTGCTATGTCGACAATATATTTAACCTTTTAAATAAACTTTAGTTGTAGTGGTTACAACATTTTCAAAAAAAAATCCGCATCCTAGCTCCCTTATTGGCTACGCTTCTGCCTCCTATCTTAATTCCCAAATGTCAAATCCCTGGCATCTTTACACGACGTTTGTATATACGATATCGTAACATAGTGTTCCCTCGCGTGTTTAGTTTAGTTTAGTGTGAAACCATACACTATCAAAAGTGCCAAATTAAAATTCCTGACGTTTATTGAATAAATTGGCCATAAATCTTTCTTGCCTTCATTACGTTGTTAAAATACTTAATTTTTTGTTGTTACGAATTAATACTCCACAATGGAAATGCCAACGAAAAAAAGAAGCTCTTGGTTATAAAATCGACACCTGCTAGCGAATAATGTTGTCTTGTCACTGGTACACTCTGTATTTACATAAATATGTTGAATAAATTACAGTGTATTTAACAAATATTTGTTGTCATTAGACCTGTCTGCGCACTGATAATTTGTATAAATTGCTACTGGATGTTGTCTGTTTACACCAAAAAGCCTGTAACGAGAGAGCAAGAGAGAGATTATTTTGACAGTTCGATGATAGAGCACTTACAAGTTTTTACTGGAGAAAAGTTTGCCAGTAAGAATTTGCAAGTTTTAAAACATATGTTTTGTGTAAACAAACAAAATTATGAGATAGGAAGAATAAAAAAATTATTAAAAATTAATTTTTTGAAAGAACAAATGAGTTTTTAATGCTTTGAGGTTAACCTTTAGCTATTTCCATTAAAAAAGAAGACAGTTATATTTTTAATATTTTATTCAAACCGCAGTTCCTTAAACATTTACAATGTATATCAGCTGTTTACATATAAAAGTTCATATTTCTTGCAAGTTTTTACTGGATGTCATCTGTGTGCTTTTGTGATATTTTTCACTAGGAGAGTAAAATCTGTCTTGGTCTCTCAAAAATAGTTACTGGATATTTTTTACTGGAAAAGTACGCAGCAAGACCTATGATATTATGATGTCACTGTTGCTGTTGCTGACGTTGGCGTTGTTTTGTTTATGTTGTGAAGATGACAGCTGAAATTATACTGGTATCTGTAAAGTATCTCCTGCTTCAGTTTTCGTTGAATATAAATACAAATACGAAGTCTTTGTACGCCAAAGTGTCCTCTAATCCTTTATCTTATCCGGTGCAGCGTCACGAGTTCATGTGCCTCATATTTATATATAATCTGTCTGCTTTTGAGTTATACTGCTTCCTGTTCTTCCTCTTTTTTTTGTTGGGTTACAATCCATCCATCAGTAAGTCGAGCATGTACGTTTTTAGTACCTACTAGTGCAACCGCAACAACATCAACAACAACACCAACAACAACAAGAACATGGACAACAACAGTTCTGTATGTGATATGTTATGTAAAGGACATAGTAAAGTGTAGATCCGGTGGTGTGTTTTTGTTTGTTTGTATGTGATGTGCTTGAATGTGGTGTGTTTTGTCTTCAAATGTGTGTGGTTAAAGAGAGTGCGTGAGAGCGTGTGTGTGTTTGGATGTGTGAACCAGGCAGTATGTTAAGTAGCTACACACTCGGACGTCAGTTACAGTTGTACTTAACTCTTTTGCATGAATAAATATTAACAAGCAGCCAAAGGCTTAATGTATGAAGTTGTTTTGTGGTTAAAAGGAATAAGTAAGAAAGTGGTGCAATGGTAGTGTGCGCGGCTCTTGTTCATGAGAACGTGGGTTCGATCCCAGCCGAGACCACCTTAAATTTCTTTCGACGGCGGTCACATCGCTTAGTGACGGCGACACTATCAAGTACTTAGCCATGAAAAGCTTCTTCAAATACTGTTCGGAACCGGTGTAAAATTGTTGGTACCTATTAATGAACTAGATAGAACTAAAACTAGAACGGGCACAGCTCACTGGTTTGTGAGAAGCTCTCCCCAATCCCTTCATTGGTGTAACGGGAAACCATTTATTTATTTATTAGTTTATTTAAGTAAGAAAGTGTAGATTAAGAGTGAATTTGTACTTAAAACTGTTTGAAGAAAATTTTGGATATTTAAAAAATGTATCAGGGGCAAAGCAAATGTGTAAACCAATCGTTTTTATATTTTGAATATACAAAAATTGGGATTTTGGTAAAAACTTGAAATTTAAATTTGACAGCTTTAATTATATGAACATAAACTTTATAGTCCGCAAATTTGCTTTGTGTTTTGTACTACACACTGTTTCAAAGCCTAATTTAAATTTATAAAATTTCATTATCGAAATTTGAAAATCAGCCATTAAAATAAAAAATCATCAACTGAAATTGAAAAATGTATAAGGCTGCTTCTTGGTTGAAACCTTTGCAAATATCTCTTCTTTGTCGGAAAGCAAACAACCACTCCCCATGATCGTAAACTTATATAGTTTAGTGAGTGCAATATTTTTTCGAACAGGTGTAGTTAAAAAGGCTCTTGCAGAGCTGGACCTAAATAAATCTCAGGGCCTGGATAGAATCTCAGCACTTGTTTCAATAAGGTGATCTTCAACGTCCATTCCCTAACCTTTTCAAGCTATGCGGGTATGTTTCCTTTACCTTATCGACTAAGTGCATATAATCCCTAGAAAACTTGAAGCTAATACCCACGGAAACTACAGACCAATTGCAATATGATCCATGCTCTCGAAGGTGATGGAGAGCATGATTAACTAACATCTGTTGAATTATCTCGAAATCAACGGACAACTTAGTGATCGATAGTATGGCTTCCTGAGAAACTGGTCTGTAGGTGATCTGATGGTATTTCTCTCGGAACAGGGGAGTCGGTCGGTATATAGGCTGATTAAGAGTAATACAGTCGCTTTAAAAATACGTTTGAAATAAATAAATAAATAAACAAATAAATATACGGTCGATATCACCATGTCTGGTTATCATACAGTTAGAGCAAGTGAACAGTTTTACCTGTCTGTTTGTATGGAATTTATAATTTTTAACTCTCAGTTAGCTTTAACTTTGTTTGGTGAAATTGGGCGATAGTCTGATAGATGCACTCATATTAAACATTAATGATTTAAGCTTGGATACTAACTTCGCTTGATTTATTGCAAGCTGTGTCAGAGATCGTTCTGAACCTGTTGTTATTAACGGCATTTCATCCGATGAGGATCAAATTAATGCGGGACTACCACTCTAATTTTCATTAACGACCTACTTGGCCAGACTGCTAAAACTATCTACTACTTTGCAGATGGCAGCAATATATGTTATTCGTATTCCTTTGATCGTCGCTCCAGTCTATACGAGGCACAAGGAAAGAGGAAGTTGATGAACGATTCACTGAACCATGATATGCATTTGGTTTCTGAAACAAGTTTAATGCACGTAAGACCCAGTGCTGCATACTTTGGCATACGCGCACCATTGACTCATATTTGTCATAGGATTCTATGTGTGGTGGAGATATTGAAGAATCGGAAGCTCTTGTGGTTATGGGCATGAAAACCCAGTGTGACATCCGTAGGAATAATCACGTATTTAATGTGTCGAAGGAAGTATTCAAATGTTTGCGTTTTTTAAGCGGTGTGGGAGATTCTTCAGTCTATCTGATCTTCTCAATATCTGCATCACTCAATATATGCACCACCTCGGAGCTTCCAGACCCTATGCAAAGATAGGCGATATCAGGGTAGCTAGCCCTGTTATCTCCTTTGAACAAAGTCGATATATACGTTGTGTGCCGTTGTTTTATCGAGACTTTCATGGGGAGTATTTCTTTGATATATATGACCTTATGCCGCAGGTTAGACTCTTTAACTGTACAACGAGGTGGTCCTGGGAATCACATCTATTTGTTGTCACTGGTCCAATAGAGAATTTGTTTTTCAAATGTCAACAATCACAAATCCCGTTTTCCTCACACACTATTGCTTCTGTCCTCCTACTCCTATCCCTACTTTCTAAGTCTAATACTATGCGCAGCGTTTATAAGGAGCACCGCTGAGTGTTGGTCAAAATTAAAGAAAAAAATCATTAAAAACTCTTCAAATTAAAATTAAAACGTAAAACACATCAACTAAAGTACGAGTATTATTGAAAAAAATATTTAAAAATCAGATTTTGTATTCAAAAATATAATAAAATACAATAAATACACAAAAAAATATATATTTATTAATAGGCTTGTTTTTCGTCCGTATATACAAGAAGTATTTATGTATATACGGGTCGAAAATAAGACATTCCTTTTAAGCAAAACTAATTTGACAGAAGTTTTGTCGAACGTCAACTCTAGCACTTGAAAAATTAAAAAAATAAAACATGTTCGATACTCGGAAGTATTTGATTATTTATTTGCCACCTTAAAAGTGTCAGTGCTTCTGACCTAGAGCATACAATTTTGCCTACAAATCGATAGAATGTGGGTTCAAACCTGGGAGAAGGAAGAAAATTAAAATTTATATTTTTTTTATTTATCGTACTATATATTTCTTTAATTTAACTCATTTACAAACAATATTAAAAAAACCAAAATTCTTAAAAACATAGTTAAAACTATATATAAAAAATATCCGATATACTCAGGATTTGAACCTAGGTCTTACGGTTACTAATCACATGTGCTACTCATCATGCCACCTTTGAAGTGCACGCATCGAGACAATACCTAAGTACAGTAAACTGCAAATTTTGGAACTAATAAATGTTCCCAAGTCGGTGGTGCAATGGGTAGTGTGCGCGCCTCTTGTACTTGAGATCCTGGGTTCGATCCCTGCTCTGACCACCTTAAATTACTTTCGGCGGCGGTCACCTCGCATAGTGACGGCGACACTATCGAGTATGTAGTCATGAAAAAGCTTCTCAAAATACCGTTCGGAATCGGTGTAAAATTGTAGGTCCAAATCAGTGAGTGATAACTGGAAAGCGCACAGCTCAGTGATTGTGAGAAGTTCTCCCCGGTCCCTTCATGGGATGTAATGGGAAACCATTTATTTATTTTAAGTTCAAATTTGCTTTTATTTTACCTCTTTTTGAAACCCGACAACGCTACTATCCACTGCTCGAGGTATGGGGAACGAAAGTTCTGGACGAAAAGGACGAGCCTCATATTGAGTAGCATTCTGTATTCCATTTTCACAAAATATTTTTGGAAATTTCTGGAATACCACAAATATTGATGTTTTAGAATTGTGATGTGTTAGAATTTATAGACCAAAAGTTAAAAGTTATTTTGTATGAAATTTCTGATTTGTTGTTAAGGTCGCTAACATGTGAAACGTTCAAAATTAAGTTAATAAAAATATAATCATCATCTTTGGAAGATGTTCCTCTCTCACCTTGTCTCACCCAATAGTTTGATACCGAATAAGTTTAATACATACAAAAACAAAACAAATGTGGGGCAGAAGAGGAAGAAAACATATGCGATAAATACGAAATGTAATAAAAATAAATGTTTGACGAAATACATTCAGCGTTTTTTCGATCCCTAGGGCCCAATGGATGATACTACAATACTGATAATATGTAGTGGTGCATACTTTTTGGCAGTTACAAATATAACGCGTATAACGAAATCACCACGGAAAATAAACTTACAAGACAGCACTTCATTATTCCAATATAAATAAAATAAGAACTACATAAATGTTTTCCCTTTACATCACATGAAGAGACAGGGGAGAGTTTGTCACCAGCAGTGAACTGTGCGATTACTAGTTTTACACTCACTGCTTGGGACCTACAAAGTTACACCCACTCCGACCGGTATTTTGAAAAAACATATAATCTAACTTAATGGTTGGTGGTGTAAATGCCAAGAGAGTGCAACAGCCGTTTTTTGGGACCGAATCCTTGGAATGTCACTGCGTTCTAATTGTTAACCATTTTTATCATGAATTTAATTAACACACTAATATTCTGCAACGTATGAAATTGAGCATTGAGCAACCCTAATTATTACAGCCACTCATTCTTCCATCCACTATATTCTCTACCAGTTCTTCAGTTGCCATGTAGGACAAATATTTCATGGAAACTCCCTGGTTCTTGCGATCAGGAGATTCGATTAAACAGCTGTTCGACTAGGTAGTTGGAGTAGTAGTAGAACAGAGACTGTAATGAAAGAAAAAGTGATAAGTTATGGGAAGTAAACCAAGTTTTAAATACATTTAAATTATGTTTATGGACGTTTGATTGATGACAATGCATTTCAAATTACGTTTGATTAATGGTAATATCTTTTAAATTATGTTTGATGCTTGATGTTTTGCCTTCTATGGCCGAACTCTATGAGAACTCCAATTATTACCTTGACTTTCAAAGGTTTTCGGTCCAAGAAAATCAGCTCTTGCACATTCTTGGTATATTGCTCTATGCTTGCAATATCATCAAACATTCGTGGTGAATTGGTATGAGGTAGCTCTTTAACTTACAACGACGGCATACTTTTAGGAGTAGTTAACAGTAGTTAACTGCAATCAAGCTGCAATATCCCCCACAAACTGTTTGAGAATATTCTACTGTAATTTTGGCATAAATGTTAGTTGAGCCAAACATGTAAAGCATTTATCGTAACAATATTTTACTAATTCATGAACTAGTTTGGTTGTGAACTATTTCGACAATTTCCTACTGGGTTGCTATTGTTAAATCGAAATATGTATATAATTTTGAAATATATATCAAAATAATTCAGACTTAATCCATTTTGCGTTTATGATGGCTTATGATGATGGTTTATGAACAATGTATTATTTACATGTCACTGAAAGGATGTTTTGTATCACAATGTGTGTAGTTGTCTGTGTTATTTGTTTATGTGAATATAAATGGTTGTAAAGCCTGTGGCATCAACATCCTTCACGATATTTTATAGTATTTTAAGATTTTTAAAAACAATTATACTGATGTTAAATACCACATTCATATAAATGATTGGAATCGGAAATGATTCAAAAACAAAACCACTTAAACTTTAATATGTTTGGAATACCAATTCCACACAGGAAATCTTAAGTAAAAAAAATAACACTGTACACTGTATTTATGTGTCCTTCTAATACTTTCTTATATTTGCTTTCCTGATAGTGCAGCATATAAATCTCATGACCTTTGGGATACAACTGTCCACAACATTTGAAAATCGTTAGAAAACAAGAAATTATTTGGAGGCAAGAGTGTGGAGAGGATGCTAAACTAAGAGGAAACCACAAATCTTTGCGGACATTTGAAAGTACTTTAAGCAACAGAATTAAATGCCATTTGAAAACTAATGAACCATAAAGAGCTCAGTGCAGCTACAACATTGAGGGAAAAGGTTCGAATCTGGGAAATAACGCAAGCTTTATTTGAGCGCTAAGAAACACGAGTAAACAAACGGTTTCACCTCCTCCTCATCCTCCAACTCAGACCCGAAAAGACACAAAGTAGCAGATTGAAAAGTATAAAAAGCAACAAACTATGAGGCGGAAAAAGTACATGGAGGAGATATTTATAAAACCGAAAAAGATATGGTGCTACTAAAGCGCATCTGACAGATGTGTGTCGTTGGTAGCTGCTTGTGAGTAAGATAATTAAAACGGAGGCAAATAAACGAGAGGACAACTGTTACTTATCCTGCCTCTTCCTCTGCGTACCTCTCTTCCGCTCTGTCGGACTTAATACTTCTCCTTGTGGCTTATTAAAAATTAAAAGCCTTCTAAATCAACAATCATTTCCAGCAGACTATAGACACTACATCATCCTCGGAGAAAAAACCTCACTCAAGTGTTGCTGCACGTAATGAAGGTATTCTCATGCTCCAGCTCAGCGTTGTTGTTCTCGTCTACATCTACGTCCACTATCGCATCAGCCTCATCACTGTCGTTTAACAAATTATTTGCTGTTGTTGCGTTTTTAATTTTCTATTCAGCAATTTTGTCACAAGCTGAAAAATTTACACTGGGCTATTTAACTGGTGCCGAAAGAAAGCCGGGAAATTTAGTTTACCAAAGACCAGGTAATGAAATTTGATACATTTTATAATATCTTGGTGTCATTCCTTGGTCTTTCATAGGAATAACCATTTCCGGCGCAATTACTTTGGCTGTCAATGAAGTCAATGAGGGTGAATTGAAAAGTCTGGGTCATTCTTTGGACTTTGTAGTGGCCGAAACGTATGGTGATGAAGTGAGTAGCATACGACAAACCGCTTCATTATGGACCAATCAGGTTGTGGCCTATATAGGACCTCAGGAAACATGTGTACATGAAGGACGTATGGCTGCTGCCTTCAATTTGCCAATGATTTCATATGTGAGTATAGTTGGCTATTCAATTCCTAAGGTGAAATATTCCAATATTTCAATCGAAGAATCTATGCATTTATTAATACAATCGTATAAAAAGTTTCGGTAATTGTGATGAAGATGGTGTTAGAGTGAGTAAACAGCTGTTTTGGAAGAAATTAAAGTCAATCTTCTTGGTATTAAACGGAATATGAGTGTGCCAAACCACACAGATCACGAAATGATTAGGAAGAGCCTTTTACCCGGGTGTGGGAGTCACAGTTTGGGAGTCGGAGTTCAGGAAATATTCCCACACTCGGAGTCGATATTTTCCGTGTTAATAAAACTACTAAAAATTTGAGAAATATCAATATGGAAGCAGATGGAGGAATACGATACCATCCCAAAGATGTCAATTGTTCGTCATTATTAGTGACAGCACTTCATATACACTGACCAGTGTGGAACGCCCGACTCCTCTCAATACCATCTTTTGCCAGTGATATGAGATAGGGATAATAAATTCATTATGGTGAACTTTAAATTGGAAACTATTTTTCAATATTGACTCTAGTTTTCGAGTACATACTTACTTACTTATCCGTTCTCGAAAAATCTCAGGGGGTCAGAGACCTTACAAAACGAAGATAACATATTTCGCCAACCAGTTCGATCTTTTGCCTTATCTCTGTAATTGGTAATACCAAGTGTATGCAGGAATTCGTCAACCTGATTCCTCCAACGGAGTCTTAGTCCTCCCATTTGTCGCCTTCCCTCGAGTTCGGTTTTGAAAACCTTTCGTGGTGGTTCGTCTTCATCCATTCTACTGACATGGCCTAGCCAGCGCAATCGCGTTATTTTGATCCGCTTTACTATGTCAATATGGCTAGATAGCTCAAATGCTATTACGTAAAGAACACAATTTTACGGGACACTCTACTAGACAAGTTTCTTAATATCTGAGGTATAATTTAGGAATTGTTTTCCTAACTCAATAAAAACCGGGGTTTCTATATTCTCCTAGTTTCTTCGCCTTATTACCTGTTAGGACCTGTGCATTATATATATCTAAACATACCTTATCCTGTATGTATATTTAAACTGGACCTGACGAGTCCAACTAAGACTTCTTCTGATACAGCTGTTCTCGCGGTCTATCAATCTACAGTTTTCACAAACCGTTTATCTTAATAGCTGTAAATAAAATTTAGTTCCATAAATTAAAAATACGATCTATTATATGTCTGTCCTTTTAGTACTGCACTCATCGTGACACCTCCAATAAACAAGATTTCCCCACATTTGCCCGTACACGTCCACCGGATACCCAGATCTCCAAGTCAGTCGTTTCCCTCCTGCTTGCATTTAACTGGACTCAGGTAAACATTGGAATCGATGCAACAGCATACTATAATTCTACATTACCTTCCAAACTGAAAGAGGAAGTAACCGTAAGAATGTACTGCCGTCCACTCTTTGAGCCAAATCGTTTTTCATCCTTTATCCTTTACTGGTTACATAGTACAGTGGATTTACAGTGTAACGGAAGCAGCTGTTGCAATGACATCTTTACAATTTATCACTTAATTTAGTTTAATATTAAGCATTGTCTTTTGTTTCTTCTTCTTCTTCTTCTGTGTCTCTGTGTCTCTGTCTCCCTGTGTCTCTTCCTTTGTATCTTTTTTCCTAGGTTACATTTTTATATCTTGACCATCCGGATAGTTTATACACACCTGTGGCTGAAACCATCTTAAGCATTTTAAGGAATGCCGCCATCTCGGTACGTGATGTTAAGACCTGGAATATCACATATCATCATGGTTTCATGGCAAATCCATTCGATAACCTAGTGGAGCAGACATATACAAATACTCGCAGTAAGTAGGTGCAACTCTGTAAAATTTAATTATCCTTTAATCTTTAATCATGAAGAGATTTATTGAAAACACATTTTTATAACAAAATAAAGTATCTTGGTAAATTGTAGTGAATGAATAGCATATAATATTTAGAAACCATTTGAGTACAAATAACAGCATTGCGTTCCCAGAAAGGTTGATCCTTTATTATGAATTCATATAGAAGTTTCTAAATCGAATAAGAAATTATTTAAAAATCCTTAAATTTCTAAAGATAAACGTGTCTCATCCTAACTACCCCTAAAGTCAATAAGTTTATAAAACAAATTACCTTATATCATAATAAAATAAAATAAATTTTGAAATTTAAAAATTTGAATTCAAATTTAAAGTCTAATTCATTCTAACTTAAACTCAATGTCTTGCGTCACCTTCTGTGTGTAGTCAGGTTACTTCCATATCCGCTTTGTGCTTTACCAACCATGAGTTTCAAGCTCATGAACTCACTGTTTTCTGTGCCACTCGTTGCAGCTGCTGCTTTTGTTTTACGTCTTTGTGTCAATACACCTTTACACACAAGTCTGTGTAATTCTTTAAGTTTCTTTCGAAAATTTACTGTCAGAATTCTGCTGGTATGAATATAAATGAGTATTTAGAAAAATAATTAAAATTTTAGGATTTTACATGTATCCGGAGTAAATATAACTACTCGGAAATATTTCATTTTACATTATTTGAAAAGACGCATCCTTTAAAGGTTCGCGGGTGTTTTAATAAGTCCTTACAAAATTGTACGCGCATAACGCTAACATATTGTTAAATGTTTTGCGTTGTTTTAATTATTTTCCATAAAGCATTAAGGGTTTCCTTTGAAATCTCACATACACATCTTTAACACCAAGAATTTAAAAGTTTGAATAAAACGGTTATAGTAATTTTGTTCAGTATTGTTTGACATTTTATTATGGAGAAACCTAGCCGGACGAAACATAAATCATTGGTCTCTTGAAAATCTTCTTCGAGACCCTATTCTCAACCAAAAGTTTGTTCAGCGATGAGGCCCATTTCTGGTTTTAAGGCTACGACAACAAGCAAAATTGTTGTATTTTGGCTGAAGAGCAACCCGAAGGGGTTCAAGAGCTGCCATTACATCTAAACAAAACAAAGTTTGTTGTGGCTTATGGGCAGGAGAAATCATCGGCCCATATTTTTTAAACATCGTAACTCTGAATGGCCAGATCGTAACTCTGAATCGCGCCTTGATAGCGAACTATTTGCTGTTTGAAATTGAAGGCCGTGACCTCGACGACATTTGGTTCCAAATACACGGGGGTACTGGTACAGCCACACATCCCCTGACCATGACGTTTTTGTGAGAACAATTCGGTGAATAGTTAATTTCACACAATGGACCACTGAATGGGTCACACCTTCTAGAATTTATCATCTTGGGACTACGTGAAGCCCAAACTGTACATGGATAAGCCGGCTACGATTGAGATATTCAAAGCCAAAATCACTCGCGTCATTCGCCAAATACCACTCGAAATGCTCGAATGCGCCAATGGAGCGAGTGAAGCGCAGTTACGGCCAAAAAAAAAGAAATAATATTTAAAAATTTAATATAAAGAATGGGTCTTTTGTATAATAATATAGATTATCCGATAAAATTGAGTTTCTTGTTTTGAGAAAAAAAAACAAGTTCATATAAATAAATCCCCCTAACGAGATGGCCCGTAATTTTTTGAACTTCTACCTTACTTAATTAAAACTCAACACTGCTCCTGTCAATTACATCGGTTAATAGACTACTGTGTCATTTAGTTTGTGTTGAAAGCAGACAACTTCGAGAATTTCGACAAAAGTGGGCAAAAGTGAATTTCATGAATTACACTATTGGGACTCTGCAACATCAATTTCAATGGTTAAAAGTGGTTTACCGAATTCCTTTGTGGTTGTACTAGCAAAAGTGACGCCGAACGTTCAGGTCGCTTAAAAGAGGTTGTCACGGGCGAAATCGTCGAAAGTGCGTGAAGTGGCTGAGGATGTAGTCATCTCAATTGTGTGGGTATATCATATTTTACATGCATTTTTGGATATAAAAATGCTATCCGCGGAATGGGTGCCGCGATTGCTCACACTCACCCATAAGCGCAGCCATGTGACCACTACCAAGGAGTGTTTGGCAATGTTTAATCGCAATTCGAAGTAATTTTTGTGCCGTTTCGTAACCATGAACGAAACATGGAACCATCATTACACAACAGAAACCAAAGAACAGTCAGAACAGTGAACTACTTCGGGTGAACGGTGTACCAAAGAAGACAAAGATGGGTCCGTCGGCCAACAAGGCCATGGCGACAGTTTTTTCGGATGCATGCGGTATCATTCAGTCATCTCGATTACCTTGAGAAGAGTAAAACGGTTACCGGCGAATATTATTCACAGCTGTTGGGCAGATTTGAAGTAAAAACGACCGCATTTGGCGTGGATAAATGTGACAACTCACTGGGGTAGAAATCTGTAGCCGCTATGCCCAATATCCGTAAATTGGACATCGAATTACTCACCTAATCCGCCATATATTCCGGATTTACCCCCAGTGAGAAAAAACGAACGGTTTCCCATTACATCCCATGTAGGGCTTTGGGATGAGCTTCTCACAACCAGTGAGCTGTGCGCTTTATAGTTTTACATTCACTGATTGGGACCTACCATTTTTCACTACTCGATAGTATCAATAAATACTCGATAGTGTCGCCATCAGTAAGCGAGGTGAATGTCGTCGAAAGAAATGTAAGGTGGTCAGAGATTTAGGTCGAATGAAGGGGTAATCAGTGAAACAACCCCCTAATTTGAGGCTCTAGGGAAAACATATTACTTGGGTGGAATAAAAACAAATTTTAAAAATGATGTACAAAATATATATGGAGATAAAAGAAGACTATGTAGAGACATTGAACATTCGTTGTGCCACAAAAAATATCGTTTATTTAAAAAGCTGCCCTCTACAACTGCGTCTTCAAAATGTAATGCGACAATATCGAGGATGAGAAATTATCTTCCTTTTGTTTCTTAAGAAGGCAACGTTATTTCATTTCTAGGCATAAAAAGCCACAATGTTTCCTGCTTTGTCGATGAAATTAAATGTCCTTTATGTGAATTTTTATGAGTTTTCGTTCACTGATAATTAAGTGTGTTGGTCATCTTCTGCTGTAGCAGAAGCAGACATAATGAAGTTGGTATCTTCAAGTCTTCCAATCGCTGCTTCATTTGTGTACTTTTTATGACACTTGATGTTAATTACTTGTGTAAGGACTTGGGCTACTTTTTATCCATTAATTTTAGCATAAAATGTTGTCTTCATTTGCTGATTTTCTTTTTTCTTTGTTTCTCCTTTTTGTTCTCATTTTGTTTTTTGATTAGTTTATCTGATATTGGGTCACTATTATGAGCATGTGGGCTTAATGATGTCGCTATCTACCAAAGGACTACTCGATGTGGGTGACTATTTTGTGGTGGGCATTGATACCGAACAATATGATCCCCTTAAGCCAGACAAGTATTTACGTGGATCTTTGATGGATAAAAACGATTTGAGGGCGGAAATTGCATTTCAATCATATGTGGGAATAATGCCAACAGCTCCAATGAAATTTGCAGAATTTGCCAAGGAGGTAAGTGCGAACGAAGTGTTAAACACATAATGGTTTGCTGGACGAACAACCAAGAACAACATGTTGGCCCAAATGTGTATTCCAACTTGTTAAGTTTTCTAGTATACTAGTGTTGGTTTGGAATTTATTTGGGAATCAACACCATAGTTTATACCGTATCAATATATTCATATGATTATCCCAACATGGATATAATCTGAAGTCTTAGGACTGAGAAGGAGCGGTAACCATTGGGTGGTGTTTGTTTGTGTTGTCCTTTATACCTCATCATTAAAATAACATCTGATGCAGCTGTGATGGATTGATGAATGATTGGTTGTCATACATCATAAGCTTAATGATGTTGTGGTCAAATAAAAGAATTTGTATGCTAGGGTGCAACGAAAATCATAATTTTGTTTGTAACTTACATTTTACGAAGTTTAATAAAAATTTTAAGGATATATAATTAAGCAATATCACAAAAACTACACATTACAAAGTTAATGAATGATAAAAAAAAACAACAAAATTGTTTCCCATTACATTCCATGAAGGAATCGGGAAGAGCTTCTTACAACTAGTGAGCTTTGCGCTTTCTAGTTTCATACTCACTGATTGGGACCAACAGTATTACACCGCTTGCGAACCGAATTTTGAGAAGCTTTATCATGGCTAAATACTCGATACTATCACCCTCACTAAGAGCCGTCGAAAGAAATGTAAGGTGTCAGAGCAAAGATTGAACTCACGTTTTCATGCACAAGAGCCGCGCACGCTACCATTGCACCACCGACGTCCATGAATTGATGAACGATACAGCTACTATTACACTTGAGAGATAAGAGGAGAGATAAAAAAGGCTCCTGGAATGTGTGTGGGAAAGGTGATAATCTACATATTTCACGGATTCAAACAAATATAATTTTTGAAAAAGGGTGCAACATAAATTCAATTTTTTTTCAAAAAAAAGGTTCCAATTTTGTCAAGAATTGTGTCATATGCAACCCAAACCCAAAAACCACAATTCTTGACAAAATGAGATATCTTCACTAAATTGTGAATGAGAGCGAAACGCGTCCATCGATCTGAGAATTGGTAAAAATCTATTGTTTCAAAAATTTGACTTGATACACACATTTCATGGTTACCGATTAACTCAGTCGACTTGCCTCTAACCGATACAATTAGTAGTACGTTGATACACAAATTTCATGCCAAAAATCAATTCTTTTCAACATCCAATGCTCATGTCACACCAGGTTTAATGTCATCAATTTGCTGAGAGAGATGTTCCCTCTAGGCATATGTTTACTCTTTGTTTATTATAAGTAGTGTGTGTGTAGTATGTGTGTAGTGAATGCTTTAATGAGTAGATTAGGCAAACGATTATCTTTCGTTACACCCTACAAATTAAACACTCGCATTTAACAGGCTTTAACACTTCATATCTACTCGAGTGCTCCTTCAAAAAATACTCGTACTAGGAATACAAGCGATTAAGTTTTTATTAAAATCTGTCGCTTCCAAAGGGTATCCATACTGATTTTTAGGGGTTGTGATGGTTTCCTCGACACTCAGCCTATTAGAATGTAATTAATCATTATTAAGGCGAATGTTAAAAACTACTCTTTTTATAATCGTTTTTAGGTCAACAAATACATGGAACTGCCACCCTTCAATTTTCCCAATCTACTAGGATATTTTGGAGGCTCCAAACAGGTTAGTACTTTGGCAATAAAACAATAACACCAACAGCCTGAAATGAAAGACAACGACAAGAACAACTACAACTACATGAAAACACCATGGAAACATCTTGAAGGCGGTGGAGTGGGAGGGGATATTCAAATAGAATGATCCGCTCCATAAACCTAATTGTTATAGCATAAGACACATTTTTTAAAGCATCTTCTACCTATTTGCGGCTGAGATAGTACTTTTGTTGTTTTTCCTTTAAAGGGATTTTATAGATTTCTCCTTCACTTGTATCGCATTTCATCCATCCGATTCATTTGGCCTTTTTTTATACAGATAAGTGCTGAGGCTGCGTATCTCTATGATGCTGTACACTTGTATGCAAAAGCCTTGATTACGGTCCTAAAGGAGGGTGGCAACTGGAGAAATGGAACAGCTATAATACAAGCTATCAAAGGCTCGAAATACCGCAGTGCAATGGGGTGAGTATGAGGGGATTGCCCACAAGGAGCAAGGGGGATATCTGGGAATTAAGAAATAAATATCAAGGGATTTTCACGCTATTTGATATCAAATTAAAAGTGTCTTAATCACTCATAGTTATCACTTAAATGGATTTGTGTTTCCAGGTTTTTTTTTTGTTGAAAGTTGTTTAATTTTGTCTTAACTTTGAATTGAAATAGAATTTCTAAAATCAAAAATAGAAAACTTGACGCCAGTTGAATCAAAACGTTAAACATAAGTACAAATTTAAAGTTGTATATTTGGTTTAAAGAGAAAAGTGTTCACAGTGCAAAAGATTCTTTGGAAAAGGTCAGCAACTTCGTCGTAAACGAATGGTGGACATTTAGCACCACCAGCATCGATTGGTTTCATTTCATTGGCTACAATGGAAACTCGAAAATAAAATTTTCGAATAGTGATTTCTTTTTATCATCACACGTACTGTTATAACATTCCCCCCTCCATGTTAGGCGGCCGGAAGTTCAGTGTAGTCGTTTTACTTTTACGCTTTATTTCCACCATCTACTGTTGTCTTTTATAATCTATAGACAATATGCTCGCGTTTTTACTAGCCCATTTATGTATGTAGGGATACTTCGTAATGGGTACAATACTTTTCCTACAGGAAATGACCTCAGGTAAAAATCATCGTATACTTATATGGTGATGGTGAGATCAGTTGTAACGGCATGCTTGAATCATAGGCATTTTGTGTATTTTGCGTTTGTTCGAGAGCTGTTGGAGATGAGCTTGTTGATATCTATAGTGAATTCCGGATAGCAACGCCCTGCTTAAATTTCTTCACCTTGATTAGTTATGTGAAAAATCCTTTTTTAAGGACATATTGCATGAAAGCTACTTATGTACTCGTATATATGTATGTTCTTTAGTAATACACACAATATATAACAAACTAAATTTAAGTAAGCAAACGGTTCCATGATAGTCGTGTGTGTTTACATTCATTTTCCAGGCACCGTTTCCAAGTATTTCGTGGTCTTCCTGCCCTGTGATAGCCTTTAAGATTCCATTCAAGTGCTGCTTCAGCAATATCTGACATTAGACGTTTAAGTATGTGACCGATGATATGTCAGTTAATGTATTTGTATGTATTTGCCTCAGATAACGAATGAAAAACATTTGGTCCTTCTTCATCGTCATCTTCGTCCAGCTCCAAGTTACACAACCGTATAAGAGTACAAACTTATTCTTGCAGTTGAATAGTCATAATTTCGCCCTTTGTGAGATCTTCTTATTACGCCTGATTTTATGCAGATTTGGAAGTCCACTGCTTTGTGATGGATCCTTGGTTATGATGGATCAATGTTTCGTCCACAGTTACGAAACAAAGCAAAATCTCCTTAGAACTGATCAAGGCTCCTTTGATGTGGTTACACCTCGGCGTTTATGGTCGAGTGTGAGTTATCACGGCATCCATCGCGCTTTTAATTTCCAGTTGTCCTACAGCCTCAGCCACTTAACGCACTTTCATTCCATGGATTTTGCTGACGATTCCTCGCGTGACGACTAATTTTGTGTGACTTGAACGTTCCATAACAAAATTCAGTAAACCACTTATTAACCATTGAAATTGATGGTCCAGATTCCCTATAGACGAAGCACACGAAATTAACTTTTTTATATTTTTGTCGAAATTCACGAGGTGGTCTTGCTTTCAATGGCTGTCAAATACAAACTAAATGACGCAGCTTGCTTAAAATATTACAATTGTCTATTACCAGATGGTAATGACAGGATGAATAATTGTGAGGAGCTCTCCCCTGTCCCTTCATGGGATGTAATGAGAAACCATTTATTTATTTATTTTAATGACAGGAGGAGTGTTGATTTTTAGTTACCTACGAGGGAAGTTCAAAAAGTTGCGGAGATTTGTCAAGCTCCCGAATTGTGGATACTATCTTGTTTAGTATTCTCTTGTTGATCAATATGGACCACAATGAGTTTTGGTATAGCTTGTTCAAAATCAGCGAAAATTAGGCACAGATTATCCGGAGTTTTTTTTACATGGTTGTCACACGAATGACCATTCCTGAAACCCGATTGCTTCTTACGCAGAATTTGCTCCATCACTTCTGAGATCCGCTGTCGTATAAGGATCGTCATTACGTGGCCTATTGCATTGGAGAAGGTATTACCCTTCCAGGTTTTGCACAGATTTAGATCACCATTTGTCAGGATTCTGAACAACCTTTCCACTCCGTAGGGATATCGTTGTTTATCCACTTCTGATGATTTTCGTAATGACATCTGCCGACGTGGATGCAACACATTTTAATAGCATCGCTGGAATGTTATTAGGGCCATCAATGGCCCTAATGTATCAATTTAAATGTCAACCCATACTTTAGGTACCCAGAACCGTTACATTGTTGATCCTTTTTAACCTCTAACCTTTATTCCAGTTATCATGTGTATATCGATGAAAATGGTGATGCTGCGGGAAATTATACAGTATTAGCGCGTGGATTCTTGCGCAATCAAAAGAATGAAACAGTTCCTGGTCTGATCCCAGTGGGTACATTCAGTCAGACACAAAGTGATAGATTGCCTGTAAGTAAACATGTACAATTCAATAAAAAAAATTCAATAGAAGGTTCTGGTGATGAAGCTAATCAAAAGGTCATTCAGTGTAGCTATAAAGGCGAACCATAGCTTTCTATTGAACTTTTGCCCCACATAGATTTCAAATTTTTATAGCTAAATCAGAGTCCGTTTTTATGCTGTAAAAACGAAGCTTAATGTTTGGTTTTCTTTGTTAAATCGAACGTTTTTTTGTCCTTTTAATTTTAAATTTTTCTTTAAACATTTTTATGCATAAACAAAAAAAAAAAAAGAACTATCAGCAGGTGAGCTCACCTTAATGTCGGTTATAAACTGTTCTTTTTCTAATTCAATTTATTTTTCAATCATTTTGTATTATATATTTTTTTTAATTTTATTCCCCTTTAGGATCTCAATTTATATGGCAAAATAGTATGGGTGGGCGCTGGACGTCCGATTGCTGAACCCAAATGTGGATTTGCTGGTGAAAAATGCATAAGTAGGTGTCATTTGATGTGACCTTGTTCTCTACCATATGGCTAACCTTCTCTATCTGTTTCAAGGTTACACTGGTGAAATATCAGCTGGCATTGCTGGTGGAGCTTTGCTACTATTGGGCATTGTTTCTTTGGTTTTATATCGCAACTGGCGTTATGAACAAGAGCTCGATAGTTTATTATGGAAAATTGATTTTCGCGAAGTTCAAATGCATGAAAACGAAAAAGAATCAAATGCACAAAAGCAAACACGGGTAGGTACATGAGTTCAACGAACACACCCAAAGTAGCAACATAACTATGTATGTATGTATGTATTTGTATGTATTTAACAGCCAAAGTACAACATAAAAAGTATCAATGTTGAACAACCACCCATATTGTATGAAGGTAGAGCTCTAGTGAAAACACTACTATCTCCTGGGGCCTTAGAATATATGTTATTGGGATGGCGGCGCGGTTGAAATTTACATTTTGCCATCCCATCGACATAAGTAAACTAGTAACCTATTCCATATGCACTTGCCTTGTTGATTCACAACAAACACTTGTCCTTTGAAGTAGCACGAGTACCTTTCCAGTGTTTGCACATATGGAAGTTTAAGTACAATTCTTTGTAATACATCCCAACATGTAAAATGACAATGGGATAAGACTGTTTTAATGATGCCTTCCAGAGATCATATCCAACAACACTAACAGTATATAGGAAACTCATAATGATAACTATAATGACCTAATATGCCGTGTGACTGTTTAGGTCAAGTGGAATAGTGTAACTCATTCTCTTTCTTGGCTGTGTAAGAAGTTTATGAAATTTCGCTTACTGTCCACATTCACATGCGTTAATTTTGTGATTTATATTACAAATTACATTTGGAATTGCTTTCTCGCTCTCTTCACCTAAAAAATAAATAAATGCAAATTATCAAGCAGTATATTGTGTTATTTTTGGTTTCTAATCACCATCGTACTATGATCCATTCTAGGGCCAGTGGACTGGCCTGTATACACTGAAAGAAAATCGCTTCATCTCAGGCATGAAACATCTGCGTTAGTGTGTCTAGATTGAAAATATTCATTGTCACTTATATTACTTTATTGGACCGCAACGGCCCAAGGGGGATTTTGAATTTTGTTTCCAATGAATAACACCAAGGTTTCGCAGGAATTCGTCCACCTAATCCGTACAGGTCGTCATATTTGTTGGCTTCCTTCGAGTACGTCTTTGAATACTTCCGCGTTGGTTAATCCTTATCCACTCTGCTGACTTGTCCTCGTCAGCCTTATTTTTTTATTTTGATTCGCTTACTACCTAGTGAACATTATTGGGTAATAACACACATTGGGTAATAACAATACAGGTAGTAATGAAATTCATCATACATCAAACATTGACATTATTACGATATTATGCTTTTTTACCCGAATATCAATAAAAATGTACCTCAGTGAACATCAAATTCATCCAAGGTTGTTATTTTGAGTGCAATAGATCTGAACCTGTTTGAGATCCAGTTCAAGAAACAGTTAAAAACATTGTTTCTTTGCAAATCGAAAAAAAACGAAAAGTAGCCAACTTTTCAGTATTGATATATCAGGATAATCCTTCACTCCTTGCATACATTCGGTTTTTACAGAACTAATAAATGATTACTAGATCAAAAGTTATAAAGTATTGGCCGATGAAAATCAATTTTGAACCACTGTGCATCGATGTTTGGATACCATTCATATAGCACGTGAATAAGACGACGTAGATACTCGCCGTTGTTTCTTATAGTTCCGTATATGTATATTTCATAGCATATTGCTCTCGAAGACTCCCAGTGCTGTTTCGTCCGCATGCAATATGACCTTGGATTCTGGGCTATAAAGCAAGACAGGTTATATGAAAGTCTCATACAGCTGGATATTTATTCTCGCGCAGGATTTTATCCCTGAAGTGATTGCTTAGCCCGAGATTACATCTATTAACATGATTACGGCAGATCCGAGATAAATTTAACGTTCATGCTCTGCCTAAAACTTTCTTTCATTGCACATTCCAAAGAAAGTTTGGAATAACACTTAACAATTTGATCCTTGTTTATTACCATTATAGTCGACTCATCCCTTAATACGCACTAGTCAAGTCAGTTTGAGTTCAAATCCTGATGCCGATTTTCGTTATACCACCATCTTTACGCCCATCGGTTTGTATAAGGGACAATTGTATTCCATCAAGAAGGTGCGTAAAAAGTGTGTAGACATTACACGGGAAATGAAAATGGAACTTAAATTGGTAATCAGCCGACTTTATTGAGCATAAACTAAGACTGAATCTAATTGATGAAACCTCACATTTTTGTTTACAGCTACGTGATGCTCGCCATGATAACATCTGTGCTTTTATAGGTGCTTGCACGGATCCCCCAAATATCTGCATTATAACCGAATACTGCACCAGGGGCAGTTTGAAGGTAATCATCATCATCATCATCATCATCATCTCAAGTCAGATGTTAAACGACTTGCAATCATCGTTTCAGTAACATTTCAATTTATTTTATTTCTTATTTGGTTTTGCTTCTACCACAAAAAGGACATTTTGGAAAACGAGGACGTCAAGCTGGACAACATGTTTATTGCTTCAATGGTGGCTGACATTATACGTGTAAGTCATTTATAATCCCTATGACATTGTTCGTTCAGAGCCACGCCGCGGCGGGTCTTCGACAATGGTCTCATGTTTATTTGAGGGTTTTATTGTAACTGTCTGCATGTCTGTCTTCCTCTTTCTTCGGTTCATTCTCATTAGGGTGTCATCTATTTACATGAATCGCCCATACGTTTCCACGGCGCCCTGTGCACATCCAATTGTTTGATTGACTCCCGCTGGGTGGTTAAACTGAGTGATTTTGGTTTGTTTGCCTTCAAAAAGGGGATCGAAGACAGTTCAACGGACATTGTAACAATGGCCAACAAATGCACAAGTAAGTAAAGTCAAATATTTGGAATTTCAACAAATCAGCAGCTATAACTTATAAAGTATTTAAAAATGACACATACTACGAAATAAAACAAAAGATTTTGTGTTGACCGCAGTCGGTAGGATTCGAACCTACGCTCCCAGAGGGAATCTGATTTCTAGTCAGACGCCTTAACCGCTCGGCCACGACTGCTTACAACGGTCGCTGGAAACCTTAAAAAATACAACCAAAAATATGTCTCATAATTTGCAATAAATGAAAAGAAAAAAAAACTACAAAATCAAACACTTCGCAAGTAGATTGTGCTGCATTTAGTTTAATCCCATCACCTGCGTCATTATTATTGTATCACAGTGTAACAACCTTAAGCTTTTTCTCTTAATTTCACTACACTCAAAGAGAATCTCTTATATTGTATTTAACACATTTACTCTCTTTGGCATGACTCTTTTAAGAGACATTAAATACTAAAAGCTTTATTGTTTTCTTCACAAATAAGAGAGTTCATGATGTGTGTGAATTACACTTATCGGAACAGCAGTCGTGGCCGAGCGGTTAAGGCGTCTGACTAGAAATCAGATTCCCTCTGGGAGCGTAGGTTCGAATCCTACCGACTGCGAAAGCTCTTCTCTCATGGTTCAGGATTTTTTGGTAAATATCTTAAATTTTGATTTTTTTTAATTATTTGTAAATATATTTATTTAAAATAAATAATTAAAAAAAAAACTACAGTTTATTTTAAAACTTTTGTATTTATCATTTTAATGAAATTTAAAAAATATAAATTTTAATACAAAATGTATCAAGTAAAATTAAAAACACAATTTTATATAATTTATAATAAATTTAAGTAAATTAATGTGGCTACCATCAGGACCATGTCCTGACTCAGTTAACAATTTAAAATATGTTAAAAAACTGCCAATTAGAATTCAAAAGACATCAAACAGCTTTATGCTTTTTATTTTTGCTTGCTTCGTTTAAGGACTTTTATATCGTGCCCCCGAACTGCTTAGACAAGGTCCCACATCTTTAGTATTGGGCAGTCAAAAAGGCGATTCGTATTCCTTCAGCATTGTACTCTACGAAATGCACACCCGTCACGGTCCTTTCGGGGAAACCGGCCTTACATCCATGCAATGTTTACAGAAAGTTCTTCAAGTCCAGGACGTACTCTATCCCTACAGGCCTTCATTGCAACCCTTGGAAACATCTTTTGACTGTGTCCGAGAAATTCTCATCGAATGTTGGACCGAAAAGCCCGAGGATCGTCCAGATTTTAAAACAATACGCTCAAAGCTGAGGCCACTGCGTAAGGGTATGAAACCAAATATATTTGACAATATGATGGCTATGATGGAGAAATATGCCAATAACTTGGAGGCCCTGGTGGACGAACGTACGGATCAGCTACAGGAGGAAAAGAAGAAGACTGATGCTTTGCTATTGGAGATGCTGCCAAGGCCAGTGGCTGAGCAATTGAAAAAGGGCCACAAAGTAGATCCAGAGAGTTATGAACAAGTTTCCATATATTTTAGTGACATTGTGGGTTTCACATCCATGTCGGCCGAAAGTACACCACTGCAAGTGGTGGATTTCCTTAATGATCTATACACCTGCTTTGATTCAATTATTGGACACTACGATGTCTACAAAGTGGAGACCATAGGTGATGCGTATATGGTGGTGAGTTAAGTACAAATCCACCAACACAAACAATTTAAGGACTTTTTAATTGATTTCTAGGTATCCGGTTTACCCATACGTAATGGTGATTTACATGCTGCGGAAATTGCTTCCATGTCTTTACATTTATTGGATGCAATTTCCGAATTCAGAATACGTCATCGACCCTATAATAAATTACTCTTACGTATTGGTATTCACACGGGTCCCGTATGTGCTGGCGTCGTGGGCTTGAAAATGCCTCGCTACTGTCTTTTTGGTGATACCGTCAACACTGCTTCACGCATGGAATCCTCAGGGGTGCCCCTTAAAATCCATTGCAGCTGGCAGTGCAAGGATCTGTTGGAAAAACTTGGTGGTTATCATTATCAGGAACGTGGCGTAATCAATATGAAGGGTAAGGGAGATCAACGGACCTATTGGCTGCTGGGTGAGGATGAGGAAGCCAAACAGAAACGCACCTACGAGAGGTCACAACGACGTGGTTCCAGAGCTTTAAACAAATTCATACAGGGTACTATAAAACAGCATTTGCAATCAAATAATTTGTCTGTCGCCAATGATTTGGGGATACGTTCCTCGTTGAAGAACAAGAGTATGCCAAGGAATTCGTTGACGCGTTCGTCGAGTTTAGAGTCGCCAAAGAAATTGAGATTTGCTACGGGTAATTTGCTGGAACATCATCGTTTTCATAGGTTAGTGGGGAAAGGAATTAAATTTAAAAATTAGTTCATATATTTATTTGCATTTCTTCTGTTTTCCAGCGATGAAGCCCTTTTAGAAGTGATAACCGACTCATATACCGGTGTGAGACGTTCATCCGGTGGTTCATGCCACTCACGCTACGAAGAGTCTACATTATCTTGCCAAAGCTGTGAGGATTTCAGTAATCTACAACGCCAAAGACGACCTTCTTCCTATCCCACTGCCAATACGCCGCTCTTGCTAAATCATAAGGAACCTTAATTACGAAACACAAAAGTGAATAATATTAACTAAATGAAAAAAAAAACAATTACATCTAATGTTACTAACAGAAAACAATAATTTTTAAACATACAATCGTGGACTGTTTTTGATTATAAAGATTTGGAAGTTTAACAATTTCGAAATTTGAAAATGTGTTCATTTATAAAGTATTTACTTACACGTGTTTGCTGTATTTAAACTTCATGTACTTAAGCATAAAATATTTAATGAAATCTTTACATTAACGTAATTAATTAATTAATTAATTACTACTAAATCAAAACAATGCTACTTAAAATGTGCTTCTTCTAGTCCTGTTCTATTTAATAAGTTTATATGTGTGAATTATAAAATAATTTCATTATATTTATGTGTTTGCTTTTTGTTCGAAGATTTCGTAATAACTTGTGGTATTTTATCGATAATTTTTAAAATAAGTATTATGCAAAGAATCCTTTAGAAGGAATTGAAATATGTTATTAGTTTTAATTCAATATAGTCAATGTTGTTAAATAAAACAAAAAGAATACGTCCTTAACATTTTGAATTTTTGTTTAAAATTCGTTGAAGTATCTGAAAGAAACTTACCTTTAGACAGAAGCCAGAGATTGTCAAGTTTTTCATTTTGTACACTGTCACAGGTATGATGATTGAAATGTATTAGCCATATTCATGGCAATTGTTACTTAATAATTAGAAATCTAAGTAGGCGCTGATTTATATGCACTGTCAATCATGGTTGCACGGTCCTAATATCCTATAATATCCGTCGTGAATGCTTTCTAGATCCAAATTAAGAAGATCCTAAACATTGTCTCCTACTCACACAAAAGGCCGACAGAAGCATAGGAGATCTTCGACGCTTGCGCCTTCCTCTTTATCCCTGCAGCTTGTACAGCAATCATGAGCTGAGATCCAAGTCCCAGACAAGACCCGTGTCTACCTAGCAATCAGTGTCCAGTGATCAGAGCTACTAGCAAAGAGGTATCCTGTCTAATTGTGGATATCAAGATTAAGGTGCAGACGCTCTGTCCCTTGCCTGGCTGAGATCTTCGGTTTATGTACCACATACCCAAATGTTACATATGAATTGAAGCTTATCACAAGCTTATCCGTTCTATAGTTCCCTAGAATGTTGCTGTGTAACGGCACTCATGTACGTATGGTGGTTAACAAACTGCTTGGCCCTTTCTTTTACAGCAGCAGCTGTGGGCAGTTTTTGAAGTCAGGAATACAGATTGCAAAGATATTACTTATGTAACAGCTGCATGTCAGCGTAGATGATTTTTCAAGGTATAGATCTGGTTTGTAGCCATCAGTGTATAATCCAAAATACCTTTTTTTTTTACCTGGTATGTGTCCCATCCCGTCCTATTTGCCTTGGATATGAGTGGATATGTTTATTTCAAAGATAACCTTAAATGTCATGTAATCAATCCTCTTGCATTGCCGAAGATCTATTAAAATCGTCCCGTGACCGAATAGACTGGTGGTACATCGCGAATAGTGTCTCAAACCCTTGTTACACTATTAGACAAATCGTTGAAAATGTCAGGGGATAAAACACACACCTAATGTGCATTCCAAGTATAATGGAGTAGATATATATTTACAAATCCGTAGATAAGTGACAGTATGGCTCGTCGGTATATTATAAGTATTATAACGAAAAATACATTCCACTTTAAACTAAACAATTGAAACTCATCATTTATTCTACACACATAAACCTTTTGTCAAGTGAGAGGAACTATTTGTCTTTGAAAAAGTGATGATTTATCCGACCTTTCGTATTATATTCAAAATTAAAGTGTTCGAGACTTTGATCGTTTTTCAAATAATTTTATTCCCCAATGTAAGTATTTCACTGCCCTTTCGGCAGCATTGCCAGGAAGATAAACACAATTTATTAATTATGTTTCTTATGTCTATCGTTGGAAAAGTAAAACTTCTGTTACAAGATGTATCTATTTTGCCATATTGTATCTTACTTTGCCATGTTCTGTTATTTCAATTTAATTCAACAAATTTCCTTATTATCCTAGGATAGACTGTAAATAAAGAAGGTACTTGAAAATTGTCCACAGTAATTTAAAAATGGAATGTATAATTATCTAGGCTACCTATCAGGCGGCTTGAAAGCTCTGTGACTTTTTGAACTTCTTTCGTAGCTAATTAAAAGTCAACACTGCTCCTGTCAACTATCATCTGATGGTAGTAGAATTCTGTAAAATTTTGGCAAGATGTGTCACTTAGTTAGGGGTTGATAGACATTGAAAGCAGACTACCTCGGGAATTTCGATGAAAATGGAAAAAAGTGAATTTCGTTTGTTCATCAATCACCAAGGAAACCCTTGATAAGCCAAGGAAAGGTTTGGTAAATATTATGGGGACTCTGCCCCATCAGTTTCAATGATTAAAAGTGGTTTACTGAATTCCGTTGTGGTCGTACCAGCAAAAATGACGCCGAACGTTCAAGTCGCCCAAAAGAGATCGTCACGCCAGAAATCGTCGGTAAAATCCATGGAATGATATTGGATGATCGAAGAATGAAAATTCGTGAGATGGCTGAGGCTGTAGGCAGCTCAACTGAGCAAGTAAAAAAAAAACAATAAATGGTTACCCATGACATCCCATGAAGGAATCGGAGAGAGCTTCTCACAATCACTGAGCTGTGAGCTTTCCAGTTTTCACTCACTGATTGGTATCTACAATTTTACACCGATTCCGAACGGTATTTTGAGAAGCTTTTTTCATGGCTATATACTCGATAGTTTCGCCGTCACTATGCGAGGTGACCGCCGTCGAAAGAAATTTTAAGGTGGTCAGAGCAGGGATCGAACCCAGGATCTCAAGTACAAGAGGCGCGCACACTACCCATTGCACCACCGACGGCCTGAGCAATTACATCACATTTTACATGAATATTTGTACATGAAAACGCTATCCACATGATGGGTGCCGCGATTACTCACACTCCGCCATAAGCGCAACCGTGTAACCACTTCAAGGGAGTGTTTGGCGATGTTCACCTGCAATCCGCAGTAATTTTATCGTAACCGTCGACGAAATACAACACACCCGAAACCAAAGAACAGTCAAATCATTGGATATTTCCGGGTGAAGGTGTACCAGAGATGGCCAAGGTGGGTCTGTCGGTCAACAAGGTCATGTCGACAGTTTTTTGGGATGCATGCGGTGTCATTCACATCGAGTACCTTGAAAGGATAAAACAATCGCCCGCTAATATTAATCACAGCTATTGGAGAGAAGCAAATACAACCGCATTGGGTGAAAATAAAAGTGAGAAACCATGACAACGCACCGGCGGACAGATGTGTTGTCGCCGTGGCAAAAATCCATAAATTGGGCTAAGAATTGCTACCTCGTTCTCAATTTCTCGTTTCTCCGCGTTTGGCGCCCAGTGACTACGTTCTATTTCCAAACCTGAAATAATGGCTCGGAGGTATGAGATTTGGGTCAAATGAATAGGGCATCACTGAAACAAATGCCTATTTTGAGAACCTTGAGAAACCCAATTATTTGAAAAGAAATACAAAATTTGAGAAACCATGAACTAAATGTGTCGAGCTCACAGAGAAATACTGAAGAGAGACATGAGTGTTTCAGTTTTGATACAGTATTTTATGCCAGTTTTTTTCTGACAGTATTTGGATGTAATACAAGTAAAAATGAATGAAAATTATTGTGTTCTTCAAATCAAAACTAACTTATTCATATAAAATTATTTTAAAAGTCATAAGTGCCAATAAAATTATATTTAACGTCAGTTTTTTCAATTCGCCTATCGCTCACTCTCTTTCACATTCTGTCCTGTATCAAATTTGTAGCTAGGAAGTCGACCATCGAAACCTCCTGATCGAGCTAAATGAAATAAAACGTTTAATGCCAAAAGAAAATTTAAAAAAAGTAAATTTCAAAATAAAAGAAATTAAAAATAAAAAAATTCCACGAGTTGTCAACTGTCCTCTTATCTGTGGTAGGATATGTTTCGTATTCCGAAGCTACCACTTGTATCCCACCCAAAGCCACAGTTTTTAGAAATTTTCAAAAATAAACGAGTTTAAATTCATTTGAAATTGGATTTATTTAAGCCTTTTTGTTTATTATTATACGTATGTTTTTTTTTCTCATTCATTCAATATATATGTATGTATATATAGTTTTAGCTTCTTAATTGTTTAAGTAAAACTTAACAATTTTTATTTTGTTCAACAAACAAGTTTCTTTAATATAAAAATCATTAAAATAAATGTTATTAACAATATTTTGTCTTTAAAATATATTTGTTTTCCTTTTGTAATATTTTTTTTTTAAATTATTTATATTAATTTAACTTAAGGACTCTACAATTGGTTTTATTTGTCTCTTGTGCATATTTTGAATGATTCTGATTCTGGTTTGATGCGATTATTTGATTGTATTTTGGAAATTTTTAGTTTAGCTATAAATTTTCTTCTTTGTTGTTGGTTTTATTCGATTTTTGTTTATATGATTTCAAGACGAAAGCTTTAGAAAAGTTGAGAGTTGGAAGTGGTTAACATTAAAAAACACAAACTGAACATCGTTGAGAAATTGACTCAAAATCAGAATTTTATATTCAAGGCGGGTTAATATCAATCAATCTCTTTTCAATTTGTATATCCTTTAAAACAAAGCAAAAGCTAGCATTTTGGGTTTTTTGTTTTGTTTTGCTCATTATGATATGAAACCCAATTGTAGTTTTAGCAGTTGCAGGTTTTTTTATTTCTTACAATTTTAGAGAATGTAAAGCTAATTTTGTTAATTCAATTTTTAATTTTTTTCTTCTTCTAATTTAACAACATTTGCGTAACAATTTCTTTGTAGGTACAAAAAACTCAATTTTAGCAATAATTTTTTTGTAAATTTTAATCTTTTTCTTGCTGGTATAAAAAATCTATTTTAATTTTAACAAACAACTTTTTTATATTTAGTATTTTTGCTAAAAAAAAATTATATAATTAACTTTTCTAATTTCAAGCTACGTGGTAGAAAAAATACAATTAGGAATAGAATGATCGGTACTAGCCGATCATGAGTGTGATATCCTACACCAAGTTCTTGCAACAAAAGACCATATTGTATTTTATGCAGAAAACCGTTTTCCTTGAATGGCGAAGGATGATCTGATCTCAAATAACAACGGCTTAATTCTTCAGAAATATATTAAAATCGTGACTAATACTTTGAGTGTAATGTTTGTAATGAATTAATTTTTGCCGGAAATCAATTAATTACTCCATGTGTTCGGTCATTAATTACATAATAAATACATAATAAAATAATAATAAATAAGAACAATTCGTTTATTTTAAAAATAAGGAAGGTTTGACACTCACAGTTCGAAATTTTTATCTTCAGCCAAGAGGCAAATTTTTTCTTGGAACATTAAAACAGTTAATAATTGTTTTTAAATGGAAGTTTAAAAATCAATAATGGCGGGTGTTTAGCAATTAATATGATCTGTGAAAATGTTGTATAGAAATTGTCATTTGGGTTATTAGAAGGCGGTAACTTTATCAGATTAAATTATAATTCAAACATAAGTCAAATTTTTATTTCTGTATTGAATGAACCCAAATTTTAGTATTTTATTATTATTCAATGAAAATTTTCAAATCTATTTCAAAATAGTTTTTTTTATTCGAATTATAATTCTTAATATTTTACTTCTGAAAAGGAGTGCAATCTTCTTTGGGAAAATATGGTCCATCATACACTAACAAATCTTGAGCTGTAAGGACAAAAACATAACTGAAAGTTCTGATGGGTTCAATTGCGCATATACATATGCATGTATATGCACTCTTAATTTTATTCTTTTAATGTTTTTAAAATTTGTCTTTGGTTTTTCAAATTTTGGTTTGGTTTTTTTTAAAATATTTTTTCAAATTTTACTTTAAACTTTTTTTAAATCAATTTTCATTTTTTTCTTTCATTTGGTGTAGGATATTTGCAATGTTTCGTGCAATTGTTTCGTTTGTAAATGATTCAGTGCTAATTGTTGCATTTGCAGGCAAATAATTACAAAAAAAGTTAATTAATTTTTTGTTTGAGCTAATTCTGTCATTGTCAATTACAATCATTGAACTTAATGGGTATAATAATAATTATGCCAATACATACATATAAGTATATGTATGCATGCATTTGTATATATGTATATGTTTGTGTGTGTATGTAAATGTCTCATCATTTGCCTTAATTATGATTATAATTAGTTAATAACTTCATTACTATTAGTATTATTATTAGTTCCACTTATAACATTCTGAACAGGTAACACATGTTAGATACGGTTCGTTCCATTGCATTCGTTCAGTTACATGATGAAGGTACCGACGGTGAGTTTGCTTTATTCGTTTGTTTGTTTTTGTTGTTGTCTTTGTTGTAAATATATAAACTTTACATAGTAACAAAATTATATACATATGTATGCATGTTTGTCTATATACATATATATGCAAGGATATCTGAAAGAATTGAACTATATAGTAGTATATATTTGAATTTATACTCGTATGTATGCAGATTTGTATATAGAGTGCCCTATTAGCTTGAAATTTACATGGATTTCACATTAGTTTTTTCTTTTAATCGCTACAGCTTAATTTTAAAAAAAGGTAGAAAAAAGTTTCATACTTAGTAGTTTGTTTGGTAAGATTTAGATTTTTGACAATTGCTCCAGATTGTTCTCAAATTAGTGTTTAGTTTAGAGGAAGTTTAAAATTGATCAACCTTAGTAGATTGGATTTGGTTGGGTTTAGTTTAAGCCTAGATTAAATTTAAAGTATATACGATGATTTTTGAAATCTGGTTTTAATTGCTTATCAAATGCCAATGCTTAGAAGATTATGGAGCAAAGCTTTGTGAAGCTTTACCTTGTCTCGTTTGCTCCCCCGTTTAGCATAAAAGCTTAACAAATTTAAAAGATACAAGCTTTATTCAACTATAACGAGACAGATGATTTGAATGCAAGGAGAAGGTTAATTTTTGGGATTATTAGGCGCGAGTTTAAAAATTATCATTTAAAAGCGCAATTTCAAAGCTCAGAGGAAATTGTCATAGTAAAGGACCATTAAATGACAAACAACGGGCAAACTTTATAAAAATCATTGCCCACTTGGTTATTTTCCCCTAAATTCTGGTAGCGATATATTTGTTTCAGCTTCTTATTTTTATGGTACACTAACAAATTGTTGGCGTACATCAAAGTTGTTTCCGGTTCCATTTTATTGACGGCCTTCAAAATGCATTGCGGTACCATTTTAGCGAATGATAACTGAAAACAACAGCATCATGACACCGACGAATAGTTTCATCGAATTCAAGCCAACGTATAAATTCATTGCCATAACGCAAATATAAATTGCAGCGACTACAAAACCGTCGGATATACGAAATTGTTAATTGGTACAATGAATATTTACGTTGTACCTACGAACTGTTACGGTACCCCAATTTCGATGAAAGTATTCATCAAAGCGATGAAGCAATTTGCATCAGTACTGGCAAACGATCGGAAAATGTGTGCAAAACAGCGGCCAAAATGCAATACACCCAAATGAACCTGCTCTATACATTCAATTCCTCTACTTCGTGTTTATAAAAAATGATTCTCAATTACTCTTAAAATTAATGCGTTTCAAAAACGAACCATTTATAGAAAAATTGTGCAGTAAGGCTGGCTCAGGATTTCATCTTTGTTTTTTCATTAAACTAAGAGATCTGCAATTAAAAACGTCCATCAAGAATCGTGTTTCGTCTATATATTAAAGATACTTACCTTCTAATGCCGTGCCTGGGACTCACAGGTGGTGTCCTTGCCGGTGAGGGTGGTGCTGAGGAGCCCGACGAGGCCAGTGATAGGGTAGAATTGCGCGGTGCTGTGCAACCCAAGTATATAGCGGATCCTTTGTCGGTGTCGCGCAAATCGACACGTGAGCCATGGACGGACGATGGCACGGAACCTGACGACAAAGAGTTCTCAAATCAAAAAAGATGTCCCAAACCATGAAGATTGGACAGTCTCTACGCACCTGTATAGGAATGTAAACCAGCAGGACTACTGCGCGGACGTACCCCCAGGCCGCTGACCGTACTGGCACTTCGCTGCAAATGGCTTGTGCCCGCATTATTGCCTGCACCCACGCCACTACTCTTGGCAGTGGCGGAGGCGGAGGAAATATTGGACCTCTGAGCCTTAGGGGAATTTTCAGGTTTTGCAGCGTTACCCGTTAGGCGACTGCCGGCACTGCTGACTCTTGTTGAGCGGGTCGAATTTCTCGATGGCGATCTTTGCAGTTTGGCCTGCTGTTGACGTTCCTGGGCTTCTTGCTTACTGGCTTCGATGGCTGCAGCGTACTCGGCAGCCTCTGACGAGGTGGTAGGACTAAGGTGGTGCTCTTCGTCTTCAGGTATTCCTTCGCCGCCCAATGAATGACGTGAGCCAACGCCAGCTTGGGCTGTATGTTTCGGTGAACTTGGACACGATTGAGCGGTGGTTGCACCTCCCGTCGATGGCTGCGGCCGGAGGCGAGATCGTGTTGAGGCAGATGAAGGTCGTCGGCGGAAAAGACCTTTGGTGGGGTCCATGTTGCAAACACCTAGAGAAGGAATTATGTGGAGAAACTCATAAACAATAGGCATCAAAACGATCTAAAATTTAAACTGAAATCATGATGAAATGAATGAACGAAACGAAATGACTTTAAAAATGGAATTTTTTTTATTCAAGGCCACAATATAAAAACAGTGATATTTCTAAAGTTATTGTAAAGCTGATGCGGGATCTGTTTCTCCACTTAGTGGACGGTAGAGAATGACATTGGTCATTAAACACTCGCCGCTATCGACTTCTTCCTCTGCACAATGCGCCTCTTTTGAATGAGCCGTTTGATTTCGAGATGGTTTTGGTGACTTATTGTGCTTTCCCTTGCTGGGTGTTTTCCACTGCTCCGCGGCAAACGACAGGGTATAACTAAGATTTGGGCTATCAAATGTGCAACTACTGTTCTCTGTATGATTTGAGTGCCGTTCTTTAAAATCTACTACCAACGCACCTGTGGGACACTTTTCGCCACGTACACAATTCCCTTCACATATATCACGATTCTGCAGCAGTTCCTCATAATTGTCCAGGGCCGCCATACATTTAGTGCGATCGAGCTTCTCCAAGGCCGTCGAAGGAAAACGCTCTCTTAGACGTCTTCGCTCCTCGCCCAAACGATACATTTCAAATTCCTGCAATTGCGTTTGAAATCCCACATTTGGATTGGCGACAGCGCGACCAGTGCGCACCACCTTCAAAGCCTCCTTCCAGTTCAAATTGGTGGCGGTCATAATGTATGCCACGGCAACCGTCACAGATCTTGACATGCCGGCCAAACAGTGAATGAGGACATTGCCCTCGCGCAAACGGGCAGCATGTATGAAATCATTGCAGACGGAAAAGTATTGGGAGAGATTTTGATCCGGTGTATCGGCGGCCATAACACACAGGTAATGCTTATCCTGCAACAAACAAAAAACAAACAAAATTGCAGGGACTTTATGGTTTCTGAATTACTAAATTTACCGGCAATAGCCTTCGTGGACTATCATGTATGGCCACTATGTGGGTTATATGGAATTTGTCCAGTTGTTGGGGATCCTTGGAGTCTCGATAATTGCCCACATATAAGCCAGGCAAAACCTGAAAATAATTAAAGAATATTTAAAGGATAATTTGAAATTCATTATGATTTCTACTAGTATATCTTGCTCTCTGTGTAAATCTTGCCATGCTCATTGTCATTTCCATATTTATGGGTTGAGTTGTCTTTAGTGGAGCAATTTAAAATCTATCACAATTATTTAGAAAACAAAGATTTTATCGAACACGCACATTGTTAGATGAACCAGCTGTTCCTTGTTTTGGATTTCTTACATATGTATGAGCTTTTTCCACCCTCAATTTGTCTCTCTTGGGGAAACTCTCTTGCAATATTTACAAACAAAGAGCTTTCGATTTGTTTGTAAACAAATGATGATATGGGTGTTGCCAGTAGTAAAAAATATGATAAAATTAAATACAGTATGGGGTTGTACAAAAAGCTGGGGTAGTTTTGGGATAACCAAACAGGAAACATGCTCACACGGGGCCACCAATCAAACCCAAATCTTCGGAGTAAATTCTACTTAAGTCCTTTTCTTAGTTTTCAAACCTCTGAAGACGTTAGATGAAGACTATGGCACTTTTTCGATTTGATTGGTCTTTCTGAGATGAATAGAGTTTACATTTATTTCAAACTTCAAATGTTGAAGTTAATATGGATTTTGTTTACAAATGCTTTATTTATACGTTCTCTCTTACCTTCCCTGTATGTCTATAGCAGAGGTTAATGATGAAACACCCTTTCGTCGAGTATTATCCAAGGACTCCAAGGTTCTTATCCGCATTAGGCAAGCTGATGGGTCATGAACCAACTCCGGAGTTTAGGAACAGTTGTTAGTTTAAACTGCCTAGCAAGGATCAACGGACTACGACGATGTGAATTAGGGGGGCCAGTAGTTAGTTAATATTACTGCGGAGGCCGCGTTGGGTATCATTCTCGATCTCACTACCCTTGGTGCTTTCACGGACGGAAGTTCTTTTCGTTTGAGAGAATTGGGTTTCTGTAAGCGTGATCTTAAGGGACATGCCTATATTCTACATGGGATGATAGTAAATTATTAGGATGGATACTTGAGTCGGGAAACTGGCTACATGCCAATATTTTCCATGGGATGATCGAACATTATTAGAATGGATACTTGAGTCGGGCAACTGGCTACATGTTGCCGACTGTGGATTAATGGAACGTATGGGCGGATGAGTCACCTCCATCACTCTCTGGCAAACTGATCTTCACAGTTCCTTTGTGCGGACCTTCAACTCAATTTTTCACTCAGATTTAAATATCATTGGCAGTTGTTCTTATTTCAAAAGTATTTGTTTCCTGTCTGCCAATTTTGCCCATCTATTATTTTATTTTACAGGTTTATTGATTTGATAAGTACTATGAGGCAATACCAATCAAAGCTACAGTCCTGTACATATTAAATTCTATAAAAACAGAGTTCCTAGCAGTCGAACTAATTCAAAACAGTACATCAAACGCATTACTACAAAGACATATATCCAAGGAAGAAGGAAATTATGATTTCCAATAGGTGGCTATAGGTAGATGATGAATTTCTGTTAAAAAGTTGACAATAGGTTATTTTTATGTTGTCTGCCGTTTAAGGCTGCCAAGTTGTAAATTAACTAAAATGTATGTCCATCTTCCTCCATATGTCAGTAGATTGTCTTTAATTAAATTACCTACTCTGGCTAGTAGACGGACTATGCTTAATTCGATTACAATATATGTATAAGATTCTCAGGGGCGATATACGCTCTGAGTATCTTCTTGGTCGTATTTCGATAAATGTTCCTTCGAGAACTTCTAGGAACTATAAACCCCTGTATTGTAGTTTTCGACGCTATAATTATGCTTTGAATGAACCGGTTCGGAGAATGTGCACAGATTTTAATGATGTTTATCAGTTTATTGACACCGGACACGATAAAGTCTTTTATTATAAATCATCTAAATAGCTAGTGTGTAGTATTTTATGTACGAGTATTAATGTTGTATTGATAATTTATGTTTTAATGTTTAAAGATTTATTATTTTTCAATGAGTATATAGTGGTAATGTGTAGATTTTATTCCTCTTTTAACTGGTATTGCTTTTATCGGATGTGTATTTTTATGTAGCCGTTACACGTTTTCCTCTCAGTTACTCCCCGCTACGGATCGGTCTGTGGTGTGTACGTTATCCCCACGTCATAGGGATGAGGCCCCCTCGGTCGGTTGGGGCGGGTGTGAGTGGCGGCGATGGGATCGTTCGTATATCGCGACCTTAGAACAACAAGGTTCTAATTGCACCAAGAAATTTTTGGAACAACCAAAATTTAATCCACTTTATTAACCAATTACTACAGGAAAATATGTAGTTAGAAGTTTATCTCTAATCTAAGATATCTCGATATCGCTATCTAAGATATCTCGCAAACGATGTGAGATATAATTATGCCGATAGCAGTAATTGAAAGGGCATGCCCATTTTACGGTGACGAGATACGCAGATGAATTTATTAAAAAAAATTCAGTTAGAACCTTGTTGTTCTAAGGTCGCGATATGTCTTTGATTACTATATTTCATTTTAATTGATATTCCATTCCACAACAATTGTCTGAGCAATTGGCATTGCAAAAGTTTTGAAATTCAATTACGAACAATGGTAATTTTGTTGCATTTGCATTAGATAAAGCAATGCAAATTAAAAGCCAATGTAAATTAAAAAATCCCAGTGCTGTTGGAGACGGAGACAAGCAATCTTCTTTGTATTTAAAATTTAAATTTAAGAAAAAAATATATAACTTACCTTGTTCATACCATTTCCCATGTTTTAACATTTATATTGCGACTTGTCTATGATTAATCCAAATCTGAAAAAGAGTAGAAAAATCGTAAGTTTCTTGAAGAAATATATCTACAATTAATGCTTATTTGTACAATTAATTAATTATAAATATATAACAAATGATTATTTTGTACAAAGCCAGTAAGTTAGTATTGTAATGCCATAGCAGATAATAGTTTCCACTATGCCAACATATTTTGCATTGCCTAGCATTTGAAACACATCCATCCTACCAGTATACCACAATGATTGCTTTTCAGCATATGCCAGAAAGTATGCCATGGTAACGATGAGAATGATTTCAACAATAGATTTCTAATAAATGACAGGATCCACAATGGCTTTTTTTGTTCGTAAAATAAATGACCGACTATATATTATTCACTTCAATTTCATTAATAATTCAAAAGTGTCAGCCAATTTAAAATCATTTGTAAAATGTTTAAATTTAGTCTTTTTGGCACTGTACTATGGGCTATTGTTTATTTCAAATGAAAATGAATGAAATGAGCGATGAATAAGGACTTCATGTAATAAATTAATTCAATATGACTTAATATTAAATTGAAAACCCCACAATGGACGCTATTAAACTAACATAAGCTAAAGTCCTTTATGCATGCCCTAAAGTATACTAGATGCATGACAAAAATCCAAGCATTACAAGTATACAAACTATACCTGTTTAAACAAACTTGACCTGCGGTTTTTATATATGCCTGAAAGTACACTACATGAACAACGAAATACAAACCTTTAGAAGTATACAAATATTTAAGAATTCCACTGTTATTCTTACTGAAGCAAAGGCATATTCTTTAAACATGTTCTTCTTAATGCATAATATTAATTAGTCTGAGATGCCACTCAATGCAATGTAATTAATTATGTACAACGTTCAGACTTGTTGGCAACGTATTATAGTAGGTTCGGAGACTTTTAGGTTATTTTGACATTAAATTTCATCGAACAGAAAAACTTTTTGTATTTCAATTGAGCATTCCTGAGATACAAAATCCTTGCTATCTTACACTTATCCTATAGTTAAATCTTTTGTCATCTGTGAAAGGAGTCTTCCAGGAAAATATTTTTTTCCGCTTTCTCTTCAAACTATGTAAATCCTTAACACTACCGATTCAAAGTTGCCTTTGCCTCCCTCTGATTTGTTATTGTCGGTTCTCCGGAAATGCAATAAACACTAAGTAAAAGTATCAAACGTGTAACCGGTGTTGTTGTCCATAGGAATTACAAACAGAATATTGGCAAGGACTGTTGCCGAATTCTTGATATAGAAATCAATATTTTTATTTCACTTTGTCAATTGTAGTGAAAGTCATAGGTCATCAGGTTTGCATTTTTGGTTCGGTTGCCATTGCAATTGATTAAAATTCAAGTTTTGTCACACAAACAACTACAGCAAATATAATGCATACTTTTCGGGTTGATATTACTTTTTTAGATTCATTTCCATTTTCATTTCACACAAATCCCTTTGTTTTTGATGATAGTATCTATTGTTTTTCTGTATGTATGAATTTATAATAGATGCAACCAAGTCGAATCGAGTCAGCTGACTCAACAGTTTGTTGTTGACTCTAATACTTAGGGCTTGATAGCTTTTACTATTGCCTAGTTTTAGGCTTATTTGACATTGAATACACACACACAGTTCCCAAATGTTTGCACAGATGTTTTTAGTTATTGTATTTTTTTTTGATTTCGTTGAATTTATTGTGCATTATTTTTCCATTCTTTGTGTTGTATGCATTGTAACAAAAATTCATTTGTTAAAGTATTAACATCAAGTTGGCAATACATTTAAACAATTATTCCCCTAAGGTATGCTACACTAAGCCATGTAAACAAACCCACTCGACTGCTGTGTGAATGTCTCGTTCTGAAATGTAAGTATCACTTGAATTTAAATTTAGTTTTACGACTGCAACATTTACTGTCAACTTCTGCCACAGTTCCCTTCTAGTACTATCCGCACTACTAGTCCTGCCTGCTTGACTAGCTGCCAGTTTGCCTCTTCTTTCCCTCCATCACAAATATATAAAGCCCGCCGTATCATGTACAGTGGAAGGCTCTTTAAAGATTTCGCTTGTACTAACGGAGATGATATCATGATGGCTGCTTTGACTGAATTTGCCGAGGCAAGGAATTTACTTAGTGGCAACATAAGCCGTAAAAATCGTTTGCTTTCCGTTTCGCCATATGGATGTGGAGGTGTACAAGCAAATGTTGTTCAGATTTTTTTATATTACCTTTTTCTATCTCTCTCATTCTTCGTACAAAACGTGTCCGTGATTTTATTACCTAAAATGAAAGAAGCGAGAACAGAGGAAACAACAACAAACCCAACACTCAACCATTATCTATTGTCAGGGTTAACAAAACTTTTGAAGGTCACTACTGCTCATGTTAGTTGGAGCAAGTAGCAAGAAGTTGCATATAGAAACTATTTGTTATATATTCCCCTCCCCCAAGTTGAATAGATGACTTTTGCTTGCAAATTTATGAAAAAAGTTTTCTTAGTGTAAACTTTGTTGAGGTGTAAATATGAAAGCATAAACTTATACGACCACGAAATTAACATAGTTTATATAGGGGGAGAAGTCGTGTACATCTCATAAAGTTCGTTTGAATGGTTGAAGAGAAGAAAGAAATACGTGGCGTATGAGGAGTATTAATTAATTTTATAGAATAAATGAGAAACCTGCAATGTTGCGTATACATAACATTAATCATAATAAATAATAACAATTTTGTGCATATAATTTGTTGGAGGAGAAGAATTGAGGTGATTTTGAGACATAATCCAGTGTGATATCCAAATGGAGTTGCTGTTTTCAGACAATACCTCAATGAACAGATTTTGGTAAAATATGGTGTCGAAATTAATGGTATACCATAAAATATAAATTAAATCGGCACTCAACATTTTCAAAGGGGTAATTGTATGGGTAACAATAGATGAAAACATTCATCACTATTACAATAACAAATTTTACTGGTAAATTACTGGTATATGGTAGCCGTCAGTGGTGCAATGGAAGTGTGCGCAAATGGTTCGATGTCTGACCACCTTACATTTCTTTCGACGGCTGTCCCCTTGCTTAGTAACGGCGAAATTACCGAGTATTTAGCCTTGAAAAAGTTTCTCAAAATACCGTTCGGTACTGGTGTAAAACTGCATGTCCCTATCACTGAGTATGAAAGCACACAGCTCACTGGTTGTGAGAAGCTCTCACCATTTACATTTGCAATAAACCAGAGAATATTTTTAAAAATCGATAAATTTGTTAATCGTTAATTAATTTACTGTTATTAATGATGGAAAATAATTTGTCGTAAATCCCAAAGATGGCTCATAAACAAGTTTTCCGAGCGCGGGACAATCACAAGAAGGGCATATGATCGATGTTCGAACGCCGGAAACTATTGCTGCTGTAGCTGCTGTCATACAAGTCAGTATGATCTAATGCGTTTCAGCAAACAGTAACTTCAGACAATTCTGCATAACAACTTAAATTTAGTTCCTTGACAGACTCAACCAACAAGCAAGCTGAAAGCTGAAGACTATTCAATTCGCTTGGAATTTTGATAGAAAAACGAAAACAAGGACAAGAACTAAAACAAGTTTAACTTCATTTGAATGTCATACACGGCCCATTTTAATTTGAACGGCAATATTGCTAAACCAAATTGTCGAATATGCAGTGAATTTATGCCACAGATACTCCATGAGATGCCATTGTATCCACCTCAAGCTGCATTCGCCGGTCGTACATTTTTGAAGAAACCCGTCATACTTTTACGGTCATTGAAGACTACTACTTAAAGATGCTGAAAGAATATTTCTTTCACAACTGCGCCGAATGGGGATGTATGCATTTGTATGGAAACAAAAATACAAATAAAATAACTAGTATGAATTTGAAAAAGAGTTATTTGAGTATCTTAATGTACCAACATTCATCAGCCAAACCGTATGTCAACGTTCACATGGACTAGAAGTATAAGGGCAAGTCGGTCCGATTCACCACTAGCATACATTTTTAACCCAACAACGGGCATGATCTTCAAAATACGAATAATCCAGGTTGATTATATAGGATATTACTCATTCGCTGACTATAAAGCACTTACACTTACTTCATAACACTTCAACTAAACTATGTCTAAGAAGCGGCTACGAAGCGAACGAATACATGGTAAATTTTGACGAACAACTATCGTTTTACTAACGACAATCATGACGTTCAGGGTTGTATTTCTGTAAAACGGACATGTTCACATTAGAGTTTAGATTAGATAGCCAACTGCTATGAATCAGCACTTGACGAACGAGTGACTAAAATTGAAAAAATGTTTCTTAGACACTCGTTGCACGGACCGTGCATTCAGTGAGTAATATTTCACTTTCAATACAAATAAAAAATCCATATCATGCTTGTGAATCAAAGAATGTTAATTATATGCAAATATTAATTATTTTCCAAACAAACTTTTAAATTATAAAAAGTAATATAATTTAAAACATTTCATAATAACAAGTTGAATTCCTCAACTTTTCTCAAGTATTAAAGTTAACAAGCTAATACGTATGAGTAATATTAAGTGTATATTCTATTGAATTATTCATTAATGCTCATTCGTCGTCAAATCACGTATTTATCTATCTAAGGCGTATACTTTATGAGGAGCTATGTATACAGTATATTCATCATATGACTTGTAGCACACAAATAAAATTCTCATTATGCAAATCATGTTTATTGAACAAGTTCATAGCAAACTCCTTTACCTGTAAAAGTATTTATATATGCATACTTAACACATACGTACATACGTATGTACACATACATATACATATTTATCAAAATTACCATACGTGTACAACAAGCATGACAACCGACTTTTCATTGCTCTGCGAAAAAAAAAGATTTATGCGAGTACTTGATAAATTATGAACTCGTATGATTGTGTCAAACCTAGGACAACATAAATGTCAACACTTTTGCTATTTCGCTTAAATAAGAAGCAGCATGAAAAACTTATTAATCCAATGCAAAAAATGCCCCCCAGCTTACGATGTGCGACTCAAAAGATTGTGTTTAAAATGCTGTTGCCTGTTTTGGTATAAATATTATTAAAAGCCCACATGTTTGTTTAAATTCTTCTTCTTCTTCTTTTGTTTACGAGAATTCGAGGCAACATTTTGTTAACGCAAAAAAAAGTTTAAAATATAAAATACATGTTCAATAGACCATAAAGAGTTGATAATAAAATACAATGATGTGTTTATTTTGTTGTTCGGGAACCAAGAAACGCCAAGGCAATGATAAGCGAATCCTTTTTAAGCCATTAAATTGGTATACAAGTGGCGTTTACTCTGGAACATTGTAAATAGCCTCAATTCGACGAACGTCTTTAGTACGTGCTCGTTTTTACTTTTCCACACGTTTTATTTGCTCTTTTTCCATTTGGAGTGGTTCTTCAGATTACAAAGGATATATACCACGGCGGGTGGGAATATGAATAGCTAGGAGTATTTCAGAATTTTCGTTTTACATTTGGGTCAAATTTATCTCAGCCCTCACTGAGTGTGTGGCATGAAAATTGCCTTATCATACGAAGTTGTATGAGTAGATTGTATGTGTAGTTATGCAAGACAGTTTTGCTAATTCTCCTACTGGGCACCTTCATAGGTGGCCTTCAAATATGCAGGTATGCGGGGCGAGCCAAAACATATACATTGATATCATTTATACAAGCAACTTGAATGGCATACCTTTACCGGTGAGTCTCAAGTTATCAAGTGATAACTGCTTTGGTATTTATTTTGTCCATAATAGGCGGATGAACCAAAATCCAGGTCCGGCAGCTTCACCCTAGTCAGCATCTAATCCCTAATGGGAGGCTGCAATATTAATCTTGCCAGTAGGTAAAGTGCTAAAATCCAGTGGGCCGGGGTTCATAATGACGACTTGTTGACGACTCCAGCACACTTAATAACCACCACGATTTAAAGATCTGTACCTGAAATGTAAGAACTCTATAAAGAGCCAGTATTAGTTTCCAGTTGGCAGATGTCCTCCAGAGTTATACTCCTATTCAGGAAATGTGATACCAGAACAGTAACATTTACTACAGTTGTCATGAAAAAAAAAATACATTTAGTTGCGAATTTGTAGTTGGAAAAACGCTACTTCATCTACACAATTTTCAGTTCAAATTTAAAGAAATCAATTAATATATAAAAATTCCATTTAAAATTTAGAATAACCCAATTGAATTCAAACAGACTTCAATTTAAATTAAAAAACACAACACATAAACTGATATTTAAATCACACCAATTGAAATTCAAAATACATTAATTGAAATTTAAAAGATATATATTGAGTTATATAAGCCATCAACTGATATTTCACAAACATCAAATGATATTTAAAAAACATCAATTGATTCTTAAAATAAAACAAACAAAAAAAGGTGTCCCATAACATCCCATGAAGGGATTGGGGAGAGCTTCTCACAATCAGTGAAATGTGCGCTTTCTACTTTTTACACTCACTGATTAGGACCTACAGTTTTACACCGGTTCCGAACGGCAGTTTAAGAAGCATTTTCGTAGCTCGGTACTCGATAGTGTCGCCATCACTAAGCGAGGCGACCGTCGTCGAAAGAAATGTAAGGTGTTCTGAGCAGGGAACGAACCCACGTTCTCATGCACGAGAGCCGCGCACACTAACCACTGCACCACCGATTCGTAAAATACATCAAATAAAATTTAAAAACCGACAATTTACATTTAAACGTCATAAGTCGAAATTTAAAAAGAAATCAATTGTAACTTAGAACACATCTATTGAAATTTAAAAGACTTCAATTGAAATATAAAGGACATCAAAAAAATTAAGAAGACATCAATTGAGAATTTAAACTAAATTTAAATTTAATTTAAAAACTATAATCCGTTAATGATTTTTGAACTTCAACTGTAGAATACATAATTTCAGTTCATGTGTTTTAAATTTCAATTGATTTCTATACGGCTGTGAACTTTTTGCAAACGGTGACTCGTCAAGTAAACGGAAGCTTAACGTCATATTTAACAATGTTATTAGGTATATCTACGGTCTGAAAAAATATGATTCTGTACACCAGTTCGTTAAATCACTTTATGTTAAATCACTGTTGAAGACAAAAATCCTCGTCTACCTTCATAAAATAATTTCTAAGAATATACCACTTTATCTTTTTCGACAATTAAATTTTACTAGGTCAAATAGAGGTATAAATATAATACCCTTAACACATCGCTATCTTTTTTCTGAATGGCATTTTTTTATTTATTCAATTCGTCTTTGGAACTCACTTCCACATAACGTTCAAATTATCAGCAACGCTAAAGAATTTAGGTCCCAAATTCATAAATATTATAATACTGAATGAAGTCTATTCCCCTGTCACTGTTATTTTTGCTTGTTTCTTCCTAAAAACTTTAATTTTACTCTTACTATTTGTTCTTATATGTCATACAATTGTTTAAATGTCCTCTTCTTTATTCCACTTTTATTAGTCCACTTATCTAGTTTATTAATTATTAATTAACTAAATTTAATTAATTTATTTATTTATTTATTTAATCTATTTATAACATTGTTTTATTCAAATATACTAAAATTTATAAATCGTGTACTTTAATTATAAGACTTGTTCTTGTTGTGCATGATATTCAATAAATAAACAATACAATTCAATTGCCGTCTTTTAAACTTAAATGGATGCCTTTTTAATTTCAATATCTTTTAAATTTCAATTGATTCAATACGATTCTTGTCTTTGAAATTTCAATTCATGCATTTTGAATTGCAATTCATGCTAATTGAATTCTTTCAATTGATGTCTTTTAATATTCTACTGATGTCATTTAAATTTCAATTGATTTCAATTGATGTTTTAAAATTTTAATTGAAAAATTATATTTTTCAAAATGAATTGATATTTTTGAATTTCATTTGAAAATGGTGTTGTCTTCAGGTTCAAACCGATAAGTGAACGTACAACCACGATCGGCATAAAAGGCCTAACGGAACCTAAAGATGATGAGACCAAGGACATGTTCTATGAGCACCTAGAGGAAGTCTATGACCACTGTCCTGGTCATGACTATATTCTGGGTGGATTTAATCCCCAATAAAAGGTTCGAGCAAGAATAATCGGAGCGAAAATCGTTCAAAACCAGGGACAGCAGAAGCTGGACATCGAATGCTTACTCAAATAAACTCATTCAGTTACTAGCGCAGAACGCACCCTCTTCTAATGAATCTGAAGCACAGTGGAAACACATTTCTGACTCTATAAAAACTGCTGTTATAAGAAACCGTCTCAAGCACGCTGCACGGTTGGTAATGATTCAGTCAGTCGCATCAGAGTAGTATAAAGACAAAAGGAGACAGGTAAGCCGCCTACTCCAGTAAGAAAAACCACAGAGGAGAAAGCATCAGATTGAAGAATTGTAAACTTACAGAAAGCATATTGAATCTCGAAAATTCTACCAAAAGGTACGAAGCCGAACAAACAACCATGGATCAGGGCTACGCTTCTATCAAGATAAAGACGGAAACCGAGTCACAGATGTGCAACATATGTTGGGGGATATGGAGAGACCAGTTTTCCGAATTACTGTTCCCAGGAGATCCTATACGAGATGACGAATTAAAGACGATGGTGTCGGTTACCCCTTTGGAGAGATAATTTCTCTGCATTACTTGACCCAGGAGAATGCAATACGAGATGAGGTGGTTGAGCATATTGGAAATGAAGGCGTCGATTGCCCCTTCTAATCTGGACGAGACCATACCATAAAATTCCCGGCTTAAAATCAGAAAAGTCGCAAATGTTGATGGACTACTGGCTGAACTATTCAAGGTTGGCGCCGATGAGCAGGCAAGATGCATGCACCTGCTCATAAGCAAAACTTAGTTAGACGAATGCTTGCCCGGCGATTGAAGTATTAACGTACTGCCTCCTGTATTTACAAAGGTGACTCGAGTGTATGAGTCGATTAGGGTGGTATCAGTCTTTGAACCATTGCATACAAGGCCCCTTCAAGAGCAATGTGCGAAAACCTAAAGCCAATCTTTGCAGACCTGATCAAATCTTATCTGTGCGGCCTTAGATCTGGTAAATCCACAACTGATCAGATATTAACATTGCGTCAGATAATGGATGAAGTCCACGAAAATCAACATCTCTTTGTTGATTATTAAGCCGCCTTCGGAGAAGACTTTATGAATCCATGTCTCAGCTTGTGCCCCTGCCAAACTGATACGCCTCTGCAGAATGATACTAACCCACACCAAATCCTCAGTGAAGGTTGGTACAGATTATGGAACCATTTGATACCAGTGGATGCCTCAGACCAGGTGGCACTCTATCGTGCAACCTTTTCAACATCTTAATGTAGATCATAACGAGGAAAGCTGCAGTTAACACTAATGAATACGTCAGATGATGATATAGACATCATTGGGCGGACAGTGTGAGAAGTTCCTGCTTTCGAGAATCGAGAAAATATAAAAAAGTGTAGGTTTGATGGTAAGGGAGGATGAGACAACGTTCACGGTTTCAATGCGCAGAGCCGCCACTTGCTTGGAGCCCATCGTGAACGTCGATAGTAGTTATAACTTCAAGGTAGTGCACTAATGTATTTACCTCGGATCTGCCGTAAACAAGCAGATAATTGTGATTGCTAAAGGGTGTTATTTCGTGCGAATCAAGCACTTCGGAGATAAAAGCCCTCTCTCAAGAAATAAATATCCTTCTATGTCAGACTCATATACTTATACAATATATCTTGTTTTATGGCATAGAATCCTGGGTCATATCGCCAGCAGACGAAACTGCACCAGGTATCTGCGAAAGCAAGATATCACCAACTGGAGAGAAAAGTCAAAAGATCAAGTCGGTGAAAGAAATATATTATGATCGTTTTGTAAGGTTTGAGGCCAATTAAGTAAGTACGTAGGTATTGCTCTTAGTCACAAAAATATCATGTGATGGAGTGATGGAGTAGGCATATGAGTTAAGGGAACCTATTTCTTCAAAGTCCTAATGGCTCTATTAACTTTCCAACTATTGCGTAAATGAGGAAATATAATTCAGTCAATTGGAAATCATTTAAAGCTATAATATTTTTCTAGCGTTAATTTAATCTTTTTGTAGCATTTCCGGAAATCATTTGATACATTAGTTTCTACAACAGACAAGTGAAACTGAAACCACATAAACCATATTTGGTTCAAGCAATCAGGAACTGATCATTGACAAACACTACACTGGTATGTATAAACTTGAAGAGTAATAGTAATGCTATAATTTCCCCCTATTACAATGAAATCATACAAGTGTAAGGTGTCATAATTTCACTGTGAACGGTAATTAATGCACTGTACGTTGCACAACGAGTACTAACAGATTCCCAACCACATTTTTGCATATTGAAGATGACGATGATGGGATGGTGATGATGATGATGAAGATGGTGATTGATAAATGGGTCTGCCTCCTTTTTCAGCTGCACTTACATTATAATACGAACACGGGTACAGGTGTATGGACCGAAGAGCAACCTAGTCAGGTGATGCTGTTTAGTGTTGTGTTGTACAATGTTAGTGGTTTATTTATACCTCATCATTATTATCATCGTCAGGTATCCATCAACATCATCATCATTTCCATTGTCATCTTATTAACAAACTTAAATTTACGCTAACGAATGAGACTACAATTTGCTTTGTTGGCGAATGTAAGAAAGTTCCACTGTGTGAGTGTCTTTGCTTGTTAGTGTGTGTGTGTGTGTAACCATAATTTCCCCTTTTGCGGGTGTGTGAGAACGTGTACATGTGCACATACATATGTGTGTATCACATTTATAGACTAGTATATCATTTGTTGTACAATTAGCATTTCCTGTCAAGGATATAATCATTAAATGTCAGGAAACGTGTCCTATCTCCATATGCTGACATTTCTATTTATGGTGCTGCACCATGTGAGACCGTCCATCCGTCCATTCTACCTCCGGTGTCATAAGTAGTAGTAGATGGGTCTAAGCAGAATAATTGAATAATAAATCAAGGCAGTTCAAAGTAAGACCGAATTGATTCTTTTCAGCATCGTATTTATGTTATCGCCAAGAGACAAATGGAATTCGAAATAACATGAAATGGATATGCCAGGATTGTTTGTTTGTCCCCTGCTAAAAAAAATTTTCGACCAATTTGTATGGGAAGCAAAGCGATATTATGCGGTATTAAGCAGCTTCCTACACAAACTAGTTTTTTAATTGGTTGGCAAGATTGGATGGGAATTGGCAGGATATCTGGTGATATCCTACAGTTTGATATTCGCCTATTTTTTCATTTCAAAATCAGTTAGTAAAAATTATTGTACCATAAAATATTGTTCTGCGGTAAAGCTCATTCTCGATTCAGTTGATTTGTCGAAATAAAACAAAGGAGTAAAGGACCTAGCAAAATGTATTGATAAGGTAAGAACAGTACCTCGTTGAAAGCAACAACAGCAAACAATTTGGTTGTGGTTGGAAGACCAAAGAAGAACGCTCCTTTGAATCATACTAAATATATAAGTAAATGGTTTCCCATTACATCCCATGAAGGCATTGGGGAGAGCTTCACACAACCAGTGAGCTGTGCGCTTTCTAGTTTTATACTCATTGATTGGCACCATTAGTATTTACACCGATTCCGAACAGTATTTTGAGAATCTTTATCATGGCTAAATACTCGATAGTGTCGCCGTCACTAAGCGAGGTGACGTCCATATAAAGAAATGTAAAGAGGTCACACCATGAATCGAACCCACGTTCTCATGTACAAGAGTCACCCACCCTATCTTTGTACCACCGAAGTATACTGGAGATTTTATGGCGGAAAGCCGCAACAACGATTCGATCGATTTACGATATTATCGCTAAATTCGGGGCTATTGGAGATTCAAAATGTAGCATCGCGGAAAACTTTTAGATATAAACGAGAAGGCGATCTACCCAGTTGCAGCGTTCTATCCACAAACTTCGCCAGATTTTTAAAGAGTATTTTTTTTTTTTTTTTTTTTATTTATTTTTCTACCGTGTATCGACTTATAATAATAACAGAGTTTGAGATTTTATATGTATTATATATTACACCAAATGTAGTCCATTTGTAAAAAAAAAAAGTGCTATAAATTAATTACATTTTAATATTTTATAGGAAAAAAGGTAGTTAAAAACCTATGTGTACATCAGTGCGAGTAAGGTTATAAGACAGTTACTAACAAAATCTATATGATTAAATATAGATTCCTTAGTCACTGTGACACTAAACTTCTCAAAAGTGGGTAGTTTGAACTCCTGCATTTGTTTTCAAATGCCAGAGTCAGATCAGTTATAAAGGGTTCAATCATCTTCTGTCCGGATTTGCGATGCAGATCAGAGGTAGGATATCGTCGAGATAAATTGAATATAATTTTCAGATTTTTGTTTTGTATAATTTGGAGCTTCTTTTTGTGTGTCTTTGCACAACTGCCCCAGACTTGACAGGCGTATGTAAGAATTGGCCTTATACACATATTATATAAAAGTAGTTTATTTCTCACGTTTAGTTTTGACTTCCTGTTCAGAAGTGGAAAAAGTGCTCTACCACATCTAATTGCCTTTGAGGTAGTATCTTCAAGGTGCGCTTTGAATGTTAAACGCTTATCTATTGTTACACCAAGATATTTTATTGTGTTTGATAAGGGAATAATGTAGCCTTGAGCTGAAAAATTTCTAGATGGAATTCTCTCTCATCTTCAGCGATGAGGCTCATTTCTGGCTGAATGGATTCGTCAATAAGCAAAATATGCGTTATTGGTCAGACAGAATGCGAATCGCTACCGTTCAATGATAACCGAATATTTTTGGCCCCAATTGGATAATATGGACTTGGAGGACATGTGGTTCCAACAGGACGGCGCCACAAGGCACACAGCGAATGCCACAATCAATTTATTAGAAACCAAGTTTGGTGAACGTGTTATCTCACGAAATGGCCCAGTCGATTGGCCGCCTCGGTCGTGCGATTTGACGCCGTTAGATTATTTCCTGTGGAGCTACGTCAAGTCTATAGTCTATGCCAACAAGCCAGCGACCATTGATGAACTTCGTACGAATATCGAACGTGAAATTGCAGCAGTATCGGCCGATTTATGCTTGAAAACCGTCGAAAATTATGTTCAGCGTCTGGACTTCTGCTAGCGTGCCCGTGGTGGCCATGCAAAATAAATCGAGTTCCATACATAATGGCATCGAACGTACTTTCACAGGAATAAAGAATTTCATTGGTATCTAAAACCGGTTTTGTTTTATTTAAAAAAAACTTTTGTAGCGCTCTTATTGAAAAGCCCGATAGTTACTATCATATATTTATATTGTTACGAATTTCCTTATTCGTCCTTTTTGCGTTGTTTTATTCCCAATAATAAAACAAGGTTCGTTTTTAATTACGATAATTACAACGGTATCACTTCCTTTTATTTATTTATACAGTACAACAGTTTACTTTATTTATAACACTTTAACAAGTCTTGTATTTTATTATCAATTCGCGTTGCTTACTTTACGGGGTTAATCACAAACTGAACTCTCCATTCCAAAGACCTCCGTTATTTATACCAACTCACCATACACAAATGAAGGTACATATATCTAGCGAATTCAAGAACCTTCTAGAAAATAGATGTTGTTGTTGTTGTTGTTTATCTTTGTAGAACATTCTCCTACACAGGAGAATTATCTTTACTGAGGTGAATTCATGCTACTGGTTTAGCGAGCTGGTACGTTGTTACAATGCATACTTTCAGGCGCAGCACTAACCGCCTGATGTTTACATACTGTTAGTAGAGTCATTAACAGTAAGCAAAAGCTTTTACTTATTCGTAACACTGCCCCCCACTTAAGCCTGTTCGTCCCGAGCAGGCTCAACCCTCCGTTTTCCATACAGAGCTAGTCTTTCCAAATGCACGACTTTCATTTTAGCTCTTGGACTTTGACTTTTCTGGATTCTATAAACCACGTCGTTTATTCGTTTTACAACCCTGTAAGGGCCCTCCCAGTGAGTCTGAAGTTCTGGAGATAAACCTTTCTTGCGCTGTGGGTTGAACAGTAAAACTAGCTGGCCTTCATGGAATCCTTCGGAATTTGCCGCTTGGTCGTACCTGGCTTTCATCTTATTACTGACCAACTTCATTCTGCTGCAAACAAACTCGTGAAGTTCGCTAAGCTCCCCTGGGATACCATCATTCTCCCCACTGTCGGATGTTAGGCAGTTGCCAAACTCCAAATTTCTAGGGAGCTTTAACTCTGTCCCAAAGACGGCACTAGCTGGTGTTCGGGCAGTGGTATCCTGGGTGGCCGACCGGTATGCCAGAAGGAATTTTGGTATGCGTTCGTCCCAGAATTTCCTATCCTTACTGACGATCTTGCTCAAATATTCTTCAAGAGCCTGATTAAATTTCTCTACCGTACCGTCAGTCCGAGGACGCACTGATGTCGTTCTTATACCACGAATTCCACTCCTCTCGCATATTTCTTTCAAGATCGCAGATTCAAAATTTCTACCCTGCTCCGAATGCAGTTCTAAAGGGACACCAAAACGACTTATCCAGTTGTTCACCATAGCTTTGCTTATTGTTTTCGCTTCTTTATTTGGAATAGCGTAGACCTCGAGCCATTTACTGAAGTAGTCCATAACGACTAGGGCATATTGGTTCCCAGAGCTACTCGTTGGATATGGACCAGCCACACTCATGGATATTCGCTCGAAGGGAGCACTTGGGCTCTCCTGATGTCTCTGTTCGCAACTCCTCCGCGTTGGTCCTTTAGTTGTCATGCACTGGGTGCAGCCTGCAATCCACTCGGATACAGCTTTTTGACGACCAACCCAATAGAAACGTTCCCTAAGTTTCTCCATAGTTTTGCCTTTTCCGAGGTGCCTACCACTCGGACCATTATGAGATTCTGCAATTATCTCTTTCACTTTCAAGGCAGGTACCACAATTAGATTTTTCTCCGTTTTACCATCTTCACTTTCCCATACACGGTATAGACAGCCATCTAGCAATCTCAGGCTATTCCACTGGGCCCAATATGATTTTAAAACGGGGCTTTCTGAAGCGATTTCATTCCGCGTTAATTGTCTATCCTCTTCCTTTGCCAAAATAATTTTTGCCAATACAGGATCACTTCTCTGTGCCGTGAACCACTCGTCGTCGGATTCAATTCTCAGGGATCGGACGTCAATAATTTGCTCTTTGATCTCAGCCTTAAAATCCTGTTTAGGCTCGATTACATGTGGACGGTCATTTACTCGTCCGGTATCGGCCGCTATCGCTGGAGATCTTGACCGTTTTCTCAGGTCTCTACAGTCACGCCCTATATGGCCACGTTCGCCATGACTGTCACCTTTCAATTTTGTTGCTTGCCATAGCGCTTTCGTGAGAATCCGAATCACTTCCTTCAGTTCGCTAACGGCGCCTTTCAAATCTTTTGATTTGCCTTCCGTTTCTACCCTTCGCACATGATATGTCTGTTGACTGGCAACAACCCTCGCCGTCTCATTCGCCAAAGCGAATGAAACTGTTTCCACAAATGTAGCTTTTTGTGAGGCATACACCGAATATCTAACGTCAGGATCGTTAATGCCCCTAACAAATGCCTCTATCTTAAATTGCTCTAGGAAAGTTTGGGGTTCTCCAGGATATGCCATCAACACCAAACGTTCCACCTCGGTTGCGAAGTCCTGAAGCGTTTCATTATGCTTTTGCACTCGGCCTCTCAATTCCATGCGATATAAATCCTTCTTGTGATCACCACCATACTTGCGTTGTAACGCAGCCAGTATATCCTCGTAGTTGTTTCTGGCACTGACGGGAATGCTCTGAAGGACTTCTGCTGCGTTGCCTTTCAGTGCTAAAATTAGCTCTACTGCTTTGTCGTTGCTGTTCCACAAGTTCTTAATTGCGACCATTTCGAATTGGAATTTAAAAACGTCAAATGGTGTAGAGCCATCGAAACTGGGAGCTTTCAATCTACTAGAGGCTTCAGAAATTACTCGCACTGGCCCCTCTTGTAACTGAAGTTCATTAATTTTTCTTTGCAATTCACTTACATCATTTTCGACTTTCTCAAACTTCTGTTCAACTTCTTCGAACTTCTGTTCGAAGTTTTCGAATTTCTCATTAACATGTATTTCCATGTTGTTCATAACTTCCGAAATTTGTTGAAGTTTGTCATTTGTGGCGTTAGATGTCTCTTGCATTATTCTAGAATTCTCGCTAAATTTCTTTTCAAGTTGTTCGTCCATAATTCTAGAATTCTCGCCAAATTTCTCGTTCATAATTCTAGAATTCTCGCCAAATTTCTCGTCCATAATTCTAGAATCTTCGTCCAGCTTCGCGTTAATAACTCTAGAGTTTTCGTCCAATTTTGCAAACTTTTCCATCATGGCCGCAAACATTGTAGAAACATCTACATTACCAGTTGCTTCATTTGCAGATATCTCCATTTCTTCTTTGCATTCAAACTGGTATTTGTCAATGTCAATGTTTCGGCGCTTGAATTCTTCTATTAATCGCCTCTGCAGCTCTACCTTATTACCAGCAGTCGGTTGATCCAATTTACTCAACTCCTTTTTTAGTTGTTCAACTTTGAGTTCTTCAAACTTCATCGTTGTCCTTGATTCGTAATTTCACTTCTGACACCAATGTTACGAATTTCCTTATTCGTCCTTTTTGCGTTGTTTTATTCCCAATAATAAAACAAGGTTCGTTTTTAATTACGATAATTACAACGGTATCACTTCCTTTTATTTATTTATACAGTACAACAGTTTACTTTATTTATAACACTTTAACAAGTCTTGTATTTTATTATCAATTCGCGTTGCTTACTTTACGGGGTTAATCACAAACTGAACTCTCCATTCCAAAGACCTCCGTTATTTATACCAACTCACCATACACAAATGAAGGTACATATATCTAGCGAATTCAAGAACCTTCTAGAAAATAGATGTTGTTGTTGTTGTTGTTGTTTATCTTTGTAGAACATTCTCCTACACAGGAGAATTATCTTTACTGAGGTGAATTCATGCTACTGGTTTAGCGAGCTGGTACGTTGTTACAATGCATACTTTCAGGCGCAGCACTAACCGCCTGATGTTTACATACTGTTAGTAGAGTCATTAACAGTAAGCAAAAGCTTTTACTTATTCGTAACAATATATTATTTATATTGGTACCATTAAGTAAAAGCTTTTACTTACTCTTAATGAAAAGACTAACATTATGTAAATAATAGGGCGGTTAATGCTACGCCGGAAAGTATACCCATACCACAAACCAGTTGGCGAGTCCGCTGCAAGTACGTTATTTTTAAAAATTGTTATACTACAGGTTCTGGAATCGGGTACAACAATTTCGAAGCTGGTAGACCCACTGACGGCAAGAAGCATAACTGCGGTTTTTGGCATTATGAGTTCAGTTTGTGATTAACCGCCGGAAAGTTAGCAACGCGATTTGATAGTAAGACTTATAAGACTTATTATAATGGTGTAAATAAAGTAAACTGTTGTACTATATTAATAAAATAGAATGAAGTTAAACTGTTGTAATTATCGTAAGTTTAAAACGAAACTTGTGTTATTATTGGGAACAAAACAGCGCAAAAAGGACGAAGAAGAAAATTTACAAAATATCATCACTTTCAGCTCAAAATATTGCTACGGAAAAATACTCACATTTGTAACTTAACTATCATTTGCATCAACGGGAATCTACAGTAACTCAAACTAACATACGAAGTAATTTTCGAAACGTCAACGAACAGTTTGAGTGTGTATATTGTAGTTTCATTGTCCCCTAATATTACCTACACCTAACAATATGCCGTGGCTGCCACATACAAACACACCAGAATTGTTTCAACATACTACTCGATCTTACCACTGACGATTAAGCCGATGCAGAATTGTTGGGAACAATCGAGAACAGATGGCTTTACTACGGGATGGTTCTGGAAACGGCTATTGAGAGTGGAACAGATATACGAGTAATTAACCGATTAGAGCGTATATTTTGGCAGTCTGATTTCAAAAACGTAGAAGTATACATCGTCAAGTAATAGTGTCACTGATTAAGGAATTAATTAAAATAATAAATTAATTGCGAATGTTAAAATTGAGATAAATAGTCCTTAGAGTAATTTAAAAATAACCTTGTTTTATAAACGGGAAATTAAATAGAGCTGAAAAGGACAATTCGAAACATCATTATAGTATTGGTTCTTCTGAAATAGTTGGGATTTCGACCTTTACTCAGTGTAGGCAAAATGAAAATAAGTTTGAAAATAACTTTAACATTAATTTATTTTAACATTGCTGGTTGAATTTTAACCATTAATTTAATCAATTTTCCCACGTCCTTTATCACAGATAAATAATCTAGTTAATGAAAGTGAAGGTCGTGACCCAATTAAATATAATTTTTGTCAGCCATAGAAATACTGGACAATCAAATTACATTTTATATTTATTTTTCCCCAAAAATGAAAACCACAGCGATACAGTTTTTGGGGAATTATGAATTTAATGAAAACCAAATCCATTACACATTAACCCTAAAGTGATAGTCACGTAGGAAAAATGTTTAAAGTCACCCATTTGTGATTTTATTTTTAAATCACCAACAGGGATGACCTTGTTATAATACGCGTTGACGGCCAGAACAGATACTCTGTGTCACTCCCTCCCTTTATATGTGTGTGTGTGTGTGTGTGCATGAGAGCGAGATCAATAATGACATTAAATTGAATTTCCTACGTTTCTGTATTCCCCAACGTGATTTCAAATTCTACTCGAATGCACAAGAGCGGCGTGTGCACTTATGTGGGAGTGTGTGTGTACATATGTGTGTGTAACCACCAACAACTCAATTAGAATGCACCGGATGTCCGTTTAATAAGAGCCAGAAAGGATTTTGATTGTTTTAAAAACTTTTTAAATGACAGTACATACATATAGTACACACAAAAGAGTGACATTAAAATAAAACCACTCGTCCAGGACACATTTTCTTTGCCTATTATTTTCACAGAATTTTTGATTATGTTTTGCTTTCTCTCTGTCCTTTAAAATGTGTGTGTGTGTGTTAACCTCTATTTTGAGTGAAACTAAGCAACACTCTTCCATTGGGCGAAAGATGTTCCCCAAACGATTAACAAAGTACTTTCTTTGATATCCTCTTTCACACTCGTGTAAATAATAATAATTTTTTCACTTTCTCCAGCCACTAGTTGTGCATGTGTGAGCGATAGTCATGTGTGTGTGTGTTCTCATGTGATTTATCTTGTTCTTGTAATTTCAAATGTTTAATGCAACCGAAGTCTGCCTACATTATCGACATGCTCGATTCGTATACCATGCCATGTTATCAACTTTCAATCTTTAACTACTGCATCAGCACTTGTCCTTGCTGATACCAAAGAGATAAGCCACTATTTCATTCTGTATGCATGTTTATACATAAAAGGACTTGTGTCTAGATTTGTAATGTTTTGTACACATACTGGAAAATAATAATAACTATGTCTAACAATAGGAAGATATAAAGGGTGCCCTAAAAAGAATTGATTAATCTCATTTGAACCCGACTTGCTGAAACTACGTGTGGTCCATCTCCATATCATGCAATGTAGGAACAACAAAACAGAGCACTATTAACTGTTATTGCACAACCAGCCGCATTTTCAAAGAAAAATGGTTTGATGAAGGCTACAGCCTAAAATTCACACCAAACAGTGACATGTTGTTGATGCATTTGTTCCTCAATACGCATTCGTGTATTTCCTAAACTCTAAATGCGACAACTTTGGCTATTAAAGAAGCCATCAAGATGAAAATGGGCGTCATCGTGAAAATGATTTTGTTTGAGAACCACCAATATTTCTCAACAATGAAAACGCGCTGTTCTTTAATTTAAAGTTTAATTTATTATACCCTGAACTGTCAGCTCGCATATGTCACGATATTCAAATCTTAAGTCTATTTTCGGATACCCTTATTATCTTCACAGCATTATTGCGGCGATGTCACCTATCTTTCGTCTTGGCAAATATTTTTCAAGTAATTTTTTAATAGATCTTCCCTATATCACTAATACTTAGCCAGAAAAAGGAAAGTACAATTTATTTTTGATATTTGAAAGGAAAAAAATATTTTAACCGAAATGGACTTTACAACGCTAGGTAAAAATTCTATTCCTTTCAGAATTGCTCACAAAATTAAAATAGTGGACCCGTGTAATGTGAGATAAATACAATTACTCAAAGAGATTTGCAACTGCCACGATTACAAATTTGCAGAATGCCCAAAAAAGTAATCCCTAACTGATTGGGTGTAATTTCAGGAACAAGTAACTAGGTGTAAAGCTGTATGTCTAGAAAGTGCACAGCTAACTGATCTTTCCTCTCTTTCTTTCCTCTCCCTTCTCTCTTCTCTCTCTTTCCTCTCCCTTCATGGTATATGTATAATGGGAAAATGTGCCTATGTGAACATAACCAGCGTAAACATGTAGGTCACAATCAGTGAGTATACTCGTAAAACTGCGAGCGCACATCTCACTGATTGTGAGATGTTCTGCCTTGTCCCTTCATGGGATGTAATGGGAAAATATTAATTCCTCTATTTTATGTTTGCATAGTTTATTGCAATATGGATTTTTAATATTTAATACTTAAAACAATACAAATAGCAAAATTTAATTAAATTTAAAAAAGAAGACATCTCTATTTTCTCTTCTGGGAGTTTAAACGGCGAAATCTTTCTAATATCATTCATGTGCTACGTTTGGCTATATCTCAAAATTGTCTTCGTAGTGATTATGTGGGAATGTTGCGATATTATCTTCTAGAAGTATTGCTTTCGTATTTTTTCAAGTATTGCCTTCGGATAACAGAGCCTCCCGACGGGGAAAAACTTCCGCAATAGGAAATTGGGTAATGCCATAATACAATTTTACTTCCAGGCGATATAGTGACGATATTGCCGCAAGATTGCTTTGTCTGCTGGGTTGTATGTAAACCATAGAGTAAGTAAAGTTCACCTGAAGTTGCCATCTGTCTCATCTGATGTTTCATTTCATACTCTTCGTAGTGAGGTCGTTGCGATATGTTCAACATAAATTGACTTATACCAAGTGAAGTTGCAGAACTGTTGACTGCAATTTGTCATGTCGTTTCGGCTGAGGACTATGAAATTTTAACGTATTATGGACTGTTTGTAAACTTCTATTGTTAGTATACATTTCCGTTGTATTTAATATAAACAATTAAACACACAAGCACGTAATATCGTTGTTCTTCTTTTGTAGCCTGTTTTGAACTACTGCCTCTATCTGCTATTATTAAAGCAATGTTTTTCAACATGAAACGTCCATATGGAACCAAGCCTATGTCGTAAATTTACTGAGATAAGTGGTTACTCTAGGTGTATTTACTCTATGATGTAAACATTTGTATATGTGAATGTGTACACAAATATGAGTAATAAATATGTATGTATGTTTGTAGTATATCCATAGAGAAATACATGTCTAGAGAAAATATCTCGCTCAGCAAAAAATTTTTGGCATTTGGCCTGGTGTGATATGAACGTTGGATTTTGGAATGATTTGCATTATTAATACTATATAGAGGCACTGGTTCAAACCAACCAACAAGAAAACGACCACGGCATTTCATTTTGGGGTTTATAACGACATGACAAATTTAAGTCAACAGTTCTTGTAACTTCACCTGGTATAAACCGACCAGCTGTGTGAAAGGAAACGTCAGCTGAGACAAATTTTCTCTCTTTAAAGAATTGCTCTACGAGTATTTCATTTTAATATTGATTCAGAAATCAGGAAATTGTTCAATTAACCCCTACAGTTTTGATAAAACTATAAATGCAGACAATTCCCATTTAAACAAATCTACGAAATGGGTTGGATTCAATTGGACAGAATTCGATTTAAGGATATGTTGGTTACGGAATTTTCTGCAGAAGATGTATTTATTATTATCCTTTGTTAATTCCTAAATGCAAATATAAAGCATTGTATACAATTCTCTTACAGACAATTGTAGTGCATGTATGAATTGTGTTGTATTGTGGGCAACAACAAACCCCATGTCTATAGGGAACCGTTGGTCCTCTGGACGTGTAAATAAGTTTTTGCGAATATATTCTTGTGCGTGTGTGCTTGCGAGTTTTACAAGGGATTCTCATATGAATTGAGTTTTCGTTTGCATTTAGTTTGACGTATTTTTCAATATCATCATTCCAACAGCCGCCGATGAAGATTTGCGACTAGATTTGAAGTAAAGGGGTTTTCAACAGAGACGCTATAAAAGTAAATCGATAGGGACAGCAAACGACGCCATATTTTTTCCCGCTCGTTTGACATTTCTCTTCAGTAAGGTTTGCCATTTCATCATGGAAAGATGTACGAGCCAACAACGAGTCGAAATTATTAAAATTTACTACCGAAATTTGGAGTCAGTGGCCTCAACTTTAAGAGCGCTACGTCCAATTTATGGTCGTCATAATCGTCCTACTAGATCAACACTTGAGCGTCTAGTGGAAAAATTTGAATCCACAGGCACAGTACAAAATGTTCCCGTGCCAGTGAGACAAAGAAGTGCCCGTGGTGTCGAGAATATTGCTGCCGCTGAGGCTTCAGTTCAAGAAAGCCCAAATGTGTCTCTCACACGTCGTTCTCAAGCGTTGGGCATCTCTGTGACGTCGTTGTGGCGAATTTTGCGAAAAGCTCTAGGCCTACATCCTTACAAGATCAAACTGACGCAAGAACTGAAAATGATTCGGATTTCGGAGGATCATTTCTGGCTGAATGGATTCGTCAATAAGCAAAATATGCGTTATTGGTCAGACAGCAATCCACACGTAATCAATGAGTCATCATTGCATCCCGAAAAAATTACGGTTTGGTGCGGTTTATGGGCCGGCGGCGTCATTGGGCCGTACTTCTTCCGTGATGATCAAGACCGGCACATTACTGTGAATGCGAATCGCTACCGTTCAATGATAACCGAATATTTTTGGCCCCAATTGGAGGACATGTGGTTCCAACAGGACGGCGCCACAAGGCACACAGCGAATGCCACAATCAATTTATTAGAAACCAAGTTTGTTGAACGTTTTATCTCACGAAATGGCCCAGTCGATTGGCCGCCTCGGTCGTGCGATTTGACGCCGTTAGATTATTTCCTGTGGAGCTACGTCAAGTCTATAGTCTATGCCAACAAGCCAGCGACCATTGATGAACTTCGTACGAATATCGAACGTGAAATTGAAGCAGTATCGACCGATTTATGCTTGAAAACCGTCGAAAATTGGGTTCAGCGTCTGGACTTCTACAAGCGTGCCCGTGGCGGCCATGCAAAATAAATCGAGTTCCATACATAATGGCATCGAACGTACTTTCACAGGAATAAAAAATTTCATTGTTATCTAAAACCGGGTTTGTTTTATTTAAAAAAAAAAAACTTTTGTTGCGCTCTTATTGAAAAACCCGTTAGCTACATATACGGTGTGCCGGAAATCGTGAGGATGCATTTTGTAAAACTTCTATTTCAAAAAACTATTATTGAGATACATATATAGGAGAAGTCTTGAGTTTAAAAAAATCAACTCTTAATTCCAAAGCGAATAAATAAAAATCTCCCTAGTGGTTTGCTGTTTCTATGTTAAAGTTGCTTAACCATTTTTAGTTAAAGTTAAAGGAGCTCCTTGTTTGGATGCCTTTTAGAGAAATACTGTTTGAAGAGGGACCATTTGTAGTGAACATTTCATTATATTGATATATCATAAATGTATACCCAACCCAGGAGCCTAACAATACCACTTAACCCTGGTCATATCCTTTTGCAAACCTAATACCAATATTTATTGGTTTATCTAGTCAATACACAATCTCACGCTGAACATAACAACTAAGACTTTGGCATTGTATGTCATAACAGGAAACAGGATACCCATAAAAATAGGTTTGTAATGATACTTTTGGAAACCAACAACCGAAAGCGAGAAGCTAAGGATGAATTGGATTAAGTACCTATATTTATATAAATATTTATTATGTATATGTAAGTACATACATATGTAGCATTTGCCAAACACACATACACATTTATCTATTAATGCCATTGAGTTGGAACAAAACTTGATTGGAACAAATATCATCAAATTGAATTGATACATCAACATTTTCACATTTTCATACAATTGAAGATGAAAAATGGTATTTCATCCCCGCAACAATATCAATTACTATCCACTGTAGGCATAACTACACATTAGACAGCCGGCTAACAAATTATCAATTTTACTCATTCCTCCACTATTCTTATCTTTTCTTTCCTCTTTGATGTGGATTCAATACGAAAATACAACAACCACCATCCACAAGTTAAAACACGGCAGGGAAGTCACATCAACCATTTAAAAAACTTGTTTTTTTTTTTAAATTTGCTTAAATGATGTGCATGATTGTATGGTTCATTTAAGCAACCAAGTGAAAACTATTTTTAGGCAGGCGGGTGTCGTAAGCAGTCGTGGCCGAGCGGTTAAGGCGTCTGACTAGAAATCAGATTCCCTCTGGGAGCGTAGGTTCGAATCCTACCGACTGCGGCATTTGAAATATTTTTTTCTCTTTATTTTTTTTAAATCTAGTTTGATATAAATTAATGGATAAATAAATACAAAATTTTGAGCTAAGATTTAGTTTTGTTTGCATTCGTGTTTTGGTAATTTTGTCTGGGTAATTTTTCTAACAAGACCTAGAGCTTTATTGTTAATTTTTTAAAAATAAAACAAATATTTGAAATCCTTTTATTTTCAATATTTGGCTATCGCTTAATTTGAAATTGTTAGTAATGGGTAGCGAAATTCTGTAAATAAAAGGATTTCAAATGTTGACCTACCGCCCGAAGATTTCCATTTTAAATAAAATACAATAAGGTGGAATTTATCATATTTTCAATAAAACAAATATTTGCTTAAATTTGTTTCCAATAAAGAGTAAAATTGTATGCTTATACACACCCACAACTATGTACGTAGTTGATTAACTAAATATAAGTTTAATAATAAATAAACCAAATTATTATTGTTTTTTGTTGTTCGACCTTTTTGTTACCAAATTATTAGAGATTGAGTTTAGTTTTGCTTTTTTATTTTCGACATTTCACTACACCATTACAATTTTTTCCTGTATTTCGTGATGAAATATCGAAAATAAAAAAGCAAAACTGACGTCAAGCTCAAAAAATTTGAATTTCTTTATTGATAAATAACAAAAAATATATTATACAAACATAATATAAATATATTTTTATATAATTTTATAATTTTATACCATAATTCTAAATTTGGCGACATTTTAAATTAATGATGTTTTTTTGGCAAAAAAAACTCGATTTATTTCTCTACATAGACTCCATTCAGCTCGATTACATTTAGCCTATCGTTTTGGGAATTTTTCATTCCTTCCATATAATAGAAATTCTCACAGTCATAAAATTAAACCCAAATACCGCTTACCGCTGAGCTAATTATTAAGGTTTGGAATTGGAGTGTAGTCTCTGGCTGCTAAATCCGGAGAATATAGCGGATGAGGTAGCAATTTATAGCCCAATTTATAGATTTTTGCAGTGGTGACTACCCACCCGTGCGCCAGAACGATGTGATGGAGGAATAAAACTTTTTTAAAATCAAATCAATGTCGAATCTGTTCATCAGCTATGAATAATATTCGCCGGTGATGGCTTTACTCTCTTCAAGGTAATCGATGTGAATGGTACCGCAGGCATCCCAAAAAATTATTGCCATGACCTTGTTTGTTTTAGAGACCCACCTTGGCCTTCTTTAGTACACGTTCATCCATTTTTCGTCCACGGTTACGAAACGGCGCAAACCCTACTTCGAATTGCGGTTGTACAACACTCCTTTGGTTACTTATGGTAGAGTGTGAGTAATGGCGGCACCCATCGCGCAGATGCCTTTTTCATGTCAAAATATTCAATTGAGATGCTTACAGCCTCACCCACCTCACGACTTTTAGATGACCTGAACGTTCGAGGTCACTGGTGCTGGAACGATCACAAGGGAATTCAGTAAATCACTTTTTGATCATTGAAAATTCTGGTGTAGAGTCCCCATACTATTTATCAAGTCTTTCCTTGGTTTCGGAAATGCATAAATTTTACGCACAATATTTACGCTTGATGAACACACGAAATTCACTTCTTTCAATTTTCCAAACTAAATGATGTAGTTTGCTTAATATGTTACAGTAGACTATTGACAGATAGTAGTTGACCGGAGCAGTGTTGATTTTAATTGACACGAGCGCAGTTCAAAAAGTCACGCCTCGTACACGGCCTCGTATTACGAATAACAAGTTAAATAAACCCATTTTTAAATGGAAACTTTTCTCACCACAGATTTGTAATTACCCTGTTTTTAGCCATTTTCAAAACCGTTGATTCAACATGGCAGTCGTGGCCGAGCGGTTAAGGCGTCTGACTAGAAATCAGATTCCCTCTGGGAGCGTAGGTTCGAATCCTACCGACAAAAGGTTTTTTAAATATTCCATATTTATTAAAACTTCGCATTTGTTATTAGTAGTTAAGAAGTTACCTGAAATTACAGCAGAAAACTTAAAAATTTAGTAAGATTTAAGGCGGAATCCACCACAATACCACCCCCCCCCCCCAATGCAAGCGACATTTTCAATAGGCAGGCGTCGAATGTAATCCAACCAACCAACAGTTTATTTCGAATCGGAGTGATTTGTGCAATAAGTGGTGACACCAGTATATTTTGTTGTAGTGCTCAATTATAATAGTACAACAATAATAGTTATCCAAGAATGTGATTGTCCATGTAATGAAAAAAAAGAAAGTAGGGTGCCGTAATAACATAACCTCTTGTAGATGAATCATAATTCAAATGCTACACCCAGATTTGTATTCTGAATATTGTAAAATTTTAATATACTGACATATATAATATATTTGCTATTAAAAGATTCTACAAATAATGCATATTTTGACACAAATGGTTTCAATTTTCATTGTTGACAGCGCCATCTACCGATTAATAGTATATTATTTTTTCATACAAAATTGTTGCTGGAGTAGGAGTAAACCTACTTCTACGGCAAAGTAAAATAAAATTTTTGTCAAAAAACGAAAGGTCTTTATGAGTAGAAGGGAGAGAACGTGATGGGGTAAATTACAAAATTACTGCTGACATTGTGAATGTGACTTTATTGAATACGAAACGTAAATCAGGTTACTTAAAACTGGAATCCAGCTATCTTCATTCTTTTCATATAAACTTAAATATATTGCAATTTGCTTTTACTTTTTAATCAGGTTAGAATTGGATTCCATTGAGCAAAACCACTCATTTAGGGCAAAACATATTAACTCTAGTGATTGTGTAGAACTATGTATGTATGCAATTTATATATGTACATACCTGATATTTAGCAATATTTTAAAATTTAATAAAAATTAAAGTTGTTATTTTTTGAATAATTGTTTATTTAAAACGTGTTTTATTCAAAATTGACTGTCAACTGAATGAGAATTACGACAGCACCATGTAGAGGGCAGTCGTGGCCGAGCGGTTAAGGCGTCTGACTAGAAATCAGATTCCCTCTGGGAGCGTAGGTTCGAATCCTGCCGACTGCGAGGAAAATTTTTTTTAATTCAGCACAATTTTTGTTATTAAAACTAATTTTAAATTAATGAAAAAAATACGATGGTGTTGTGTAAAGCCATTTTCTCGCAATATGAATCATTAAGAAGTAACAATGTAAAAATTGAATACGTTAGTACTGCGATCGCGTGTCAAATGGAATCTCTCACTTCTAGAATAATCATCTGATATTTTTAAGCAAAAGCACGTATATTTGAAGACACGAAAGCTTGAATTTCGTGGTTTCAAATTGATCTAAAATTTGTTAATTTTAAAATGTTGAAAGTTAAGAATGTAATTTGACATTAAGGCTTTTATTGCAAATTAATTTTAAATATATAATTTCATAACTCGAATGTGAATTGTGTGGGTATCAAAGCAGTCGTGGCCGAGCGGTTAAGGCGTCTGACTAGAAATCAGATTCCCTCTGGGAGCGTAGGTTCGAATCCTGCCGACTGCGGATAGTTTTTTTTTATTTTAAACAGAAATATATACTTTACATGAGACAAATAGAACTAAAATACTAAAGGCACTGAGGTCCACCCTCCTATTTAATTCACCGATCTGCCAAAATACTCGTAGTGGCAGACCGTTCAGTCTGTGTCGAGAATTCGAGCTAATTTTTTTGTAATTTCTCAAAAAAGTAGTATTATCTGGGTGATCAGGGTTGTATATCAGAGTTTATCTTACATTTTTGTGGTCCTCCAGTGAAAAACACATTTGCGTAAGAATTTATTTAAATGAAAGTGAATGCTGTCCGATTTACAAACAAGAATAGAAAATCATGGTCTTAAATAATTAAACTTGTAATTAAACTGATACATATTTACAGAAACTATGAAAGAAGATGATATAAAGCCGATTGCAGAAAAGTTCAGTCATATCGAACCCAGTTCGCTAAGGAATCGTAAGTGACAAAATTTAATTCAAAATCTTGTGTGATCTTGTGTGAGAGAGGACTATAAATCATAAATGGAAACATGGTACCTTCTCTTGTAACATTTTTGCTGTTCTTGCTTATAATCGTTTGCAGCATAGGTGTTTGAAGTTTACTATAATAACCAGGCATCAAAACGAATGCGAGTCTCCATTTTCAATCCTTGTATCTCCTCAAAATACATCTCCCGAGATTCGAGTGCAAAATGTGTATACATACGACCAAAAAATAAGGAAAATTTGCGAAACAATCTACAACAAATATAGGATAAAGTACATAAAGTGTAACAGAAACTACAAAAAATATAAAAAACGCTTCCCATTACATCCCATGAAGGGATTGGCGAGACCTTCTCATAACCAGTGAGCTGTGGGTTCTCTTGTTTTTGCACTCACCTACAGTTTTACACCGGTACCCATCGGTATTTAGAGAAGCATTTTCACGGCGAAATACTGTCGTTGCGCATACTACCATTGCACCAATGATGAGCACAGGTCATAAAACAATCGACCAATATGTTCACTAAATGTACAACAATATACAAAAAAGTACGCAAAGGGTACCAACAGAATGTACTTCCAATGTATCAAAAATTCATAGGGTGTGTACCAAGAAGGTACATAATGTGTACAAACAAAGTGAATAATCTGTACCAACAATTTCTTAAAAAGTCCATAAAGTATACCAAAAGTGTATTATTAAGAGAGCATCAGTACCACTGATCCTCAACGCCAGATAAATTTTTTATCACACGTCGATTAGATCCAACCCGTGCGTTTTGGGCAAAAAATGCTTGAAGTGATCGAGCGATAGCTGACGCCATTGACATTGAAATATGGACCGCTGATTTCACAGACCCTTATACCGGACCAAATTGTGAATTTTTCTTGATGCATCGGCAGCTATTGTACAATTTTAACCACTTGTTGACACAGGCAACCTCGTGAAATTCAACGAAAATGCAAAAATCAATACGAAGCAGTTTCTGCACCGATTCGTAACCGTGGTCGAAACATGGATCCATCACAACACACCAGCGACCAAGGAACAGTCAAAGCAGTGAATTTCTCTGGGTGAACGTGTACCAAAGAAACCGAAGGTGGGTCGGTCAGCCTACAGGATTATTGTGACATTTGTTTGTGATGCATTTAGTGTTATTCACATCTATTACCTTGGAAAGGTGAATCGATCACCGACGAATATTATTCACAGCTCTTGGGCAGATTTGGCATTGAGTTGAAACAAAAAATACAGCATTCGACGAAAAACAATGCACAGGTCCGCCATCACAGGAAACAATAAATTGGGTTACGAATTGCTACCTCATCCACCATATACTCCGGCCTGAAGAAATGGCACGGCGGTAAGAGGTTTGGGTCGAATAAAAATGTCATCACTGAAACAGTCGCCCTATTTTGGAAGGGGGGGGGGGGGAAAATGGAAAAACGACAGACAAAATGTTGGAGAAATAAAATGTTTTTTGGCGGAAAAATATTTTTTATTCCAAAGGTCACGGAGTAGTCATTCTGCCCTCGTATATAGAAAATCCAAACATGAATAAAATCAGCCTTTACAGGAGCACACTTCCACTCCATTTTATTAAAAGTTTTATAATTCGTCGGTGGTGCAATGGCTAGTGTGCTCAGCTCTTGTCCAAGAGAACGTGGGTTCGATCACCTTACATTTCCTACGAAGACGGTCACCTCGCTTAGTGATGGTGATACTATCATGAAAAGCTTCCCAAAATACAGTTCATAACCGGTATAAAATTGTAGGTCCCAATCAGTGAGTGAACAATTAGAAAGAGCACAGCTCACAGGGTTTTGTATTTCTAAATCATATCAAAAATGCAAAATGACCTATACAATTAAAGTAAATAATTATATTAAAAACGTTCGAGTCTTAAGCGTATGTGAACCTATGCAACTCGACAGCGTCACACAATGTTCGTTTGTTTGCCGCAACATAACCCCCTCAAACAAAGTTTATATGACTAAATTTTAGTGTGTGGGGAACTAAAGTTTTCTTTGCGTTTAAATCAATTAAAATTCAATCAAATGACTTATAAAGGGGTTTTCAACAGAGACGCTACAAAAGTAAATCGATAGGGACAGCAAGCGACGCCATATTTTTTCCCGCTCTTTTGACATTTCTTTTCAGTAAGGTTTGCCATTTCATCATGGAAAGATATACGAGCCAACAACGAGTCGAAATTATTAAAATTTATTGCCGAAATTTGGAGTCAGTGGCCTCCACTTTAAGTGCGCTACGTCCAATTTATGGTCGTCATAATTTCTGGGTGAATGGCTTCGTCAATAAGCAAAATATGCGTTATTGGTCAGACAGCAATCCACACGTAATCCATGAGTCATCATTGCATCCCGAAAAAATTACGGTTTGGTGCGGTTTATGGGCCGGCGGCGTCATTGGGCCGTACTACTTCCGTGATGATCAAGACCGGCACATTACTGTGAATGCGAATCGCTACCGTTCAATGATAACCGAATATTTTTGGCCCTAATTGGATAATATGGACTTGGAGGACATGTGATTCCAAGAGAACGGCGCCACAAGCCACACAGCGAATGCCACAATAAATTTATTGGAAACCGAGTTTGGTGAACGTGTTATCTCAGGAAATGACCCAGACGATTGGCCGCCTCGGTCATGCGATTTGACGCCGTTAGATTATTTCCTGTGGGGCTACGTCAAGTCTATGGTCTATGCCAACAAGCCAGCGACGATTGATGAACTTCGTACGAATATCGAACGTGAAATTGCAGCAGTATCGGCCCATTTATGCTTGAAAACTGTCGAAAATTGGGTTCAGCGTCTGGACTTCTGCAAGCGTGCCCGTGGTGGCCATGCAAAATAAATCGAGTTCCATACATAATGGCATCGAACGTACTTTCACAGGAATAAAGAATTTCATTGTTATCTAAAACCGGTTTTGTTTTATTTAAAAAAACTTTTGTAGCGCTCTTATTGAAAAACCCGATACAATTTTTCCGGTTATATTAAATTACCAGCTTTTTGCGACATAAGAAAATGAGCATAAAATACTTGCATTTTGTTGCTTTGCAAAACAAACTAAGAATTCCTTGTCCCTTAGGCGGCAAAAGAGAATGAGTTAAAAAAATGGAATCCTTTCGGGGGAAATATAAAAAAAACATGAAATATAAAACACAGAAATAAATGGTAGATAAGAAATGTAAATTGTATTCTCAGTGCCATATCCTTTGATAGAATTTCAATATTGCAAGATATGAAAAATAAACAAAGACAAGTTAAAAATTATAAAAATATAAAACATTTCAATGCCTTAAGGACTTTTCACATATATTTTTAGTTAAGAATTGCAAAAATAAAACAAACTGCAAAAAACAGAACATGAATATCATTATCATCATCGTCATCATCATCATCCGAATATGCCGCCTATATTTACATCCTTTCACTAGTGAGAGAAAAAGGATCCAGCAGGGGTTCAGGAAATTATGACATAAAACAACAAATAATAAATGTTTTTCTTTTTGTTCTTGTTGCTTTTTATGTCATGCAGACATGTTGGCAGACAAAGTTGAACTAGATAACTACTATACTTATATCGCATATTGTTGTAGTTGTATATAGTAGTCGTTGTCGTAAAACTGCTTGTCTACAACTCGATAAACCGTGTAATAGTACACAATGCCAAAAACCTCTAGAAGAGCACAACAATAAATACACAAAAATAAAATTGAGGAAAAGAAAATAATTTTCATTGTGAACAGAAAAAGCCAAACAGATTTTTATTGTTTTAATGAGATTATCTAAGAGGACGGACACACAAATGGACGAAAGGACAGACAGTGAGTCTGGTTATAGAGCCAAATACAAAACACTGTGATGATGATGAGGTTGATGATGTTGATGATGTTGTTGGTTGTCTGGTTCCAAATGTGGTGGAAATTTCGAATCTCTAAATCAAACATGTAATATTATGTATAAGGAGAATATGTGATGAAACGCAAACACCTGCGGTGCTGGAAGAGTTAGCACTGTTGGGGAGCAGGGGAGATTTTTCAAAAGGACAAGGTCAATGTTAGAGAGAAGTTCCAATAACATTATTTCATTGTTTGATATAAACTTAGACGGTTGTTAAGGCTTTCCATGGAGGTGGAGGTGTTTCAATAAGTCTTTTTTGAAACCGTTGAAAACTATTACGGAATAAACCTTTGCATACACAGTCCTTTCAAGCGTAATGTGCTATTTACTAAAGCCAATTGTCGAATACCTGATCGAACATTCTTCATGTGCCCTTAGACCTAGAAAATCCACAATTAATCAGATATTCACATTACGTTAAATCCTGAAGAACACCTTTCATCCCTTTTGGTTGATTACAACGCTCCCTTCGATGTTCCAATACTGACAAAACTTGACGAATATTTGTCTGATACACCTCTGCAGAATGACAGTGACCAACACCAAATTCTCAGCAAACATCGGTAAAAATCTTTCCCGACCATTTGATAACAGTCGAGCGCCCCAATACGGAGCTGCAAGTGGTACCACTGCAATATAGAAGCTGTCTTCTACGATTGTTCTGATTATTAAAAATAAATCGATACAGGCTCAAGTGCAAGAATGGGGGAAGTTACGCTAAGACCGCTCGCAAGCATCATGGAATTGTCGGTCGTGGAAGTGCATCTAATATGACAACAATTCCAAGAGAGACCAAACAATTTGAAGAAAGTCTGTCGAATATGAATAGTGAGTCTCCAGTTCGTCGACGTTTCGGCCAGTCTCTCGAAATCATTGCTGCTGTAAAAGAGAGTGACGCCGAAAACCCGGCAAATCAATTCGGCATCGTTCATATTTGATTCTATACGTAATCGGGACACAAATACTTTGCAATGCAATTAAAATATCACCACTAGGTCAAAAAGTATGAATTTATTTTTAAATTAAATCGCGCACTTTTATTGGGACACCCTTTATATATCATTGGTCGGACTGTGCTAGAAGTTACAGAGGTATTTTACAGAATCAAGAAAGAACCAGCAAATGTGGTCTCTTAAGGTTCAACCCCTTACTATTAAATACCATTTACAGATCGGACGATTGATTGCAATAGTCTGACAAAACCTTTAACGACATCTGGCTCATTTGCATGTTACTTGTTTCTTTAACATCATATGCATTAAAAACTATTAGATGTATTGTTAATCCTGGTTAATTGTCCAAGAAATCATTAAACATTTAGTTAATGCTCTAGAAAATAAGCACGAGAGGGAGAGACATGTTAATGTCCTCATGTTCACGTGAATAAAAAAGTTTTGTTTTTACTGAAATCAAATTAAAGTTTAATTGAATCTAAGCACGATATCAACTTAAAGCGAACTAACGAATAATTCATGGACACTCCCACTCCTCCACTGGCACTTTTGTCCAGTACTTAAATTTCTGTAAATATGAATTCCACAGAACAGAACTTTGAAATTAAACGTACGAGCAAATTTAAATCTGCTGGGATTAAGCAAAATGGGTTGTAGCATTTCAAAGGATTAGCTAGTTTTGCATAAAAATTTATTATCTTCAATCGTAAACATTAAGGGAAATGAAGCAGATTCCAATCGTCATTACAGAGAGGAAAAAAAAACAGAAGCGGAAAATTCACTGGACATTTTTGACTAATATATCTAAAACTCAGGTAAGGAATGTGCATTTTGAAAGTTTGTACCACAAAATGTAAAATTTATTTAATATCGTATATTTGCGTATATATATATTTCATAAAAAACAAATTATTATCGCAGGATTCGAACCTACGCTCCCAGAGGGAATCTGATTTCTAGTCAGACGCCCTAACCGCTCGGCCACGACTGCCACTATGCGGTTTGGTCACAGCTTTAATAAGTCAACAGTGAGTGTGTAACTCTCATTGAGTGTATAAGTATATAGTGTACTGTGGAACTATTTTTTTAATATACTTCTTTATACAACTTTGTCAACAGTTTAGTTATTTTATCAAACGAATAAATTACAATTGAAAGTTATTTATATCTATAGTGCGGTTAAATTTATGTACATGATATCCAGAGATGTGGAGTCGGAGTTGGAGTTGGAATTTAGGAGTCGAACTTCAAGAAATTTTGCCCGAGTCGGAGTATGAGTTGAATTCAGACTTTTCCAACCCGACACCGTCTCCGTGTTAACAAAATTACTAGAATTTTAGGAAATATCAAAATGGAAGTAGATGAAGGAATACAATACTACCTTGAAGTTGCAAATGTGTGCATTCTTAGGAATAGCACTGTCATAGACGTTGATTAATGTGGAACGCCCTATTAATTGCCAGCGATGTGAGATGGGGTTAATCAAACTGTTATGAAATCAGATATAGTGATCTTTAAACTGGAAACTGTTTTTCTGTTATGACTTTTGTTTTCGAGTCGTCACGATTCGGAAAAATTCATTTTAATTATTTGAAAATTAAAATCTAACCATTTTAATTATGTCTGAAATAGTGATATTATAAACTTCATTAGTTAGATTTCGAGATAATACTATGAAATGTGGAAAATAGCAAAATGGTAATTTTGAGCCACTCTAACTTTGAATATAAGCATTACATTCTGTTGCTTTTATTCTGGAGATATCCCGGAAAAAAACTGGTCTCCCGTTACATTCCAAGAAAGGATTAGAGAGAGCTTCTCACAACCAGTGGACTGTGCGCATTCTAATTTAACGCTCACTGATTGGGGCGTAAAGTTTTACACCAGTTCCGAATGGGGGTTTATAATCTTTATTTTTAAATTTTTTGCTTCTAAAGTTCACTTTTTGTTGTTTTCTGTACACATTTTGTACATCCTTGTACACTTTTTTCTGTGAAAAATGTTTATGCTATTTTGTGTTTACTTTTTGTACTCTTGTCATCCCCATCGTCACAGAAATGGTTCAGATTCGGGACTCTTATTATATATGACGATAATCACATATAAAATACCTCACAAATACCGTTCAGAACCGGTGTAAGACTGTAGGTCCCAACCTTCTTACTTACTTATCCGGTCTCGGACAACCCCGGGGGGTTAGGGACCTTACAAATCGAAGATAACATATTTCGCCAACCAGTTCGATCTTTTGCTTTATTTCTCCAGTTGGCACTACCAAGTGTACGCAGGGATTCGTCAACCTGATCCCTCCAGCGGAGTCTTGGTCTTCCTATTTTTCGCCTTTCTTCGAGTTCGGTTTCGAAAACCCTTCGTGCTGGTTCGTCTTCATCCATTCTACTGACATGGCCTAGCCAGCGCAATCGCGTTATCTTGATCCGCTTGACTATGTCAATGTCAGGATAAAGCTCATACAGCTCATGATTCATGCGTCGCCGATACTCGCCGTTGTGCACTATAGGGCCATAAATTTTTCGGAGTATTTTTCTCTCGAAGACTCCTACAGATGTTTCGTCTGCTTGCGATAGGACCCAGGATTCTACGCCATAAAGCAAGACAGGTTGAATGAGAGTCTTGTACAGCTGGACTTTGGTTACTCGAGAGAGGGCTTTATCTCTAAAGTGCTTGCTTAGCCCAAAATAACATATATTCGCAAGCACAATTCTCAGCTTGATTTCAAGGCTGACGTTGTTGTTTTTGTTCACGGCAGATCCGAGGTATATAAATTCGTCCACTACCTCGAAGTTATAACGGTTATCAACGTTCACGCTTTGGTCTAATCGCGTGGAGGCCCTGTTTGTTGAAACCATTAATTTGGTCTTGTCCTCATTCACCGTCAGACCCACTTTTGCTGACTCCTTCTCAATTCTCGAAAAAACCTCAGTAACTTCTCTAATTGTGCGCCCAATGATATCTATATCATCAGCATACGCGAGCAGCATGTGACTTTTGCTGCTGATGGTTTTATTCATGTTGACTGCAGCTTTTCTCATAATGATCTCCATTAAGATGTTAAAGAGGTAGCACGATGGGGTGTCGCCTTGCCTGAGGCCTCGCTTAGTTTCGAAAGGTTCGGTAAGATCCTTACCAACTTTCACAGCGGATTTGGTGTTCGTCAAGGTCATCCTGCAAAGGCGTATGAGCTTTGCAGGAATACCAAGCTCAGACATTGCTTCATAGAGCTTCTCCCGTATCGGACTATCGAAGGCCGCTTTATAATCGGTAAATAGATGATAGGTGTCGATTTGTTTTTCGTGTGTCTTCTCCAGGATTTGACGTAGCGTGAAAATCTGGTCAGTTGTCGATTTTCCAGGCCTAAAGCCACACTGGTATGGTCCAATCAGGTCAGCCATAATTGGTTTTAGTCTTTCGCTTATTATACTTAATAGAACCTTATATGCTATGGATAAAAGGCTTATTCCACGGTCGTTGGCACAGATACTCGGGTCAAATCTTTTAAATATGGGAAATAGTACACTGAGACACCAATCGCCGGGAATGCATTCATCTAACCAAATTTTGCTAATGAGCTGATGCATGCACCTTATCAGCTCATCGCCGCCAGCCTTAAACAGCTCCGCCGGTAATCCATCGGTTCCTGCGGCTTTGATGTTCTTAAGCCGGGCAATAGCTGTTCTGACCTCGTCTTGGTTAGGAGGGGGGCAATCGACGTCGTCGTCCATATTGTGATCGATTGTTCCATCGTCATTGGATATCTCAGGTACTAGTAGCGATGAGCATATTCCCAACATGCTCTGCACATCTGCGACGAGATTTCCGTCCTTGTCTTTACAGAAGGGGGGCCCTGAACCATGTCCATTAGTTCCGTTTTTAACTTTTTGGTAGAATTTTCGGGCTTCGTTCTTCCTTCTGTATGTCTCAATTTTCTCACTCTCGCGATTTTTCCACTGCCGTTTCTTACGCCTAAAGAGACAGTTTACCTCCTTTCTTTTCTCCCCATACCGCTCAGTTGCAGCTCGCGTTGCAATTGACTGAAGCATTACCATACGTGCAGCGTTCGTTTCGTCATTTGCAATGCGACACTCTTCATCGTACCACGGTTTATTGCAAAGCGGTTTTTCGAAACCAAGTACGGTTGTTGCGGCAGTTTTTATAGAGTCTACGCATCAGGATCGTCATCGGGAGGGGGTGGGTTGGCTGGGCTATGGCTACCTCAGGTAATTCCATCTTTCCGATGTCCAGCTTCCTCTGCGTCTGGTTTCGTACGATTTTCGCTCTACTTAATCTTGTGCGAACCTTTGCTGCTACCAGGTAGTGATCAGAATCGATGTTAGCTCCTCTGATCACTCGTACGTCCATTATACTGGATGAGTGCCGTCCATCAATTACCACTTGATCAATTTGGTTCTTCGTTCTTTGATCAAGGGATACCCAAGTAGCCTTGTGGATGTCTCCATGCTGGAATCTTGTGCCACTAATGACCATATTTTTTGCCGCAGCAAAGTCAATCAGTCTCATACCGTTGTCGGAACTGTCAGCATGTAGACTGAAATTGCGAATAGTTGGATTAAACACATTCTCCCTTCCTACTTTGGCATTAAAATCTCCTAGTACAATCTTAACGTCATGGCCAGGGCAGCGGTCATACGTGTCCTCTAGGAGCGCATAGAATATGTCTTTGGCATCATCATCTTTCTCCTCTGTCGGGGCATGAACACAAATTAGGGAAATATAAAAATATTTCGCTTTTATGCGGATTGTGGCTATTCGTTCACTCACAGGATTGAACCTAGAGACTAGATGTCGCAGTCTTTTGCCAACTACAAATACGCAACCAAATTCATGTTTTTTTTTCATGGCAACTGTAGCAATATCGGCAATATTGCAGTTTCTTTTTCTTGTGCAGCCATGTCCTGTCCATCGTATTTTCTGGATAGCGGTAATGTCAGCCTTATAACTTTCGAGGACATCTGCCAGTTGGATACTTGCACCGGATCTATATAGAGTTCTTACATTCCAAGTGCATATCCGTAAATCGTGGGGGGTTGTTTATGTTTTCTTGTTCGGTGACGTATTTTCACTGCCATTATGAACGGTGGCGGGAGGCAAACCCAGCACACCGTGTTTTTGCATTTTACCTACTGCCAGGATATTTGATTGCAGCCGCCCATTATGGATCAGACGCTGACCAGGATGCGATATGTTGAACCTGGATTTTCTTCTTTTAGTTTCTATCCGCCGTTGGCCCGTATGTTTGGCTCATCCGCCTTCTAAGGACAAAAGAATATGCCCGATTGTTTGATGAGCTTCAGTGACATCAGTCACCTACTAAACCTGATTTGATGCTCATTTGTTTCCCAACCAGTGAGTGTAAAAATGGAGCGCGCACTGCTCACTAAAATAAACACGTATATAAAACTTCACTACCAACAAATCCATAATGAATTCGGTATCGTTTATTACATAATTAGCCGCCAGATTTTAATGCCCTCACATACAAAGCTTCAGTTATTAAATTAAGACTCAACCAGGTGTTACCCTAAATCTCCTCATGACCCATTTCTGGGTAGTCACTTAAGTCAATATATAGTTTCCTGACATCTTTTCGTAACCTCATCCTTTTTCATAGGAAGTTCGAAATTTCCTCAAACAACATAACAGTGAAGTTTTTTTTTGACATCATATCTAGTATACTATAACTTTGTTACAAAAGGTGAGGACATTTTCGAGATCATTATACGTATTTGATATATGTACATATGTAAAATGCAGTCCTAGTCACGTATTTGGAAATAATTTAATAGCAGTTTTGGATATAGTTAGATTCCAGGGAGCACAGGTAACAAAGAAATGGTTCCTCAGTACTCAGTATCGTACTCTTTAATGAAATAAAATTAAATATTAATCATACGCTTCAATATTTGTTTGCGATTGGATATGTGAAGAAACCCCAATGATAAATATGAATAATGGAAGCGTATGATTGATGAAAAATTTGACTGATCTTTAGACCAAAAATTTTTCACTTCCTGAAAACTATTTCTGATCGTGAAGAAATTTATATTTGAAACATTATACGAAAGTTTGTTTAATTTCCTACTTTTATATTGGCCCAGATGCGAGTAAGCATTTACTATCTTTTAGAAAAAGCTATTTCTGCAAATACATTATTTTTAAAAAAGGGATCGCAAATGTGTCATAATGGTAGAAGGGATAAAGAATAATAAGGAATACTAAATAGATATTCCATCGTGATTAGTAAAGGTGGGTCTGTTGTGGTATTTAGCAGTATTAACACTCTGCTTTATATAAGTTTGAATTTTGAGAAAGCACGTAGTTTAAGTCGTTACTCAAACTGACAAACGATCCTTAAATCCTTTTCTTAATTAAGTAAATATTGTTTAACCAAATATATCCGTTGTGAAATGTGGTTAATTATATTAACTAAACCATAAAACGTGTCTTTACTTAAATCTCAACACCATCAAGCATAACTTATTTACATTGCTGGATATTAGTTAAGGAGCGGTATAGTACATAAAGCCACACACACACACATGTGCATATGAAAGCCCATATAGTCTTACTCACGCACCCACACAGGCGCCTTCACGAGCGCATTGAATATTTAACAACAAAGGGTTAAAAGAGCGCGTGTGTGTGTGTGTACAAAGGATGAATGTTCAACGGAGCGTATGATTATTAAAAAGTATTCTTATATTCATGTTCATGAAACGCAACTTAGGTAGTGGCGCCAGTGGTGTTGGTTTCTTAAACATTCCCTTTATTTGGCAGTAAATATTTAAAGAAATTTTATGCCGCCCAAACTAATTTTAAATTTATACAAATATTTATTATGTATGTCAGGTTGGTGTTCTTGCCATGGTGAGTATTGAAACTTTAGTTAATTATAATTAAATGCCCTAAATGAGAAAAAGGGTTGCATTTTGCGCCAACGTAACAAACGAAAGTCCTTTCAACATTTTATATCTTAAGGGCTGGGCAAATGATCATAACATTAACCGGCTTCAGTTTAACGGGCCTGACTCCCATTATCGTGTTGTGTGATTGAGGATTTGCAATTCGCGAGCGCCTACTATACTCGTGTATCGTTATACCTGCGACCATTAATTTAAATATAGACAAAGGTCATGTGGATGATGGCAGGCAGCTGTCAGTTGGTGTAAATTGTCACTTGCGGCAAATATGAGGCAGCCAAATGGCATTCGGCCCAAAAACTGTTCTTCACACATTGAAGCAAACAATTTAGCACTTCCACTGCACATTCACGACAGCAAGGACCTTTTTGGATATCCTTAATTTGAATGCATACAGAAAACTGTTGAGGCTTTGTTATAGTTGCTACTCTTGCACACCCCCTCATAACCACTTTTTATGGGTCTGTGGGGAAATTAAGACAACTATGGTAAACCAGTAAAGGACAACATCGCAAACTTGTTGAAAAATTATTAAAATTTATGAAAAATCAACAAAAATTGTTCGCAACACTTTTTGTACTCATTTGAAATGATAATTGAATGAACCATTGGAGGGCCATTGCTGGCAAGAAGTAATTATTGATGCCACTATCAGGTAATGAAATTGTTAAAAATATCGAGTTTGTACAGTGTAATATATATATAATTGCACGAATTTGTATTGTATTACACGAGATTATATATTTTTAATGAGAGGCTTTGGTTCCTAGAATTTCAACAATCAGCCAAATCAACTGCAATGGTCCATAATTTGTAACAAGATTCATGAAATTGAGAATCATAAAAGGATAGTAAAATATTGAAATTCAATGCTGTTTCCACGAAATGGGACAAAAGAAAAGTATTCAATTAAAGTCTGGCGAATGCGTTAATCAGGTTTAGAATTTATGTTCACCTTCAGTAAATCTCTTTTAATGAACATAATTAATATACTACAAATTAAAAATAAATCTGTAGCGCTTAAACTGTATTATGTTCTTAGGGAAAGTGAGCGTATGCTAAACCATTAGGTAAACAAGTTGCTTTATCTCTTGGGTAGATAATGAATTAATGAGTAAATTCTAAATCCTTTGAATATGAATTTTTACTATCTCAGGTCAATCACAATATGTCGACATCGAGGTGAGTATCAAGTGTTTAGTTATATGTTTCCTTAACCTAACCTAGTTTACTACAACAAGTGCACGAAGAAATTGTATGTGTAATAATAAATAAATAAAACAAACGGGGAACTAAATTGGAACCAGCTAAGTGTATAGAAATCGCAGAACTTTTTAAATCTTCCCTCATTTCACTGCCCTTCCTTAGTTTTACTATATAAATGGGAATAATAATAATCATACGCTAATGGCAGTATGAAAGCAGCTAACATTAATCATTCGCCCTCTATCATGCTGATATCTGATTAGCAGTTATTTCTACCGTTTCCAAAGGCAATATGTTACATTAGGTTATGTAGAAGTGGCTGTTACTATTGCCACACGTAGTCCAATGAGGATTGTTGTAATACCACAGGATGTTATATACCGCCCCTATCGTTTAACCTGTATATTAACCAGGTACGGTTAAGGTGTGGGTTCAACCCATATGATACCTCATCCAAATATTTCAGAATGCGACTGATAAGCAAGCAAGGAAGCAATTAGTAATCTGCAAACAGGTTCCAAGATCATTCCGCTTAACTCTCTAAATGTTTGTTAGATCCAGCATAACGTGAGAACTCATAGATATTGTATTTTACTCACAGAAAACACCGGGCAGTAGCATATGAAATAATTGACGCTCTCGTCCCTCTCTTCGTCTCCACAGCTTCTGCAGTAATCATGACCTAAGATTCCTAGCATAGAAAAGTTATATTTAAATTAAATAATCAACCATACCTACCAAATTTAATAGATCACTTGAAAAATGTTTGCACTTTTTTGTGGCAGTGTATTATTTGATGATTCTCTTCAATTCTTCATACTTTCTTGCTATCCCTGTTACAAAGTATAGAACATTAATTAAACATGTATTCGCCATAGTAACAATTCTATCAATATTAATCATACGCTATATATAATGGCGATATTGGGAAAGTGGTCAATTAAGCTAATTTCCCATGAAACTTAATTTTAAGTCTTGATTGTTGCAACAACCATATAACTTGAAATCAGTTTTCAGCTGCGACCTGTACTTTGAATTCAGGCTAACAGTGTTAAATGTAGTTTATGATAGAAATTAAAGGGATTGCATGGAGGTTTCCCGCCTTTTCCTTGTATGCATTAAATTGAAATAGAACCCATTCATTTCTTCCATAATATTTTTTTTGTAAGCATGTATTTCTAATGACATTAATCAAAATCCAACATTTTCCAAGTGTGTAACCTTCAAATGCAAATGCATAATGGAAATTCATGGAAATTATAGCAAATGTCAGTGACCAACTTTGCCACAAACACTTATTTTCCCCTAGAAAATGAGCTATAATTTCCCTTAATTACAACAGATTTCGTTATAATTCATAGCAGTATAACAAATGAAGAACCACATAAAAACACGTAATTTATTCGAGTTGTTGTCCATTTTTTCGTCCCGCTCTCTTTAGTCTCACCGGTCACACCATTCTCACCTGCCTTATGGGTTTCTTGTGTCAATAATGAAACGTTTTGTACATACGAATTGTTGCTTTATCCGGCACCACGAAACGATTAAAATCTTATTAAACACTTTAATTTGCTGGCGCAGTTTGAGTTAAGTGTTAGCTGTTCCAAAGTAGAATTGTTCATTTCCACTGCTACAGAAGCAATTTAAGTTTTTACTTATTCGTTTACAAAATGTAACCAAATCCTGGTAGTTTTTCACTCTGTATAATTCTCCCTCCATTTGCGGAAAATTACTGTTTTATCTAACGTCAAAATCTTGATTATTTACTAAATATATGATATAAAGTGGAACAACAATCCATTGCCATGATAAGCAATGGAAACTTCCATTTTGTTTTGAGTCATTAGTCTGGCGAAATGTAATTCTCCTATAAACAATTTGCTTTAGCAGCTATGAAATTTAATTAAAAAAATGAATTTCTTGTGCATTGAATTTACCATGACGTATGAGTAATATTAATAAAATTACGTCGTACGTCGTTACGCTTTCATTTAGTGCAGGGTAAATCGGGGTGGATAATGTGCCTGTTAGTCTGGTGTTGGCCTAGTTGTTTCCGTATTCCCAAAAAACCAACACCGTTCGAGGGTTTCTCTGCATCTTGATTCATGGGTGCCGGTTAGTGATTAGAAATTGTCTATTGTTTTCAGTTTTAAAAGGCCTACAATTCATTTCGCAGTTGGCATCAAGTATTTGTGACGGAAATGTTTTGAAACAGGTTTAAATTACTCAAGGGATTTCCATGAACTCTGTGAAAGAAGTTTAAGTTCTGTGAAAGAAGCCTACGGAAGGACAGAAGATTTGAATTATTTATAGCTGCGAATAGGTAAAATAATTATATATTAAGTAAATCAATAAAATATCTGCAAGTTTTCTTAGAGAAGTATATCCTAGTAACCTATTTTCATGCCAATAGAACAAACATTTGTATTAACTGATGTGTTCGTCAAATTTTCGAGGTTTATACAGAAAATGTAGTAGTTTTTACCCACAGATCTGCAGTGTAGTTTAAGCCTAGCATAATCTGTCAGTCAACGATTGTAATCAGAATGGCATATATTAAACATATATAGAATCTAAGGGAAATATACCATATATCAATATGTCAATTAAATCCTAAATGTAAAGAATTTTCTTGATCGTTTGAAAAGATATATAAGGAATTAAATAATGCCAGTGTTATAGTGTAATATTTTTTAAGCTCTTTTAACAAATAACTAATATTCGCTTTAATCGTACCACGTATGAGGTTGATTAATATTGTCGTTTTTAAATTCAAAAATATTGTCCCAATAATGCAGCTAGACAAGAAAACAAATAAAAGTTTTGATAACCCAGCTTATATTACAACTGCATTCCTTTTCATGTTTCCAGTCTGGTGTGCCATATAACAAAATAGATTAAATTAATCATACGCTCATAATGGCAATCGTACAATTACTATCAATCATACGCACTTGATAATTCCAAAGTCAGAAAAGTTATTTTATTTACGACCACATGTAGTTCATCTTTTTAACTGAGGTAAAACACTTATCTGAAGTAACAAACGTGTAGATCTGTGTAGATTCAATCATACTAGTCAATATTGCTAATAGTTCAATAGTATCCCACCAAATAGTACCACCAAATATATACCCTAACTGAAATTCGATGTACAGGATGTAGTTATCAAAACTATCATTAATAAATTCAATTCTATCAAATAAATGTTGGGCTAATTATCCAAAATTTTTAATTCTTGGACGACTGTAGGCAAGTATGTTTGCCCAAGGGTTTTGGCATCAGAATAGGGATATTCATATGCGACTTATAATGCCCTTTTGTAGCATCGTCAGGAACACTATAAAATAATAATAATATTAATCATACGCTTCAGACCACGAGGTCATAATGGTACAAGTTCGCACGATTTATACTACTAATGAAGTATTAAAATGTAAGTACTAGTGAGGACATGCTGTATACCCTGAAATAGAAATAAATTTCAATAAAACTTTTGTGGAATTAAGAGCTTTGCAAGTGTTTCCAGTAATATTCTGCTAAGAAGTATAATTTTCAAGAATATAATGTAATTTTCTATACAATTGACACTCTAGAAATCTAACCATTATGACAATGTTCACAGCGTTCCAAATAATATTAATTATAAGATTCACTTCACAAGCACTGCAGTGGCAACGTGGCGTATAACTTATATTAAATTTAAAATATATTATTGTCTTAATAATAAAATATTTTCCCATTTAAACATTTGTATATTAAAATCGAGCAGAATCCAACCAACACTACCTCGTCTTAAATCATTTACCAGAATATAACTTATATATTCATCGGAAAATACGCATGACCTGCATGTGTTAAAGAACTAAACCAGCCAACAAGTCGTATGAGTAATATATAATTGCCCGCATTTTAAGTGTAGGCATGTCAAGCAATATGACAAAATACATAATGTTCCCACAACAAAGGAGGGAGTCCACGGTGAGTATTTACTTAAATATAACACAGCAAGTTGGCAGTTTTCGCGATTAACCTAAAAACACATCACGTCAGGAAGGCAGGCAAAAATATTAAGTGAAAGAATGAACGCTTTTCGGCTAAAGAGAAAATGTGGGAAAAGGGGGAATGGAACGAAAATTCTTGTAAGCCAAACACGTGAGGTTTATGGTCGTTTTTGTTGTTGTTATTGTTTGTAAGCATTTGAACAAGCGTTCCTGCTGTTGTTGCTCCTAATGTTTACGTATTTTGCTGTTGTTATGATTCTAACAAAAGTAATACTCTAAAGTAGGGGATTCCCAAACACGACATGCCGAGAAACGTAAATTTTGCCAGAAATCTAAAATTTAGCTAAAAACGATTTGTTAGATACAACAATTTTTAATATCAAATCAAACTTAGGGAATATTTTTAGAGTTATTAAGAGTCTTCATATTTTGGAGTTAAAAGTATTAAACATCAATTAAATTAGTCAAAGTAGCGAAACTCCTACACAATTTTCCAAGTATTTAAAAAAACTTTAAAGATCTAAAAGTTAAGGAACAAATGAAGTCCTTGGTGGAAGAAGGTGTTAACTCACTTTTGTTCAAAAACAATATTTTCCTTCTTTTAATGTTTCCATGGTATCTGATTTAAAAAAAAATGTAAAAGAAAAAGTTTTAAAATTTTTATTTTAATAATTTAAATATCAGATGTTGACTATTTTTCTTATCTAAAACAAAATCACATACCATGGAAACATTAAAAGAAGGAAACTATTGTTTTTGAAAAAAGGTGAGTTAACACCTTCTTCCACCAGACGCTTCAAATCTTAAATACCTTATAAAATATTATCCTCGGCCTAAGTATAAATAGTGCTAATCCTACGCTATCCCGCAGCTGTTAAAGAGCCAACAGTTAACTCGAAATTAAAATCAATTATACGATACGGGTACTAAAAAAGGTACTACGGGTATAAGCGCATGTATCGTAGCTTTTAACACTTTGCTTGAAACATTTGTACGCATATTAAAATACAAAGATGACTATAGAGAGAGAGATGTAATTGTAGATCCAATTATATACGCTGGAAAATATCGACCCCAGCAACATATTGCAGGAAACATGTACATGTTTGAAACCATCGTTTTCATGTATTGAAGATCTGGTCCTTGTTTGTTTCAATGATGTCTGTCACGATTTTGTTTTAAGCAGCTTTCTACAAACAAAGTCATATTTGGTTCACAGCAACACTTATTATAGAATCTTAATCATTGTGTCTCAAACATGTTATATTGAATAGAAAACACAATGTGTTTGGGCACAAGTATACTGTATTTGCGTCAAACTACAAACACATTATATTCGCACTCGAATAACAAAAAAAAACAGATTTTTCAGCATGTAGACTTATATCAATTCCTGTATGTTTAGAAATAGCCGAAAAATTTGCAATCTGTTCATATGCATGGAAAGGAAAGCTCTACTTTAAATGCTACAATTAAATATTGTTCATACACAGAAATTTTGTAATGACAATGACACAGCTAAGTAGAGTTTATATTATATATATAATTATACGCTCAATTAAACTATATTATCGCAAAAATATTAATTATGAACCGTCGTTAAATTTAAAAACGTATTAATATAAATCATACGGTCTGGTAAATAATTGTAAATACAGTTACAGTATTAAGACTATGTATTAATAAACGAAAATCCTAAAATATAAGCAAGGTTTGTATGTAAAAGAACGACATGTTTTCAGACTGAAATGAAATATTAATCATAGGCACTTGTTTTTTATGACAACAGTAATACAGTAAGTATGTGTAATTTTAATATGTAGGTGAAAAAATGTGTATATTGAATACTGCTGTAATGTCCTGTCTCCATCTAAGATTCTGGGAATTCATTCAGATATCAAAACGTCATCCTCTCTGCGGAGTATATTTTTAGCACAGACTGTGGTGTCTTAACGACAATTTAATACCTAAAGTTTTCCATATAATTATTGTTAAACAGGCCAAGGTATATCTATCGAAGTCAGTTTGTTTGACTGTTTGAGCCTCAGACAGATACCAAAAGTTCATTTAGAAAATAAGCCTTTGAGCTAAAATTGCTAAGTCTAATAATAAAAATGTATCTTAGAAATATTCTTTAATGATTGAGCACGGACGAAATGACTTACACTTGACTACACACCACTCCTTTGTACGAATACATGTGGGAATCTCTGCCTTCTGGCAAATTCACAAACGTTGAAGGCGGCTACAGATAATAATACACAAATGTACTCAGCACCTACATGTGTACGAAAGGTGCTTCCCAAACACCCTAAACTCCCTCCCTGCGGGCCAAGATAAACGTGGCATATGTGTAAAATATACAACAGCTATAAATGGAAAAGGTTTGGTAATCCCCAAATTTGGGGCAAATTGTTGTTGGGAGTTGTAAAAAAGCGGTAATTTTTGTGTCGGGAATTTCCATATCAGGATCATAACACAGAAATACAATTTGTATTTATACAAATTTCAAGGCAAGGATTTGTTTTAATCATAATAAACAGAAGTTTAGCAAATTTGAATGCTAATTCAAGTTTATAGTGGAATAGAATTTCACCTTGACTACGCAATAGGGGTGGAAGTAAAATAGCGAATGCAGTCAAAGGGAAAATGCATTTTTTATTCGAGCGCCTTTCGCAAAGCGCTTTAAGGTAAGAATACCTAGAGGATAATGGAAATTCTCGTTTTCTATGTCTAGTTCAAAGGGGGCTACATTTCATGATACATACATTTTAACCCAATTTCTGGAACTTCAAATGCATTTGCTTGGAGTTGTTAACAAGTAATGCTCTCCTTTTGTTAGCTCTTTGTGGTCACGGCAGTAGATAATGTGCAGTTTTAAAAGCACACCATCACACGGACACGCTGTCGGTTTTAAACACGCACTTTATAGCAATAAAATATAACAGCAACAAAAAAAAAAACTTAAATACACACGAAAAATGTTATATCACAGCACTCAATACACATAAAGACCGACCGACCCGACCGTCCGACCACCCGTCCGACCGACAACAACATATAAAGAAAGGTCCCGTGTATCCTTAGCGATTCTCTCCTTTTATTTGTTGTTGTTATTAAATTTAAATTGCGAATTCCGGATGTTTGATTTGTTATTTCTGCGTTTGTTGCGTTTTAGCTGTTGGCTTTTTGGCTGCTTGATTTTGTTGTCGTTGTTGTTACTGATTTGAAGTTAACTTTAGAAATAAGGAAATGTTGAGAAACCGCTACAAATTTAAATACAAAATACACTCTGTTGTAAACTAATCACATTTTTACAGCCAGCCGAGCCATTAAGGACTAAACTCTTTGCCTTGCCACTACCATCAAGCGAACGAACGAACACCTCTCGTCCAAACAACTCAACTCAATTCAGCTCAGCTTCTATGGCAACGCATGCGACAAACGCACTCAAATCCAAGTTTGTATTCTGAGTGTGTTTCGCAGCTCTTGAGTTTTTTTTTGCTGTTTCTGTTTTATTTCGCTAAAAGCTTGAGCAAATTGAACTTATAATACAAATCTGTGAAGATACAAAAGCTTTTGTTTTATTGTAAACCATGAATGAATGAATGAATTATAATTTTATTTCTATAGGTTTGTATGAACAAAAAGCCGGAAATGCTGCGTACGTAGTCCTGCTTCCCCGGGGAGACACAAAATCGTGTGAGGAATAAATAAACAGTCAGTCACAAGGGAAGTGTGTCGAGAATTATCAAAAAACCAGAGGTAAATAATACAATTTGAACTGTTCGAATCATATGTAGAGCTAGGCGCAACCGAATAGTATTAAATGTATTAATGTAAAGAAAATAACAAAATAAGCAACGACCAATGTGAATAAATTTAATGAAAAGCTTTGTCGCCTCACTAACATTCGTCGTTACACGAGTGAATCTGCTCAACACCTCAACGAATATTTTCATTGAAAGTGAGCTAATGTACTTCGTCACGCGTTTAAATTTGATCTTCGCCTCAACGAGTATTTTCATACAAACTGAAATAACGTGATTCGTCACGTGAGGAAATTTGTTCGTCGCCTTAAAGAATATTTTCATCGAATTCGACCAAACGTTTTGCGCCACACGATTGAATATTTTTCGTCGCCTCAGCGATTATTTTCATCGAAAATGAGCTAATGTACAGATTCATCGCCGCAACGAAATTTATTCCATTAACTGAATGACTTTCGCCACTATGGCGAATATGCTTCATTGCTGCGTTTAATATGATTTTTTTTGCTACGATGAATCTGATACATTAATGCGTTAAAAAATTTTCTGGAAACTGAAGCAGCCATATATGAATGAAGAATGAACTTTGAAGTTTTATAATTCCTTCTCAGTCTCCATTTCGATACAAATTTAAAATTTCTATTTTGATGGATGAGAAGGAAGACAACTTGTCTTGTTACTTATTTCTGTAAACTGGGTAAATTATACATTCGTTGCTGCAACGAAAATTAAGTTGTTGCAACAACACAGCGATGAACTGCCAAAAAATCTTATATGCCTTGTATCATTGCTGCAACGACAAAATCGTCGTATGTACAAAATTTGTGATTACAGCAAATATATTATATTATTTCATCTCTACGACGAACCAATTTTGAAAAGAAACTTTTAATTGGAGGGTGTTGAAATCAGGATCTGCCATTTTTCCCGTGACACAAATTGGGGAAACTCGTCACCATACACTCAAGTACAAAAGGTGTACATAAAAGTAAAAGCACATCTTCATTCTTATTTATTTGATCATCGGTCTAGTCTTCCCGAGGTACAAGGAAACATACAGGTGATGAACGATTCATTTGTTTTCAGAGTGGGACTGGGCGAATCGAGTCGACTTTAAGGCTCGTAAGACCCAGCTTTGCATACTTTCACACAGGCGCACAATTGACTCATCTTTTGTCATGGCTTTCTATGGGTGGTGTAGATACTGTAGAATTGGAAGCTCTTCATGGTCTGGAAATAAAAATACAGAATGATATCCGCTAGAATAAAATCGTATTTAATGCGTCGAAAGAAGCATTCACGTGTTTGGGCTTTTTAAAGCGGTGTAGGCGATTCTTTACTCTATCTGGACTTCTCAATATCTATAAGTATACCCCGTATATACACCCGAAGATGGAATATAACTCTAATAGGTAATAGCAGTGTAGCCAACTCTGATATCTCCTTGGAACTTCGTCGTAAAGGGAGTTGTGTTCCGTTCTTCTATCAAACGATGAGACTTTGTACAAAGTCTACATAAAAATTAAAAAAAGTGTACATAAGTGTACAATATTTTTACATAAAAATATATTAGCATACACAAATGACAAAAGTGTACACCAAAAAAAAAGCGTGTACGCCTAAGTAAAAAAAAGATAAATAAAAACAATTCATGGCAGAAATAAACTAAACCATTAAAGACATTGAGGAAACAAGAAAACACATTTACATACAACCAGACACACGTTCTCAGTCATACGTTACAGACTCCAACTTAGTAAATGTAATCACACACTGTATAAGACGAACGGAAACGATTTCATTAGGATATCGACGAAACAATATAAAGAACGGATACAACCAGAATAATAAACCCTCATCTACGAAGACGTCAAAACGAACGTACACATATGTTTAAATATCCATACATGGCCGGCAAAATATTCGAACGAACTTAAAGTTTAAAGTTTCACTTTTGTCGCGTGTATTCATAATACACTGTTTATTTCTTTCAGTGCACTGTTTAGCAATTAAGTGCAATGGATGTAAATTAAAAATTGAAAATTGTGAAAATATTCAGAAAATTTGGGGACCTTTCTTGGCAGTATAGTTTTTATTTGAGTGAAAACTGGAAAGCGCACAGCTCAGTGATTGTGAGAAGCTCTCCTTTATCACTTCATGGGATGTAATGGGAAACCATTTATTTATTTTTTATAGTTTTTATTTCTGTACTTACACGCAATGAAAAGTATTCATCACTGCTATGGAACGCATTCATGACAGCAATGAAATATATAAAAAAAAATTAATATATATTGAAATATGATATTCAATGACAATGAAATATACATATATTGATCTCAATAATAGTTCACATTCATCGCAGTAGTGAAACGTATTCGTCGCAGTGACGAAACTTTTCCAGTTAATACATCCATTTTGATTGTGGTAATTAATCTTCACGTTAACTCACATTCAGTAAAAATACGAAGCATTTCACTCGAACCATCTTTTACTTGCAGTCTATCAGAAATATTGGTTTATAAGTTGTTTAATATAGGAAACCTTTCATTGGAATGCACTGTCTGTGCATTTAAGCCATAGATAAATAGTTGTCCATTACCTGCAAATGTCTTAAAACCATCAAACGGATTTGAGCATTTGTTTCTGTTTTCTAAGAAATTAAGACTTTTGCTTTAGATAGGCTAAGCTGGAAAAAAAGTACATGATTTAATCTTTGGGGCAAGTACTCGTAACTTATACGAACGAAATGAAATGATGATGTCGGTGAGTTAGGGTGGTGGTAATGACATACGTTACCAAGCTGAAAGTGTTGTAACCTTGACCTCGGAAAAATTGTATTTCGTTAGGAACAATGGTTAGTTGTTGCTCTTGTTAACGAAAATTATAACAATTCATAAACTCGTCAATGTACAGATGTCTAATGGCCTCCATAAACTTTTGTTCCAAAAGAGAGCAATGACTTTGTAGTAAATGTGAACGCTAATTTGGAAAACGTGACAAATGTCCTTTTTTGCCCAAGAAGCGAAATGAGTGTCATTCAAAATAATTTGTACAAATAACATTAAACAAGTCCATCTAGGCCCTCCACCTACCAACAAGATGATTTAATTCACACGAATGTAAGGTGTAAATAATTGCAGATGTTGTTCCTATTGTTCCTTGGAAAGAAGACGCTTTACGAAATCCTTTTGTTTGCATACAATAGTGGATAGGGGAGAGAGGAAGAAGGAAAATATAAAATTTTCGACTTTATTAGAATGGCATTTATACTATATGATTTGATGTAGTCGTATGTGTGTCCTTAAGTCCTTTGACTGTTGGTGAATGGGGGAGGGGAATGTCATGTAAAGAAACAAGATTAATGGCCCACGATAAATGATGGGTCTTAGGTTGAGGGAAAAATCACGCATAACGGATAAGATGCGAGTATTTTAGATTATCATTGGAGAGAGAGAAAGAGAGACCTAGAATGTGAAACACTCAGTAATCATTTTCACTAATCACTCAAAAGTCTTCATGCCTTTTAATTGTTGCTCTTCTATTCAACGCAAATATTTGAGCGCAGGAGTGTATCAGAGCTTGGAATTCAATCAAAACGAAAGCCTTTTTATAAAATGGAAGATTAGTATTAACAAAACCTCCAGTTTTTGGAATAGAAACACATCAAAACTTGTAAAAACAATATAAATTGTGTTAGTAAGCTATATAATTTTAAATGAGAACAGATTTCCCCAAATCTTAGAGCATAACATGGGCCTGTGCTGTATTCCACTTTGACTAAACTCGTGACAAAATATTTCTTTCACATAAAATTGTTTAAGATAATTATTTTTTCAATTTTAAGATTTTTGATTTGTTGGAATAACTGAACAAATTCCGTAGAGCTGTTCTAAATTAACTTTTCATGGAACTGAAATACTCAACACCTCGAAATGGTTCAATGTCTGCCTGTTTTATATATAATTTAATAATTTGTTCAATATTTGTCTTACAATCGCAGCCTTTTTCCGCATCCTGAATTGAGTGATGTTTGTTTTGCCTCTCATTTCATTTTCAGCGAATTCACTCTACACTTCGCATTGGCGCTCTATTCATAAGCGAGTGGTAATGTTATATAACCAAACCATCATCGTTTAGTAATTTTGATACCAAAGCTCGAAAAACATACGAACACGGAATTGTGGCTGTAATCCATAGGTACTATGTATGGACGTCTTAATGGGTCTGGAACGCCGTTTTTTGTGTGTGTCCATCATTACTGTAACTACAGTTAGATTCTCCTATGAAATGTGGAAGTTAAAGAAAGAATGTCGATGACACGTCACTCACTCACCTGTGCATTGATACATTCAGTCATTCATTTGTAATAATAACATCAACATCATAAAGTTATTGTCAATGATGGTGGCAAACATCAGTTATTAGCAGCGATTTACCAGGGACCAACCCCCAACAGTCTCAGGGACCCCATCGCCAGCACAAGTGCAAATCGTTTAGAAAGTAAGGGACACCATTAATACACAGCTGCCAATCAGTGGCGAACTGACGCGCTGATTCCAAATGCGATTGGGAATGTGAGCATTGTATTTCACTTCAAACGAACGCGAATAAAAGTGAAATGAATGTGACAAAAGTGGGTGGTTAAGAGGGGTTCTGTGGGTTGGACGGTCTTAAAACATAGTGAGAGTAAAAAAAGTGAAAAAAATGTATTGCAAACAAACACTACGACTTAATTGTTAACTTGGCAGTCCAAACAGTCCGCCTGTAATAAGTGATACGTTAGGAATGGTGTGTAGTGATGTTGATTTGGATTACATATCGAGTATTCGATTACACTTAAGAAAATGTTCCATAAATTAGTTCGTTAAGTTCGCACTATACGACAGATACTAGAGGCGTCAAATGTCACTGGTCCTGACTACTTAATACTACTACATTCTAGGGATGTACGATTAACTGATTAATCAGACACCTTGATTTATCAAATAATTGATCAATCATATTTGCGATTAATCGATTAATCTGGATTACGAATCCAATCTAAAAATTGATTAATCAAAAAATGTAATAATTGATCAATTCTCAGATTGAATTTTGTCAACAACCTTCTTTACTCAAAATGTTAACATATTTAATTTTGTTTGTCATCTGCCTCACACTCCTCATGGTGACGTGGGTGCGATAGAGAGATGTTCGACGTAATTTGACTTACACCAGGTGGAGTTACAAGAACTGTTGGCTTAAATATATCATGTCGTTTAGGTGGAGAACTGTGAAATTTAAACATATTTTGGACTTTTTTTGATGGACTTTGTATGTGTTGTATTTAACACAACGATTTTTACACACTAAACGAAATGGCGTGATTGTTTTCATGTTGGTTGTTCTGAATTAATAAGCGTGGTTTGGTTACGCCGCTTGCTTATATAATCGCTTGTTTTGTATGAACCACTTAGCGAAGACTTAGCGATAACTTATCCACGCGAATCATTTTCGCTAAGTTTAAAGAAATTGTTATTTTGACATCTTTTACCGTTTTCAACCCTTTTTCATATTTTTGAATAAAATTACTTGTCGCTAACTAGCCGTTTTCTTTGCAACTTAGCAAGCGCTCATCGCTTGCTTTTAACCAAAACACGACTAATGTCTCTATCTGCTATTATTATCAAAGCAAGATTTTTAGACATGCAACGTCTATATGCAACCAAGCCTAATATCATACATTTACTGAGGGAAGTTGGTCCTCTGGGTATATTTACTCTATGTTTGTGTAAAACTTTGTGAGAGATTTGAGAGACGTTTTTTGTATGATAAACTGTCTCTCAAACCTCTCGTGCCTTTTTAATAATAAGGCCGTTAGTATGTATATGTATGCTTTGAACAAATTATTTCAATGATGAATCCAATTATTCAAACATGATTAATCAATATTAAAATTAATTAATTAATCAGAATTTCAGATTATTCGATAAACTGATTAATCGCGATATCGATTAATCAACAATTTAACCAACCGATTAACCGCACGTCCCTAATATATATACTTTTGAACTTAGTACTCAAGGTGGTGGTCAGAGCTGGGATCGAACCCACGTTCTCATGCTCAACCATTCCACCACCGATGTCCACGTAACCACTTAAATATGGTAACCCTATACACATAGAAAATTACTAAACATGTTAAGACAACACTTACATTGAGAGAAAAGTCTATCGTCGGAGGAATGGAACATTTTCGTTAATGTATTTACGTAAAGATATGTACACATAATGTATTTACGTTGTTGCAATGCCAAATTGCGTACATCTGATGATTTGCTTGTTGATGCAACGAAGAGTTTCATAGAGAGCAGTTTGACAACTCCGTCATTTTTAGAATAAAATATAAATTTTTCGGCAAAAAAGCCTTTCATTCCTCATCATAGTATCCTTTAAGCTCGATACATTTAGTCAATCATTTTCTATTTTTTTTTTATTCATTCCAAAAATAGGTTTTCTCAAGGTTCTCAAAATAGTCGTGATGACCTATTTATTCGACATAAACTCTTACCGCCGAACTATTTCTTCAAATTTGGAAATCGAATGTAGTCATTGGGGTCTTTATTCCTAAAATAATGGTCGCCATATCCCTGTTGGCTGAGAAATCCACCTTGGACTTCTTTTGTCAAACACTCCCTTGAAGTGGCCACACGGCTGCGCTTATGGTAGAGCGTGAGTAATCGCGGCACTCATCGCACGGATTGTTTTTTATGGTCAAATATTCGTATAAAATTGTATGTACCCACTCAGTTGAGATGCCTACAGCCTCAGCCACCTCCGGTGTTTTCAATCTCCGACAGTCCAATATCATTCCACCGTTATTATCGACGATTTCTGGCTCGGCACTTTTTTCGGGCGACCTGAACGTTCATATTGTAACTAGTGTTATTGATAGTGCCCATAGTATTTATCAAGCCTTCCTTAGTATTTATCAAGCCTTCCTTTGACTTAGCCTTATGATCAACAAAGAGCTGATAAGTGTCAATTTATTGTTCGTGGGTTTTCTTCAGGATTTGTCGAAATGTCAATAACTTGTCGGTAGTGGATTTTTCGGGTATAAGATCATACTGATAAGGTCCGCTCAGGTCTTTAGTCTTTCGCACGTTACGCTCGAAATGACCTAGTATGCAATGGATAAAAGGATTATATTCTATGGCAGTTGTCACATATACTCGGGTCACCTCTTTTATACACAGGATACAGTACACTAAGGATCCAGCCGCCGGTCATACCTTCGTCTAACAAAATTTTGAAAACAAACTTGCTTTGCCAGTTCATCGCCGCCAGCCTTGAACAGCACCGCCGGAATTAGTATGGGTCGGTAAATATACATCCATTAGTTTCAATGGAATTTGTCAGATATTCCTATAAATTGATAATATTTCCTGGTAGAACTTCGTGCGAATTATATGCTGTGCATCGGTGAATTCAAACCACTTAAGGTGAAAGTGGGATGCAGAGCATAACATAAAAATACGTTTCAAAGCAGTCAGTTTTCGAAAACAAACTGTATGGAAAAGTTATTTAAGCAAGAAGTCAAAGCAACATTAAGCGTGTTTTGGTTACACCGCTTCCTTATATAATCGCTTGTTTTGTATGAAGCACTTAGCGAAGACTTAGCGAGAAGTTAGCGACGGGAATCATTTTCGCTAAGTTTAAACAAATTTTTTTTTGTGTCAACTTTCTCCGCCTTCAACGCTTTATCATATTTTTGAATAAAATCACTTATCGCTAAATAACCGTTTTCTTTACAACTTAGCAAGCGATGATCGCTTGCTTGTAACCAAAACACGGCTATTATTCGGTTACTTGAAAAACCACGTCTACCCACCGATTTCAACATCACTACAGTGGTGGTATTCGCTACGAATGTTTGTTCTTTGGTTGCCTGTTTGTAAGTGTCGATGGCTATCGTGAAATTTGAAATTGAAAAGGAAACTGCAACAGTATTTCCTGTTGGTTTAACATCACATTTCCGTTTTAATTTATGGCAAACGCTTGGATACAAATTTCACTGGGCCCCAAAAAGTTATAGGGAAGATATGACAAAATGGAATGCAAATAGAAAATGCTTTATCATTGTGCGACGTCTTCCATTATGTGTCTCAGTTTCGGGGCAATTTGTGCCAATTTATCATTGGAAATACAATTTTGTATATCAACGATTTTGTTTTGTTAAGATAATTCCAAAGAAGACAAAGAAAAACTTGTTGCAAATCCATATAGCAAACGCCATTTGTATGTGGGTTTGGGTGCCTAAATATTTTGTTTTGTATAAAATTAAATTTTTCTTATAAAACAAAAAATGTTTAATTTTTTTCTCACATCTTCTCATATAGGCGTCATGCTCTGGCATGGGTGGCGGTGGGGATTTGCCTTTGTTGTATCAAATGCTACGAGTACGTGGGTGGGTTGGATTGTTGACTACATACATTGTTAAACTCCCGCTGCCCCTCAATGTCTGCGCCGCTTTGCTGAAGCTATGTGTGTATGTTTATATACATTTCACATTTTGTTTCACACGCCGAGAGCAACAACAACTAGAACAACAATAATTTCCAAAACGACCTCAACTGTTCTCAAGTAGAATCATTTATTTAAATGGGAAACTAAATGGTTGTTGGCACGTGGACACTTATGACGAATATGCAATGGATACATGTCTCATATTATTGTATCTTAGTCAACAGAGTGCTAGAATTTAACGCACAACTGCATTTGCTGCATTTAAGAAGTTCTGGTTTGAAACTTGACTTGCATTCGTTGTCTATTTTCAGTTGAGTTCGATGTCGACTTCTTGTTCTCGTTAAAAGCAGATATTGCCTTTTAAGGTTGGAGAGATTTTTAATACAATGCGTTTTCAATTTAAACGGCCATAAACACCTACCGAAACACGTCATTAAGCAGCTGCTGCTGCTGTTTTTTTTTTCATTTTTTGTATTCTTTATGGATGAATTTTCTCAACTGATGATAAACAATTGCATTGATGTAGATACATATAAAAATATCACGATTAAAAATATAAAAAACAAAAACAAAATCTCAACAAGTTGAGTCATTTGAAAATTATTTTATGTTAATCATAATTGAAAATTTCAAGTCATTTCAATCAACTCAATAATTTTCGCACCATGTCACATGTCTGTCTCATGTTGGCAACAATTGGGTTCTGGAAACATCGTTCCTTATGTGGAAAATAAATTATGGACCTCTTCTTGGGGCAGACAGAAACGAGTTTAAATACTGCAGATGTTTAAGGAATGAGCAAATTGTTATTATGTATCTATTTCATTTCGACAAGAATGGTAAAATGAGTTTCATTGTGAAATATTTTCGTTATTTTCATACGAGATGCAATATAAGGAAGAATATAAAAAAAACAAATAGAAATAGATGATGTTTGTAAGAAAGAGAAATAGATGGTGCCGGCCTACACAAATCTATACCGAATCGGTATTCAGGTATTGTTACTCCTACCAAGAATATCATTCGGATTGAATTAATATGTATATGTATGCCCGTCTGTCTGTTAATAAATTCTACATAAATTCTAAAATATGATTTGATTTAAACCAAATGCGTTGCATGGTCTTTGTTTCGACTAAAAACTAACCCTATTGGACATAGACTACATCGGTTAGGAGGTTCCCAATATGTTTTAGTATTGAAATTTCATTAAAAAAAATATACTTATTTGTGACTTTATCACCAATATGTAATTATAAATTGGCATTGTAGTCTGACGTTTGACCCTGCCTCAAAGAGGTTCATATTAAGGTTCATATTTGCCTTCTAAATGAGTTGATCACTGGTAGGTGCTTACCTGTAATACCTGTAAATACTCGTAATTTATTTGCCGTTAGATATTTATAAATAATAATGTTCTGGCGTTTTCCATGACTCTTATAAGTTTCGAGATAATTGGTGTGAAAATAGGGGCACATTTCACTAAATTATGCTGACGAAAAATCGAATTGAGTTACAGCCTAATCGGTGAAGGATGAATTTGATATCATTGCACATTAAGGTAGACCTAATCAACATCTATAAAATGAGCACATAAGTTGTTCCAAATCTCTAACGGTTATCTAGATATCGAGACGTAAGAAATTTAAGTTTGACTTGAGTTTGACTGTAGTTTTAGTTTTGACTGTAGTTTTAGTTTATCTGGGGAAGATTTGGACTAAATGGGCCACCGTTAACATTCGCGCCTCGACGTCAAACATCGACATTTTGAGAATTATGTATTTCCAAGAAATATGCTATTTTACTAAAAATTAAACTTTGACCTTGAGGCACCACATTTATACGTTGTTAAATTTTTCCTACATTTTCACCAGATAAATAGTATGACAGTGTAATAATTTTGCCATGTTTTATAAAAACACACTGAAAAAGAGTGGCTTTCTTTAAGCTGATTGTTAAAAATACATACATAGTTTCGAATTCGTTTTGGCTTAAGGACAAAAGGATAAAAAGAAAATACTATGGGGACCCTGCACCATGCTAAAAGTAGTTTACTGAATTCCATTGTGGTCGTACTAGCACAAGTGACGCCAAAAGTTCAGCTCGACTAAATATGGAAGTGAAATCGTAAATAAAATCCTTGGAATGATATTGGACAATCGAAGAATGAAAGTGCGAGAGTTGCCGTAGGCTGTAGGCATCTCAACTGAGCGGGTACATCACATTTTACATGAATATTTGGACATGAAAAAGCCAGCCGACCGATGGGTGCCGCGATTACTCACATTCGATCATATGCACAGCCGTGTGACCACTTCAAAGGAGTTGTTGGCGATGTTCAGCCGCAATCCTTAGGAGTTTTTGCGTTGCTTCGTAAGCCTGAACGAAACAGGGATCCATAACAACACACCAGACACAAAGGAACCGTGAAAGCAGTTGACTTCTCCGGGTGATCTTGTACCAATGAAGGCGAAGGTAGGTATGTCTGCAAACAAGGTCATGGCGACAGTTTTTTGAGATACATTCGGTTGCATTCACATCGATTGCCAACGATGTAAAACGGTAAAACCATCGCCGGAGAATATTACTCACAGCTGTTGGCTAGGTTCAACATGGATTTGAAGCAACAACGACCGCAGTAAAACGTGAGGTTCCACCATGACAACGCACCGGCGCATAAGTGTGTAGTCGCCATGGCTAAAGTCCATAAATTGGGCTACGCATTACTACCTCTTCCGGCATTTTCTACAAGCTTACACCAACAGGTTTGACTAATTTCTATCCAAACCTGTAGAAAGGCAAGAGATTTGGGTCAAATGATGGGGTTATTATTGAAACAAACATCAATTTTGAGGACCTATTATTCCAAAGGAATTTTAAAAAAATTGGTAAACGATAGACCAAATGTAACGAGCTAAAAGAGACTATGTTGCGAGATAAGACTTTCTGACCACAGTTGTCGCATTACAAAAAATAAAGGTACCATTGAATTCGAGTGAAAAATACGTTTGAGTGGGTTCTTCCGACCAAACAGTTTTAACATTTCGTGTTCTTATATACTCCTCTAATTTAATTTTTTAAATCAAGTTTTGAGTCTCGCTACATTTTCGGCAAATCATCCATTATAAGAGTAGAATTGCAACCAAAATTAACCCTATTCAGTGTAATTTCCAAAATTATAAACAGTATCAAAAATGTAGTTATGGGTACAAAACCATCATAACAAACCATCATAAAATTTTGACTCTACAAGGAGATGAACCTAGGCCACCCGGCACCTCACATTTCATGACACGTTTTTCATTTATCATAAACATAAATATTCGTTTATCTGCAAATAAACTTCTCAAACGGAGTTTAGTTGTCTAACATTTCGTTTGTGGGGAATACAATTTTTCTTCGCGTGTAGAACACACAAGTCCGAAACTGCTTCGTAGTTTCTCTTCATATTATTATTTTTTTTTCGTTGTATATCCGTTTAACTTACATTTATCATTAATCACACTTGTTGAGATCAACATGACGTCTTAATATTAACCATCTTCGTATCTGCCTACTCAAATTTGTTAAAACGCATATAGCATTTCTCTGTTAACGTTGGTTTTTTTGACAAATAAGGTCATTTTTAAAATAATTACGAAATATAGCCGTATTGGGAAAGTAGCGTGCGTTTTTAGCTTCAGTTTTAATTGTATTCTCGAAACTTGTAGATTCAATGGAAGAAACACAATGAATGAATGAGTCAGTCAGTCAACCGTGGATATAGTTATATATACTATATCTGTGGAATATGAATACTTGTATTGTTGTGAATTTTTCGTTATTAATGTTATCGTAACTAATTCCTCGAATAGTAGTTATATGTATATGTATAATAAAAGTGTAGATAGTGTAAAATTTGTAACAAGTTTGAAGAAAAGTAATACATGTAATTGGAATTTTTCAGATAGATAATAATATATTGCTTCGATATATTGAAGATGTGGTCAATTTGTTGTGGAAGTACTACAGATAACTTTTTCTCCCACCCAACATATCTACGTAGAAGAGGAACTCCGAATATGCCAATGTGCATTCGTCGCCACGTTTGTCCCACTGTTGACGTGCAATTGTTTAATGATATTAAATAATATTTGTTGTTAATTATTCCTTTGCTGTTAACAAAACGAACACGTACATCTGGTATTATTTTAGGCGTTAGAAAGTGAGATTGAAGAAATCAATGAATTCACACGGCAACAAAAGTCTGTATGTTGTTGTTTGCATATCTAATTACATATGGGCAGAAATCAAAATAATTTAGAAGAGGTGAAACTTTTGGAAAAAACAATTTTGTCGTCGTACTTAAATCAAGTTTCACATATTCCAAGTTAATGAAGTATTAAGCCGAATTCTAAGAACGTTCGCGTGAAATGGGCTAACAACATATCAATGTTGATGACTGACTATAAATTCTGTGTTAACTTGTTGTACAAAAAAACTATCTCTTTTGAACAAATTGAACAAGAGTTGACAACATTGATTATTTCTTCCTTCAATTTGATTGGTCGTTAAATTTTTGCTAGAAACATTAAAATGTTACTGATATTTCGCGTGAACAACTTAGTAATTAACAAAAACGGTTTCCCATTACAACCCATGAAGGGATTGGAGGAACTTCTCACAACCAGTGAGCTGTGTGTTTTTTTAGTTTTACACTCACTGATTGGAACCTACAGTTTTACACCGGTTCCAAACGGTATTTCAAGAAACTTTTTCATGGCTAACTACTCGATAGTGTCGCCATCACTAAGCGAGGTAACCGTCGTCGAAAGAAATGTAAGTTGGTAGGGATCGAACCCACGTTTTCATGTACAAGAGCCGCGCACACTCACCACTGCACCTCCGGCGGCCACACTTATAAAGTATGGAGTTCTCTAAAATTTCACGAGACATGTTGATGTTAGAACGGGTCTTTAACAGGAACGTGAACAGAGCTCTACAAAAGCTGAAAGAATTTGACTGAAACTTCTAAAAAAAAGTATGCAGTTTTTCAGTCAATCGGATTACATGCGCTAAGTGTCATCTAATTTACGACCACTTTTCCCAGAAATTGTTGTTTGTCGCATCGTGTATGTCACCGCTGCATTTACATGCGTTAGGTTAAGTGGTTGTGTGCGTTTCTGTATATTTTATAAAGCGCTTTTATTCAATTGAAGTGTCAAAACTGAACGTACCGATTTTCTCAATATTTGGCCGGTAGCAGAAAATAAATGCAAATATCTGAACAAAAATAAATGCAGATATCTACATCTAGTATATATTTCTCATTTTTGTTAACATTACGTGTCTTTAAAGTTAATATAATCAAACAAACCATTTCTTTCAGTGTATCTTATTAGACATTAACGGCCTTATTCATAAAAACTTGTGAGAGGTTTGAGAGACGGTTTTAGTATGATAAATCGTCTCTTAAACCTCTCGTAACTTTTTATGAATAAGGCCGTAAAGCTGTAACAGCTATTTTGACATGTATTGACAGCGCTATGTAACTTCTATGAGCTCATGTAAATTTGTCTCCAATTCATGAACACGTTTATTTTTAAGATTCCTTTTTTTAAATTTGTACCTCTAACTGCCGTAACATTTCCCTCCGAACGAATTTTGTATGACTAAATTTTGCCCTATCATGGTAGAAACTTCTTTACGAAATATTTCGAAGAAACAATGTTTTCCTTTAAAAATTTTGACTTCTGCTTATATTTTTTCACGCGTATCTATACGTTAACAAATAGCGTCATGTTTGTGTAAAAAGACAAAAGTCTAATGCTAATTTTTTACACTTCCGCATAAAGTAACGTAGGACATGGCACTGCTGTCGGCGACACATGTTACCATATGGTAGGTCAGCACATCTGCCAACAGCCTGTCACAACTAACAGTAGCGAAAACTCCACTCCCTACCTAATGAATGCATGCACTTTGATTTGAATACGTAATGGGAAAACTCAATGCAAGGCGGGACGCGCCTAAAGACAATGAACTCGCAGTGGAAGACAAAACACACTAAACGCTCACTCGCTTGCACGGTACTATCAACTTTACAAGTTGTATCTATCACATAATTGTTTGATCGTAGTTCTATTTATTTTTTTATTTAAACAAAACTCTACTTACCCCAGCACAAAGTATTCAGATGTCAACTGTTTTTTTTTTCTTTCCAATTCACTTCCAATTTGCTGATCTAAACAATTGCGATTGACGCTTATTATCAATCTAAGCTTGAGTAATCTTTAAACTTAAACAAAAACAAACAAACAAACTCTGGCAGCCGGAGTCTTCATGTGTAGTAGTAAAGTGATAATTGTGTACATATTTTGTTTTTCTCTTTTTAATAATTTTGCAAATCACAAAATACAACAAATTTCATCGTTATTGTATTCGCTGTCGTAGTCGTCGTTTTCATTTCATTCCATTTCATATTTGTCGCTTGGCCATCTTTCGTCACTTCACACACTCGCCGTCACTCGACTCGTCGTACAATTCCCACGTTAAGATTCTATTTTTAAACTCTGATGTGTGATTTACACAGAGCACTCGAACAAATGGCCAGATCTTCCTGCTCTCCTCCTCGTAGTACGAGCTCTCACATCAGCAACATGTTGTATGTGTGTATCAGACACTCTCAGCTGTCGGAAATGCTCTTGGTGTTGATACTCTTGGGTAGTGAGGAATCGATCTTTTCCTCCGGTTCAGAGGGAAAACATCATGTAATTAGCTGATGTTTATATCTCGATAGCTCTTATCCCTGATGATTCTCCAAACCAACAATGACCATTGAACCTCAAGAGAGCATGCGAGTGAAAGAGAGAGGAGCGTAGCATTTCATGCATGCATGATAAAGGTGAGCATGTCTGCACAGTGTGCAACAATAGATCAATCGAGACTGAAACAGTAAACTAAAAACCTGAGTTGCACACAGCGTATTCCTGGTCTTCCATTGCTTCGGAAACATACATTTTTGAAAAATCGGTTCCACCGTTTTTTGCAGTTAAACTCCCAGTTTCCACCGTATTCGGTATGTCTAAATAAATTTTTCGAATTAGGGGTTTTCAATTAAAACCAGTACATAAGTTTCAGTCGGGTGAACCGACTTAATCATACCCTCACCATACCGTACCTCATTCACTGCGTGGGAGTTCTGTTAAAAACAGCTCATACTCAAAAGTGACCATATTCAACAGCAGATTGACGACATTGCGCTAAATATTATTGAATACCCAAATTAGTTAGTTTCCCTCCCAATATTTATATGCGAGGTACAAAAATGGGCATGGCAAGTTATTGCCAAAATTTTAATCAGTACCAAATTTTATTAAGATCGGTTATGTTTTATTGGAGATATCGAGTCGGCAAACCCCAAATACGCCCAACTTTTGTATGGGAGGTACGAAACTGGGCGTGGCACAATGGTCAGTTATTAATTACGCAGTAGGTTTTAGCAAAATATTGCCTAGTACCGAATTTTATTAAGATCGGTTGTTGTTTATGAGAATTATCATGTCGATCAACCTGTCATCCGCCCAACTTTTATATGGGAGGTACCAGAATGGGTGTGGCAAAACAGCTCATTTTCTACAGGAGAGCTTTATTTGGCTAAATACTGACTAGTATAAACTTTCATAAAGATTGGTTCGGTTTTGGGGGACTTCTCATGCCAAACAACTTTTGTATGGGAGGTATCACAATGGGCGAGGCAAAATCACCCTTGTTTTAATCGGTGATTAGCTTTTGATAACGTGAAGCCTTATACCTAATTTCATTAAGGTCGGAAGTGTTTCACGCGATTTGTATGGGAAGTACCAGAATGGGCGTGACAATCTCGCCCATTTTCTCCAGTTAAGTAGGTATTTACAGATTATTAACCAGTGCGACAGTTGAAGGTAATCACATCTACCAGAAGAAAGATTTGAAAGAAATATGATTTTGTGCTAAATGTGTCGATTTGTATGGGAGGTACCAGAAGGGGCGTGGTCAAAACGCTCATTTTCAATCCCAAACTCAATATTGGCAAATAATAGTCACTGACAAAGTTTCGTTGTCATCTGTAAAGATTTACAACAGTTATCGTGTTGACCAGCCAGCCAGACAGACAGACGGATATGGCTCAAACGTCTTAAAAAGTCCTAAAACGAATTTCGTCCAAAGATACTAAGGGTCTAATTTGGTTCCGTCTATGTGTTACATTTTTTTACGTATTAAATGATATATGTATACCCCCATCCTATGGTGAGGGTATAAAAATACGCTTCAAAACAAATGCGTTTTCAAACGCCGAGAATTTGGTGGAACTGAAACGCACATGCACACTCTTCATATCTTACTTAATGGAATCCTCTAAGTTAACATTTTCGATCGACTGTATTTATGTTTGTTCCAAAATAACAGAAATACAGAATCCAAAATTTGTATTGAAAAGATTTGAGCAATTTAATGCTCTCGTTCGACTTGAACTGACTACATTGTGGAACCCAAATCAGCTTTCTGCCGACTAGAACAGAACGAAAGGTTCCATTCGAGATCGAGGAACAGGCTGCTAGTCTAACAGTTTTCTAATCCCATGACCAGCATAGGTCACACAAGTTAATGCGAACAGAATGACGCTTTCCATATTGTACTCTCTAAGAAAAAAAGAGATTCATTATCGGTTTTGATGGATCCATGTCCATTTGTCTGGCAGTCCATATAAAGTTTGTAGTAAAAGAACAATCCACATTTGATGCAATTTAAGACAGAGCTATCATCTTTAAACCAAGATATACAGTATACAGTAGAATAGCACGGTTTTTCTACTAGCACAGTGTATTGGTGGCCGTCGGTGGTGCAATGGTAGTGTGCGCGCCTGTTGTACATGAGATCCTGGCTTTGATTCCTGCTCTGACTAACTTAAATTTCTTTCGGGGCGGTCACCTCTCATAGTGAAGGCGACACCATCGAGTATTTAGCCATGAAAAAACTTCTCAAAATACCGTCCGGAATCGGTATAAAAACTGTAGGTCCCAATCAGTGAGTCACTGGTGTGAGAAGCTCTCCCCAATTTCTTCATGGAATGTAATGGGAAACCATTTATTTATTTAGTATCGATCCATCCTTTAAAGCGCCTCCATTCACATCGACCCCCTGACGGAATAAACGGGGATAAACTCAAGGGTCATAATTACACAAATGGTTGTTATGTTCGCTTTTATGAAGAGAGAGAGCTAAAGAGAAGAGCTAAGAGAGCTAAATTTTAAATAATTTTATTTAGTTAAAAAAATTAAAAGCTGAAATTTTTTTTTGAAAAAATCGTACATATGCATTATCTAGCCCACTGTCCATAAGGTATTTTCACAGTACGTGAATACGCGTACCACTCTCGGTCTCTCCTCTCTCTTTTTCGTAATCACTCTTTAAATGGCACACAAAATTATTGATTTTTGTTTTTGTTATCCGTATGTGCATATGTATGTAGCAGTATGGTATGCCCCACATATTGGATATTGTTTGTTATTCAAAGAAACTTCTCGTCACAACTGGATATTTCACAGAAACAGTCAAAAGGAAACGGAAAGGTGGTAAAGAGCACAAAATTTGCGAGAACAATCTCAATTATCATTAAAACAACACAACAAAAAGAGGCATCCAATAAACAAAATGATTGACAGAGGTTTTCTAAAAGAATAAATAAGTAGCACTTTTATACAATGACGGGTGTGTATTTGTGTGATAAAGAGAGCGTACACACAACCCCAATTATCGTTGGTGTATTGTCGGTTACCAAAGAGTACAATCATTCAGTTTAACTAGTAACGTTGCAGCGAATGGATGTGCAAAAGATACAACTCGACGTCTTATACAATAACGCCGCGATACGGAAGCCACAGAGAATAGCAAATGAACGGATTTTTGCTTTTTAAATAAGAAAATTAACAACAAAATAATCAAAATTTTGTTTTTTAAGCGAACGCTAGTGAACAGGCAAACAGTAGACGTCATAAATCTACAAGTGTTGGAAAGAGGTGTGAAGAAAACGGCGACAAGAAGTGTTAATGAAAGTGCAAAAATAACAATAAATCGCTAATATAACTCTCGGCTAATCGATTTCAGTTGTGATACTCAACCAGAGTCAGCCAGTGTTGTGGTGGATAAAAATTGCAAGTGACGTCACTTTTCCTGTACTAGCCACTGAAATCCGTACGGATGGTTTGGTTGAAATATTAAACACCGACAATAATAACAAGTTTAATTCGATAATATTTATAGCAATTTATACTGGCATTTGAGATAGCCCATAAAGATCTCCATAAAAAATCCAAAAACTGCTGAACAAAAACAAACATAAATTAAATTAAGTGAAAGAAGTAGAGAAAGAAGAAAAAGAAAAGAAAAATATTCACTTTTAAACGAGACGAACGACGTGTTAATGCGTTTTCTTGTCAAAAATTATTGTTCTCTAACACGAAATTAAGCGACGTCACACAACTGTCAAGGTGAAATCAATACATGAACAGCAGCACCTTAACCAGCACCGCCAGCGCTCCCTCGCGAGCACCACCACCATCATTATCATCAATATCATCATTATTGTCGCTTTTATCGCCAGCAACATCATTAGCTACGTAGTCTCCACATGATCAAACGACGACGTCTGTAGAACCAAGCAACAGAGTCCATATTTGATAGATACAGTGAATTTCTATATCTAGAAGTGAACGTGCATTAGATTTCAAAATCTCAACGAAACCAAAATTGAAAGCCGAAAATATAATTGCATATACATATGTATTTTCCAACAAAGGCAGAAATTTTCAAAATCTCCCAAGCATCCAAGGAGTAGAAGTAGCCGCAAAGTCGTACATAAACTAGTACACATTCACGATTATACAATCCATTCGGTTCGCTATTCTAAATCGATAAAAGAAAAGAAAAACTTTCTATCGTCAGTCAACGAAATTTCCGCAACAAACCTCTAGAGAAAGAAACTTCGTCGCGCCACAAAACAGTCGGTCGGCATTTTTGCTCGGGTGTTCCTAGAATTTTCCACGACCAACACAGAGAGAACGAGCGAACGAGTGGGGAATTCAACTCTTGGCTCTTACAAACGAAACGACGAAAGCGCAACTATTGGTTGTCCGTTAAAACAGACGGACAAGAATATAAAAGAAATCAAATAAAATACAACATAAAGTCAAGAAAATTCTAAAAACCAGCGTATACACTCGAAAAAAAAGAAACAAAAATATTCTAGAATAAATTTAATAAAATACTAAACCATTTGAGTGATAAAAAAATCAAAGGGAAGGAATTGCTAACAAAGATTTCAAATTATAATTTAAGCAAAGAAATATCACGAATTAGTATTGCAACACTTTTGAGTAATTGCCCCTTTTAGTTGTAAAACCAGTTAATAAAACATAATCACAGTTAAAAGGAAACCCTCAACCTAAACTTCCAAGTGAAATACAACAGAACTTAGTCAAGTGCTTGAAAGTGAAACGAATAATTTATTTAAATAAATTAAATATTCAAACTCCTTTCTAGAATTAATAAAATCAACGGTGGCCCTTTTATCATTAAATTTAAAATTTCCCAATTTTGAATTAATCGCCACTTTTCGCACACAATGAAACCAACTGTGATAGCTAACGCAAATGCTACCGCATCTACCGGCTCTGGTCCCGGCAATGGCATCACTATACCCATTAATCATGAATACAGTGGCCCCCCACAGCCACCCCAGCATCAGCAGTCACAACAGCCTCAATATTACAATACACAAGGTCAACATTATGTAGGCCCTGACCCACATACCACCGCATATGGATCACCTGGCAGCCATGTTCGAGTACAACAGCAGCAACCACAGCCACATCCTCATCCGCCACAACAGCAGATTCCGGCACACTTTCAGGTTAGTAGAAAACGACACAACACGCAATTTTTGAAAAACAAACATGACCCAATCGGGCTTGTTCTGCATTTCACTTCCACCTAAAGTGAGAATAAATACATTTCACCAAACAATTTAATGCTACTAAAATAGTTTCAAGATCTTGGATTGTTCTCCTATTTTCAAGTAGTAACCCAAAAATTTTGTAGAATCTCTCGGAGCTACATATATAAATTATTGTCAAAGTCGAATGCAAACCTACCACGTACCATCCCACCCGACGTTTCATAGCACTGACACTTGGTATACTATGTGTTGAGTTTCAAAGTGAAGTGATTTCGTGATAGATTTCCTTATTTAAAAGATTTGTCTCCTGTATGTCGGTTAGGTCAATAATCAGTTGTAACGGGTTTTCCAATAGGGAATGGTAGATTATAAAACTGTATAAAACAAGTCGCTTGGGGGATACCAACGATTTTTTTTGTTTTATTTGAAAGCCCAGCTTCGCTGAGTAGCACGCATCGCAAAGATCCAAATTACGATGACTCTGGGGCATAAATTAGACTTGGTATTGTTAGTAGTTGATGAATGACTCACTTAGACATATTAGTACATTGTGGTTTCACGGGCCAACGAGATTTTGCACTATCCCCACCGAAAAACTTTTTAGTTTTCTCCAAGAAGATCAAGATCTTGTCTATGTCTATCTGAGATAATTAGATTGGATCCTATGGTACACATCCTCCTGCCGGATAGTCCTGGACACGTGCAGAGAAGATGTTCAGTGGTTTCTTCCTCATCATTACAACTTCTACAGAAGTCATTTGAAAGACCTTTAGACTCGCGGCATGTCTACCAATCAGACAGTGTGTCGTCAAACCTGAAACAAGCATTAGTACCTTGGACATGGCTGAAGACAGAAGGTTCATGGATCTCATAGTATCCACTGTCAAGCAGTTTTGTCTTGTCCACCTATCTGGCATCATCATATATGTATGAGCGTTCTTACGGGGTATGTTTACATGTCGCTAGGGACATAACAACAAGTTCCTGCATGCACGCTGAAAAATCTGTTTCCGTTTCTCGTTTGGATGCATATATAACGCATGTTTGGAGCTTGTCGCAAATATAGTATACTTGTGTACAAACACATTGTGTTTACTATTCAATATTATATGTTTGACACACATTAATTCATATGTTATAATGTATGTGTTTTTGATCCAAATACAGCTTTGTTTGTGATACAAATACAGCTGTAATTGATGCATCGTTTACTTAATTTTTTTGTCGCTATAGTCTGTCGATAACAAAATAATAAAAGAGGAGCCAAAAAAGTTAATTAAGCCTGAGTTAATGTTTTATAACTGTATTTTTGGATTATTTTTTCAGTCAGTGATTCATAAATATTGCTGAATGCGTGTGAAAATGAATTGTTGACTGATCTGTTGTTGTCAATCGTTGGTTTGGGACGAAATACACAAACTTAAGTATATGGATGTTTGGGATGAAACACGCATACTGATCCACGTAAAAATATACATATTTGCAAGTAAACATGCTCATGTTTGCAGTTAAATATGAGTGAGTTTATGCCTTGCATATATAAATGCTTGGACTGTGTTCAAAAATTAAACAAGGAAGTGTTAATAATTTTTTAAAACAACTAACGAAGCCTGCAAACAGTAAACAGTCGTAGCCAATTCTGTGCTCCCAAATGTATAATTTGTTAAGGTAGTTCAACTACACAATGAGAATATAAATCAAAATGTTCGCAAAGAAGTTTTGAGACATTCAATTCAACTGTCAGGATTATTAACCAGCGCCATATTGAAAATCATATGAGAGCAGCCAGCAAAAAATGCTGGATGCAGTAATTTTACTTTGCAATTGGAGAGAAAGACTTTCTATTTCGCATTACCACCTTAAGACCGTGTTAGACTGTTGGAAAATCGTTGGATATGTCAAAATGTTCATACGGTGAGAGCGAATGAAATAGTGTAAACCATAGAGTAATATGTATATAAAGACTGTGGGTGAGTGTTTCAGTTCCCCCAAATTCTTGTCGAAACTCGTTGGGCTAATGACAGTTTTGATGCAGTTTTTATATATGCAAGAATTTGAACATAATACAACTAAAAATAAAGGGGAGATATTGTATTTGCTCAAGTCAGAACTCATTTATTGCATATACATAGTTATTTTAAAAGACAGAAGTTCCAATAAAATCGAATTTAAAGTCAGTTTTTCAATTCGCCTTCACATTCTAACCTGTATCAAATTTGCAACTGAGAGGTCGATCAGCTGTTTCATCAACACTACTTATACCTGTAGAATAAAAACTTTAGTTTCGTCGCTTTTTTCAAATGCTAAATTTTTGTTTATAATTTCTGTATTCTATTCTTATTTTTATAACTTTTGTATTTTGTTTGGAAACAGAATGATTGTACGATTTCTTTCAATTGGAAGAGCTTCATTCCATTTCTTTCGTCGCGAATCATTCTATTTGCCCTAATAGTCTAACATTGCATTTAAAGAAATAGTGAGTGCTCTCTCTGTCTCTTTCTTAGAATGCTCATAAAAAGAGTCTCATAGTTCTACACCGGTTCCGAAAAGGAATGCTTCTAGAAAATGTATCTTGCCTTCCAAGACAATAACAACGTCACCATTTCGCGGGAAAATGTGATCAGTGCGATTCTAAAATCACCGATCTCATAAATGTTTTAGTCAATTCCTTTAGTTATCCTAAATCAATTAACTGATGTCGACTCAAAATCAATTGTTTGCGTCTTCAATGCTATTAACACAACACGGCGCCCCATGTCTGATGGAAAGTATTTTAGGGAGAACAGCTTTGTGGGACACGTCTGTTTAGATTTTTTTTCCATTGCGACTGAGTACGTGTTGCTTGCACGCCCGTGTGTATCTGTGTTCAAGCATTATGATGCAATATTTCAAACCTGAAGGTCGGTCATGTAAACAGAAAACGTAAAGTATTGAACTCGTAGAGTACGAGCAGTATTCCCTGAGTATTTTTTGTTTTTTTTTCGTTAAACTGTGATGATGCGTGAAGGTCGTTTACAGCGAAACGAGCAAACGAGAAGCGACATACGAGTACATTTGTCCGTTCCATCCATGTATAACGTATATGTATATACATGTTTGTATGCATAAGTAAATATTTTCCAACAGATATAGACAGGCCAACAGATAGATATTTATGTATCTGGATGTGTGGCGGCATTTTATTGGAGCCAAGTTAATGCCACTCACAGATACTGGGCATATACTCGTTCTACGAGGATGTAGTAGTAGTGGTAGTTGTAGTATAAGTAATGTACTAGATACTACCAAACACTTGAACACGTTTTGGTCATTTACTTCAGTAAACCATTCAGACAAATTTTGTTAAAAAATAACAGAAACTGATCATATTATGATATTTCCAGAAATATTTCCTTTTATTTAGCCTTCAGTCATTTGGGTAGACACATCAAAATGTAAACAAGTACGGCAGCTATTTTTTTCACTTTCACGGTGCGGCGGAGGCGATTTTAATAAAATTACAACGATCCTATGCGACCAAAAGCAAAAAAACAACACTGCCGCCTTTTACGAAAGGACGATAAGTGTACACAAAAGTACAAAAAGTGTACACAAAAATATAAGAAATACAAAAAGTGATTAGAAAAGTGCAGAAAGTGTACATAAATTTCAAAAACTGTACGCAAAAGTATAAAAAGTGTAAAAAGTAACGAAAGCTTACACTAAAGTAAAAAAGTTTACACAAAAGTGCATAAAATGATAAGCCGAAACCCCAATTCATGGCATAAATATACTAAGCCCATTAATAACTTTGAGGCAAACAATAAAACAAGAAATACACATAATAATACACTCCAGCTTAGCACCTCTCTATACACAAACGAATGCGAAGACACAGACACAACCAGAAAAATTAAACCCCTATTAACGAAAACGTCAAAAACTCCTATGTTCACAGCTACTTTATACATACGATAGAAGTTAAATCATCGGACAAACAATGCGAAAATAAATTTCAACAACCACCTGAATTTCCCACCTCAGAATTTGAGTTACCGTTGTTCAACCATATTTCCTAAACCGCTAGATAATTGACATTACAGTCTTAGGCAAAATTATAGGTCTTGCTGAGTTTGACAACTCTCTCAAGGAGTCAAATGCACACAATTCCACCATAGATGGGAAAATCGGTGAAACGTTAAATAAAATAATTTCGGGTTTTAATCTATAAATGCCACGTGGTCGAAAAGTCATAAACAATTTGTAACGGGTTTTTCAATAAGAGCGCTACAAATGCTTTTTAAATAAAACAAAACCGGTTTTAGATACCAATGAAATTTTTTATTCCTGTGGAAGTACGTTCGATGCCATTATGTATGGAACTCGATTTCTTTTGCATGGCCACCACGGGCACGCTTGCAGAAGTCCAGACGCTGAACCCAATTTTCGACGGTTTTCAAACATAAATCGGCCGACACTGCTGCAATTTCACGTTCGATATTCGTACGAAGTTCATCAATCGTCGCTGGCTTGTTGGCATAGACCATAGACTTGACGTAGCCGCACAGGAAAAAATCTAACGGCGTCAAATCGCACGACCGAGGCGGCCAATCGACTGGGCCATTTCGTGAGATAACACGTTCACCAAAGTTGGTTTCCAATAAATTTATTGTGGCATTCGCTGTGTGGCTTGTGGCGCCGTCCTGTTGGAACCACATGTCCTCCAAGTCCATGTTATCCAATTGGGGCCAAAAATATTCGGTTATCATTGAACGGTAGCGATTCACATTCACAGTAATGTGCCGGTCTTGATCATCACGGAAGAAGTATGGCCCAATGACGCCGCCGGCCCATAAACCGCACCAAACCATAATTTTTTCGGGATGCAATGATGACTCATGGATTACGTGTGGATTGCTGTCTGACCAATAACGCATATTTTGCTTATTGACGAAGCCATTCAGCCAATGAGCCTCATCGCTGAAGATGATTTTCCGATGAAAATCCGAATCATTTTCAAGTTGCTGCTCAGCCCAATTCACGAACATACGACGCTTATGGTGGTCAAGCGGCTTCAGTTCTTGCGTCTATTTGATCTTGTAAGGATGTAGGCCTAGAGCTTTTCGCAAAATTCGCCACAACGACGTCACAGAGATGCCCAACGCTTGAGAACGACGTGTGAGAGACACATTTGGGCTTTCTTGAACTGAAGCCTCAGCGGCAGCAATATTCTCGACACTACGGGCACTTCTTTGTCTCACTGGCACGGGAACATTTTGTACTGTGCCTGTGGATTCAAATTTTTCCACTCGACGCTCAATTGTTGATCTAGTAGGACGATTATGACGACCATAAATTGGACGTAGCGCTCTTAAAGTTGAGGCCACTGACTCCAAATTTCGGTAGTAAATTTTAATAATTTCGACTCGTTGTTGGCTCGTACATCTTTCCATGATGAAATGGCAAACCTTACTGAAGAGAAATGTCAAAAGAGCGGGAAAAAATATGGCGTCGTTTGCTGTCCCTATCGATTTACTTTTGTAGCGTCTCTGTTGCAAAACCCGTTACAAATTATTACTGGATGTTATCTGTTTACAACAAAACATCCAGTAACGAGACAGCAACAGAAAGAATTTTTTGACAGTTCAATGATTTTTGCCAGTCAGAATTTATGATAAATAACATACATACATATGTTTTCAAACATGTGTTTTATGTAAACAAACAAAATTGGGAAAAAAGAAGAACACAAAATAACAAATTAATCACTGGAACTTTTATATTTTTTTTTAATGCTCTGTGATGAACATTTAACTATTTATTTAAAAAAACGAAGACAGTTTCGGTTATTTGTAATGTTTTGTCGAAACTGCGGTTTTTGATTCTTCCAATGTTTACATTGAAAATCAGCTATTTAGATACAAAAGTTCTTATGTTTTGCAAGGTCTTACTGAATACCGTCTGTGTACTTTTTGTGATATTTCTTACCCTCTCAAAAATAGTTACAGGATATTTTTTACTTGGAAAGTACGCAGACAGTGCTATAATCACCACCTTCTGCAACGTTGTTGACAATTTTGTACATTATACTTTGTACCAAAAGTGATATATAATGTGCACAAATTCGTGTAATATTGTACAAAATAAATATTATTAAATATGATTCGATCTGAAATTATTTCTTAGAAGATTATTTTTAATTTATTATGAGCTAACAGTTAAGGGATTTCTACAATTTCTACAAAACTTTAAATAGTCGGAACTCACGTTGGCAGACGATCGTTCAGAAGTTAGTAACTCTTCTCTTATTGTTGGAAACATTGTAAAATACACTAAGTACCAAAATTGACACATACATACGATGCGAGAAATCGTGAATGTTTTTTTGTTTGCCAATATCTCTCTTGAGATCGAGGAAATACAATAATTATCTTCTATACAATTGTGTTTATAGGTATCTTTACTAAATACACTTAGTTCTAAAACTGAGATAAAATATATAAAAATTACAATTGTCTTCTAAAAGGATAAAGTATCCTCAAATTTAATCAATTAACTCATTTCTGGTATTCTAAGTTCCATCATGCTTTGAGAAAACAATTTCGATTAAAACAATAAATTCCTTCTTAATTAAACATTAAAAATATGGTATTTTTTCTTTTAGGTCTTATTACCTTCAGTGCACCGTCTAGAATCTGAGTCTGCTTGAAAAACGGACAAATTAATCAATTGTGATTGAAACGGAAAAGTGTTGCGAAGTACAAACACCATTTTTCATGCGTTCGCGTTAAAATTTTGTTCACCCATCGAAAGTACTTACGTTTTATAAAATGGCACGGTTAGATATCCCATATGTTAGCCATAACCTTGTTGTCTAATCTTTGCCGTGTATACCACCCAACTTGAGTTTAATTGACATTTATGTGGCAAATTCGTGCTTACATCAATTAAGAGCAACTCCGTGCCGAGACCAAATTATCTAAGAAGGGAGCACAACAGAAACATTAAATTGCCGGTTCTTGGTTTTGCCAGTTTTGCACAAATCTGGAATGTTTTTGAAAAAACTGAACCTTTAACATTGGATCGATCAGTCGGTGAAATCGGCTCACGCTTTAAACCAATGATAGCCAATTAGCTTAAAACAATTTTTAGCGCCGGCAATGCGTATGTATTCTGGTTGCATTTTGTGGTACTAAGCAGTGTTGCATAAAATTCTACACCAATTTAAAATGGGGTTAAAAATTAAACTTCTGCTTTTACAGACTATGAGTAATGTTCTGGGTTAATGGAGTTTCCACTACTACCGTTTTATATGGGCTAGTTAGTTGTAATGTATAGAAATACTTGTTGCGAACTACTTACATATTGTTATATTTTCCTCATCAACACTGCATACTAAACAAAATATGTATTTGAATAAAAAAAACTCGAAGAAAAATTTTAGTTCTTGCTTTTTAGACCACTTTTCATAATTTGTTACCTATTGTTACCCCTTTTTACGACGTTCAAAGTCTTAATTGTTGGCAACACGTTACAAGGAATGAATTGTTTTATTGCATACATTTTTGTTTAATTCAGGTTATCTCTGGCTTTTAAATTTTAGTATTTATTAAAACAATATCATTATCTTTATACTATCACAAGAATATTCTGTTTGAAAGCGATAAGATTTTTTTAATACTAAAATAGAGATATACTTATACATTTAACTCTTTCATCAGCAAATAGATTTCATTTCTAAAGAGTGTTAGTGATTAGATATCGCTCGTATAATTAAAATTAAAATAGTGAAACCGCCAGTGCGGGAATTGAAGATAATAAGAGATAAGAAAAAAAATTTGCAATGCTTTTGTTATAAACTTTCAATACATTTTCTCTTCGTTGAAATTGTATCAATCCCTTGTCTAAGTTACATCAAAATCGTAAATTTTCTGGGCAATCCACTATAAACCAAATATACAAGGGTTTCCAAAACGAAATATTATAAAAGATTAAAATAGTCATTTGTCGAATCGTGGATTTCGAGATGTACGTCCCTAAATCCGAGAACTAAACTCGTCCACCTTAAAAATATAGTGCAACATCAATTCGATTTGCTGCGAACTGGGGTAGCAACATGTTAGTGTTGGCGACTATATTATTCTCTCTTTATTACACAAAAAGTCACAAAAAAAAATATTACACCAAAAATTGAATGAGAGTTGACAACATTGATAATTTCTTCTTTCAATTTGATAGGTCGTTAAACTTTTGTTAGAAACATTAAAACGTTGCTCGATACACGTTGTCCGAACCATAGAGAGATAGACAAGAGCCGTTATCCCTCTCTTCACTTCCTCATCGAGTTCGAGTTGCTTCTGAAATTTACTCCTTGATTGGACATAATTCTCAGCTTTGGTCTCTCATTCTACATCATTTCCCTAGTACCTTTTCGATCAGCTGTCCCATAGAAACCCCCGGGTTCGAACAACTTAGTACTACACTGTCGGAATTGTTTCGTCGACAAAATTCTGCCAGTGTAGGGCTAAGTTGTTCACGCAAAATATCAGCAACATGTATCGATCTACACTTTAATGTTTCTAAGAAAAATGTGACGACCAATTAATTAGAAGGAAGAAATTATCAAAGTTGTCAACTCTCATTCAATTTTTTTTAATAAAAATAGATTTTTAGTGTAAAAAAAACTTAAAAACAGACAAAAAATGTAGTTGTTGATACTGATATGTTGCTGGCCCATTGCGAAGCAACAAAACAAATAGGTGCTGCACAATATTTACCACGCAATCGATATTAGTAATCGGATTAAGAGGAAAATTTAAATCTTAAGTCAGAGAAATACAATTTTTTTTTTAATTTGTAATCTTTCCATTGCAAAAGTTATTTACATATATATATATTTTTTAAATTACCTATATGCTTTTAACAAAGTAACTTCAAGTTATCGTTCTTTGTGGGGACGTCAATGAGCAACACACAACGAAGTTCAGGGATACACCTATTTCGAAGTTTTCAAGATTTAAACCCACCAATCATAAGTTTCGTCTTACAAAAATAAGACACCTTTGAGTTGATCAAAGGGTGGACGTGTCGAGCGAGTATTCGTTTTCCCACCATCGTTTCATTGAGTTTTGACTCTCATAGAAACAAACTGGATCAAGTACAAACTATATTTGAATGTTATTAGGTCTGTCTGTTTACTGCAATATTGTACAATATGGTACAAAATGTTACAAAATGTTGTCTGTTTACTGCAAAACTTTTGCAACGAGAGAGCCAAAGAGAGAATTTTTGACAGTTGGATGATAGAGAACTTGCAAAATGTTACTGGAGGAATTTCTTCTATCAAGATTTTGTAAGTTCGATCAGCTGTTTTTTATTTACATTTTGATTGCAATATTTTTGTGTGAAAAAGAAGAATAAAGTTGAAATTTAACAATGGCAGAGGTAAGTAGTTAGAATTGTGTTGATTTTTAACGTTTATAATAAATTATAATAAACAAAACATTTTACTTCATGCTAGAAACGTGCAAATACACAGTGCGACCGTGCGACACATATGCTAAAATTCTTTTGCTTTGTTATTTCAATTGTTTACACACCGATCAGCTGTTTTCTTGCAATATTTCACAAAATGTTGTTTGTTTACTTTTTGGAATAGAGAAAAAAAAGAGCGTAAAATTTTTTTTACTCTCTGCAAAAAGTTACTGGATAAATCTTGCTGGAAAAGTAAACAGACAAAACTATTATCAAAACCTTTCCACCCTCTCGCAACCAGTTAGTTCTGCTGAGATTGAGGATCTTACTGATATGTGTGTAATCGGTTACTATGTTGGGTTGGAAATTCCTTTACCAAATGAGAGCCCTCCCTCAAAGCATTTGTATCTGTTACAACAAAGCTGCCTTGTAATCTTTTTTACTTTTGGCAATATATCCAATATTTTACATTACTCACAAATATGACGAAATTATAAAATGTTCGTACTTATAGTTTTTTATTCGTTACATTGCTTACTGTATGTATTTACTATATGTATTCAAGTAAAGTCTATAACTATAGTCTTTGTCGCAATATGAATTCTATAATTAATTACATTAAACCATGACCAAATGTTGTTGATTGAAAACAATAAGCGATATTAGATATGTATCTATCTATACGTTACCAGTCACAATTCAAGCGTTTAATCTAATTAAAAGACAACATAAAGTCGTATCCTAACAGGGGAAGCATTAAATTGATACTCCACTTTACCCTTTAACAGCTGTTCGTAGCTTTTGTTCTCTCACTCTCATACTCGTACGCACTGTCTCTCTCTCTCTCTCTCGGTCTCTCACTATTCTCTTACCTAGTTTCTCTTTGATTGAAATTCCTAATAAATGTCACTTTGTTTGGATGACGAATCTTTATAAATTCTCGTCCATTATTCATCCATTTAAAGTGAACAAATGTGTTTTCGCTGCGTTTTGTTTTGTTTAAGGTGTTTCGCTGCTGCTCCTTCCTGCCCGTTCCTTCGTTGATAATTCAAACCGTGGGCGATTTCGATTGCTTGATTTGTACTAGTATATAGCAGTCAAAAGTCAAATGAATGTTTGACGTCTTGAATCACACAAACAGAAACATTACCAACTTCAATATGACGTATGAAATTTGTTTATGGTTTATCCTAATTATTGGTAAATTCACAGCACTGACAGTTGTAGCTCTGATTAATTGTGTGCGTGTGTGTTATGTAAAGTAAAGTGTGTAAAGTTCTTAATGAATTTCGTGATAAAAATTAAATTGTGGGCGTCAAATTCTGAAATGTAAATAAGCAATTAAATTGAAAATGTCATTCAAATTAAAATATGTACACCGCGATTCACATGAATAAGATATCGAATTATACAAACTTTAGTCGAACTCAGCATCTTGGCGAATTGTAAACCAGTTATTTATATACTATATTTATTTGTATAATAAAGGCCAAAGCTAAGTTTATACTCTAATAAATAAACCATTTAATAATAATGACAGAAAAAACCTGTCAAAACTAAGTATGTTTTTTGTCATCTTGTAAATAAGCAACTTATTTGTTTAATCACTTGAATAAGCAATTTTTTAAATTGTCATCAAGTAAAGCCCCGTATTCAGTTCTTGCGAAATTTTCGTAAGAAATTTTGTCGTTTATCTATAAACGGAAAATTTTGTTGCGGAGAGTTACCATCTGTCTTTGATTTACCTTGCAAATATTTCATTAATAATTCCTCTTCCCACTCCATTTAATTTGGCTTAACAACCCTGTAATTGATTTTGCTTACGAAATTGTTGCAAAGACCTGAGTACTAGGCAAATGAAAAATGAACAAAATTTTCGGTTTGTGAAATTTTCGTTATTTTTTATACACGTACTTATTACGGCAACGAAAATTTCATGAAGTCTGAATACCGGGGTTAAGCCATGATTTTCCACATTTTGTAAACAACAAAAAGTAAATAGTTCTGTTAAAAATTGTAAGCAACATGGGTCGCGGAAAAGCTCTTGACACGTCCAAAATGGAAAACATCCTTATTTTAAAATCTAAAGGATTTAGTGCCGTTGAAATTGCTGATAAAATAAAAAGGGGAAAAACAGTGGTGTACAATTATCTAAATAACATCGAAAAGTGCGGAAGCCTCTAAATCGTCGATATCGGATTCAAGAATTCGGCAAGAAAGAAGTGTTAATGTTAGCGTATGCATAGTACGTCGCATTTTAAAGTCCAGTCAGAAATTGCAGTAGTTGGAAGTTGCAGAAAAAATAGTTCAAAGTTGTGTTTTCCGACGGATAAAATGTAATATCGGTGCGCCTGATGGATAATGACTTCTATTTCCATGATTTAAGAAAAGAAGAACTGTATCTACAAAGAAGCAGGGAAGATGAAGTTTTGGTTTGGGGTGCAATATCTTCGATTTATTATTTGAAACATAAAAAATTGCCGTAGCATCATATACAAGGATATTGGAAGAAGCATTCCCAAAGTTCAGTAATTTATTTTGACCCATTGACTGGACTTGCCTACAGGATAATGCTCCAATTCATACTGACAGAAGTGTAAATTGAATTGGTCGCCCTATTCTCCAAATCTGCATATAATGGAAAATGTATATGAAGGAGGCAACCATTTGAGACAAATGAGGCCCTGAAAGATATAAAGGAAGAGTGGAATTCGATATCTTTAAATTATTTGCAGTCATTATACCGATCTATGCCCAATCGCATTTTTGAAGTTATTTCCCATCATGGAGGAAGTTCCTATTATTAAATGCAATTTTCTGGTTTGTTGTTAGGTTTTACTAGATATTGGTGATTATTATAAAAAATTTTTGTATTTCCCGAATCATCCTAATAAATGATATACTCACCTAAAGTTGGAAACGTTCGATTCCTTATTCATATGATTCCCAGTGTATGTAATATTTAAGCCAAATTTATTCTATCAGATCAAACGAAACGATTTGCGGAGAATGAAACTCTGCTTAAAAGTCCTAAAATTAAATAATTAACTTTTAATTAGTAATTATCTTTTAATTTACTAACATTGGGCAAATAAAATACAACATTTAGACTCATTTCCTCAATGTCCGATTATAGAGCCGATTAAGAAACCGGCACATTAATTTTTCGAAACGATAAAGTGCCGGTCAAATATTTTCATTTTCTCACGCACCGGTTAAATTGAGTGACTGTTCATATTTGTGAAAAAGTAGCAACACTATAGCATAATCAGCTGTTCAGTGTATATTATACGGTAATTACACCGGCCAAGGTTAGCGCATTTCGGAGGTTAACACGCTAACCCAGAATATTACTCATTCAATTTTCATCTGTAAAAACTGAAGTTTAAGTTTTAATCCCATTTTAATCTGGTGTGCAATTTGATGCAACACTGCTAAGTACCAAAAAATGCAACCATAATACAAACATACACAAGAAATTTACCGACACGTGGAGTCATCAAAAATGTTTTGAAGTTCACGCCGCCACGGTTTAAAATGTTAGCCAATTTGACCAACTGGCCGGATTTGACCAACTGATCCAATTTTAAAGGTACAGTTATTTCAAAAACATCCCAAATTTGTACAAAACTGACAAAACCAAGAGCCGCCAAATTAATTTTTCTGTTGTGCCGCCGTCTTCGATAATTTTGTATCGGCACTGAGTTGCTCGAAATTGGTCTAAGCACAAAGTGGCCACCTGAAATGCAAAGATTAGAGGAGAAGATTGTCTCTGACCGGGCTGCGATAATTATAGTTCCGCGACATTATAGTTTCTGATTAAGTGTAAATCGAATTTAAAACAACGAAAAGTTCTCGAAACTGGGGCCTAATTGTGTATGAGGATAATCGTCTAAAGGATTTGAGGGATTGAGGAGAACTTCTCACAATCAGTGAGATGTGCGCTTTCTAGTTTTTACACTCTCTGATTGGGAACTACAGTTTTACACCAGTTCCGAACGGTATTTTGCGAAGCTTTTTCATGGCTAAGTACTCGATAGTGTCGCCATCACTAAGCGTCGAAGGAAATGTAAGGTGATCTGAGCAGGGATCGAACCCACGTTCTCATGTACAAGAGACGGGCACACTACCCATTGCACCAGCGATTATCGCTTGCTAAGTTGCAAAGAAAACGGCTATTTAGCGAGAAGTCAAATTATTCAAAAATATGGAAAAGGGTTGAATATGGTAAAAGATGTTAAAAAAATTTTTAACTTCGCGGAAATGATTCGTGTCGTTAAGTTTTCGCCAAGTGCTTCATACAAAACAAGCGGTTATAGAATCAAGCGATATATCCAAACCACGCTTAATGTGCCGCAGAAAATGAAATGAAATTGTGTATTCCACTTGTTTTTGTTCGTTTTATTCTAAATGCAACCACTTTTTTAAGAAAATCAAAAAATTAGTAAAATCCAAAGCAATGGTCAGATACACACGCGATTTCATTTTCATAAACAGCTGATTTTTGTTTGTCAAAACATATGTTGCAATATAAAACACTTCGTATACCTGAACGCCGTTCAACAGATCTTCCAAACATTTTCTGCAAATCATTCTCCTCATATTTACACTATACGATTCGCTCTCCGTAAACGAAAATAATGGCATATCCAACGATTTATCAATAATGTAACACTGGCATTCGGACATTTAGTCCAACGTTTTAAGCTATAAATAAAATAAACCGTAAATGTTTTCTAAACAAATTAGTGCTTTGACGTTGCTAAAAGGTTTCGATTTATTTCCTGCGTTTTATTTTATTTTTCAAAATGTTAATATTTGCATTATTGATTAAAACACACTAAGAAATTTCCCCAAAAATGCAAATGAATCATTTTTCAATTTAAAGTAAGTCGAATAAAGAAAATTATTCTTTGTCTGCCGCCAAATGACACACATATCCGAAAAAGAGTAAGTATTTTTAAGATACTTAAACGCGCACATACACAAGATACTACACGTACAGTACATACTATACTTGAGTTATACTACGAAAATTGTCGGTCTCCATTCTTTGTACATTTGTATATTTTTATACCAAGAAAAAATTTTAAAAAATAAGAGCAAATATAGGTAAAGAATGTGTAACATCTTTCATTTTCATTCGTTTCAAGAGAGATTTTATCATAAAGTGAAAGATGGAAGCAAAAATGTACAAGTCACCATAAATTTGAAAGCGGTTTCAAGGTGATTTTAATAAAAATGAAATTTCATACACACAAAAGAAAAGATTTTATCGTGACTAATGAAAATCAGCTTGACACACTAAACTACATTTTTGTAAATAAAATTAAAAGATTGTCTGTCGTCCTACATAAATACATTTATAGCGCAGTTATTTTGAATATTTCAGGAAAATTCCACAGAATTGAACAAATTCCTTACAAAGAAGAATAAAAACTGAAATTGGAATATTGTTATTATAGATGCGTAAATTTTCTACAGCCAATAAATTCCGTAGTTGAAAATAACCACAATTTCAACCACGTCTTAGCTGAAGGATAACTACGTTCAGGATACGTGGTTGATTTTAACGAAAATTAAAATCTTTTTAATGTTTTTAGCAGTTCTATTTTAACTTGTAACTTGCTTTGAATCATTCATAACGCTTTCAATTACATGTCAAGTTGGAATAAATGGATATTAAATGAAAATAAACAATCGTGTTTTGGTTACACCGCTTGCTTATATAATCGCTTGTTTTGTATGAAAATATGTGCGATATTAAGCGGCACTAGAAATTACCACTTTCATTTCAGTCCTAAGCAGGCATAAAATTGCCAGTTTGGAAAACAGTGTAGGATATCGTTATTGTGAATTATTATGAGTTCGAAGATAAGGAGAAGAATAAAAACCAAGGGGTACCGATGAGACAGCTGATCCAGTTAGTACTTGGAGAACAGATAGAGAATATCAAGGGGTACCGATGAGACAGCTGATCCAGTTAGTACTTGGAGAACAGATAGAGAATATGCTTTCAAAGAAGAGATGGTGATAGCTGACTGGAATTCAGCAAAAACATTTTCACTTTTGTTTTGATTTTTCGTTCGTGGCGCGTTCTTAATTTCGGGTAGTTTTGTGAAATATTGTATTAAAAAAGTGGTAAAAAGTGATTAAATTAACAAAAAAAAAATATCAAATCAAATGCAATACGTTTATTCGGTGGAAGTAAATTAAACACGACACAAATCCTAAAAATCAAAAGCGAAGCATAGCGCAAAACAAAAGTGAACAAACCACATTTTCTTTTACTACGCTATACTCTATATGTTTCCCAAGTATTCCACGGAACTCGTTAGTACAAAAAATATCTAGTGCACACTCTTAAAGTATTACTCGGTGATAAAAACAATTGCATGAATAACTACAAACTATGCGTTAGAGCAAAGACGATTATAAATATTATAATAAATTATGCCTAGTTTGGCGATTGTAACGAAAACACGACTAGTGCTAATCTAAGCAAGCGGTGTAACCAAAAAACGCCTAATATGTTGTTGCTCGTTAAGCCAATATTACACTGTCAGATGAAAGTGGAACGATTTGTGGAGAGAAAAATGGAATGAAACTCTAGTTAACTTGGGGGAAATCGTGTTGCATTTTGTTTGAAATTTGTACCATCTGTATAAATGTAGGCAAAGTGGCAAACATAATACAACTGTCATAAAATAAAACATCGGTTTAAAATCGCATCAGTTTATGAGTAAAATCAAAACCCGAGAGAAATTTAACAGATCTCTGATTTTTGATGTGTAAACATCTATACGCTGGGGGTAAAAATCTTTTTCACATTACAATCACAAATTTAGAGTAAGATGTGCGATGTAATCGTTAACCAATCGTAAAGCGTTATCAAATCGGAGTGAGCTAGTATGTATGAGTGTATTAGTGTAATCATACGCTGCATACAATATACTCAACACCATCTAGTATGCAATAGTAGCTATTAATTTTCACTAGTTGTCGTACATTATGTTATCGTAGGCAAATGAAAACAAATAAATAAAATGAATACAAAAACATTTAATTTTAATAACTTTTAAAAAGATTTTTTGCACTTTTAATAAGAAATTTACTAAAACAAAGCAAAATAAGGAAAACTAAAAACTAAACTTGTCAAACTATAAGTCTTCTTCGTCTTTGAGATTGTCATTCATACTTAACAGCTGCATATAAGCATCATCTAGTGTGCAATAGTAGCTACTAATTTTCGAAAACCTTTGCTGTAAAATAACTACATGCATTACATTTCAGTAAAGAGCTGATTAATAACTTGTCAACCGCAACAAATACAAAATAATAAAATATTTTACAAAACACCAAAAAAATTATAACTCAGAACATAAAACAAGACGAAGTGTATCAAAGCTGAATGGAGGTAATGTTAATTCTAATAAAATTTCTATAAGATTCCAATATAAATTAAGATTATAACATATCTTCATTACGTACTGTTGCCTTACACTGAAGCTGGTGCACGACAATTGGGTAACAATCTCCATCTCAAGCCAATTATTATGGGTGGAGATTTTAATACAAATTTTGCAAACCCACAGTCGCAAGCTTTATCAAAATTTTTATTTCACGTTTTCCACTTGCAAATGAGCAATTCTCCACAAACCCCCACAACTAACAATTCCACTACTATAGATGCAGTTTTCCATAGATTTTTAAATACAATCGAGTCAAAAACTTAAATATGTATCTTATTTTAGTTACCATAAGCCAATATTAACTATTTGTACTTAAGGGATTTACCATAGATGGGCACTCTGCAGTACTACTAAAATTTCAGTAAAAATAATTCTTTAACTAGTAAATTTTTACTGATTACTAAAAATTTTTTCAGCAATTTTTATAAAGTGCCTACATGATTATGATGAGGTGCATTGAATTTTCAGTAATCAGTAATGTCCGATTGCTGATTATTATGAATACGGCCTATGATTTTACTGGTAATGCAAATTAAATATCATTATCAGTAAAAATTTACTGAATTTTTTCAGTAATCAGTAAATTTACTGCTTACTGTAATTTGTAATGCAGTACATACATATATACTGCAGTGTGCCCACTTACTAACCAAATAAGTTAAATAAAACAAACAAAAACCAGCAAATTCCTATGTATTTACAATATTGAAAGTTTTGATACTTTTAATTGATTAATTAAAAAAATATACTAAAAGCATAAGTACTTCCAACTTAAAAAAATTTTTCATTACTAGATGTTTACACATCTCCCCTGTGATCGGACTCACATTAATTTTTTTTCTGCAAATCGTTCACCTCATGTTTACCCTATTCAATTCGCTCTCAGCCAAAGAAAATGTTGACATCTCCAGTGAGTTTCTTAGTAGTGTAACAGGGGCTTAATCGTAATTCGTAAGAATGTCTCGTGAACGTGAGTGCCAAATTGAAATTTTAAATTAAATGACTCCCGCGTGGCACGACAAATTCGGGTCACGTGCATTCCTCTATTTATTTTATAAGATTTAATTTATAAAAACGTGTTAAAAAAGTCAGCATAGAAAATGTTCCGATATCATGAAATGATTAATGAATTCCTCTCCGCCATCACTTGACATTAACGCTTTAAATCTGTAATAGAATGCGAATAGACACTCATAGATACACAAGTGGTAACACACTGTAGGCGTCATAATTGTCGGAAGTTGTGTTTTTTTTGTTGACTTGTGCCTTGTGCCGTCATTCATAGTAACGACAACAAAACCATAAAATCTTTTAGACACGTATTGATAGATTTGTGGTAAATACGCGTGGCTGGCTGGTTGTCTAAACATTTACAATTAAAAAAAGTGAATCATTAAAAATGAAAACAATTTCCTATCCAGAACATGAATGTAATGAAGTATGAAACGGCTTCAGTAGGTTTGACAATACTTTTGTAGTGACAGAACAATTTGTTCCTACTGCTGTGTGACTCATGAGTTGTAACTGTAAGTTGCATAAGTACTCATGAGGAGTTCAATTTCGATTTTACTTAACTCGTACAAGAATTATCTTTTGGTAATTTTGAAAGAACCTGTAAGAAGTAATTTGGTGTCAAGTAAAAATAAATAAATGGTTTCCCATTACATCCCATAAAGGGACTGGGGAGAACTTCTCACAATCACTGACCTGTGCGCTTTCCAGTTTTCACTTACTGATTGGGACCTACAGTTTTACACCGATTCCGAACGGTAATTTGAGAAGCTTTTTCATGGCTAGATACTCGATAGTGTCGCCGTCACTATGCGAGGTGGACGCCGCCGAAAGAAAATTTGAAGGTGGTCAGAGCCGGGTTCGAACCCACGATCTCATGTACAAGAGCCCCGCGCACACTAACCATTGCACCACCGACGGCCACTTGTAGTCAAGTAGCTACATTAATTCAGAGAATGGCAAACCTTATTAACACAAGAGAATACAACGAGGAAACAGAGACGCGTAAAAAGAAAGGAAACGAACAAACACATGCTAGCAAATTTTCTAAAGTAAAGAACCTCAGACGTGACGTTTTAAATGTTTGTTTGAAGACGATTAAAGCAAAGACACAAAAGAACAACAATAACAACAGCTACTTAATGCACTAAATACACCCACAAAATGCATGCACACACACAAACATACATATTGAAAATAAGTGTAAATTTATGGCCTAATCCACATTCGCATACATGTGTCTAAAAAATATTATTGTGTATAATACAGATAGATGCCCTGCAGTTTCACAAGTAGTGGCTGGCAACATTTCATCGACTACATCGCCATTGATTTTTCATTGACTACATCGCCGATTACATTGGTACTCAGTGGTAATCTGTAAGGTAGTGTCTCCAGAGATTTTCTATTGTTTTTCTTAACCTGTCGACGAAATGTTACCGATAAATGCGTCGACGAAATGTTACCGATGAAGTAATCGACGAACAGTAAGGCATTACCAAAGCGGACATCGCCTTGTTAAATTCGCCGCTCAAAAGCATTGCTGGTAGTTTAGCGAGTAGTCGACGAAAGGATTGTGGTAGTCGATGAACTCATCAGCGTAGAGTCGATTACCAATACTGCAGGGTGATGATGGGTTACGTATGGGTACTCGCAAGTAGAAGAGTGTATATTTTACACTCGTGCAAAAATTATGTACACACACACATGACTGATGCTTCAATAGTGACGTAATTTTGTATATTCCAGATCTGACCCACAAAAAAATCAAGACATTTTCGACGTTCTGAAATGCGAAATCAACTGGTTTCTTTTTTTTTTGTTGTTATCAAAAAATTAATAAATTTGGTCTTTTACTAGTGTGGCTTTCTACAACTTTAGCTGTTGTATTTCTTAAACGTCAACTGACGTCATTAATTGCTGTTGCTTATCTGATAGTATTTTATCAACTCTTTTGTACCCGTACCCGTAGTGACTTACATATGTATATTGTTGTGATTATGATTTTGTTTTTGTGTTTGTATTTGTTTTACCAACGACTTGTTATTTTATTGTACGATATTGTTTTCCTTTTCTTTAAGTGTCGTGTATTTGTTGTTATCGAATATCGTATGGCATGAATCATTGCTAAAAATATGTATTTGTTATTTCGTTCTGTTTTTGTTTTGGCTTAAATGTACATACATTCATATGTATGTATGTACATGGGTATGGGTGGTTTTGTTCATGTGGGCCGCCGCACTTGATTCTTCTCACTAGGTTGTTGTTTTTGTTACGTAGATTTCAGTTGGACGGCATGAGGATCAATAGAATTACATACACACTGACTGAATTTGAGAGATTTTCATTTTAATTTTGTTTTGATTTCAATCAGTTTATCTCCTACTAAGCATGTAGAATTATGAGCAATAACAGTGGTGGGTCAAAAAATAGAAGCTTTTCAGCTTAAATTTGTATCCATTTGTAAGACATGGTAATATTCACTTTAAATTCTACAATTTAACTGAGATTTGGATGGACGTGTTGAGTTGGATTTGTGATATTGCAGTTTCATCGCTAAATGTTTTTCAAATTTCAATTGCTCTTGTTATTTTTGGATTAGTACTGTAGGTCGTAACGAAGAGCACGAATATACCGATGGTAATGGTTGAAGACTTCGCTAATTATACATAGAAAATGCTGGGAAATACTAAAAAAAATCTGTGCATCAAAAGGACACGTAAATTGGCATGGTGCCAATCTGTGCTCCGCAAAAATAATCTAACGACATTCAGCTTAACTTCTTGAATATATGTACGTTAAATACGAAAAGAAGTAAACCCTTAAATATTATCGCCTACCCAAGCAACCAAACAAATTCGGACAGGAGATGTTCAACATTCTCATCCTCCTATTCATCCACACAACTTCTGCAGTAATCATGAACTGAGATTCCAAGTCTAGACGCGTGTCTGCCTATTAAATTGTATCCAGTTATCACAACTACTAGCATAGAGATATCCTGTCTGGGAATGGATATCAAGTTTAGCTTACGATTCAAGTCATAACTTGGCTACACCTGACTGGTTATCCTGCAATTTGTGCCTCAATATCATATTTCGTTCGCATGTCTAAGAGCTTCGATTTTAAACATTAGTTTGCACGAAATAAGAGGCATCCAGTGGAACAAGTAAGCTAGTTCCTAATCTCGCCAACACATCTGCTGCTCTATCGTTCACTGGAATCGTTCAACCAGCACCCAGCTTTTAAACTGCTTGTTCATCTCATTTAGAGATGCGCGGCAGATATGGACAATATGGACAGATTGCACAGATTTTATAGCAGTTTAGCTGTCAGAGCAGTTATTGATACTCCTGGTGGCGATAACGTTACGCCACATCCAGAGAACAACTTCTCCTATTGGCATGACTCCTGACTGAAAAACACTATAATGGTCTGACAGCCTCCGTGCTCCCACCCACCTCTTTAGAATAGACCCCAAAAACCTACTTCAGCATCCAGTTTGGAGCCATGAATGTAGAAGCATAAATATATTTTATTGCCTGGTATGGGATATGTCTGTCTGGGACATGAGTGAAGAAGTTTATCTCAAAGCTAGACATTGGTGTCATGTAATCTACTTCTAACGTTTGGATTGCCTAAACTGGAAACTCTTATACTATGATGACTCTAGGCCTAAAATTCCAGTAGTTGCATAGTTAAACAAGTACATAGTTGATTTCTTAAAAAATAAATTATCTATGGTAATTATTTGTAACTATTGCTTTAGTTGTTACCAAAACTTTGGTAGTTGAACTGATGTCTGAACTGTCAAAATATTGAAATAATTATTGTATTCCAATTCAGTTGCAATGTCTAGAATACAAGTTTAAATAAATAAATAATGAATAAAAAGAAAGAGAATAAAAGAAAGGGAAATCGTGAAATGTGGTAATTGGACCATGAAACATGACTACATCGAAATAAGCAAATGCATGTACGACTCCCAGAAGTCCGACCGTCATGTAGATTTTGGCTGTACCTCATCTCTAGCCGCGAAGCCGGAGTTGGATATTACATAAAAATTAAATATATTTCCATTACCTCCCATAAAGGAATAGAGGAGAGCTTCACACAGTAAGGGAGCTGTTTGTTTTCTAATTTGTACACTCAGTGATTAGGATTTAGTTGATATGTTTATTTTTTCATAAATATAAATATAACTACCTAATAGACAAGAGAATGTCACCTACGAAATTGTTGATATTTTAGTTTTCGAATCGTTGCGGATCGAGAAATTTGATTATAATTAAGAAATTGTAAGCGTTATTAGTTTTATTATATTGTCTACAGGTTGCAGTGAAATTTGGAGAACAGCAAAATGATGATGAATGAGATTCATGTTGAGCCATTATTATTACTCATTGCATTTCTAGTTCTTGAGATATCGAGGGAAAACTTTCCAGAAATTTTACTAAATGAACATATTTTATTAAACAATATAAATTAGAAAAACACATATCGCTTGTTTCGTGCAAGGCAATCACAACTCAAAATTTACAGGTTACAGGTACAGGAGTAATACCAATTATTCTTCGGGAACAGTTCTTGCGGATAAACTAATTCCAATATGTAAAATGTTTATACTTTTGGTGTGAGAGAATTTAGAAAATCGAATTTTGTAACATTCCTATACAACTTGAAACTTTCAAATTCGATTTACTTGAAACTATGAAACTAACAGGCGATATATATTTCTGAAAAAATCATGAACTTATACCTCTATTACCTGAAAACTCCATTCAATACTGCGGTCACAAAACATTTTTGGCCAAGGATGTTTTGTAAGGGCAATCTTTACTTTATTGGTATTTAGAGGGAAATCAAGGCGCATGAAATCGACGCCTTTCGTCTTGTACAGTAAGTGGTTGGATTACTATGCTGGAGTGTATTAGTGTATGTACGGCTGGTTTTATGTAATTTTGTTTGTTTCCCTCAATATATTTAATGCGCTTAGTATATTTTTGTCTTGAATTCGTTTTTCGGCCTATCTATTTTTTCTACTTCTATGTACACTTGTTGTACCCTTGCGTACACTTTTTGTACTTTTCAGTTCAAGTTGTTTATTTCCAATCTCACTGCTTGTGACGTAATGATTTTATAGTCTCTTTCATTACTTATTAATCGATGGTTAAACAGTCACAGCGCGAGTTGGCAAAATAAAATGTGGTTATTGCAGGGATAAGACTCGTGAACAATAGTCAAATCCACAAACTTTGGCACTACAGACAAAGATAATACAAATGATAAATTCTAAGTAGGCGATTAAATGAGAAATGCACTGAAAAATTAAATGCAATTAATTTCAGAGAAATTATCAATTAAATAGAAAATAAAAGCAAAATTTAATAAACAAAACAAATAAAACTTAATCAAATTTTAGTCACGAATTCAATAAATGCAAAAAAGCCAGATGTAATAAAACATTGATTTGACTTTATCGAATTGCATAAAATCACTACCGTAATGGGCTAAAAATTACACTTAGAAAAACATTTTCTTAATTTTTGGCAAATAGAAAAATTTTAACAGCCAGTTTCTAATGAACTCGCAATAAAACGATAGTGTTGGGGAAAATGTTCCTCAGTCTCGATTTCAATGCAATATTTAGAATAATATTGTCTCATTTGAACTGTTTGTCACTATGATTCGGATCTGATTCTCAAGTGGTTTACTACATTTCTTAAGATTTCCACTTAATTATGCTTAATTTTTGCTTGTACAAATCTTAACATTGTGTTCTAATTTTGTCCTCATTTTTTGCTTTATTTCTTTCAGCAGGACTTTGATTTCGATTCGGATATGTTTCCACGCAGCCGTTTGGGACGCATGGGTCACGATCCGTTCGCCGACTTCGGCGCCTCACGTAAGCGTAATAGTTTACATGATCCCCAATTTCAATCTGATGTATTTTCTCGTTATTTTGATGATGATGCAGACTTTGATTTCCCCCAATTCAACTCGTTGGGTCGTCGTCGCGCCAATAATCCACATAACAATGATGATTTCTTCAATCGTTTGCCCAGTGAGTTCCGTCAGTACATACCCGATAGTTTCGGCCACAGACGTACCGTCCCCACTGCTGCTGGTACTGGTGCTGCAACGGGTATGCCTGGCTCCCCAGGACCGCAAGCACAAGCACAGGTGCCCCCGCATTTCTATCAAACCATGCCCCAGTCACCTTCGAAAAAGGTATGTGATGCCGCAATCCAAACCGAAGATCCAAATGCCGGACAATCAGAGGTAGATCATGCAGTGCATGGTGACAATCTTAATCAACATGGTTTGCGCAACACGATGGATATGGGTGTTAAGTCGGCGGTAGACAATGATAATGCTGCTTTCAGATCACATTCGGCTCCTCCGCCACAACAACAGCAGCAATATCTACCACAACAGCAAATTCCAGTTAATGGCCAAAGGCCAATGCCTCCATCTTCGCAACAACAGCAGCAGGGGGCCCATCCACAATTCGGTACTCAAACTAGTCCTCAGGTCCAGAGTGGTGGTTATGCTGGTCAAGCGCCTCAATTCCAAAAGGCATATTATGCTCCTCAGCAATCTTCACATCCCCAACAACAGAAACAACAAACACCTCCACCGCCTCAAACTCCAGGAGGTTCTTACATTCGCACTATACCCATTTTCGTGGAGGGCAGGTCGGAGCCCATTATTAACCATAAGGAAATACCAAATCAAAATGCTGCTCCCAATGCTAACACTGGCAGAGCCTTCACACCACCCAGACAGCAGCAGCAGTCTTCCCATCAGCAACAACAACAGCCACAGCAACAACAACACCGTCCAACGCCTCTTAATACTCAGAATCTACAGGCACAGCAACAACAACCACAAGGTGCAGGTTTACCACCACATACTCCCCACACCGTGGACTCTATTAACAAAATCCAAGATATTCAACGCGATGTTTTGGATCTAATGACCCGAGTGGAACAATTCACCGGCACTCGATCCGACAAGGACTACGCCTATTTGGATGAGATGTTAACCAGAAATCTATTGAAATTGGATAATATCGATACGAATGGTAAGGAAAGCATCCGTTTGGCACGCAGAGAGGCCATTAAATGCATACAGGCATCCATCAATGTCCTAGAGGCCAAGGCTGAAGAGAATAAGAGGGCAGCTCAAGCAGCCACGGATACAGTAAACGCATCCCCTGTTGTAGCAGAGGGAGAGACACCACAAAAAAGCAATTCTGGTGCAAAAGTGACCAAAGATCCTTCACAAACTAAGGTGGAGCGAGATGAAGAAGAACCCGCGGATGCTAAAAATATCCAAGAGCCTATACCACTGCCACCACCGGAGGGTATGATGGCAACCACTGACACCTCCGAAGCAACAGCAGAGCCCATATCAGCTGCTGAATTGATACAAGAGCAACCAGAGGCCAAAAAGGAACCCACACCACCTGCAGCGGAAGAAGCCCAATCAGCTGAAGCTGAAACAACTGAATCTGCTGTCATCGCCGCTGAAACAAAATGATGAACTGAACATAATTATCAGAAGAAAAGCACCACCTCGTCCAGCTCGTCCTACAGGAAGGCAACCTACAAAACCACAATTTCAAAGAAATCTCAACACTGATGATAGATAGACACGTTGAAAATAAAAACGAGCAATTTCACGGAAACCCTAAGCGTTTTCACAATGCTGGTTTCAAAAACACCAACCATTGAGGGTTTTCCCCTCCCCACCCTCCACACAAGTGCAGAGATTTAGATGTACGATGATCCTAACAACTACTACTTAAATATTTATACTCGTATATTAAAAAAATATTGGAAAATTATTAAAAACCTCACTGAATATATAATTGTTAACCCTTTAGGGGCCCCGGAATCGAACAACCTACTACATTTCGATATTATGTTTGTAGTAACGCATACAAATGCTTACAAATCCAACATTTCTGGCCAAGAGAAATTTACAACGATTCGTGTGAAACAAAAATATAAAATGAACTGCTTTACGAAAATCATTAGTAATAATAACATTTAATTACAAAAATAATTGAAGTGCCTCTAAAATCTTATGATATTTAATTTTTTCTATATGTTTAGATTGTTTTTTCTTTGTAGTAAAAATTATTTAATGAAAACAAAAACTTTCTAATATTTCTAAGGCTTCTACGTATACATTTTATAAAGAGATATTTTAAATTATGACCACTGTTAAGTTGTCCTTTCCTTTTTGATTTTTAACTCTATTTCCGATTCCTTGAGTCTCAAAAAGTAAACAAAAAATCAAGAAAAGGACCTCTCTCTGTACGCCTTTCAGTAGCTATTATTGTTAGTTGAACTTGATATCTATATATATATTTAGATTAATATATCTTCTTCTTCTACTACTACTAATGTCAATCGATCCACCAATTTAATTTTGTTGATTCTATTTATAATTTAAATTTTATATTTATATTTTTAAGTTTTTGAATTGATTTCTAAACACAATCAAATTCCCCCAGTTATAATTTGTGTCTTATTTGATTTGATCTTTTTCACATTTCATTGAAGCGATATTATTTACATTTAAGATGAACAACTGAAAATCAAATATAAATAAAGAATATTTAATATTAAACAAAAACAAATAAAGATTACTAAACAAATATATCTTAGACGAACACTGCAAAAATGATTTCGGAATATAAATTATTTGTTAAAACTAAACGAAAGCAATAAAATTATTGAGAACAAAAAAAAATAATAATTGGAGTTTCATTTGAATGGTTTGACGTTACAGTAATCAGTAAATGCCACTTATGATCTAAGTTAGCTTAGGCTGAGTTAAGGACAAATACTCATTGAAACACATTAGTCAAGCGACGCATTCGGTGCTCGCTCACCCGATGTGATTGATAGTCATAAAAAGAGAGATAATTGCGAGGGAATCAGTGACAAAGAATGGTTATAATATAGCCTACCTCATAATACCATTTGCCCTATCTCATGTTATATCAAGAGCGTCTGCATCTTCATTCCCTGGTATATCACTGGGTCCAGGAATCCAACAAAATCTCAGCTCTAGACAAATTGCGCAGACTGGCTATCTACAGAAATAGTGACCTTGTCAAGAACATATAATCCCATCATTATAAGGAATTCTTATTCACGCAGTTTTCACAATTTCTGAATTTCTGCCTGAAAGTCTGTTAAATTCTCATCAAGTATTGGCTGTTTGCTAAGTTGGAGGCTTCACCGAAAAGCCTAGCACCTACTAATGTATCTATTTTAGCTCCAATTGTATAAATTGATACTAAGTCCGGTCTGAATACTACCCATTTTATTTGAAACTCCATAACCGATTTAGTATAGTCCGATGACCAGCAAAAATATCTTCCCGCAGCAGATATCTACATCCCAAGGAGAAGGTTTACATGGCCTTGAGATAACACACATATATTTCCAAAAATTTTAATTATTCATGTCAGCGAATACTACCGCGATTTTTAGCATACACATGCTGAAAACTGTGTATTTTTTGTTGTTTGGACGCAAATATAACTGTGTTTTTAGTTTGTCGCAAATATAGTATACTTGTGTCCAAAAACATTGTGTTTGATATTCAATATTACATGTTTGAGACACAATGATTAATACTTACTTACTTACTTATCCGGTCTCTGACAACCCCGGGGGGTCAGGGACCTTACAAAACGAAGATAACATATTTCGCCAACCAGTTCGATCTTTTGCTTTATTGCTCCAGTTGGCAACACCAAGTGTACGCAGGGATTCGTCAGCCTGATCCCTCCAGCAGAGTCTTGGTCTTCCTATTTTTCGTCTTCCTTCGAGTTCGGTTTCGAAAACCCTTCGTGCTGGTTCGTCTTCATCCATTCTACTGACATGGCCTAGCCAGCGCAATCGCGTTATCTTGATCCGCTTAACTATGTCAATGTCAGGATAAAGCTCATACAGCTCATGATTCATGCGTCGCCGATACTCGCCGTTGTGCACTATAGGGCCATAAATTTTTCAGAGTATTTTTCTCTCGAAGACTCCTACAGATGTTTCGTCTGCTTCCGATAGGACCCAGGATTCTGCGCCATAAAGCAAGACAGGTTGAATGAGAGTCTGGTACAGCTGGACTTTGGTTACTCGAGAGAGGGCTTTATCTCTAAAGTGCTTGCTTAGCCCAAAATAACATCTATTCGAAAGCGCAATTCTCCGCTTGATTTCAAGGCTGACGTTGTTGTTTTTGTTCACGGCAGATCCGAGGTATATAAATTCGTCCACTACCTCGAAGTTATAACGGTTATCAACGTTCACGCTTTGGTCTAATCGCGTGGAGGCCCTGTTCGTTGAAACCATTAATTTTGTCTTGTCCTCATTCACCGTCAGACCCACTTTTGCTGACTCCTTCTCAATTCTCGAAAAAACCTCAGTAACTTCTCTAATTGTGCGCCCAATGATATCTATATCATCAGCATACGCGAGCAGCATGTGACTTTTGCTGCCGATTGTTTTATTCATGTTGACTGCAGCTTTTCTCATAATGATCTCCATTAAGATGTTAAAGAGGTCGCACGATGGGGTGTCGCCTTGCCTGAGGCCTCGCTTAGTTTCGAAAGGTTCGGTAAGATCCTTACCAACTTTCACAGCGGATTTGGTGTTCGTCAAGGTCATCCTGCAAATGCGTATGAGCTTTGCAGGAATACCAAGCTCAGACATTGCTTCATAGAGCTTCTCCCGTATCGGACTATCGAAGGCCGCTTTATAATCGATAAATAGATGATAGGTGTCGATTTGGTTTTCGTGTGTCTTCTCCAGGATTTGACGTAGCGTGAAAATCTGGTCAGTTGTCGATTTTCCAGGCCTAAAGACCCAATGGCTGTTCTGACCTCGTCTTGGTTAGGAGGGGGGCAATCGACGTCGTCGTCCATATTGTGATCGATTGTCCCATCGTCATTGGATATCTCAGGTACTAGTAGCGCGGAGAAATGCTCTCTCCATATTCCCAACATGCTCTGCACATCTGCGACGAGATTTCCGTCCTTGTCTTTACAGAAGGGGGCCCTGAACCATGCCCATTAGTTCAGTTTTTAACTTTTTGGTAGAATTTTCGGGCTTCGTTCTTCCTTCTGTATGTCTCAATGTTCTCACTCTCGCTCTTTATCCACTGCCGTTTCTTACGCCTAAAGAGACGGCTTACCTCCTTTCTTTTCTCCCTATACCGCTCAGTTGCAGCTCGCGTTGCAATTGACTGAAGCATTACCATACGTGCAGCGTTCTTTTCGTCATTTACAATGCGACACTCTTCATGGTACCACGGTTTATTGCGAAGCGGTTTTTCGAAACCAAGTACGGTTGTTGCGGCAGTTTTTATAGAGTCGGAAATGGGTTTCCACTGCGCATCAGGATCGTCATCGGGAGGGGGTGGGTTCTGTGCCAAAAGTTGCGAGAGCTTCCTTGAGTAGGCTGTGGCTACCTCTGGTAATTGCAGCTTTCCGATGTCCAGCTTTCTCTGCGTCTGGTTTCGTACGATTTTCGCTCTACTTAATCTTGTGCGAACCTTTGCTGCTACCAGGTAGTGATCAGAATCGATGTTAGCTCCTCTGATCACTCGTACGTCCATTACACTGGATGAGTGCCTTCCATCAATTACCACGTGATCAATTTGGTTCTTAGTTCTTTGATCAGGGGATACCCAAGTAGCCTTGTGGATGTCTTTATGCTGGAATCTTGTACCACCAATGACCATGTTTTTTGCCGCGGAAAAGTCAATCAGTCTCATACCGTTGTCGGAACTGTCAGCATGTAGACTGAAATTGCCAATAGTTGAATTAAACACATTCTCCCTTCCTACTTTGGCATTAAAATCTCCTAGTACAATCTTAATGTCATGGTCAGGGCAGCGGTCATACGTTTCCTCTAGGAGCTCATAGAATATCATCACCTTTCTCTTCTGTCGGGGCATGAACACAAATTAGGAAAATATAAAAATACACAGGATTGAACCTAGAGACTAGATGTCGCAGTCTTTTACCAACTACAAATCCGCAACCAAATTCATGTTTTTTTTCATGGCAACTGTAGCAATATCGGCAATATCGCAGTTTCTTTTTCTTGTGCAGCCATGTCCTGTCCATCGCATTTTCTGGATAGCGGTAATGTCAGCCTTATAACTTTCGAGGACATCTGCCAGTTGGATACTTGCACCGGATCTATATAGAGTTCTTACATTCCAAGTGCATATCCGTAAATCGTGGTCCTTATAACGTTTGCGGGGGTCGTCAACAAATAGGGGTTGTTTATGTTTTCTTTTTCGTTTACGTATTTTTACTGCCATTATGAACGGTGGCGGGAGGCAAACCCAGCCCACCGTGTTTTTGCATTTTACCTACTGCCAGGATAATTTGATGCAGCCGCCCATTATTGATCAGACGCTGACCAGGATGCGATATGTTGAACCTGGATTTCCTTCTTTTAGTTTCTATCCACCGTTGGCCCATATATTTGGCTCATCCGCCTTCTAAGGACAAAAGAATATGCCCGATTGTTTGATGAGCTTCAGTGACATCAGTCACGTACTAAACCTGATTTGATGCTCATTTGTTTCGCCTTCTCACTCTAGCTAGCTAACGGAGGTTTCCGAAAAGCCATTGCCCAGGACATACTGCGTGGAAGTAGTGAGCTGCTTGGACTGCCCAATGAAGGAATCATTTCTGGCCACTCCCAAGTGAATGGCAATCAGAAACTTTCCATCTCCACGGACAGTCCCATGATTAATAGATTATAATAAATGTTTCTGTGACCCAAATGTGGCTTTGTTTGTTGCAAACTGCTGACAACAAAAACGTGGCAGACAACAAAGGAACAAAAAAGCAGCATACCATATACATGGTTCCTGAAAAATATGCCTGAGGACGTTTTTCCAGCATGCAAGTGCGTAGCAGGGTGAGCGAGAATGATGTCATATGCAAGTTGAGGATTTCAACTCCCGACAATAAGATATGTATATAAACAGAAATTTGTTTAACTCTAGATATTGTCGCTCTTTCTATTGGTTTTTTAAGTCAAAATTACTATTGCTTACTTTAAGTGACTACAAAACAAGTGGAAAGGTTATAAGCTGGAAGCAACCACTGTTTTATTCGGCCATGTATGCGCATTTGCCTGTGTATAAGATAAATTTATGTATCAGGGAAGGCAAGTATATTTATATTTCAGCTATTTCAAACCATAGAGTAATCTCAGAATATTTGGCTCATCTGACGTTTCCTTTCACACTCTTCGTGATGCGGTCGGTGTGATAGAGAGATGTTTGACGAAAAGTGATATACACCAGGTGGAATTACAATAACTTCTTGTTTTAATTTTTCATGCCATTTTGGTGAAAAACTGTGAAATTTAAATGTGTTTTAAACTTTTTTATTGACTGTTATTGTTAGCATACATTTGTGTTGTATTTAACACAATAATTTTAACACACAAAACGAAATGCCGTTGTTGTTATTTTGTTCGTTGTTTTGAACCATTGCGTCTATCTGGTATTAGTAAACCAATTCTTTTCAACATCAAACGTAAATATCACACCAGGCCAAATGTCATAAATTTGGTGGGAGAACTAGTAGATCTACTATAAATAAGTATTAATCTATGTTTCAAACCGTGGACTGACATGTTCAATTATCTATATATTTGTATATATGTATGTGTTCAATGCTACGCTACGAATGCCCTGGTACGACTGTGTGGGGTCGGGTATAAATTATTTAGTCATTTCGAGTTCTAGGTAAGGGCAACAGCCCGCAATTTGTTATGTTAGCTAGAAGTGGATGTCACAATTGAAACACTTAGAATGCTTTAACCCTCTACCGCCTCAATATATTGGTCTTTTTTGATCTTTTTGTGGAAAAAGGTAAAAAAACAGCCCTAAAATGGGGGTGTAACGGGTTAAAATGTAATAAAATGTACTACAAACAATGTCCAGCATATTCCACAAACATGTTTCTCGTAAATTTGTACATAAAATTGATGACCACATCCTATACCTAAAATGTCAGAATAACATGGTTTCCTATGCCGATTCATCATAAGAAAGTGCAAAAGGAGGGGAAAAAATATAATCGTCTCCCAATGATAGTATGATTAGCCATAATCATAATATGATCATCTTAATACATCTTCATATTGTTATGATCGCAGTGACCATATTATGGTTGTATAAGTAGAAAGCGTTTATGATTGCAGAAAATAGATCATTTAGTATTTCGACAGAGCAATGTTGGCTTTTCATATCAAATTTTAACCTGGAACTATACCGAGATTGTGCGTTCGCTTTTTCCCAATGCAGTTTATGTCAATTCCCTAGGCCAGGATATCTGATCTACATATAAACTCAAAGTCAGTTATTTCAACTCACATTCATTTATTTAATTTAAATATTATTATTTTCATTTTCGTCAGCTGTTGTGGCTCCAAAGAACTTTTCATATTCTTCCTTGCGCTTACGAGCTCGAGCTTCCCTCTCTGTTTGGCGCTTCTTCGAAAAACGTTCATGAATTCGCTTCATTTCCTGGACTTCCTTCATCTCCTCTTTGTCCTCATCCTTAAAACAAAATTCACAAAAGTAGATATAGTGATAAATATCATTCTACATGAAGACAAAATGTCGGTTAGTGAAAGGATCGAACAGGCAACCCAGTTAATAATATGGATGTTATACAAACACCGAAAGAATCATCCGGCTAAAGTGAGTTAAAGTCTCTACTTGCGACTGTTTCAACCTTGTTCACTAACCAAAAACTGACGCGTTAGCTGACAGGGATTATGATCTTCTTAATTACAAAACTTACACTCATATTCAATCGCAAAACCAAAGCTCTACGTCCATCCGACATTGGTTGCGAGTACTGCATGAAATTCTTTAACCTCTCCGCCGGCGGTACACTACGTTCTACGACCAGTACAATGCGGGCCCACTGACGCTGCCATTCATTACGAATTTCCGCTATCTTTTGGTATGTATTACCCATCATGGCAATCAACATGTTGACCAACAAGACGCTGACAATGACCATGAAAAGGAAAAATAGAATTTTGGCCTCGTATTCATGTTGGGTCGAAACCATGGCTCCATAATAGTCTCCGAAATTGGTCAAGGACATAAGAAACATAGCCACAACTGATTCCATGGGCGAGGGCATTGGATTTGTACCTGTATCATCAATTTCCTCAGGTGTTGCCGGGTTGTCAAAGGTTAGAAATATAATGTAATAGGCCTGAGAGAAGCCCATAACAAACACCAGATAAATGGAAACGAATCGTATAAGGTCACCCATGACCATACGATATATCATCACCACGAAAGGGCCAACAGTTTTGAAGCCACTACAGAATAGGAAAGGAAAGTTAGAGGGAGTATTTATAACCATCCTAAGGGCGGGGTGAAATTACCACAGAAATTTCGTATCGTAATCTGGTGAGTTCTAAGCAAGATAGTAGTGAAGGTATCTTACTCTATTCAACTATTTCTTAATTTTGGAATCAAATTTCCATTTTATCACGTTTCCGCAATACGGACATTACGAAACGGAGGAGGTAATTCGACCCAGTTTACTCACCGACAAAAGAACAGAAAATAGGGAGCTGTTGTTAACATGATCATTACAGCCACATGATCATCCAGTTCGGTAAGACAGGACAGCCGGAGCCAAGGTATTAACATCATTAGGCAACATGAGAAAAGAAACATCACTCTAGATGGCGCCGTCATCTGGTTATGAGAATTGAAAACAAATTAATTCAATTAGACATTAGTTTTTTTACACACTTTCGATCCTACCAGATTTTCCACAAACATCTTATAGCCCAAAAATCGGGCTTCTCTTAGTGCCGCCAACAAATACAAGATGGCACCGAAGAATATAACTATCTCAGCAACAGTGCGTATCTATAAATAGAGAAAGCTCGTTCATTCCTACATATTTCAAATTCCAATGCATCACCTTAGCTAAATCTGATTCCATGTTCATTAGGGGACAATCTTCATAACTGGCCCACCACGATGGTAAGTTTTCCACGTCATTCTCATCATCTATGTACTCGCTAAAGTTCAACCAAAATGTTTCTGGAAAGGATTTACATCAAAATGTGTTAAAGAACTGAGGAACTGAATTGATTTCTACATACTATATGGTAACAACTTCGTCGAGCTGCCCCATGTGATGCTATTAAATCTTTGAGTATAGTATGATATGTTTGGTTTGGCAGTGGGTTTCCCCTGATCATTTTCATCGTTGTCTCCACCATTTTCATTGGGTCCTGGCCTGGATATAAAGCTTACCAAGGAAAACATGAAGTAAAAGGAGAACATATAGAATTGTTTGTAGAAGCGAGATTTTACAAATGTATCCCATTTGGTTTTCAGTAAATCAATGACCACACCATCTAACAGTTCTAAATGCTCCAATTTATCCTAAAAGTAAAATGGGGTTTCGTGGATTATAATAAGTAATCAATCACATCTGAATATTCACATTAAGTGGTTTCTTTACAATGAATGGGGCTTAACCCTAGGATGATCGAACTCATCAGGTGCAGTGTGATTACATTTGATCGATGGTATCGACGCTCCTTTGTTTGTATTAAAGTCCACGATTTGATTGGGCTTTCGGTGTTGATTGTCTAGATCAATATCGGTGTTTTATTGCTCGGCCGTTGTTCCACAGCACGTAAGAACTCAAAAAACCATGTCATACAGAATACTCCGAACGGACCTTCCGATGCACTGAAGGCTATCTTACACCAGTCCAGAGTCAGTCATTTGGGTGGAGCAATTCAGTGGCGTCTCAGAACAGTTTTTTTTTTGTAAACAACAAAATTTGAATGGGCCTTGAAAAGCCTAGTCGACCATCCCGGTGTTAATCGAAACACACACACATGATTTCCCAAAAACTTACCCCAAAAACCACGAAATTTAAAGCTGAATCCTTGTTGATATTGCCCGTCTTTACATCGATAGTATCAATTTTCGATAAAGGGTAGGCAGCACAAGTTATACTGCCCAACTGCCAGTAGATCTCTCGTTCAATACTCATGATGTGAAAGAACATCTCCACACGACCCAATTTGGCTGCCAGCGTTAAAGGTGTCAAATTTTGAGTATTCCTTAAGTGAACATTGGTACCCACTTCATAGCCTACATCGAACATATCGATCTTTTCATAGATCACCAACATATGTAGTATTGTATTGCCATTGGTATCCTGGAAATCAGGATCCGCCCCTCGAGCCAATACCAAACGGAAACATTCCTCCTGCGACAAGCAGGCAGCAAACGACAATGGATATTCACCCCAATAAACGTAGCCATCATAGTTGGTCATTGGATGAACGCCAACATACTCATGATCGGGCGAGTCATAGCGTGAAGGTTTTTGATCCTCGGCAGACATGAAGGCGCCGCAACATCTAGTTAATTATGAATTCATTTGTTAATTAATTATTCACATTTCATATTTAATTTTTAAATTTTAAATAATTTGAAAATATAAAGTATATTACATTGAAATAAATAAATGAAAACAAAATAATTAAATAGTTTGAGGGGAGAATGTTTAATCTAGTTATACAGAAAAGGGTATACCTCTCTTCCACATACGCATTGGCATCTAATAAGTACTTGACCATCGCAGGGTCCTCATTTACTATGGCTATATGTAGCACACTTTCTCCATAGTACTCATCGCTGAGATAAATGTCCATGATCAGTTTTGGGTAAAATTTCAACAGACGTTTCGCTAAGTCGGCGTGAAGGGAAGACGCATTGAGCAGACACAAATGCAAAATCGTTTCTCCTACTGCTCCTCTTTCCTATGAATAAATAAATAAATATTTTCGCATTAAATCCCAAGAAGGACCATGGAGAGATGCTCACAATCAGCCGTGCCGTTTTTACTTTTACACTCACTGATAGATTTGACATATTTGGTAAAATATAGTAATCTCGTTTAGCTTCGATATCAACTTTGTAATTATTAAAATACTTCCACACAACTAATAATAGTTCTTGAGCAAACCCAACAGTTCTTACAAAATCATATACGGAATCGGGACAATCTCTCTGATAGTAATTGTAAAGGACAAATACTTGTTCTAATACAATTTGTTCCTTACATACATTACACTCACATTTAAATTCCAGCATACAAAACGATAGGCACTTGGATTCGCTATATATTCCGCTTCCGAGACTTCGGAGCAATAGTCGTGTATGTTGAAATCATCATCAGGATTTTCCAGAGCGCGTATTTCGGGCAATTGTTTTGTTCTGGCACGTTCTTTATTACGTAACAGCACCATTTTCGATATAGGAAAATAACGTCCAGCACCTTTATTGTACAAAAACGGTTCCACTTTTGTCTTAATAGCATGATCTATCTCAGCAAATTGTTTAGTTTGACAAGCACGTTTCATCATATCCACCAAGAGGCCACCACCCTTGAGATTGACAAATTTATACAATGCCTGGGTGGACACCCCAGCCTGTTTCTTAACGCCACTGGTGACATTACTTTCAGTATTTCCCATGATTATTTAAACATCCGCAACCACAATTGTTCCGTCTGGTTGGTTTTTTTTTTGCAAAAATTTTATGTTATAACATTTTGGAGATGTGGAAAGAAATTCTTATGCTGTTTGCTTTTCGGAAGAAGAAAATTGATTGGATACTATTGTTGTTTATTTGTTGTGTATTTTGAGTTTCTGTTACCACCATCGATTAAACAATCTGTGCTGAGGGAAATTTAACGGATGGCAATACCATAACTTGAACTTGGCCTGATTGTTGGCGTTTCTAGGGGAATTCTAGGCGGCAAATTTGAATATTCAAATTTGTGCACTTGGTTGTTATGGTAAACAAAAGGGCACCTGTTGCTGTACAGGGCATGAAATTCTTTAACCTCTCTTGCTTGGGGTGTCCCACTACAATTTGCATATCAAAATAAACAGTCCACCCAGTATTTACCAACAATCCCTGATGGAAACAAAAACACTTGTTGCTGCAAAGTTTTTCTTTTGTAATTGTTGATTGATGTTTTATTTGAAATATTGAATTGCACAATTCTGTGTGCCATTGTAAGTTGTGGCTCTCGTCTGTCTGTATGTCTGTGGTAACTGCATTTTTGTGAACTTAACATTATTAAATATTTGTTATCATTGGGATTGATGCAAAAAATGACTTTATAAGTATATAATTGAATTTGTTGTTTTTGTATACATGTATATAAGTTGTGTATATAAATGGGGAGTAGGAGGAAGAATACATCATCATCTTTATAATAATAAGTGGTGTTTACGAGGGGTGTTATAAATCCCATAATACTTAGTGTTAGTGTTTGCATAGAGTTGTGAAAAGGACTTTAACATGTGAGTGGAGCACTTAGCTGCTTCAAAGTATATATAAAAAGTTTTCAATAATAAAAAAAAATAATGCTTAAAAATAACACAGAACGCCTGGCGCTCGCCACATCTACCATTAAAATTTGTAATTATTTTTGAAGATAACAAAATAAAACGGAAGTCAACAGGACGCAATCGTAAAAAATTAAGGACGTACGAAATCACTTAAGTAAAATAACATAACTTCAACAAAATAGTTTGAGTAATGATATGACATTTTTTGTTGTAAGAGAACAAATGATAACTGCAATGGGCTCGGTACCTAGTGATAGCTGCTGCTGCATTAATGAAATGACCAAATGGTTTAAATGTTTGATATAATGATGAGGAGCTTGGTTTTACATTCAAATACTGTGTGAATACTTTTGTGTGTTTGCCAAAATATATTGCTTATTATCATCGTCTTCATTATCATCATCATCTTAAAGTAGTGGTTTTGTGTAATTTTGAATTTCATTGGTTTCTGTTTTCTTCTATATATTTAGTAAAAATTTAGTAAATTCCCTTATATTTAGTCTATAATTTCGACATAATTTGCCGGAAACAGTCCATAAGTGCCGTCAGGTCCTAAGCCTTGCCACCAACCTTCATCGATTTGATCAATGTGGGTTATGACATCGCCAGGGTCAAAGGTAATCTCAGATTCATCGGCTATAATTGAATTACAAATCGCAAATAGTAAAGTAACCAAGTTAAATCTTTTTATACACTGTCTAATACAAACCTGCCTGATAGTCATATAAAGCTCTTGCCCTCAAGCCCAAGTCACCCAATGAGTCTTGGCATATGAAATCATCTTCATTCACCAAATCTTGTACTGCAAAGAGACCTTATTTTTACAAAACAACCAAGTACAGAAAAGTTATGCTGCAGCACTTACTTTCATTTCTTTCTATATAACCATTTTTATTTGCAACTCCCATTTGTGACTGCGATTGTTGCACGCTCACCGACACCTTAGTGCGTACCTCCTCCTCCTCGTCGTCCTGATATAAAGCTGTATCCGTATTGTTCGATGAAGAGGTTTCATCTGGGGATTGCAATGAGTTTGATTTACTGTGGGGCGACCTTTTAATAGTCGAGTATTGTTCAGTATCGGGCTCCAAGGGGTAGTCATCTGGATTATGATTGTCTTCTTCATTGTTTGCTATTGCGGTCATTTCTGGTTTCACCGGTTCCAATATGATAGGTATCGGTTTAATCTCCTCCGGTTTGGTTTCTTGCATTTCTGTTAATGCAGCTGGTGGTGTTGGTTTATTGGGCGATGTGGGTACTTCGGCAATTACGGGTTGTGTGGGTAAAGTAATTTTGCCTGGCAAAGATTGATTTGCGGCGGATGGGTCAGACTGCAATTGCTGCTGCTGGGGTTGATTAAAGGCATTTATACGTTGTGTTATGGAATTGCGAACAGGCTTAGCTGGGGGTGCAGTATTGAGTCTACGATAATATTAAAGTTCCAATACGGAATAAATAACGTAATTGTAACGATTTTGCCAAAAGAAATCAGCAAGGATTTCGAGGATGTAAAATATATCGGCGTAACATTAACAATCTAAAGAAATGGCCTTTAAGACATGCACTTACTTGCTTTGCAATTGACCCTCACTGGTGTGCTGAGTGAATATGGCCTTAGCGGCACCAACGCGAGAACCAATCAGCTCTCTTGCCTCTTGGCTACGCTGCTGGCGCATGCGATCAGCTTCTGTTAAAGCACTTTGGAATGTACTGGCCACAGTTTTCTCCGGACTAAGCGGTTGAGGAGAACTATGGGATATAATAGACACATTTTGTACTAACTACACTGTTTCCACGTTTAAAGTTGCTTACGTTTTAATGGGCACATGAGCCGGCTGTAGTTTATTGACCATTTGCACCTTCTTTTCTCGTTCTAAATGTTCTTTTTCTTCACGTGTCCTCGTTTCCTTCTCCAATTTAGACTGTTCCAAACGTTTTTGCTCTTTTTCGCCAGCCAAGCGTCTTTTCTCCTCCTCCTCCTCTTTTTTCCAGAAATTTTGCATAACTGTTGGGTTTAGTTCCTTTGTAGGGATCACTCGAGTGTAGTTGGTACCAATTGGGGTCTTTTGTTCATCCTGCACGGAACGTGGCTCCTTAAAGCTATAAGCAGAACTGACTGCACTCAATTTCTTTATCAAACGATCGCCATCAATGTCATCCTCATTACGGGCATTTATGGTCAAATGGGCTCCAGACAGTATTTTGGCTACGTCGTGTATATGATTGGCACAGGTGCCTTTACGCAGCACGGGAGCTCCCTCCCCCTGTTTATGATAATATATGAAGAACAAACTGTGCGTTGAATCATCGTTCATTCAACAAAACGGAAGTGATAAGTCTTCCTTTGTTTATTTTTTATTGAGGTTATGTTCGTCCATCTTACCTGCCAATTGATCAAGAGGAACTTTTTCAACCCTGTTTTCGGATCCTCTATGCGTACAAAGGCATACATGATCTTGCCACTGTTTAAGTCATCGCATAACTCCTCCAGACCCCCTTCGCCACTACTTACCACTTTCAGGTCATTGCTCTGGCCTTCGTAACCAAATAAAGCCCTGGAATATGCAAGAGAACGCTCCAAATGAGATTTCAGTTATGCAAATTTTTAAGGAGTGCCTCATACCAGTCTGTTGATGACTTGTCATCCAACACATCATTCCAAGAGGCCACAATTTGGGTCCGATGTTTCTCGAAACTTATGGCCATACTTGCAGTCGTCGTCGTGTCTTAGCCTGTTTATGTTGTGTTATTGTCTTCTTTGTCAGCCGTCGTGTAACAGAGCGAGAGACCCAACCCCAACAGCGAAAGCCGTTCACGACGAAGACGGCAAGAAAAGTAGACGACCTTGAGTCTTTAGCGACTGACACCTGTACTGTGCCCGATGCTGCACCGTTCCGCGTGTTTACAATGCAATTAAATGCTTTCGATTTACTTATTATGGAAATATAAATCAGATTCGCACGCTTTCTCTATTTTCCTCGCGCACTCACATAAACTAATCGAGTCTCCTTTCTCGCTTTTGTTCCGACCGATAAGTAAAATTCCACCAAATTCGGTCAAAACAACAAACGCTTATCCACGCTGCGACGCGATTTTTTTGCACAAAACTCGCCGATTTTAGAACTTATCTTTAAGAGCAGCTATAAGATAAAATCTATTCCAAACATTTTGGGGATTCGCCAATACAATTAAAATAAACTTAACTCTTAACAATTTCCAAGAGTAGTTCCTTAACAAAATATATGATTTTTCTTTTATAAAAGCTGCTTTTGCTTCTGGTATAACATTGTGCAAATGTTTTTGCTGTTACTCTTTTCCAAAGTGTCAATTGGAATCCAAGTGGATTTGATAGCACAAGTAGAGTTGCCAGGCTCATTTAAAATTATCAAAAGCAATTGCAAAAATATATTAACATTTGGATCAAGGCTGATCTACTTCAGGTTATAGCAAGCGCACAGCTGATTCAAATTCTGAACAGCTGATGCCAAGGCGAATTGAGCTCGAATTGTCAAACTTATTCGTTTTGTTTACATTCTTATTGGCAAAGTGAAGTTAATTTATAAACTTGTGTTTTTTGAAAGTTTCCCCTTAAAAGTGAAAAAAAAGTATTTAAAGATGGTAAAATGTGCTATTTGCAAAAAAAAGTTTGAAAGCGGTACGGGACCGATGTTTCATGTTCCACGCGACGACAACAAACGCTTGTTGTGGGGCAGTCATTTCCGGATGCAATTTCGTCCTTGGGACATGGTTTGCAAAAACCACTTTCCACCCGAGGTCATAGCTTGCTGTGGAAAACAGTACAGGCTGCTGCCAATAGCCATACCCCATCCTCCGCCACTGAGTACTTACTTTTATTGACTATATTACAACCTCATGAGGTCAGACGTCTTACACATATTAATTAAACAAAGAAATTAAACAAATTTCAACATATTCTTCCAACTGGCTCTATCCTTCGCCTTTTCTCGCCAGTTGGTAACACCAAGGATACGGAGGGATTCTTCTGCCTGGTCTTTCCAGCGGAGTCTTGGTCGTCCTCTTTTTCTGCTTCCATCGGGAACGTTATCAAAAATCTTTCGCGCTGACTCATCTTCATCCATTCTGATAACATGGCCTAGCCAACGCAATTGGCACACTTTGATTCGTCTAGCTATGTCCACGTCAGAATAGAGACTATATAGCTCTGCGTTCCAGCGACGTCGGTACTCGCCGTTTTCCCTAACAGGCCCATATATTTTACGGAGAATTTTTCTCTCGAAAACTCCCAGGTGTTTTTCATCCGCTTCCGATATGACCCAAGTTTCGGAGCCATATGTCAAGACAGGTAAAATGAGAGTCTGATATAGCTGGACTTTTGTCCGTCGAGAAAGGGCTTTGTTCCTAAACTGCTTGCTGAGCCCAAAATAACATCTATTTGCAAGCACAATTCTCCTATCTATCTCCAGGCTGACGTTGTTGTCCTTGTTCACGGCGGATCCAAGGTAGACAAATTCATCTACCACTTCAAAATTAAATCGGTTGTCAACGTTCAAGTGCGGACAAAGTCGAGAGGTTTCTCTAGTCGTTGACACCATCAGTTTTGTCTTGCCCTCATTAACAGCAAGACCCACCTTTGCTGATTCCTTTTCGATTCTTGAAAATACTGCAGTAACCTCTCGCAAATTTCGCCCAATGATGTCTATGTCGTCAGCATACGCCAGCAACATATGGCTTTTCGTGTTAATGGTCTTGTTCGTATTTACTGCAGCCTTTCTCATTATTATCTCCATTAAGATGTTGAAGAGATTGCACGAAAGTGTGTCGCCTTGTCTAAGTCCTCGCTTGGTACAGAATGGTTCAGTGAGGTCTTTCCCCACTTTAACTGCTGATTTGGTGTTGGTCAGCGTCATTCTACAGAGGCGGACTAGTTTTGCCGGAATACCAAGTTCAGACATAGCTTCGTACAGTTTTCCCGTATGGGGCTATCGAAAGCAGCTTTGTAATCGACAAAAAGGTGGTATGTATCGATTTGCTTTTCGTGGGTCTTTTCCAGGATTTGGCGTAGCGTGAATATTTGGTCAGTTGTGGACTTGCCTGGTCTAAAACCACACTGATAAAGTCCAATCAGGTTTTCAATAATTGGCTTTAGTCTTTCACATAATACGCTCGACAAGACCTTATACGCGATGGATAAAAGACTGATACCGCGATAGTTGGAACAGACACACGGATCACCCTTTTTGAATACAGGACATAATACACTGAGACTCCAGTCGTCGGGCATAGATTCCCCCAGCCATATACCGCATATCAGTTGATGCATGTGGGCTATCAGTCCTTCGCCACCTGCCTTAAAAAGTTCAGCGGGTAGGCCATCCGCACCCGCGGCTTTATTATTCTTTAGGCGGGAGATCGCCGTTCTAATCTCGTCTTGGTTGGGGGGGGGGGGGTACAATCTATACTATCTTCCACTATCATTACCTCCTGATCTTCAGTGGAAGAATCTGAGTGGAGTAGTGCTGAAAAGTGGTCTCTCCACATTTTGAGCACACACTGCTTCTCAGTCACCAGATTTCCATTCTCGTCCTTGCAGGAGGGCAGCCCATTATTAGGCCCGTTGGTCGATCTTCTTACCCTCTGGAAAAACTTTCGCGATTCACCATTCATCCTGCACATTTCGGTTCTTTCACTCTCTCTCTGCTCCCACTGCAATTTTTTTCGCCTAAATAATTGGTTTTCCTCCCTTCTCAGCCTCTTGTACCGCTCACTCGCAGCACGCGTTGTAACTGACTGTTTCGTTGCCATACGTGCAGCGTCTTTTTCATCAGTTGCAATGCGACATTCTTCGTCGTACTATGGCTTATCCTTCTGCGGTTTTTGATAGCCAAGTTCAGTCATTGCAGCGATTTCCAAAGAATGGGAGATGTGCTTCCACTGCGCATCTGGGTCTTCGGGAGGGGGGGTATTCTGCTCCAGCAGGAGAGAGAGTTTCTGTCGATAGGACATTGATATCTCCGGTATTCGTAGCTTGTCAACATCGAACTTTTCCTGTGTTCGGCTCTGTACGTTTTTCGCCCTGCTCAATCTCGTGCGAACTTTCGCAGCCACCAGGTAATGATCCGAGTCGATACTGGCACCTCGAATCACACGTACATCCATTACACTAGAAGAGTGCCTGCCATCTATTACCAAGTGATCAATCTGGTTCCTCGTCCGTTGATCAGGAGATATCCAGGTCGCCTTATGAATATCCTTATGCTGGAATCGTGTGCTACTAACTACCATGTTCTTTGCAGCGGCGAAGTCTATCAGTCTTATTCCATTATCGGAGGTGGTATCATGTAGACTGTGATTGCCGATGGTTGGTCGAAAGACACTTTCCTTTCCTAATTTGGCATTAAAATCGCCTAGAATAATCTTAATGTCGTGGTCAGGACATCGTTCATATACTTCCTCCAGGCGCTCATAAAATGTTTCTTTGACCTCATCATCTTTATCCTCTGTCGGTGCGTGCACACAAATTAACGAGATGTTGAAATATTTCGCTTTGATGCGAATTGTGGCTATGCGGTCACTCACTGGGTTGAACCTTGAAACTAAGTGTCGCAGTCTCTTGCCTACTATAAATCCGCACCCAAATTCGTGCTTACGCTCATGGCAGCTGTAGTAATAATCGAAGTTTTTCTTTCTGGAGCAACCATATCCTGTCCATCGCATTTCCTGGATCGCTGTGATGGCAGCTTTATATTTTCCGAGGACATCCGCCAGGTGGAAAGTGGCACCAGTCGTGTATAACGTTCGAACATTCCAGGTACATATCCTTAAATCATGGTCCTTATAACGTTTGCGTTTGGTCCTTATAAAGTTACGCATGCAATACAAATGTCATATTTTGACATTACCACAAAAGGCGAATTGCTATTTTTGACAGAACCAACGCAAAAAGTAAGGCGAATTCTAGTGCTTCCACCAGGTAATAAATTCGCCTTGATTTGGATCATATAGGAAATCAGAAGAGAGTACTTTTTCTCCCCTATCGCATATATGTAATGCACGATAGATCATAGCATAGAACATAGAATAATACATACGTAGATAAACTTATTCTCTCATCTGACGTTTAATTTCACACTCTTCATCGTAGGTTTGTAGAAATGAGAGCAATTAAATTTAAAATTATCATACACCAGGTGGAGTTACAAAATATGTTCACTTAACTTTTTCCTGTCGTTTTGGTGTAGAACTGAAAAATTTAAATATATTTTGCACTTTTTTGTTGACTTTTATCGTTGGTATACATTTGTATTGTATTTAAAACAACTAGTTTGCCACAAAAACACGAAATTCGGTTGTTGTTCCTTTATTGATCGTTGTATACTATTGCCACTATCTGGTATTATTGAACCCATATTTTCCACCATCCAATGTTTACTTTCCATCGTACCTATGACGTTTAATTTATTGAGCGAATAAAAGCTTATATGGTATGTATTATTCTATGGATCATAGTGGTCTTCATGCAAAAACGATGTAAATCGTCTTTGCTTCATGAAAGCTCGAAAGAACCTCGTAAACTCGAAAACATCGTAAAGTTGCACAGTAAACGTCAAAACAAACAAATTTCCCATACAAAGCAACTAGCACATAAATGGAAAGTTTTCGAGGCAAATTTGCTGAGCAAACCTGGAAAAAGAAATGTGAAATCTTTTGACATTTCAATGTCAATATTTTTGTATTGAAATAAAGAGTGGGTTTTTGATTTATGTGAAAAATAAAATAATGGAATAGGTAAAGCATGCTCGTATACTTTTAATTTTACATTGTTTATTTACTTTATCAGCATTTTTTGACAATTGCTGCATAGATACACTGAGCAACTTTATTTGGTGCCTCATGAAACGCTTCGGGGCAAACTTACGCTGAGCAAAAGTTCTAGGTTTTCTTGTTTGCATGAATACCACTCATATATTTCAGAATACCTGATGATGTCTTCCGACGAAAGACGAAATATTGAAAAAAAATCAATGAGTGTTCGAACTCACGGATGATGTGTTAACACCTTTTTGCTATACGGTACCTGTTCGATTTCTATGAACACATTAGTAAATGTTACATTTGAAAATAAAAAATAATAGTTTTTTTGTATACACCGGGCAATGCTGAACATCAAATGACTCGCGTTGTTTGGCCATAGCAACAACAACCAAACACACAACATTACACATACTTTGTCCGAAGTAGCTGACGTATACGTGTATCACATAACCAAATGTTTGCCATATCAACAGCAACGAAACAGCCAAACACACAACATCACACATACTTTGTACGAAGTAGCTGACGTATTAGTGTGTCACCATAACGTCGACTGCGCAAGCTTGCAAATGAAATTTTGCGTGGCTAAGCTTTATATCTCCGTTCAACAACAGCAACAGACACATGTACATACATACATTATTATGTTAATACATACGCTATAGACACAATTTCGTTTGCCTCACCCCTGCCACACCACTCTTTCATTGCACTCTTGCTCGCTCATTTTTGTTTAACACGTCATTATTCTCTTTCGCAGTCGCAGAAAATCTGGTTTTAGCGGCAGCATAAAATCTGGCTTTGATAGATTTAGTCCCTATACGCCGCTATAGATGTTAACACATCAAAATAAATTAAAATATACAGAATTCACCTCGAGCCGAATTATTTGAAAATTAAGTTCTAACTATTCAAAAGGTTGGATGTTTCCATACTACCACATAGAGGCAATAATACACAACCTCCAACAAAAACCGCATTTCGTGTTTGTGTGTCAAAATACTTGTGTTAAATACAATACCAACGATACCTACTCAAACCTACTACGAAGATTGCATAATGTAACTTCAGATGAGATAATAAAATACTGTGTTCTAATTGCTTCTATGATTTGCATTTAGAAATGTAAAAGTGTCCATACACCATTTTTCTGAATTGTGAATCATTATGTATGTGTACGGGAAAATGTGTGCACACGACATGATGCATGCATGAATCCCAAAATTACAAAATACAGCAGACAGTTGTCCGAGGCCTTCGGCCACGGACTTTCCCTGCAGGCTGTGTCAGAGACACGGCCATTAAGTTTAACGTAGAATACGCCATCCGATAAGACAGAAAACATATATAACAATAAATGATAAATAACATAAGCAAATGAATTTATTTATTTGATAGTTACTTTTGATAATATACATAAGCTTATGGTAGGAAAAATAGAATAAATATGTTTTTAAATTAAAAAAGTAAGGATAAATGATAAATAACAGACGCAAATCAATTTGATTTATATTTTTTATAATTATATATCCATGTTAAATTCAAATTCACATTTAACATTTTGTTTCACTTAAATACATAAGTAAATATACGAAATTTCAATATTTCAACAGCAGCATAGTTTGTGTTCACGCTACAAACTCAAACACTCAACCAAACACCACACATATGTTTGAGTGTATGTGTTTAAACAATTTTCATTTGAGAAATTTAAATATTAGGAAGATATCAACCAATATGAAATGTATATCAAACGAAAGATAACATCTTCATTTACCTACAAAAAGATTTTTAAAAAAAGTTATCTCGCCGTTTCCTCATAATCAATGAAATAAAGATTACAACAATAACAATCTGACATGACTCCCTATACCGTAAGGTAAGACGTATTCTACGCCAAAATATTTTAATAGTTTGGATTGATGCGAGATACTGATGCACTCGTGAATCATACTGGTCATTTTGTGTCGAAAAACGAAAGTGTAAACAGGTCCGCGGAAGAAACCAAAAAAGTTCCTTTTGGAATTTGTTTATGTATATCGTTCGCTGACGCTTTGTGTGATGTACAAAGCCATTTTTTGCTTTTCTTTATTTTATTTTGCTTTTGAATGGCAATACTAACATCATCGTTGGACAGAAAAATTATAATTTGGTGTCAGTATCTGCTCCTACACTTGTTAGACAAGATGCGTAGGTTGACAAACCCCTATCTCAACCTCACGGTAACACCGGACATGGGGAGGCGGGTACGGGTTCCTTCTTGGTCAAATCCAGTACTCATAAAAAGAGATGTTTATCGCAGAGCATGTGCGGTCTTAAGAAGACTCAGTAGCTGCGATGCTGAATCTCTTTCCGAAAAGGGGCTATCCGATGTCCGGGACTGCATCAGGAGGTACGACATATGACACCCTGATGCGCTGCTCCTGAGTGATGGAATGGGTAGCCCGTCTATCGGAAATGTAAGAAGTGCAATGATTTCTGGTCCTATTCCAAACACCTGAGACCAGGCCCCAGGTTTGCCTGCTGCAAAGTCCGCAAACAGGGCTACCTGCTCTTCGAGAGTGGGGTGGTCCTCGGACGTAGTCTGTGGAGCGTCCCTCTACTTCAGGGGTCGCCGGAGGTAAAATCCAATCCATTTATCATGACCCACTTCCCAACAGGGGAAGTTTGCCAAGAGAGCCAGATCCGGTGAAGGACCCTTCGTAGGCTCGAAGAAGACCAGGAAAAACAATGTAGCTTGAAAGTTTATCCATCCCTTAGGATTTAAATTGTTGATATAGCTGATCCCGATGGAAAGATTAGCCCTACCAACTGGTTGCAGGTTGAGAGAAGGCTGATGAATGCAATGTTGGACGATAGCAGGAGTATCGGTGAGATAAACTTCTGTGTTGTCAACTGGCTGAAGGAATTCAATCGCCGGTATTGGCGAAAAATTGGCAAGGTTCGAAACTGGAGGTTAATTCTCAGTCCTTACTCCCACTCCGACCCATTATATCCATCTGGATACTGCCGCCGGTTTTGTCAGCGGAAAATGTTGTAAAATTACTTGGCTACAGCTTCTCAGTGCGGATACAAACATAGGCGTTTTTGCGAGGCGCAGATCAACTCTCCCTCACGAAATTTGATACTTGCGTCTATGTACTTGTCGTATGAGGAGTATAATCCGCCTGGTAGGACAGTTCTTGAATTGATGCACCAGGCATCTGCACCACAAGTGACAATGTAAATTGGAAAGTTTACAAAGTCACAGATCATTTCTATAAATAGTTTATTGATACAAGCCCTATTACATCCCCGGGTAAGAGGAAGCAGCCTGTGTGGTGGACACGGGAGTTACGTACTCTGCGTAAATCCACTAGTAGACCTCAGAGTGCTCGGCGACAGTAATAAGTCCGATGGTCATGGACTAACTCCGGAGCTGAGGCACTTGAGCTTCTTATGGAAACTCACTTTCCAAACTGTGTGGATATAGACTGCGGAGAGGAATCACCTGGTGATTTCCACTCCAGATCTTTGGGCTATTCATGGCTTCAAGTCCTTTAAATCTCGTGGTCCTAATGGGATCCTGCCGGCTCCCGTCTCGTCATCTTCTGAGTATTTATAGGGGTGCTAGCGGGTACTAGTCGTTTATATTCACAAGTCAGGAAAGTGTGGTCATTTTTCTCCTAAGGACTACTGACCAATCAGCCTCTCATCCTTTCTATTGAAACCTTTTTGAGAGAAGGGTTGACCTGTACATCAGAAACGCATTACCCCGCACTACTTGAGTTGTAGACGACATGCTTTGGCTGCCTTCTTAGACAGAGAAGGTGCTTTTAACAATGTGTAATCTAGCGCTATCAGAGAATCTCTGGATGCCTTCACTTCTTATCGAATGGATTGCGAACATGCTTACAGTTCGCATTGTTCGCATCGCATTCGAACCTTGGGGTGAGTCAGTTCGGAAGCTGACTACAAGGGGCATGCCGTAGAAAAGGGTTATCCCCTCTGCTGTGGCTTTTAGTGGTTGACGGAATTCTTTAGGACTTTAGAAGTGTGGACGTAGAAGTGTTTGCTATTCTTGTCGGTGGAAAATCTTTGCCTACAATCAGCGACCTCATGATCGTGCTCTATGTTTGTCGGAATTCGATTGGCAAAAGCGGAGGTCTTTAAGCGAAAATCGTGCATTGGCTGTTTTCCGCTATCGTGCGCTCAATTATCACCTAAGGCTGCGTAGTCTGGTGGAACACATTGGGGAACAGCTACCAGTTGAAAATGTTCAGCGCACGGTGCCGATGTGCATCAATGGGCGATGTGGGCTACGCTGGATATAATCCTGAATTTGACTTCTATTGAGAGAATTGGGTATCTGGAGCCATGCCCCTGAGCGATATGCCAACATTCTCCAGGAGTTGATTGAGAATCACCCGGCCGAGTGTTTGAGTCAGGCCACTGACTACATGATTCAGGGCTCAATGATGCCAGATAGAAGTGAAAGGATGTAACTTCCTCACCGTCATCCGATTTTTACAGATTTCAATTTTATATTTATGTATTATTTTATATATTAATTAATAGTATCGAGTTCACACACTTTAAGAGTAATAAAAATTAGTCAATAAAGATAAAAAAATTAAATGAAATAATGAAAAATATTAAATATATCTCAAAATTATCTTAGCAAAAAAAAATAATAATATAAATAAATAAATGGATAGAGAATGTCTCCAAAATGGAATCAGGCACAGGAGCGGGGATCTGTAGTGGGGATCCCCGCCCGGATCTTTCAACTCGGGCTTTCCATGAGATTGGGTGCGAACTGCAGTGTCCGCACATCGGCCTTTTTCCACGATGTGACCATTGCGGACAATTTGTCTATTGGTTCTTCCTACTCCAATACTCTAATCTGGAATGGTAAATATTGACCTGCACATGTGGATCCTCATCTTTGATGGTATTGTATGTATTGATCAGCATTTATCAGGGGATATATGTATATGTACATGAATATACTGTGACCATAACTGAGTGGTTCTTCTGTTTCTCCTACGTCTGTCTATCTATCAGAATTTTCACTATTAGTGGGGCTTGTCCCCTTCACTTCCCTCCTTGCTCTCTTTCCAGAAAAATACAACACAAAACACACCACACAAAAAGCAAGAATGTAGCGAAAATAAACATCACATGTCAAAATCATAATCGCGAGGGAAAGAACACAAAGAGAAATGACAAAAAAAATATCCTGGAACCAATTCCGAGGACATTGCATGGCATTTTTTCCCTCCATACTAGCTTCTCTACACCTCTTCTCATGAAACGCAAATACTCGGGCAAAACTTGCGTGTAAAATTCCATTGCCTAAAGACAGTATATTGGTTGGCGAATTAGAACGGCTGATGTTGCTGTCTTATGACCCTATCTCTCAAATTCAGTGTATTTTATTATTGCATTTTATTGTTTAAAAAAATAAATAAATGGTTTCCCGTTAAATCCCATGAAGGAATTGGGGAGAGCTTCTCCCAACCAGTGAGCTGTGCGCTTTCTAGTTATGTAGCTTTTGCATTCTTGTGATGTTGGTATGCATTTGTGTAGAGTTTGACAACTGAAGCGAATGGAACAAAAATAAAATGCCTGTTATTGCTGCCTACAACTACAACAACGCGCTGCTATTGCCATGTAGATATTAGCTCTGTCTCTTTACTTTTTGTGTAAAGTGCGTGTAAATGAGAGTAAAAGCAAAATTCACTGTCAAATACTCAAAATTACACAAAAGTAAAGAAACGCAAAAAACCACTTTTCTTACACGCAAACAAATGTCAAAACACAAAACAACAAATCTTGCATATCATGTTAATGTTCACTGTTCATTTGCACACTTAACATCTTCTTTAAATAAGCACACTCAAAGCAATCACTTTTCAAGTTAATAAAATTGTAAATTCAATAATTTTTTTTCACTTGTGTTATTTTTTTCACAAATAATACATATATTCTTATTTTGACGTTTCAAACAGCTGATTGTTTATCACTTTACACAAACTTACCCGAAGAAAAAGTCTGTGTAAATTTGGGTAAAAGAGAAACGCATTTTGACGTTAAGAGAAAAAAAAAATCTCTCTCATTTACACAATTTTGGAGTAAAGAAACGCTTTTGTGTAACTTTGTGTAAATTTGTGTAACTTTGTGTAAAATTGTGCAAGTAAAGAAACAGAGCTATTATTGTACCATGCGTCAAAATCTACTAGTTCAGCCCATAGAGGAATTAAGGATAGATTAATGTATTTTCACAATATTTTTAACGTCATAGATGTGGTCGCAAGTGAACAATGGATGGTGGAAAGCATGGGTTTAGTAAGCACAGATAAAGGCAATAATACACAACGTGCAACAAAGAAACAACAACCACATTTCGTTTTGTTTTGTGACAAATTAGTTGTGTTAAATACCACACAACACAAATGAATGATGGGCAGTGTTGCCAGTAAGGCCTAATTTTTTTAAATAATAATAAAAATCTAACGTTTTTTAGATGTGTTAACATCTATAGCGGCGTATAGGGTAATAGGGACGTCAGCTACTTCGTACAAAGTATGGTGATGTTGTGTGTTTCGTTGCTGTTGATATGGCAAACATGTGGTAATGTGACACACGTATACGTCAGCTACTTCGGACAAAGTATGTGTGATGTTGTGTGTTTGGTTGTTTTTATTTTAGGTACCCCCCCCCCCCCCCCTACACCCACCACCCACACAAACACTCCACGACACAGCAAGCACAAATAAATCACCAACATATCAGTAGTAGTAGTAGTAGTAGTTGTTGTTGTTGGTGATGTTGTTTTTTTATTATAGTGAAAGGTAAGTCCAATAAAATGTGGGTGCGGAGCACTCTCAGAGCAAAGGGAGTAATGACGTATTATACGTATATAAAAATGACAATGTATGTATGTGTATACAAGTGTCTGTTGCTTTGCATTCTTTGACTTTTGTGAGAATAAAACAAAAAGTATTGAGCAAGAAAATAATGACACATGTGCTTGCACTGGGTCTTTAAATAATTTTAAGTATTAATATTATTTAACTGTAACGTCATCATATGATTGAACGCTGCTTTTTATTTTCCAATGTAACATTTAGGAATGTGTTCATAGAAATCGAACAGGTACCGTGTAGCAAAAAGGTGTTAACACATCGCCCGTGAGTTCGAACACTCATTGGATTTTTTTTTCAACTAGTGCTTATTTAATGGTAACACTTAGCTCATGTCTGATTTGACAGATATTTAGTTTTATCCTTCCGCTGAACGAATATGGTTGTGAATACGCTTGAACAACGCTGGGAAATATTGCGATATTACTTTTAAAATCATGGTAATGTTGCAGAATGTGTGCGCTACGTGCCACACAGCCGAAGCTACACTCGATGTTTTGCGCCCTGTTTTTGAAGATCGCATTATCAGCCGCAGAGCTGATGTCGTTTGGCCACCTCGGAGCTGCGATTTGACACCGTTGGACTATTATTTGTGGGGTGCCCTCAAAGAAAAGTGTTACGCCGACAAGCCAGACACAATTGACGCTTTAAAGGACAATATTCACGAAGCCATTGGTGAAATACAGCTGCACACAATCGATAATGTGCTTAAAAATTGGACCGATCGTGTAGGCTACTGCATGGCCAGCCGAGGCAGCCATTTGAATGAAATTATTTTCCATTATTAACCGGAAGGATTGTCAAACATACGGGCCAACGGCGGATAGAAACTAAAAGAAGAAAATCCAGGTTCAACATATCGCATCCTGGTCAGCGTCTGATCCATAATGGGCGGCTGCAATCAAATATCCTGGCAGTAGGTAAAATGCAAAAACCCGGTGGGCTGGGTTTGCCTCCCGCCACCGTTCATAATGGCAGTGAAAATACAAAAACGAAACAGAAAACATAAACAACCCCTATTTGTTGACGACCCCCGCAAACGTTATAAGGACCACGATTTACGGATATGCACTTGGAATGTAAGAACTCTATATAGATCCGGTGCAAGTATCCAACTGGCAGATGTCCTCGAAAGTTATAAGGCTGACATTACCGCTATCCAGGAAATGCGATGGACAGGACATGGCTGCACAAGAAAAAGAAACTGCGATATATACTACAGTTGCCATGAAAAAAAACATGAATTTGGTTGTGGATTTGTAGTTGGCAAAAGACTGCGACATCTAGTCTCTAGGTTCAATCCTGTGAGTGAACGAATAGCCACAATCCGCATAAAAGCGAAATATTTTTATATTTCCCTAATTTGTGTGCATGCCCCGACAGAAGAGAAAGATGATGATGCCAAAGACATATTCTATGAGCTCCTAGAGGAAACGTATGACCGCTGCCCTGGCCATGACATTAAGATTGTACTAGGAGATTTTAATGCCAAAGTAGGAAGGGAGAATGTGTTTAATCCAACTATTGGCAATTTCAGTCTTCATGCTGACAGTTCCGACAACGGTATGAGACTGATTGACTTTTCCGCGGCAAAAAACATGGTCATTGGTGGTACAAGATTCCAGCATAAAGACATCCACAAGGCTACTTGGGTATCCCCTGATCAAAGAACTAAGAACCAAATTGATCACGTGGTAATTGATGGAAGGCACTCATCCAGTGTAATGGACGTACGAGTGATCAGAGGAGCTAACATCGATTCTGATCACTACCTGGTAGCAGCAAAGGTTCGCACAAGATTAAGTAGAGCGAAAATCGTACGAAACCAGACGCAGAGAAAGCTGGACATCGGAAAGCTGCAATTACCAGAGGTAGCCACAGCCTACTCAAGGAAGCTCTCGCAACTTTTGGCACAGAACCCACCCCCTCCCGATGACGATCCTGATGCGCAGTGGAAACCCATTTCCGACTCTATAAAAACTGCCGCAACAACCGTACTTGGTTTCGAAAAACCGCTTCGCAATAAACCGTGGTACCATGAAGAGTGTCGCATAGCAAATGACGAAAAGAACGCTGCACGTATGGTAATGCTTCAGTCAATTGCAACGCGAGCTGCAACTGAGCGGTATAGGGAGAAGAGAAAGGAGGTAAACCGTCTCTTTAGGCGTAAGAAACGGCAGTGGAGAAAACGCGAGAGTGAGAAAATTGAGACATACAGAAGGAAGAACGAAGCCCGAAAATTCTACCAAAAAGTTAAAAACGGAACTAATGGACATGGTTCAGGGCCCCCCTTCTGTAAAGACAAAGACGGAAATCTCGTCGCAGATGTGCAGAGCATGTTGGGAATATGGAGAGAGCATTTCTCCGCGCTACTAGTACCTGAGATATCCGATGACGATGGGACAATCGATCACAATATGGACGACGACGTCGATTGCCCCCCTCCTAACCAAGAGAGGTCAGAACAGCTATTGCCCGGCTTAAGAACAACAAAGCCGCAGGAGCCGATGGATTACCGGCGGAGCTGTTTAAGGCTGGCGGCGATGAGCTGATAAGGTGCATGCATCAGCTCATTAGCAAAATTTGGTTAGATGAATGCATGCCCGGCGATTGGAGTCTCAGTGTACTATGTCCCATATTTAAAAAAGGTGACCCGAGTATTTGTGCCAACTACCGTGGAGTAAGCCTTTTATCCATAGCATATAAGGTTCTATCAAGTATAATGTGCGAAAGACTAAAACCAATTATCGCTGACCTGATTGGACCATACCAGTGTGGCTTTAGGCCTGGAAAATCGACAACTGACCAGATTTTCACGCTACGCCAAATCCTGGAGAAGACACACGAAAAACAAATCGACACCTATCATCTATTTATCGATTATAAAGCAGCCTTCGATAGTCCGATACGGGAGAAACTCTATGAAGCAATGTCTGAGCTTGGTATTCCTGCAAAACTCATACGCCTTTGCAGGATGACCTTGACGAACACCAAATCCGCAGTGAAAGTTGGTAAGGATCTTACCGAACCTTTCGAAACTAAGCGAGGCTTCAGGCAAGGCGACACCCTATCGTGCGATCTCTTTAACATCTTAATGGAGATCATTATAAGAAAAGCTGCAGTCAATATGAATAAAACAATCAGCAGCAAAAGTCACATGCTGCTCGCGTATGCTGATGATATAGATATCATTGGGCGCACAATTAGAGAAGTTACTGCGGTTTTTTCGAGAATTGAGAAGGAGTCAGCAAAAGTGGGTCTGACGGTGAATGAGGACAAGACAAAATTAATGGTTTCAACGAACAGGGCCTCCACGCGATTAGACCAAAGCGTGAACGTTGATAACCGTTATAACTTCGAGGTAGTGGACGAATTTATATACCTCGGATCTGCCGTGAACAAAAAGAACAACGTCAGCCTTGAGATCAAACGGAGAATTGTGCTTGCGAATAGATGTTATTTTGGGCTAAGCAAGCACTTTAGAGATAAAGCCCTCTCTCGAGTAACAAAAGTCCAGCTGTACCAGACTCTCATTCAACCTGTCTTGCTTTATGGCGCAGAATCCTGGGTCCTATCGCAAGCAGACGAAACATCTGTAGGAGTCTTCGAGAGAAAAATACTAAGTTAGAACTTTATTTCTGCTCTAATATTCTCCAATTTCATTAAATATTTTGTATTTTATAACTTCACTTTTGTTTTGCAAATGGCGCCAGTTTAATGCATTATAACGATTAGCCGATAAATGTATGAATAACGGTTATTTTTCGTTGCATTCGCCACTGTTGCCACATGGTAGTAAGATTATTTGGCAAAGCACTGCTAAACTCTTTTCGTAGTTAAGGTCAGATCAAACAAATCAAAATGAACTGATTGCCAATTTAAATAACCAGTCAAAAATTGGCCCTAACTCTTTAAAAAGGTGCAGTTTGCTAAACACAATGCTAAAACTGAAAAAATAAGAATTGCAGTACTACGGGCTTTTTACAAAGATAATGTACTAGTAGAGAAGAAAAAACCACCGTATTATGGCAACCCTGGTAGAAGAGAACAAAAAAAACGAGTGAATTGCGTTTAAATTGGCTGACCTTATAGCTTATTTATTTTATTTATTAATAGTAAGATCCTTGAGCAGTCATTAGACGCAAAAGAATATTGAAATGATTCATGTAAATTCTAAGATTTTTTTTGAACATATACTTGGATAATAAACCATCGCCGGAGGAGGAGGAGGAGGATATGGTGTTGGCTTTTGAGTTTACGTTCGCGTTCACTTTTGGGACTTTTATTACAATGCTAAATAGCTGTTGAGCAAGTGGAAAGTTGGCAGCCCTGTTGCAATTTATATTCAATTACTTTACAATCAATATGGCATCTTCAGCCCGTATTGTTAACAATCCGGCCATATGTAAACTGGAAAATACAAATCGCCAATAAATTTGTAGAGAATGCCGAGAATAGGCAATAATTTGCTACTGAAAGCGGAATTCCATTGACATTCTTGGCATTCCCTTATAAAATTCATACGAAAGAATACAAGTTTATTTCAATGCTATAACAAATGTGGGATTTTCACGAAAAATACGTTTTTTAAAATATAAAATGTCCATAAAATAAAGAAGATAATAAAGTAAACCATATGAGGCAATAGCTCCCCATAAAATGTGCGAGAGTTTATGGAAAACCTGTAAAATAAATTGAAGTGGATTTTTTGTAGTGGCTCTCGGTTAATTTCACTAAAGTAATGGTCGCTCACCCGCTGTCCCGGACACCCGCGTTCCTAAATTTTTTTTAAAAAATTATCAACGTTAATATTTCATCACGTTTAGTAGTGGATATTGTCTGTGTTAGATCAGGTAAAGTGGTTCATTATTTTAAGTTAATTTTTTTTTAAATCAAATATTCTTTTATCCGTGTGGATTTTGTGATTATATTGCTGTTAGTGTTGTGTGCTGAATTTTTAAATTCGTTTTTGTAGTTTTCTGACGTTTTTGTCTTTTTTTATTGCCATGTTTTGACCTCCAAAGAGGTCTTTGTTGTATATCACCCAAAATTAAGGTGAAGATGGATAGCTCCATGACATAAAAGCCGGTTTGGCCGTCAGGAATGGTACGTGCGTTTCGGAATTCTCTGTATTTTCTGTGGATTCATGAAATTTATTTAGAAGAGTGAAGAATCATGAACATTTTGGTGGTACATTTTAAAAATGCATTAGAGTAGAGATGATTACTTATACATCGGTTTATGTGCAATCTATGGAAGATCTAAGTATGATATACTATTGTGTGTTATCTTACTACCATTATTAATCCTTCCATTTTTTTACATCACACTAAGTTTAAGAAACGAAACATTGTAATTTTTATGTTATTTTTCCTTCCTACTCATCCTTCCATTAACTAAGTCTACTACTGGATCTTTGGGCTGTTTGAGAAGTTTATACTGTATGAACTGATTGAATTTGTTGCGAAATAGTGCATCGGTTTGAGTAGTAGCTGTAAGTTTCCTAACGAAAATTAGTCTTAATGCCTTAATAATGTGTACCACCTCATCAAAAATCGAAAAATTGCCCCTATGCCTTAATAATGTGTATAACTTTAAAAAGAAGTTCGTTTTCTGGTTCCATTTTTTATAAGCTACCTCTATATCCAGTAGTACACAAAATGGTTTTCCTTATAATCGTCCCATAGTGTACACTTTCTTTTCGTCTTTTATTACCACTGATTAATTTCGTGTATCGTTTCTTTCCATCTCCTCTCATTTCAAAATCACTCATTGTTGTGCTTTTGTTTTGTTTTATTTGTGTGTGTTTTTTTTTGGTACCCAAACCTGTATAAAATTCATCGTGCTTATTACTTCTTCAACGCCCCACTAACTTTGCTTCATACCCATCCATCCATCCCAATACTAAAGCAACCAGCAATTCCATCCAGTCTCGTCCGTCCACATAACACAAAATGCAAAGCAAAGTTTTTGAAACAGCTGCCTCACTAGTAAAAAAAATGACTAACCAAACATACGGCCTACCTCTACTGCTGCTTCCACAATGTTTTCGATTCCTCCAACTGCTCTTGTCTTCTCGGCCTACTCCTAACGAGTCCGTAGAGCATGTAATGACGACGATGACTACCACCACCGGCACTAGTAACAACACCATCGTCATAAGCACCACCACCAGCAATAACAACAACAACAACTTGTTACCATATGGGTTGTATCTGACTTGATTCGCTGATCTGCCGGCCCCCTAACCCGCTCTTACTCTAAACCATTGTACCAGGGATGAGATACAAATATAAAGTAATGGTACCTTTTGGGAAAAAGTAGTCTCAGCTCAAAACTGAAATCGTGATTAGAAGCAAAATGTGTGCATATCCAGCAATTAAAAATTCGAGATAAAGTAGTTTGTCTTTTTTTAAAAGTTCCATGTAAGTAATGATTTTACCTTATAATCGTCGGTATTTGTTAGGTAGAAAATAGTACATAAAAAATTGTAAGTAAATAGTAAAACTAGTAAGAAAATAGTAAGTCGAGTAAAAACCACATTTTGATTCCTGTCTTCCTTCCGAAAATTCACGCAGGGTTTTCTTCCTGTCCGAAAATTCACGCAGGGTTGTTGAAGAAAAAAGGACAGCTGACAGTTAGGGTTATTAATAATGCAACTCTAAATTAAAAACCAACTTGTTTTAATTTTTGAGAAATGTTTTAAAAGTGAAGAGTTTTCGAACAAAATCATCTTGAGGCTCATTATCATCTTGATGGTCTCGTTAATTGTCAAAATTGTCGCGTTTGGGGTTCGGTAAATACAAATGCATCAACATCGCCTCACTGTTTCTTGTAGATTTTGGCTGGGGCCATCATCGTACCTTTTTTTTTTTGAAATGCGGATTAACAATAACAATTAATGGTGCTCTGTCGCGACATCATAATCTAGTTTTGTTGTTCCCAAATTAAATGATATTTCGTTTCATTTTATTTGATAAGGAAGTGGACGACATGTGGTTTCATCAGGACGGTGTCACATGTCATATCCGGGAAACAATTCAATTACTTTCAATTTTGCGTGAATTTTGAGACACCTTTTGAAGGTTCTTCCTTAAGCAAGGGTCAGAAGAAGTATTCCCTCTGACTACAAAACAAGTTTACATTTCTATTGAAATGAAAGGAAGAAGTCAAGACCTATTTATTGTTACATTGCAAAATATAACTAACATTCTTGCTGGAGAAGCAATGGTGTTCCACATATTTAACAAACATACACAAAATTAGTTCCAAATTGTTAATTCACCATCCCTGCTCTGTCCTGTACTGCTTCTGCTTATATTGAGTTTGGCATTTAATTTTTTGTTGTTTCGTATTCTTGCATCTCTTCATTTGGTCGTTGTGTGCTTTGTTGTTGCTGTGAATTTAACTGCTTTGCCACTTTTGGTGCTTTCTTCAAGAGTGCCTCCACTGCTTTAGTCCGCTTATGTTTTTGATGTTGCTGTCGTTGTGCACGTTTGCCGGTTTTACTGCCTGCCATTTTTAAGTTTCTGCTTTGGTTTTGTTCGTCTGTTTCCTCGTAGTATTTCGTTTGTGCTTTCGTATTGTCAGGTTTTAGTTGTTGTTGAGTTGCATCTCAGCGATACTCTAAAATCCATGACAGCAGCAATAGCAACACCAGCACTGGCACTGTAATCCACACCACCACCAGCCTTATAACAAATCTCAAGTAAAATTTGATTAAATGTTTAAAAAAACCGAAATAAATAAAATACTTCCGTAAAGTTTAAAATACATTAAAATGTTGAAATAAAACAAGTATTAAAACAATTCCGTTTCTGTTTCTTTTCTTTAGGTTGGTTGCTCTCCGTATCATCAGCTCAATCGCATTGGCGTTACGCTCCTCAATCGAGTCATTACGTCGTCGTTATTGTCTCTGTGCGTTCGTTGTTTTTAAAGTGAATATTGTGAAATTTCACAGAAGTGTACTCCAATCACTTTGGGTTCGGATCGATCGCTATCGCTACTCTATTCGCCCCCCATAAGGCCGCACAAGGCAGCACTATTGTACAGAAATCGCCACAGATCTTAAAATGTTTGACGTGGTCACAGTCGTGTCGCCGTCATCACTATTAGTCAGCTCTTGGTTTATCTGATTTGTTTAATCGCTTTCAAAAGTTTACGCGCGATTTGTGCTATATCTTACGTTACTTTGCGTTATATCAACCAACCGATCAACAAAACAACCGACCATCCTTCAATAAGCCCAACTGTCTTCGCGTTCGTGCTGTTGTGTTGAGCCTCCTCCCTCCCACTCAAATGTGAATACTCGCAGTGCAACAACACAAATAAAATTGAATAAAAAAATAAATAAAAGAAAATACTACAACAAATACTCAACCAGACATTTAGTCGTCGCCGTGATAAGCCAAAAAATAAAGTAAAAAAAGAAAAACGACTCGTTGCATATGCATACTTATTGCGCTGGCAATGTCCTCCGCCACCAAGCAGGCAGCCTCTCTTTAAGAAAAAATATAAAGAAAACTGGTTTATAACAAAAAAAAAAAAAAACAAAATATTTTTTTAAGTAATTTTAAGAAAAATTGCTCAAGTGAAAGTGTATAAACAAAAATATAACAAAAGTTATATCACAAAAAAATTCAATTGTATGTACAATATTGAAAATTGTATATTTAATTAACAACAACAACTAAAGAAACTACGCAAACATGGAATCTGCCTTGGATGTATTATCACGTGCTGCTACTATGGTGCAGGACAATGCAAATGGTAAGTGGTTTTTGCTTAGTTAAACATCTTTCTGTTAGCTTTAAGTTGTCTTACACCAGCCTAAATGTATGCTAAAGTTTTGGCGCAGGCCAACTGTTTCAGCGACCGAAATCGAATGAAGTGATGGGAGTGGTTTTTATTTTTGGTAATGGTATGGCAATATTATTTTGCATATTGTAAGATTTATAATATCGACACATTGTTGTGGATTTGATAGAAATGGAGTATGATTTTTGATTTGTATATAGATATATTCTTTCTGATTTTATTTAACATATTGTTTGGGGTTTGTAGTGATTAAACACGTGGCATAATTTTAGGTGTTCCTATCTAAGGTGGCACTAATATCTAATTTAAAATCAATTTAGCAGGATCGAAGTGGTGCTGCAATATTTTAATATTTAAAGTTGTGTATTGTTTTATATAATATTCGAATAAGTCGGCAAAATTAACAATAGTAAGACCTAATCACCCCTATCATGTATGTCGTAGTTTAACTCCAATTTACATTTTATATTTTACTTTCGACGTGAGTGTTTTTGTAATAGATTCAGAGTGCACATTTTAATAATCGATGTGGCAAACCTTTAACTAAATTATCTTAGCCGATAGAACAAACATCGAATTTCAAACAATTTTTGTTGAGCTTGTTAAGAGTTGGGAATTTTTCAACTTCTGATAAAGGAATTGAACACCGGAGCAGATAACTCATAAATTATCGGACACAATTAAATAACCGGTCTAAAATATTTCTCTGTAAGTTTATAGGGTATTCATCCGAGAATTGAAATATGGGAATTTCTCCTCAGATTTATAAACAACTTTAGATTGAACAGGGACGCTTTCCGGTATGTGCTAAAACGGTATCATACAAAACTTCGAGAAGAGTCCGCGTCTGCGCGAGTGGAAAATACATTACGACTAGCAGGATCAATGCGAATACTTGCCGATGGATTTATAATCCTCACGAAACCTCGCTGAAGGATTGATTGCTGGTAATGATTTCATGGTGAGTCTTGTACAACCAAGAGCACACATGTCATGTATACAGGAAACACAAGGGTTCTCATTTAAAATGGCTGATTCAATAAATAAGTTGAAGGTTCCTGATTTAGTTGGGTGTGTCGATGGAACATATAAGATTTTGGCCCGATGTCTATCACATCAATTGCATTCTTCTTTAATACACACTCCGTGTTTTTGTGAATCTATTCATTTGTTTTTTATTTATCCTTAAACACATATATGACAAAATACACTTTTTGTTAGAGATTTGCTCATAGGTAGAATGAGGAGGTAAACTCAGTAGACAGCTGATTTCAATTTTATCTTGTTGTTTAGTTGGCCGCTTCTGTCAGACTTAAATGTTTTGTTTTTGAACTTTTCTGTTTTCTGTTGTTTTTGTATATCGAGAGCTTATATTCAATACCAGCTATACGCAAAAACACAATTTTTCAGGAGAAGGAAAAAACAGTTTATTTTCCGAACTCTCGAAGATTGAATCTTTAAATAATTTTTGTATGCAGTACCCACTAATAATATTTAACAAAAATACTAGAAGAAAATTTACTTCAATCTTCGAGAGTTCGGAAAATAAACTGTTTTTTCCTTCTCCTGAAAAATTGTGTTTTTGCGTATAGCTGGTATTGAATATAAGCTCTCGATATACTGCGACTACTTTGTAATTTTGCCATGAGTTTGATATCGTATTTGAACTATCCACTTTTTGGGTTTGATATTTTGAGTTTTTTCGCTTTTTATATTTTTCGGCGTTTCAAAAACGTTGAAAAATTTCAATTGAAATTTGGAAATTATATTTTTTTTAAATTTCAAGTACATATATCAATTGAAATTTAAAAGACATCAACTGAAATGAAAAAGACAACAATTGAAATTTAAAAGATATCAATTGAAATTAAAATTTCGTCAATTGACATTTAAAAATTATTAACCGAATTTATGTATTAGATTTTTAAAATTCAATCGATGTCTTTTAAATTTCAGATAGAATTTTTAAATTTCAATTGACATGGAGTAGTAAAATTCACGAGTGTTTTCCTCGAATTTTACAGTCAAACACGGCATACACATTATACCGAAAATTATAGAAGATCTCCGACAATGTCGTGTTTCTACATCGGCAATTTCGTACATATCTACAAAACGAGAAGGGTTCGACGTGAGTAAATCTTAATAGGTATCAATGTGCAATTTTACCTATTTTGAATAAAATAGTTTCTGTTGACATTGGACGGTGGTACTCTCAATTTAACCAACTGCCCATTAACACGATTATAATATGCGAGATTAGAAAACGATTTATACAATATGCGATATACGATATATACAATAACGAGATATACAATATAATAATTCGTGTTTGTTTTTAAATATTTTAAAAACCAATACCATGTTCCTCGATGTCAAACAAAAGCCAGTCAGTAGTATTCGATTGCAATTGGTTTCCTCTAAGTTCAAAGGTTTCGTTCGACTGGCTTTATCTTTGATCGCAAATCACATTCGAAATAGATACATTTTGCGTTTTCGTTCGCCTTAAAATGGCGAGATTTTGGAACTCAGATAATGAAATTTCTTTCGACTAGAATACGTACGAAAAAACTTTCGTTCGAAATCGACAAACATACCCTAAAGTCATATATAACGTGTGGTGGGTTTTAATAAATATTGCTTTCTACCTCAATCGGGAGGACTTGAACCCGGACACCTTAATTTTCAACCGTCCGTCTATGCATTGAGCTGTCAAAACATTATATTTGACCGAACTACATGTATCAGCGCAAGTGAGTCGGCATTGGGCGTAAATACTAGAAGAGAGAACACAATAGCCATGGCTCCATTTTATTAGTACTATTATATATAAGTGCTTTAGTTGAATTGAAATGTGGTCAAATACTACGTGTATCCATATGATCACAAAGTATTTAATAGCTGAAATAAAAACCAAAATCATTATTTAAATCATCAAAATCAAAAGGTGTCCGAAAATTCACGCTAGATTTGAATTGCGTTCCATGTGTGCGGTAAAGTGTTGAAAAGCGTGACAGCTAACAGTTCAGTGTTATTAAAAATGGAAATATAAATTAAAGGACGACCAAGACTCCGCCGGAAAGACCAGGTAAAAGAATCTCTTTGTATCCTTGGTGTTAAAACTGGCGAGAAAAGGCGAAGAATAGAGCCAGTTGGAGGAATATGTTGAAATTTGTTTAATTTGTTTGTGTAATTAATATGTGTAAGATATCTGACCGCATGCGGTTGTAAAATAGTCAATAAAAGTAAAAGTAAATTTACGAACAATGAGTTTTTATTGCAGAGAAATATTTTAAAAGTTTTGAAGGGTTTTCATCTTCAGCGATATGACTCATTTTCATCTTGATGGCTTCGTTAATCGTCGAAATTGCCGCATTTGGAGTTCAGCAAATACACGAAGGATTCTTGAGAAACAAATGCATCTACAATGTGTCACTGTTTGATATAGATTTTTCGCTGGCGCTATCATCGATATGGTGGCAATAATGGTGCTATGTCGGGGAATGATAATCTAGTTTTTTTGTTCGTAAATTGCATGATATTGAAGTGAATGATATGTGGCTTCAAGAAAACGGTGCCACATGACGTATATCTCAAGAAGAATGCAATTACATTTCTATCTAGCGTGAATTTTGTTACACGATATAAAAACTGTTGGAATAGCAATGAATGACATTTTAAGGGCGAGTTTCACACCCTTCATTTAAAAGCTCAAAGAAAATGTTCATATTGAATGACATTCAGGCATTTATAGTCCATTTAAATGGAACATTTTCAACAATGAAACTGAGCAGAAGTGTGCTGCAATTGATTAATACAATTTGAAATCGAAAATAATGTTATGCTGAATATATGATTATTTGAATTATAAAAAAATTAAAAAGTATTTTTATAATCCCATATAAATGCATAAACCAGATAAGATCTGAGAATGTGATAACGCCATATCCGAATGGTTACACCTAATTAGTGTTCTTGTTGTGCCTTCTAACTTTTTCTAATAAAGCATTTGTCTTTTGTCAAAATTTTTGTTTGACCATTAAGATTTTAAACAAATTCTTGTGTACTTATTACGCGGGGAATGCCGATGTTTCTATTTTTTTGCACCCTGAAATAATTTTGGGGTGTTCGTGCGCCTACTTAACACCCACTCAGTGGGCGAAAACAAACGCATATTCACTTTTCAATTTCACACACATGCATACATATACGTATATATGCATTGGTTAAACACTTATATACATTTATATATGTATATGGGTGTGTGTGTGTATTGTGTATTTGGCACATATGTTGTAGACGTAAATATTTATAGATAATGTCGGTTTGGTATGCACATTTTTGAAGAATTTTATTTATTTTTGAATCTCAACTGTCATTCTTCTTTCTATCTGTGAAATATTTTCGAAAACAATTTCAACATAATGAATGACCATATAAAACTACATAATTAATTTCATTTTCAACACGTACCAACACAAACACAAACGCTCACACGTACACATTCAGCAGGGATTAGTTATGGGATTTTTTTTAATAAAATATGAATTGGGCCAACAAATAACAAATTCCCCAAATTTGTGTAGCAGAATGGAAAACATTAACCCCCCACCAACGTACCAGAACACAAACCGTGATCACAAATGTTAAAAGTCAAAAATGTCTAGACACAATTTAAAAAACAAACATTATATATTAGTTCCTTTGTGATTATAAAAGTTGTTAACAACTACTAGGTTGTTAACAACCACTTCCATTAGGCAGCACAAAAATGTCTTAAGAATGACGTTCCCAGAATTCATGTGTTTACGCACAATTAAATCATAATTATACCAGCCCCAAGACAGCCAACTAAAAATACCCTAACTCCTACCGCTGGCGGATAGTTTTCTTCACCACCCATGGTAGATGGCTGTATCCCACATCTAAAAGGAAGTGTTATGTACTTTAAACAAAATACTTTACTTTTGTTTGAAATTTTCCAGAAATGATTAAAAAATAGAAAAGAATGGTTTTAATATTTTATGGTAGTTCCAGAATCGTGCAAGTCAGCTGTGAAGTCACCACCAATCACCATTTGTTACCAGTTGCCCGTCATAATAAAGGCGTGTAATAAAAACTCAAGTGAATTGTGTTGAAACCTTCGCCACTTATGCCTTGATTCATTTACAAAGTGGAGTGAATGTTGGGCAATTAAGTGGAAACCTGCAGAACGCTATAAGTTTGACAAATCCTAATGAAACGTTTGCTCTTGGTATTAATATTGCATTTACTAAAATATTGTTATGACAAAATATGTGATGCTTTTACAGTTGGCAATTTGGACTATGCATTTAGTTTCTTACACGAAGAATGAGAAACGTTAACTTCTAGAGGCACAATCGCCGGTTTCGGTCTATGGATACAAATATTATAGTTATCAGCAATTGAACGCTCGATATCATTCATAACTTTGATAAATTTATTGCTTATTTCTTTTGGACGAAGATCGTAATTTTGAACGACATTGGTTATCACTGAATTTATTCAGATTGTCATACAAATTAATCGAAGGTAATTGTGCTATTTCTGGAACCATGTAGTGGGAATGTTTTCTTCCGTGACAAAAAATTCATATTCACTTTCGTTTAATAAACTGCAGCTGTCAAATTGTGAATTACGAAACGGAACGGACTCGAATCTACTAAAGACATTTCGAGAATAGGAAATTTTGACTTGATTTTCACAAAAAAACATGTGGTTTGACGCGATACAACTTCCGCAATTTGGCCAAAGTATTTTTTCTCTTTGCCAGTCTATTCAGAAATGTAAATAATCTGTAATTTTATTATCACTGTGGGCTTAAATTCCTTTTATGATACACCCACAGCATAGCATAACATAATCCCAGTGTAACCTACATTGAAAACCGATTACTCACTGCACTGTTGTATGTTAATGACGTTAACCCCGAAAAGAAAATACCCAAATTGTTATTCATGGTTTCCTTTGGTGGTGGCTTATGGAAATGGCGTGATTTGAATATGATTCATTTACTGCATTCCATTCGACAAAATCGTATTGGTATGTCCATGCCAGCAAAGCTCCGATTTCGACGACGCTCGGTGCCAAATCAGTCTTACAATGGTGGCTGAGGTAAAATACCAACGTACGAATGCCAAATGAAACCAACCGAATAGTCATCATCCCATAGTCAGCGTCGTCGCCGTAGTTGTCGTCTCCTCTGTAGTCCAATGGAATGCGAATAATTCGGAATTTATTGTTATTTTATTTGGTTTTTTCTTCTTGATTTGAAATTGAAAGAGAGGAAAAGCGTGCAGCCCACGACGTCAAAATGAAATGCAACAAACTTCCGCCAACGCATTCCATTCACATTGTGTGACGATGACAGGCGTCGACGACCACTAAAAGTTGAGCAGAATAAAAAATCTGTAAAGCTATAAAGAAGGCCAAGCAAAAAAGTATTTAGTGAAATTTAGACATATGAAAATTGTGGTGAATGTTATTGTTTAAGTAAATTGTATAATGATGATAATTATTTTATAGATATGGGCTCTTCACACCAGTTGCTTATTGTTTTAATCTGGCAACACCGATTTCCTTCAAATCCTTCACGAAAGCCTTTGGAAGACAATGAATGTAGCCAGATTCTTGGAATAACGATTGTTGATTTATCTAAATTAAAACTACAATCGGCTTTATTGTTTTTAAATGGGGATTTTATTGCTCTCGTCAACACCCGGCATCGTTGGCATCTGATAATTAGCAAGTTAATTTCAACACCTCCCTATCCCACCTAGTCTATTTAAGCATTGAGACAATACAGACCAAGCGCAAGCACTTTTCAAACAAATCGCACATTTGTTGTAGGTTTGTTCACGTCTCATTTATTTGCGGTGAAAATAGCGTGACAATTAGCAAGTGATACAACAACAGTACCATAAAGAAGCTATCAAAAAAACGAAACATGAATCTTAGAGGGGAACAACAAGCAATTGTGCGCTATTTTTTCTTCATACGCCGAATTGCTGTAGCTTTGAATGCGGTCACTCGGTTGGTTGTCTCAAAATAGCAAGGAAAAACAATAACGAAGAAAAACTTAACGTAATGCATTTCTTCGATCATATAAGTACAGTAAATACTCCGTTTAATTACCATAATTTGTCGATGTAATACGGTGCCAATTTTATACAGAATTAACAATTATTTTTTACAACTACTTAGCACTTTTCTCTTTTTCTATTCGAAAAAATTCATGTCATTCGTTTTTTAATACGAGTAACAATGTATAACCGTCCCAACAATTTCACTATTACTCAGTACTGAATGCTCTATAGTTACCGAATCCTACAACCTTGGGTATAGAAGTAGTAACATAGTAATATATTAACAAGTGTTTGAAACAGCTGTTTTATGTTCGAAAAAATCCATCAAAGTCGTGGAAAACATATAGAGAATGAGAGAAATCTTTGATTTTAACAATTTGTGTGTTAATTGGGATCTACCATGGGGTTTCTATGGCACAGCTGATCGAAAAGCCACTAGGAAAATGATGTAGAATGAGGCCCGAAGACGGCATACAGATTATATACCATGCACCAAACTTAAGTTTAAAAGTATTTGATTGATAATAATGACAGCTAAAATATATTTGCATCGAACGAAAATACACATTCCCTTTTATTTCTGTCCGTATTATGCCAACCAAAGAGTAAATTACCAAAGCAACTCAAACCAGGGCGATTCTATGGCACAGCTGATCGAAAAGGTACTAGGCCGATGATGGAGAATGAGAGAGCAAAGAAGACATGAACTAATTTTGAATAGTGTTCATTGATACTAATGACAGCTAATTTATGTTTTACGTTGTTTGAATTGAAGGAAAATACGCATTCCTTGTGATTTCTGTCCGTTTTATGTCCAACGATATGTTCCATATGTTCAAGGACAAGTGGAGACTTGCTTCAACTTGCAAACAAGCCAGGGTCCTCTGGCCACATCCAGCGTCCTCTGCCGAGAGGCAGGTTATCCACAATGACAGGAACACTTACAGGACATTGTCGTGTAGGAAAACATGCCCTAAGATTGGGAGATAGAAACTCCACTCTCTGTAGATGCTGCATGGAAGAGGACGAGGAAACGACGAAACACCTTCTCTTGGATTGCCCTGCTCTGGCAGGACTGAGAAGTAGGATATTCGGTACACATTTAGTTAGCACCGTAGCCCTACAGGATATTCCTGTAGGTCTTATAGACAAGTTTATTGAAAGGGCAAATTGCATGTATCACAATGGGCTTCTTTAGCCTAAGTGTGTTAGACAGCGTGCTGTCTTGCAGCCTTCTCAACCAACCAACCAATGTCCAACGAAAGTGTAAAATTAGTAAAATACAGCAGCAAATAAAACTCTTATGAAATGGCCTACTACCTCGTCGTCATGAAGAGGCAACGAAGAGAGTAATGGAAACTCTATTACTCTATGGTCTAACCGTTTCTTCTTTGAAAGCATCTTTTCTATAAGTTCTCCCCGTCATTACTTGATCAGCTGTCTCTTCGGAACCCCTTGTATAGAACCCCACTCATAAGCCCTGTATACAGTTCTTCCAAAATTTTCGTAAGAAATTTTGTCATTTATCTCTAAACGCAAAATTTTCTTGAGGAGAGTTGCCACATATCTTTGATTTACCTTGCAAATATTTAATTTAAATTTCTTCTACGCGCTCCATTTTATTTTTAACGCATTTCGTGTTGCTTTTAGTTGTTAAAATTATGAAAATATCAAAATTCCGGTCCCAAACAATTATCAAACAATGGTTTTCGTACGAAATAACCATAGAATAATACATATGTAGATAAACTTATTCTCTCATCTGACGTTTCATTTCACACTCTTCATCGTAGGTTTGTGGAAATGAGAGCAATTAAATTTAAAATTATCATACACCAGTTGGAGTTACAAAATATGTTCACTTAACTTTTTTCTGTCGTTTTGGTGTAGAACTGAATAATTTAAATATAGTTTGCACTTTTTTGTTGACTTTTATCGTTGATATACATTTGTATTGTATTTAACACAACTAGTTTGTCACAAAAACACGAAATTCGGTTGTTGTTCCTTTGTGGATCGCTGTATACTATTGCCACCATCTCGTATTATTGAACCCATATTTTCCACCATCCAATGTTTACTTTCCATCGTACCTATGACGTTTAATTTATTGAGCGAAAAAAGCTTCTATGGTATGTATTATTCTATGGAAATAACGTTGGCGTAACAACCCTGTAATTGATTTTGCCTACGACATTTTCGCAAAGAGCTGAGTACCAAGCAAATGAAAAGTGAGCGAAATGTTTGTTATTTTTTTTACACAGGTACTTCTTATGGATTTTGTATGGGAGGTACCAGAATGGGCGTGAAAACCTCATTAATTTTCTCCGGTCAAGTAGACATTTACAGATTATTGACCAATTTCTGATATGAAGCCAATCACACATACCAAAGTTATGGAAGAACATGATTTTGTACTAAATGTGTGTGTGTGTTTGTGGGGATAAAGAGTAATCTAGTCGCAGATATGCAGAGTATGTTGGAGAAATCAATTCTCTCCTTTACTTGTCCTAGAAGACAGACTTCAATGCAGATGAGGGAGTTAAGCAAATTTACTATTATGGTGTCCATTGCCCCCACCAAACCAGGGCGTGGTTAACACTGCAACTTCGTACCTTAAGAACAACAAAATCACAGGTGCTGGGGGACTAGCGTGTGAGCGGTTCAAGGCTGTCGACGATGAGTTGGAGAGGTGTATGTATCAGCTCTTATGAAAAATCTTGTTATACGAATGCAAGCCCAAATATTGGGGCCTTAGCATACTGTGTCCTGTATTTAAAAGGGGTCACCCGATTACATGTACCAACTATAGTGGAATAAACCTATCATTCATTCCATACAAGAAGCGCTCGAGCTTAATATGTGAAAGGCTATAGCTGTTTGTTGCCGGCCTGATAGGAGCTTAGCAGTATGGCTTTAGATCCAGAAACAAATCCACACTTACCATCTAATGGTATATTATAAGTTGTCTTCGATAGCCAGATATGGGGCAATCTTTCCGAAGATATGTTGGAGCCTGGTATACCTGCTTAGCAAAGATTGTTACAGATCTCACCGAACCATACAGTACCAGGCGAGGCTTCAGGCAGGGCGACACCCTATTGTTCGACATCTTCAACAATTTAATAGAGATCATTGTGAGAAAAGGTGCAGTCAACACGATTAAAAGTATATGAATAAAAGAGTGTGAACAAAAATATCAAGTAACGTGCTGCTCGCGCACGCAAATGATTTAAGCGAACCAAGCTTGATCGATAACATTTTATATGACGGATTAAATTCAAAAAATATTAATAAAATATTTTGTGAACATGATAGTGATGCGAACAACTTCTATTACATTATAGACAATAAACTTTAACGATAGCTGATGTAGACGTCATTGGGCGAAATATGCGAGAATCAGTAAAAGTCGGTTTGGCAGTAAATGAGGACAAGATAAAGTTAATGATTTCCGGAAACCAGAACATGCAAATGATTGGAGAATTGAAGGAGGAAATCAACAAGATCTTCTCTCGAGATGCAAAGATCCAACATTATCAAACTCTCATTGAAGTTGTCTGCTTTATGGCGCAGAATCATATAGCACGCTGAAGAAATGTCACTGGCAGATGTCGAGAGAAAATTGGTCCGAAATTAGAAACATTAAAAATTAAGACGACTGATCATGTAAATCACTTTCACGGAATTTTTAAAATTAATGTCTTTACTAAATTAAGAACTTGACGAATGATATTTATTAAAATATTTTTTGTTTGTGTTGAGTTTTAGACAAATAATATCGAAATTCGTACGGCAAGTATTGAGTTCGTTTAGTATGCGATGGTAAATGGTGAGGTGAATGTGACTTGTGATAAGGCCGCAAGATTTCGCTTGAAATACGATATAGAAGAATGCGTGCGAGAACTTGGTGTTACCACCGGAAGATGAGACTCAAGATCGAGCCGGCTGGACAAAACCCCGTCTGGTTTGTTTGAGGCCACCGAAGTAAGCTGGTATACAGTCTTTAGCGGAAAACAAAAATACGCTGCAAAACCACAGACATTTCTCTCCTTATTTTTTCAGATTGTGTGCTCAAACTTCATGCTTATTCCGTCTTTAAAGTAATTTTTTTACAATCTTTTTTTATCTGTCGCACAAACCCAACCATCACTGTTGCACAGAGGCAGCCACGAGCGAATCTGCGGCATGAAAAGTTTGTAATTAAACAAATCAACACGACCCCCAAGCATTCTTTTGTAAAATAACTCACAGGATTTGCTCTGTTGTCAATTTTCATGTTCATATGATGCCGAGAAGCGAACCAGCATATCGCCAACACACATGTCATGACTGAACACAATCGGCATGCTAGCTACACTACCCCCTCAGAGTTGAAAGTAACGCAGTCGAAGTCGATAGCGACGATAAGGGACTACTACACAATTTGCTTGGATCTGTAAATACGGAGGAGGTGGTAGTTAATCGAAACCCGTTCCTGCAGAGAAGTTAGTCAAATAGTTGCTCAATCCCTCATTTGTCGCAGACTCACAATAGAAGTAATATATTTTGTTCTAAGATTCGTCCAAGTCTCCTGATCGGACAGTGTCTAGGTACAATGAATACAATTGCATCATTGGTATCCAGTGAATTTATAGTAAATCCACTCGCCAATCTCCAAAATATATCCCGTGTTTGTATCCCTATCCTCATGGACTCATGCCTCATAGAAATAGGCGTTGAAATCTTATTCACTGGCCGGTTTCAGTAGATGACATTCTCGCCAAACTCTTCAATATCCTGTAGAAACTAGAGATGGCCACTCGTGAGCAGAATTTGATCCTACTCACACGTAACTCACGGCAATTGCGAGAAAATTACTCACAAAAGTAAAACGGGATTTTTACACGAACCACTTTCTTTATTTTCAAACCAATATTAGAAAGTATATTCCAAAATTAAGGTATTAGACAATTCATCTCTAAGTTAAATTGTCTTTTTTTAAATAAATTTATCAAATAAACTAAGCCCTTTTACACAGGAACATTTACCTAATGTATCTCATAGAAGTTTGTTTTTATTTCCACTAGTATTCTTCCAGTCTTAGAAACCACTTTTTCGCTTGTTGCTGCGCTCCTAAGAATACAGAAGATGATTAGCATATCCAACATTCGGAAGTATGTGCTCACACGAGTAATGTTGGCTTCAAATTCCTCAATCGTAGCAGGCTTATCAATGTAGACTTCCGACATTAAGTAGCCTCAAAGGAAACGTATAAATAAAATAAATAGTTTCCCATTACATCCCATAAAGGGACTGGGGAGAACTTCTCACAATCACTGAGCTGTGCGCTTTCCAGTTTTCACTCACTGATTGGGACCTACAGTTTTACACCGATTCCGAACGGTATTTTGAGAAGCTTTTTCATGGCTAGATACTCGATAGTGTCGCCGTCACTATGCGAGGTGACCGCCGCCGAAAGAAAATTTGAAGGTGGTCAGAGCCGGGTTCGAACCCAGGATCTCATGTACAAGAGCCGCGCACACTAACCATTGCACCACCGACGGCCACACGGAAACGTATACAGGTGTGATATCACGTCATATATGCGCCCATTTCACCACCCGAAGGGTTAAATTAACTGTAATGTTGTCAAGTTTTCAATATCCCCAGCTAAGTAATTTGTAGACGCTGTGCCAGGCTTTCCACGACTGGAATGTCAAGCAATACTGAGTAAAAATACTATGACAGTTTGATCTGTCATAATGTCCCTACTGGGAAAAGTAGCTATTAATCCTTGTGTTGAACTAATTTTTGCCGTTTGATTTCTTTTGTTGGATAACGGTGAATATTCGTTTGTTTGTATATATTGTGCTTATGGATATTTAAACATATGTGATCGTCCATTTTGATGTAATCGTAGGTGACGTTTTATTCTGTCTAGTTGTGTCTGTATCTTGATTTCTTCGTTAATTCCAGAATCGTCCGAATCCGTACCTAAAAACATATGAAGTGGTTGACACAAACTCTGAATGAATTTTCTCAGGGAATTCTTAACGATTTCTTACTGAATTCTGAGACAAATACGTAGAGAATTCTGAAGGAAAATTTTAAAATTCGTTTCGAATGCTGAAAGAATTCGCTTTCGAGATATTGGGACATGCCGCAGGTGTGTCACAATAGGCGGGTTTTGGTTATACCGCTTGCTTAGATTATCACTTATTTTATATGGGGGGCTTAGCGACTTTGAGCGGCACTTGAAATCAGAGATAAAGTAAAATAATAGATGAAGCACAAGTGTTGGGAAAATTTTAGTGTAATGAGTAATTTTCTAGATGTCGTTGAAAGCAATAAATGGGAATTTTTTGTTCTCAAAAAAAATATGACATTAAAATTCTAAAATTTCATATCAAAAGAAAAAATAATTTTCATCAAACTATCGCTTCGAAACGAGAATACAACAAGTTACTGAAAGTCGAATACCTGACGGCCATCGAACTGCAAAGCCATGTCACCACCGTCTATGTCCTAATAAATTGGTTCTTCCTCTGGTTCAGCTACCATTCCTTGTGGAGAGTCCTCAGACCCTCTAACGGTTTTGCCATCTGCGACCACAGAAATTGCTACAGTTATTGTGCGGGAAAGTTTTTAGATTAAAAAGGCCTTCCTGCATGTTCATCTTTGGGCGGTCTTACGGGTTTTCTCCTATTGATGTCCCAACATCCGCCTCATGCCTTTGAAATATTTTTTTATACAAGAAACAAATGCTATTGTATAAAATCATTGAATATTTGGCATATTTTCCTTTGTTGAAATTACTTTCACAAAAGTTGCCCACAATTTTGAATAAACGTCAGTGAGAATTATGGGAAACTTCAGTGAAAGTGCCACTAGTACAGGACAGCACCTAGTGAACAAAGTTGACAATGGTCGCGATATACATAGCTATTATTTCCCTTATCTATGCTTGAAATTACCACTTACATATATTTATTCAGTATTTAGATTTTGTGAGATTTTCGTTGCGATAAGAAGTATAAAATATAACGAAAATTTCATTAAACGAAAATTTTGCTCTTTTCATTTGCGTTTAGAGATAAATGACAAAATTTCGCAAGAACTGAATACGGGGCTTAGCAGACACAAAGTGGCCAACTATGAAGTATTCAATTAAGCGACTTTAGATATCATTATTGTGAATGGAAAGATAAGAGAAAGAAAATAAATATTTGCAAGAATGACTACATACCATGCGTTAGAGCAAGATGTTTATATACAGTTCAAAATTACGGCTAGTAACTATACTGGCAAGCAAGCGAGAATAGCAAGCTTGTAAAGAAACCTCGCTTAATATCTTTAAAACTAGACGAGTTATCGAAAAATTTTATTTAATTTTTTTTTTCGTTTTTTTCAGGCCTATTTTTATAGCCAAAAGTTCAAATATTTTATCGATGTTTTCCAACATACCAATAACAAAGTGATACATACATATATCGCTTTGCTTTATTTTATGTTTCGGCTTAATTTGTTGTCCGCGTGTCTTCGGATGTCGTACTTTTGCTTATATGTACTATTATTTACAAAGGTACTCGGCAAAATTTTATCAATCTTCTTAAAATTCTGTTTATCGACGGTAGAAATCCGGATAAACTGTTGAAAAATATGATTTTGGAAGAAACCCAAAGTGCGCAATACAAAACAGCTGACAGTTTTCGGTTTGTAACTACCCAGGTAGTACTATTTATTTACCCTCAGCTGTTTTTTCGCTGGGTTCATGGACTGTCTGTAATAATAATTGTTGCCAACGTCTATTTAAATATAAAATCACACACGTTGTGAGCAAGTGAGTTATTTGACCGACATTAGACATTATCTTGATGATTTGGTGGTGGGTTTGTTGAAGTAAAAACAAAATATTTAAAATTCTTGCCCTGCCGGCCCCTATAAACAAAATCCACCATTGCTACAAATCTCTCTCTCTCTGCCCTCACTATCAGTCGAACGTTTGCCACCACCCTGTGTTTATGATAATTTAATTTGTTTCTACAATAATTTTTAATTGTTCGCAATTAAGTGTTTGTTGATCTACTATGTTTTTTTTCTTTTTTGCTAAAAATTCTTTTCATTTTGTGTTGCGGTTGTTGTTGTATTTTGTAGTGTCTTCAAAATAAATTCATGTTGCTCACGTTTGCGTTTTTGATTGGATTTCATTTAAATATGTATTTGTATTTTTGTTTTGTTTTTCCTACAAAGAATTTCAAATATTTGTTGTTTATTCCAAAAATATGTTTTTATTCAACTCGTTTTATTTTTATTTTGTTTTGACACGTTTTTTTTGGCGTTTTGGTCAAAATATCTTTTCAATTTCTCTGTGGAAGTTGTGAGCGGTTCGTGGAGGTGGCAACGGCGGGGCTTGTGAGAAAATTAACAAAGAATTTTTTTATTTAAATAAATTAACAGAATTTAGCAAATAAATATCTTTCAAAAGTATTGAAACGATTTTTAATGACTTTCCATAGTTTTTTTTTTAATTTTTATTACTAATCTAATTTTTATTTTGACAAATTTTGATAAAACACCATCATAAACAAATGATCATTTAAACTTTAGTGTCGCATGTTGTATGATGATGATGATCGTTTGTGGGTTCACTCTGAGCTATGACATAGATGTGTTTGGTACAGTGTTGGCGCAAGGCAGTCGTGGCCGAGCGGTTAAGGCGTCTGACTAGAAATCAGATTCCCTCTGGGAGCGTAGGTTCGAATCCTACCGACTGCGAGTTGCAATTATTTTTCTTTTTAAATTTCGTATTTTTGTTTTCATTTATTTCTAAGTTCATATTGTTGGTTCAAATTATTAATAAACTGTAATTTCTTTGAATTATAGTAGGTATGTATATATTATACTGAATTTTGAAATTCCCAGCCAGCCAACGGAGTCCGTAAGGTGCACCGTTACGACTCCTCACACTGTGCTCTAACGCTCCTAGAGAGGCTCCGAAAGAAGTCCCAAAGGATCATATCCGCCGGAGAAAACAGCACGCTCAAAATATATGAAAAAAGTGCACCCTAGGGAAATGAGTGTTTTCGGAGTCCCTACACGCTCCTTTACATAACTCACAAGGACTCCTTGCGGACCCCTATAAGTGAGGGTTTTTGCAAAAATAAATTATAAATAATAATAATAATAATAAGTGTAAGAATAATAAAAATTCAAAGAATAATAATAATAAAAATTAAAAAAAGATTTATACTAATTTGTAGCCTTTTTGGCTTCTCTTCCGATCCGGACAACGCCCTTTCTCATACTGTAATTCTGATTTTCTTTAAAATACATTTTTTTAGAAAATTGAAAAATATTTCAACGACATTCCCTACACGCTCCTTTTTAGGAGTACAACAATAATAAAATGACAATATGATTCAGCGCTACTAAAACAATCCCATGCGGAGCTCTTTTGGACGCCCTTTATAGGTGCACTCCGCAAACACTTCTTTGAGGAGCGCTGTAGGAGTCCCTACACGCTCCTTTTTTAATTTTCACATGCTGTTATTCTGCTTTCAAATTAATGCTGAGCCGAATGCTATCGGGGTGTTTTTTGAATTGTTTTTGAATTTCAACACTGGTAAAATTAAGTATAGAAGATAACATTGTTGGGTTTTGAGCAGGACTGGAGAGTCGAGACAAAATTGCTTTACTCCGATTTTTGATCTTTCGAAGGTTCTGTTCCGTTTTCATGAATCTAATAGTTTTTATACCCTACATCATACTGTGGTAACAGGGTATTATCAATTAGTGTTGATGTTTGTAATATATAGACATATGAGACGTAGACCCATCTCAACATATGTACATATGTACAGTAATATGTACATATGTAATGTAATATCTAAATCGATTTAGACATGTCCGTCCGGACTTCCTATCGTGTGCCTGAAATGTCAAGGACTTTCAAAAACGGGTTAATATCGGTTCAAGTTTTGATGTAAAATAATTAAATAAATATTTTCCCTAACATTCCGTAACTGCACAGTGGAGGGTTTCTCACAATCAGTGAACTGTGCCATTTCTAGCCGTACACTCGCTGACTTGGACCTACAGTTGTACACCGGTTCCTAACGCGTTTTTTAAAAAGCTTTTTCCTATCGTCGCTGAAAGATACGTAAAGTGTTCACAGCTCGGATCGAATCCACGTTCTCATGTACAAGAGTTGCGCACAGTAACCATTGCACCACCGACGGCCGATGTTTTCATATATCCCTACACAACTGTACCTACCAAGCTGATACCTAAGAGTATTGAGGTAAGTTTTATCTAGGAAGTAATTAAAATTCTGCATATGCTATTAAAATGACACATACAAAAAGTGGGCAACAAATAGGTCACATCGGTGGATGTTTTGATATAGCCCCATTACAGACATTAACCGATTTCAACGAAATTTGGTAAATAAGCCAAATATGACCTATTAGGCCAAGGATGATGGCTTTTGAAAACCGGTCTGGATATTGCCCCCACGCTGAAAAATTTGAATTTGGATGCAAATATATCGTCTTGGCAGCTCGTCCTAAATCGAGTATACTTGTGTCCAAACACATTGCGTTTGCTATTAATATTTTGGCGAAACAATGACTAAAATGTTATAAAATATATTTTTGTGACCCAAAAACAATTCGCGAAAACAATGCTTGCACGTAATATATGGATGTTCCAAACATATACATGGTTCCTGCATAATGTTAAAGGGTGGTATGAGTTAAGGTCGTGTTAAAGAAATCGTGTCAAAATGTTCATTTGGTGATAGCGGATGGAATAGTGTAAATTTGAGGAGAACGTTTTGCAGCCCAAATTTTGACAGATTTCTCTAATATTTTGAGACATAAATATTAATATTAATAAACTGTATATTTTTTTCTTAGCGAAAATATATTTTCCTAATGTTCAATAAATTTTTTGCTCAATAATTGCTTCTCTGACCATCCATCGCGTCTAAACTATGCTCGGACTCTCCTGTACCACAATGATGCAGTGGAAAATTTTTGGTCAAAATTTATGCTGAGCGACATGACCTATGTTCTTCTAAAAAAAATGGCGTTCAGAAACGCAAAATCATTCATGAGAGCCATTTTATTCAATTCAAGTCACTGCATGGTGCGCCATTTACGCCTGAGGTTTTATCGATAACGACGTGGATAATACGGTTACTTATCGATAACGACGTGGATAATACGGTTACTTTGACTGGTGAGCGAGACAGAACCACGACTTTTTATTGCCGGAAATTCATGAATTGGACTGGAGGAAATGTGATTCCTGTAGGACGGTGCAACGGCATATTCAGCTTGTGGTCCGATGGACGCGTTTCCTGGTCCCATTACTGCAATGATTTTCAATGTCTAGTTGAATTTCATCAAAAATCATACCATTCTACGACATAATTCCTTAAATTTTAAGAACTTTTGAGTTTGTGACCGTCAGTTCAATCCCCTTTCGCGAGTTAATTCCTTTAATTCCTCGATGAATTAGGGGCTGCGGCGTAGTAACACACATTGAAATGTATCGATTTTGTAAGGAGATAATTTTTGGACATTTATAAAAGGTTCTGTGTCGTTTGGCAGAAAGAGAATCTTATGGAAGCATCGTATGCGAACGACGGGGACGAAAGAATAGTAGCTTGAAAATCATTGCATTGTAAAGCGGCTGACCGAAACATGTTGTCGGCCGGCCATATTAGTTAGTACCTGCGATTAATTATGATTAACGACTTTAAAATTATGACAGTTTCGCATGTAGCCCAAATATTTTACTTACTTTTGAAATTTAAACACAAAAAAACTCATTTCCCTGTGAAATTAATGAGTATTTAATGTCATAACATCTTAGGAAATGTTGAAGTCAACCCGAATAAAATATCTTTTCATGATATTTAAAAAATTAAAAAAAAAACTCATTGATGTTCTTTTGTTGGAGCCATACAAACCTTATGATTGAGCGGAAGTTGAAGACATTTATAATAATCAGTCCAAGAGGAGAGGATGATGACATGCCAAGCACTGTTGGACGGACCAGACGGGCCATCTTCTGCACACTCGTCCCCACAAACCCAGTTAGTAAGAGATTTACATTGTTAAAGCTTTTGCTGCGTAACGTTATAAAGTGGTAGCTCGAAACACAAATAACTTTTTAATCAAAATACTTTTTTTTGGAGTGGAGTGTCTGCCTCTGGAATCCACCCTGATGGTGCGCCACTTTAACCTTATATATGTGTAACATTTGTTTATTGTTGTCTTTCGCTCGTTGTTAAAGGTAATTCCATTAACAAATAATGGAGAAACAAGTTTTCTGTATAATTTTTCTCTTATAATTAAGGCAAAACAAAAAAAAAAACACTCCAAAAGAAATCGTCCAAGTCTTAAAATTCATGTCTTTTCATTTCGTTTTTATCACCGTCATCGCGGTCATCTGTATAAAATGTAAGACCAGTAGCCCAATATCGGCTTTATGATTTATACAACAACATCATAAAAGAAAGGAGCTTTAGCCCCCCAACTTCGTCCGTCCCTTAAACTGAAAGAAAGAATGTGAATACTGTTCCAATGTTACGTTACATTACCTTTTGCGTTCGATCTCGATCTCAGCTTTTTTACATATGGAATGCCATAATTTATATCACAGAAAGGGGGAGTTTCTTTTGTCTTTGTGTTTGTTGTAGGTATTTTTACACACACAAAAAGCCCACAAAACACGCGCCCAAAAATTTTAAAACATTTTCGTTATCGTTGGCATATATAGAAAAAAAAAATACAATACATATTATTACTTTATTAAAATTGAGAAATTCAGATTAATCTTTAGTTTAAAATTTTCGAAATGAAAGTGTTTGATTGTTTTTGTTATTTAAATTTGACGAGTTTGTTATTAAAATTGAAAAGTTGGTTTGAGAAATTCCGAAATATTCAGAGTTTTCAAGTCAAGTCAATAATTCCGCTACCAAACTTTTAAAACAACATTTGGGTGGATGAAATATACTTCAACGTAATCAATCTGATTTCATTTTCATTGTAAAGTACACATTTTCCGATTAAGTATGGAACGCACTATTCGGCAAAATGAATGCAATATCCGGAGGTTTTGATCACAGACCCTTGCTTTGCCAATTTTCAACGCTAAATTTATATTGCCAGGCTTTCGGTGACACACTTGTTTACAGCAATATTCTTTTCGGGAAGCCAGCCGGTACTTCGACGCGCAAGGAATTTTCTGTTCATAATCGGCCAAGTTTCTTTAAATTTGTTGATCACTCACGACCGAAAATTCTGTGAAGTTTGTCACAGGTCTTAGTGTAACTTTCACCATTTTTATAACGGGGTTTCACAATCATAACGCGTTCTCCCCTTGTGTACCGAGCCATTTTTAAGGGAGAAAATTAAAAAATAGTGCCGTGTTATTAGGCCACCCATATATTGTTAGAAAGACATGCCAACCAACGTATGTAGCTATTTTTTTTTTTATGCCGGAGCAGAAAAATAATGGTTAAGAATACCGTTTTGGCATCCATATTTTCAATTTTTACCTTAAGTAAGATCTTACATGCAGTAAGAGTATATGACAGAAAAAATTGTATTCTTTGGCTCTTTATAAGGCTATAATTGTAAAATGTTGAATTTCCACACCCATATGGAGGATCTAAATGTAATTGTTGTTTATTTGTGTATTTTGCTGCGTTGTCAAGAGTTTTTTTTTGAAATCCTTCGAGTAGAGTTACAAAAATTTCTCTACCGTGATCCAGAAAGTGACAAAAAATAGAAAATATTTAAATTTTGTTTAAAATTTCCTTATTGCTATGTTTTTAGAACAAAATATGAAATAAGGAAATAGCTACAATTTTGCCGAAGGTTGCAGAGCATTATTTTGAATTACTTTGGATTTATTGAAAAAAATCTTCTTTCGCCTTCTTTGGTCTGTAAAAAAATTGTGATGATTGAAATTTAAAACTCTTCAATTGAAATTTAAAACACGTCAACTAGGGATGTGCAATTAATCGATTAATCAGTTAATCGAAAATTCGGATTAATCAAAACTATGATTAATCAATTAATTTGAATATTTATGATTCATATTTGATAATAATAATTTTATAATATGTACATAATTTGAAATAATTTTTCGAAAACATACAAAATTCGTACTATTTTTATACATTTGAAAATTATTTTGAAAAACTCAAATTGAAGATTAATCGATTAATCGTAAATATGATTAAATAAAATGTATGATTAAACAATATCAAGCAATACAACAATATTCAATATTGAATCCGTCGATTTTAATCATGAAAGTATACAATTATGGGTGATTTATAAAAAATTCAAATAATTGGTTAGTTAGGTCTTCGTGTATTTTTCGTTTCACTTGCACAGTTTCGGAATTGGAGGAAACGACAAACCTATAAACAGAGAGGACTTAGAAATCTTAGTATTAAGTTTAATATGTTGTAAGTAGTACAGTCGACTCCGCTTAACTGTAAAATATCGGCTTACTGAAATTGAGCTTTATTCCCAGTTTGATTTTATGTTTACTTCGTTGAATCCACTACGGTTTAGCGAAACTCCGCTATACTGAAAAAATCGCGGAGCTGAAATAATTTTTGTATGCAAATATTGCATGCTTACGAAAATGGCTTCGCTTAAGATTTTATAGTAGCCTGCAAATCTAGTTCATCGAAGACAAGCGTGTATTAATTACTTGTGTTTTTTTTTATTATATTTCACAAATTGTCCGCCATTCTGATTTTTTCAGTAGAGGCTCGGGCAGATAAAGGGATTCACGTAGTTGCCCTCTCCAGTTTCTTTCCTCAAAATCGATTCTTACTTTCGTAGCACATATAAATATGTATATGCGAAACACATACACAAAATCCAAAGCAACATCACAAACCATTTAATCGTCAGAGCGTTTGTCTATCCGTTTTTCACTGCTCAAGCGCTTTTGATATCCTCTGTCCGATGAACCATTGACGATTGAATACATGTAATTAAAACGTAATACATCAGCCAAAATAAGAAACACTGACTTCATCTACAATTTGCACGTACATTCAGGAATATTTATGAATCACTTACTGAGAGAATAATTCGAAAATACAGATCCACACTTACAAGTATACACACTCGTTGGCCCTCTTTTATTCTCTTGCTCTCGAGAGATCATAAACAGTGCAACAAACACGGCTGTATTTATATCACAAACACAAATATATTTGGGTCGCAAACACATATGTTATAACATATTAATCATTGTGTCTTAAACATGTAATATTGAATAGCAAATACAATGCGTTTGGGCACAAGTATATTATATTTGCGACAAGCTCCAAACGCATGGCTGCATATACAGAACCTTCTGCTTCCTGGCAAAGAGTACGAGCTTGGTTTTCTCCGGATTCACACTCAGCCCATTCTCCATGGCCAATTAGAGAGCCTCTTGATAAAGTACTGGAGCACATTTCTGCATGTGCTAGCATATGCTACGACTGTGCAACCTGATCCCTTCAGGTCTAGTAAAACAAAATCAAATGCTAAATTCCAGAAAAGTGGAGATAAGACTCCCCTTTGGGTTGTTCGTCTATTCACATTGTGAGTTAATGTCGCGTGTCCTAGGGACGAGGTTATGCGCCTTCTCGTAAGCAATTCATTTTAAATTCAATTTAAATAAATAGATTTCTCTATGAAGCTCATTGGAGCGTGTAGAACGGCTTCCGTAGACTCGAACTTGTAAGCGCCTTGGCATGTGGGCAGCTGAGAAGATATGAAACATTTAGCCTCTACAATGCCTGCAGAAGGAAAGATGAGGGACAGATTGGTATAAAGTATTTTTGACTAAGATGCGTTGATTTCTCCGCTTTCGAAATGAATACCACATTGGATTATCTCCTTCTAACGCGCGGACAACGTTTCAGAAGCCAGGGAGCCAAAATATATAGTCCACTTTGTAACTCCACTGCCGTCATTTTTTCTGCCACGATATTTCCCGCAACGTGCAAGATGACGTGGTTGTTCGGTGAGACTGACCTTCTGCCTTCGTGCCTGTTTCCTGGAAAGAGTGTGTTAAGCCGCAGACACCAAAACATTCCACGCGGGTGAACATTTCAGATTATACTTGAGCCTAAGTGATTTGCAACTAATATTTTTCGTGTATGTGGATGCCTATGTACGATTTGAAATTTGAAAATTAAATTTGAAATTCGTATTTAGGTAAATCACGCGTGATTCACGCATGAGTATGAGTGTGATAACAATTTGATCACGTGAACTAATTTTAGTGCATGAGGGTTCGTGATTCCAATCTTTCCCCCTTATAAAACTTTGCTAATCATCTTCTGTATTCCAACGAGTTCAGTCACAATCGAATGAATGTTTACTACATCTGGAAGAATACTAGTTGAAATAAGAAGCAGACTTCTTTGGGATAAAGGTGATAAAATGTAGTTCCTTTATAAAACGGCTTAGTTTATGTGCTAAATTTATTAAAAAAGACAAAACGTACTTAAAAGCTTACTTTTTACGAACATTGTTTCGAATACATTTTTTTATTTTGGTTCGAAAATAAAGCAAATGGTTCATGTAAAGCTCCGTTTTATTTATGTGCGTAATTTTTACGTAATTGTCGTGAATCACGCGTGAATGGTGAATATGAATAGGATCAAATTATGCTTACGTAAGCGTGCGTGAACATGGGTAGAGAAACTATCTTCGTGGTCTTCCATTCACGAGCGTGCGTGAGCCAAAACTTAGTCACGTGCCCATCTCTAGTCTTGACCGAGTATTCTCCTGTCCACTAATTTTTACTGTATGTTAAATCACTTCTCATATTTGGCATTCAAACTATAAACACAATCTTGTTTAGTTTTTTATTCTGGGCTGCCAAGAAATCTCAAACCCTCTCCACGAAATACATTAAATGTTGATTATTTATTGTTTTAAGTGTAGTTTATGCAAAACACCAGTGTACATTTGACAATTCAATACAAACAAAAAATGGAATATTTTCGTTAAATTTTGCTATTGAATTTATTATTTATATAATAAAAAACGTGACATATCACAATAATGACTGTGTGAATTGTTTTTGTTTGTTTGTAAATACTCGGGGAGCGAAACTTATTCATTAAAAAATAATAAGTATGTAAATAAATAAATGTTTGTTCCTTCGTATTAAATTGTTATTGAAATTCTGTTTGCCTTGGAATTTCAAGTATTTTTTTTTGTCGAAATTTATTTTTTTTTTTTACTTCAGTTTTTTTGTTTGAGTCATATTGAATTCATGTGATTTAATTTCAATGAGTTTTTCTTTTAATTTAGTGAATTTATAAATAAAAATCCAACGAATAAACACAAATAATGTTGATTCCGCGACGACGTGTGGTTTTTATATTAAAATGTTTTTTTTTATTTATTTCTGGGTTTGTCTGTCCGCATTCGTAGAGCGTGGGATACATTTTTGGCTAGTCGTTTTTTAAATTTATTTAACTATTTTTTTGGTTATTTTTAAACAAATTTTATGCATAACTATGCGTGTGTGTGTTGATGTGGTTTTGTATGCCATATTAAGAGATGTCTGGTAACAGTCTGTGTCTTAATTTGGTGTGTGGTGCGTGTTCATGCATGCCTGTCATGTGGGTGCTTCATTAGCCGTTAGTGGGAATTATACAATAATTATGCGACATTTAAGGAAGTTACTTTGCGTAGATATTCTCTCACGGTTGTGGCTTCATACTATATATTTCTGTCTTGTGTCTTTATGTAAATTAGAAATTCTAATTCATTTTGTGTTTTGATATTCTAATTTTTGTCTTCTTTTTTTCTCTTTTAGGTATGTATTTTACTAAAAATGGTAACACAAATTAATGTGTGGTCTTCTCTTTTATGGTGAGTCGCTTTAAATGTTGTTTTTGTGAGTGTATTTATAATGTGATTATCGCATAAATTAATCACACACTATGTATGCAAAATGATTTTAATCTAAATTATTAGTATTAGGTTATGTGCTTAATTAGTAGTCCCCTGAGATCCGTATCAATTTCTTATTAATGAATTTTATAAAAAGGCCCTAAACTTTGAACGATATTGACTAAGGAAGATTCCGCTAGACATACAGTGTAAGTAAAATGGTTAAAACAAATTAGTTTTAGTCCCATTTTTGTGGCATCGCTGTGAGTAGGGCTAGATCACGAAAATAAGCAGAAACATTAAATTACTTCGGTCGAAACTTGGGTACATATTGATTTTAATGACAACTAAAAAAAAAAAAAAAAAAAAAAAAAAAAAAATGGTTTCCCATTACATCCCATGAAGGGACTGGGGAGAACTTCTCACAATCACTGAGCTGTGCGCTTTCCAGTTTCAACTCACTGATGGGGACCTACAGTTTTACACCGATTCCGAACGGTAATTTGAGAAGATTTTTCATGGCTAGATACTCGATAGTGTCGCCGTCACTATGCGAGGTGACCGCCGCCGAAAGAATTTTTTTTTTTTTGAAGGTGGTCAGAGCCGGGTTCGAACCCAGGATCTCATGTACAAGAGCCGCGCACACTAACCATTGCACCACCGACGGCCACTGACAACTAAGTGGGTTAAATCTCTTCTTAAATTTAAATTGCTTTGTTTTAAATTTCTAGTGATATATTTTATATTTCAATTGCTGTATTTCAAATAAAATATTAGAATTTCAATTGATATTTTTCAAAATTAAATTGATATTTTTCATTTTCAATTGCACACTAAAAAACCTGCGTATACTTACGTGGAAACATATGCGTATTTCCTCCCAAACATAATAATATTTAGAAGCGAACTATTCTTTGATTTCAAAATATATGTATTACTTATTATACTTAATTTTATCAATAAAAATCCACATTTATAAATAATTAATACAAAAAATTAAAATTTAAAACGGCCCTTTTTACATTTATTTGCATTGAATGCATTATTTGTTTTTGTTTCATGAAATGAGAATCTACTGCTCTTTTGCTTCTCCTTTCTTAGTTCTCTCACGTTTTTGTTTTCAGAAGGTTTCAGCTATGCATTGGTTATACAAACCAGATATTTATATACAAATCAAGTTCATGCAAGCCAAGGGTGGATTAATTACTTGTGTTTTTTTATTAAATTTATTTCACAAATGTTCCGCCGTTCCGATTTTCTCCGTAAGGGCTCGGACAGACAAAGGGCTTCACGTTATTGTCCTTTCCTCAAAATCGTTTCTGACTTTAGCAGCACACATACTCAAAAATCAAAGCAACATCACAAACCATTTAACCGTCCGAGCCTTCGTTTATTCTTTATTCACTGATCAAGCGCTTTTGATATCCTCTGTCCGATGAACCATTGACGGCTGATTATATGAAACTAAAACGCAATACATTAGCCAAAATAAGAAATACCACGTGTACTAGCATCATATGCGTTTTACACTCACATTCTGTAATATTTATGACCCACTGACTGAGAGAATAATGCAAAAATACAGATTGACTCTTACAGGATAGACCCTCTCGTTGTCCCTCTTTTATTCTCTTGCTCTCGAGAGATCATAAACAGTGCAATAAACACAGCTGTATTTGTATCACAAACATAAATATATGTGGATCGCAAACACATATATTATAACATACGAGAATTAATCATTGTGTCTCAAACATGTAATATTGCATAGCAAACACAATGTGTTTGGACACAAGTATATTATATTTGCGGCAAGCTCCAAGCACACTTTATATTTGCATCCAAACAACAACAAAATACAGATACAACAGAATACAGCGTGTGGAAATGGTGTGGTAAAAGTAGTAGTCACACTTAACCGAGAGTAAAGAAAATATGCCGTTTTCTTTTACTACATTTTTACAATGTTTACGCCAACAAATTTGCCGAGTAAAACCATAGAGAGACGTTAGTGAACCCATTTTCTTCACTTTTAGTGCGGTCGTACAGAACTGTTGCCTGTGGCAATGCATGGGCACAATAATACCAGGTAGAAGCAGTAGTATAAAACATAAACCACGGCATTTGAATTTCAATGTTCAAAACCAAAACGTCACGAACAAATTAAATTAGCTGTTATAGTAACTCCATCCGGTATTAAGGCGCCCGGACATAACAATCACGAACATACTTACATATATGTAATTGCCATGTCGAACATGTAGATTATGTTTGTGAGGATTCGGCCTAATTGAATTATTCTACAGCCGAGTACAACGATTATTCGGGTTAAAATATTGAGCAACATCAATTTGTTTCGCTGCGCAATGGGCCGCCAGCAACACATCAGTGAGGACAACTATATTTTTTATCTCTTAGAAGAATGTTTTTCCATTTGCTACGAGCTACACAGGATAAATGCAATTAGAATAAATGTAAACAGTCGGCACCAGGATTTGAACTCTCGTTGGCGGACACTCTACACATTAATGAATCTTATGCACTTCTGTGATAGGAAAGATAATATTTGTAATTTTTTACTATTTTCACAAATGTTTATGTTCCTCTCCTTTCTGTATTTTTTTCTCGGAGAGGAAATTGGTACATATATTTTCTCTTTTATTAGGGAACAGAGATATTGTGACGAAGTAGCGAATAGAATACATTTATTTATTTAAATTTTCTCTCACGTATCTTAAATCTCACGGATGTTAAACCGCATGATATTTGGGCCGGTTGAAATTTGAATTTCGGGAGATGATTCGGTGTGGAAATCGATTGTTTCATGCGCAGTAGAGTGGACAATTTTTATATGGAATTATTTTTGTTTTTTGTAGGAGGTGGTTCGCCCCCTAATTTTTTTCTTTTGGGCACAAATAACATATTTCCAAAACTGTAGACTGTTTGGTCAACGTTAAGGCGTGGCACATGCGCCCTCAAGTTGACAAGAAGGGATTTTGCACAATTTAATAAGAAAAAAGTTATAACTTCATTATTATTTATCAAAATTTATGTTAAGTATCGATATTATATTTAATTTTGACTATTATTTTAATGCATGCCCCTAAAAAGGCGTGGCACCTTATATAATTTATGATGGAATCTTACATATGTATGTAAAATTTATTTCCTAAAAGTCATTAAATAAATGCCGGCAAGTTAAAATAAAACACAAATAGATTAGTGTTCCATGAGATCTGATTTATTAATACCTTTATAGTTTTTTCGATAATCAGTTACAATTTGTAAGATAAATTGTTTTTCTTCTTCATTTTTTGATAATGAATTATTATATTCTTCCATTAATTTAACATTTCGTTCGGCAGTATCGTTAACTACCCTCATTTTACTGACGATATTTACGCCCTGTATATAGCTTGGCTCGTTCTGCCATTGGGAGGGTTCTTTTTGGAAAAAATCGGTTGCAATCGAAAAACGTTCAAAGAAGTGAAGTGTATTTTTGGTTACGAAGTCCTCAATTGATTTTGATTGTAAGTCCTGTATATCAGTAATCAGCCGCTTGCTCTCATTTTCTGACTCTACACGAAGTCTCTTTATCATACGAGTTTTTGTTTCAGAAGTAATGGTTTCATCAAAAAACGAAAAACCTACTGTTTCTGCTGCTAAATACCATAAATGGTTACGGAATTTTCCCAAAGTTGCATTGCTTACGTTTTCGTTGACATTTTTGTAGGCGAAAAGAGATTTAATAAAAAGAAGGTCTTGATTAGGCGCTTTGGCAGCTATTGGCGCTTCTATCCAGACTTTTACATAAATTTTCACAATAAATAAACAAGCATCGCGTATGGCGTCTATTTCATCTGACGACATGACAAACTCTTCTCTGAATAAAAACATTTTTAATGAATAAATCGCCTTGGCCATCCAACGAGCGTGATGACATGCTCCTGGTGACTTGAATTTATAATTCCTATCGTGCTCCCCAAGAAATATTAGGCTTAATTCCAGAAGCTCCTTATAATCAGCCCTAGGCTGTTTTATTTTTAAATATTGGCGGAAAAACGTGGTTAGATCTTCTAATTCGAAAACGCTAATATGCTGACTTACCTTCTCGTCATCAACTCCAAATTTAAAATTTTCTTGGTTTATCATCGCCCAGGACCCTTTAAACTTTTGGAAAATTGACAAAGTTGGTCCACTTGAAGACAAATTTCTTTTTTCAAATACGCTCTTTAATACAATTTCGTAGATGTGGTGACGACAGGGCAAGTACAAAAGATCTTTTCCTAATTCCTGTTCCAATATCACGCAATCATCTTGAAGTCTTCCCGTGTTTGTTGCTGTTGTATCAAAACACAGTGCCTGAACTTTGTCTGTCAAATTCCACTCTTTTAATAATTGGATTATTGCTTCAGCCTGTTGCCTTCCTGTACCAGCCCGTAATGCAGGAACTCCAAGTAGATGCTCTGCCTCTGTAGATGTAATAACAACTGGCAATCTGTCTACTTTTTCCTTTCCAGTTAATTATGGTAACAGCTTTCCATCCCAATGTACTGTAATGGTTTGCGGTAAAATGTTTTGAAATTTTTCCTTTAAATTTATAGCTGTTTCAGATCGAATTTGTTTACGGCAATTTCGAATTGCACTTTTACTTATTGCTAACTGACTTAAATCATGGCCCAATGCTTCAGCAGTGGCTATGAGAATTCGAACAGCATCTCTGTCGCTAACTTTACACTTGTCCAGAGTCGCAACAAGCTTGGGTGTTATAAAGTTTTTCATTTTACGTTTCTTTCCCACATTTCCAGTAGATGTTTGTTGAAAATTGTCTTGAAGCTCATCACTGTCTATTTCAGCCAATTGTCCTTCATCATCTGAGTAGTCCTGACTTGCAACCAAATTTTGAGATTGCTCCTGGTGATACTTTTCTTGCCTTATCAGTTCTCTTTCTTCACGCATATTTCTTCTTTTCTCTCTTTCAAAAAATGCTCGATCGCTTCCAATCATACCACCTGGTCTGCCTTTTTTCCGTTGATTAAGTAGAAATAGTCTATCTTCTTCGATTTGAATAATACTTAACGCATCACCATGAGCGATATCAAACAAATCGTCTAATTCTTCCACAAAATCGTGCTCACGTTTCTCCTGTAGAGCTGTACGGCGCTTACAAGTTTTCTGAAGTGTCTTTCACTGATGATATAGAGCTTCCACTTTCTGAACGCTACGAATATTCTGGCTTGTGGGAATACGTGCTTTATCCCAGAGTACTTCTGCTTCTTTAATTACAAGATATGCACTCGGACGAAGATTGAGCTTAATTTTCCGCATATTATAAAAAAGAACTTTTAATATCTGCCCTTTTGATGGTAACTTGCACCCAATGATTTGACTTTCGTCGTGCCGAAGCAGAAATAACTTTTCATTTGCTCTTGTTTCCATTGCTGTTTGAGTTACATTAATAATATTAAATATGTTATTATATTATGAAAATATCGAGCACTTTGTTGTTTAAACTTACCAATTTTATAAACCTTATCTTTCAACGAAACGTGGCTTCTTGCTGCTTCTCCAAAATCCAAAACTGAACAGCTGATTTATCTTTTTATGTTGCCAGAGTGCTTATATTACTTGTCCCCACAGTATGTTGCCAGATGTACTTATTTTACTTGAATTGGCGGTCGCCACACATGTATAACAACACATTATCAACGCTCTTTTTTAGCTTAACAAAAGCACATGTGTACTAGATACCGTTATTCCAGTATTGCTACTTCTATGTAAATATAAGTTTGCTTGATCGCAACTAATTAGCACAGAGCTGCATTTGTTAGTAACAGTTTAAAATTTTAACTTGCCACGCCACAATTTGCCGGCATTTATTTAATGACTTTTAGGAAATAAATTTTACATACATATGTAAGATTTCATCATATTTTGAAGCAAAAAGTACATATTTTCGTATATATTACTTAAATTATATAAGGTGCCACGCCTTTTTAGGGGCATGCATTAAAATAATAGTCAAAATTAAATATAATATCGATACTTAACATAAATTTTGATAAATAATAATGAAGTTATAACTTGAGGGCGCATGTGCCACGCCTTAACGTTGACCAAACAGTCTACAGTTTTGGAAATATGTTATTTGTGCCCAAAAGAAAAAAATTAGGGGGCGAATAACATGTTATTCAAAAAAAAAAAAAAATGTTCACTCTAATGCGCAGTGTCGCAGGTGGCGCCGTCCTGCTGAAACCACATGTCGCCCAGATCCATACCGTCCAGTTGAGGCCACAATAACTCTGTTTTCATGTTCCTATAATAAGTGTCAGCCTTTTTCATTATAGGACACTCTGTATGTTTTAACCTTAAAATAATATCGGTATTGTTGGTTTAAAATGCTACCATGTTATACGATAATTGCTCCAAAATGTTGGACATAACTCTGTTTTGTGTTTTTTTTTTTGTCTAAACATTGATTAATTGTCTTTTTCCAATATTTTATCATCAACCTACACGCAAGAGCAACAATTGAACGAACTGACCGTGTAGTCAGTCAAATATTTATTTGAGTTGTAAACAAACTATTAAGGTTTCTTCAAGAATAAAAATAAAATGCCTTAAATGTCTCATATGCATAAATATTTCGTTATCACTGTTAAAGTGGTTTCACCGATAAATCGGTTATTTTCCGTCCGCGTAGCACAATTTCACGTTGATAAATGACGCGTTATGTATCACAACAAAATTATGAGAATCATTAGAAACTTTTAAATTGTTTATTGTTGCCTTGGCGTCATTTGCATAATTTTGTTTGTATTTTATCGAAAATGTTTAATGATTTTGCCCAGAAACGGCAAGACAGATGACAGACGTTTTGGGACAACAATTTGATGTGTTGTTGTGAAAGCACGCCAATATTGTGTGGCGTGACAGTCAAGCACGAAGACTTTTTTCCCCCAATCAAATTTGTTAAGTTTGACCATAAACTATAAAGATTTTTTTATTGTTGTCATAATCAAAGAAAAATCCCATAAATTTTGTTAATTATACAGCGGTTAATGAAAGATTTTTCCACACGCGGGAATGATGAAATACCCCCACGAATTATTACGAACAAATCACGCAATTTATTGCTAAAATCAAAACAAACAACCAAGAAAAAAGGCAACTATTACTATTCGTTTTCAAAACTATCAGCAAGTAATAAAAAAATCCAAAAACGTATTTGATGAAATCGAGCAAAAAAAGAGGCAACAACATAATAAAGTGGCGCAAACAAATCAAAATGCGTGTACGCATGCGCAGCACTTACACATTGGGGTCAAACTCTTGTGTGTGTATGTGTGAAACTTTATTGAGTCATTTATCATCTTCTCGCGGCTTTTAGCCTAAGCTCAAGTAAATAAACTATAACTTCGTTAAGACATTTATCCATCCATCTATCTAACCTGCAATCCAGGTTTGTTGCTTCGCAACCACCACACCGTTGCCTCCACCATCATCATCAGCAAATACTCCACCGGCACCGGGTATCAATCAGCATAATTAGTTTTTTTCTTTGTACGTTTTCGAACAACACCAGCAGCTATGCCGCAGTAGTAGTAGGAACAGTGAGCCAAGCTATGTTGTATATGTTTGACGAAAGATAGATGGATTTGAGCAGCGCAAACTGATGATTTGCAACAATCTCTCTAATCATCAAATATTGCTTAATGATTGGTTTTGATTTTTTTGCTACACTACCAAAACGATTCTTTAACGTGTTAGTGATTTTGTTGCTAAATCGAAAATATTTAACTAATATATACTTATACACTGTACAAAATACGGCAATAAAAAACAATTTATTCAAATGAACTTCTTCAGAAAAAGGATATCATTAAAAATAAATAAATGATTTTCCATTCGAATTGGGGATTGGGGGGAACTTCTCAAAACCAGTGAGCTGTGCTCTTTCTAGTTTTATACTCACTGATTGGGACCTATAGCTTTACACCGGTTGCGAACGGTATTTTGAGAATCTTTTTCAAGGCTATGAGCTCAATAGTGTCGCCATCACTAAGCGAGGTGTCCGTCGTCGAAAGAAATGTATTTAAAAACCTTAAATTTTCAAATGAAACCGCTAGCATGTCTCAAAAACACCGGAAACTTGGTGGGTTTTCTTTTGCAGGGTCACATATATTTTTCGAATGAATTTTTTGTGTAATTTTTTTAAACTATTTCTTTATATTTGTTATTTAAGCCGGTCCAATCCTCTTAAATTCCTTTTTATTCTGTTGTGTCCCTGTTTTTATATCTTTAACAGAGCTCTGTTTACTCAATAACAGACTTCTGTTAACCAAAGTGGTTTGCGTCTTTGCTAGTTCTATTCAAATTTATCTTCACGCACATATTTTTTATTTTTCTCTTTTTTCTATATTCTAATTTTATTTTGAAACTTCTTTGTATTTTTATATTAACATTTTCCACATTTGAAAAAATATAAAAGTGAGTTTAAAAATTTTTTTCCAGTGTACATAAAACGATTTTCACATACTTAGCCAAAGTATTATATAGAATCACATGTATGTATGTACATACGTTGGTAGTATGATAAGCCGGGTAATTGCTTTTCGTTTATGTTGGAGATAAGAAACTTATTGGATTTTTCATACCCTACACAATTCGGTGAGGTTAGGTTGAGAAAGGGAAGGCGAAGTAGTGCTGCTTCGCCACCCGACCCAATTCTAGGCACATTTCTAAGTGTAAAAACGCAACTACTGTCGACGAGAGAAGATGTCGTCGGCGACGAAACAAAATTGAGAGAGAACGATAGAACAAAACCCTAGTTTCCATCGGTTTCGAATTTCATGACCTAATCTTATGCATTGGATTGTTAAATTAAAACAAGTAAAATCGTGTGTTAATAAAATACAATAAAAGACGCTAAAAACAAATTCAAGAAATTATGAATAAAAATTGAACATTTCAAAATGTTTATAAACATTATATTCCTTTAAGAAAAATCGTAAGCGCAAAAAGTGCTGCAGTGTTCCTGCAACTGACGATAATTCCCATACCATCCTCTTATTATAATTTTACTCTACACCATTTACATAATTTACAATATTTACTACGAAATGCAACATTTCTGTGTTAAAACAAAAAAACGTTGATTCATACGATTTACATTTGAAGTTAATGTTGTTGCAGTGGCTGTTACTGTTGTTATTATATTCTGTGGTAAATGCATTTGGTGCTAACGTGTGGTTGTTTTTGTTTTTATGTTTGGCCATATGCGGGCAGCGACTCAACCAGTAGCTGCTCTACAACTGTGGATTTTCTCGTGCGTTCGTTCGATTGTTCGTTAGTACGACGTCTCACAGCAGTAGTAGAAGTCGTGCGTAAAATTTCATGGGCTTGGTATTGAATATGAAAAACATGTTTTGTGCAGTTGTTGTTGCTGTTGTGCGGAGTATTTGAAATCTTACAAGATGAAAATGACAACAACATGGTTTGCTCTGAAGAAATGACAATCACTTTTGTTGCAAATACTTTTTGTATTGCAATATGTTGCTGCAACATATCTTCACAATAAGTCTCCATAGTCTGTCTACTCTCTCTCTCTTTCTCTGTATATGTATATAAGTATATATTTTTTCTCTTAGCTAACAAACTTTGTATAAACGTTGTTCTCTTTGTTTTGGATTTGACTGGTCCCTTATTGATCCCCGCTTTGAGTTTGTTTCTTTTGTCTTTTAACTTTATCGTTTACTTTTAACTTTAAGATAAGCTTCACTTTTTGTTTTCCTCCTAGTTTTGTTGTTGTCGTTCTTGTCTACAACTATCCAGGGCCTCTTTTTCTATTTTCTGTAAACCAAAGTACAAGAATTGAAAACACGTTTGTGGTAATTCACTGCAATCACCATAATATTGGGACTCCTTGGGCTAAAATCTAAACAGCTACAACATCACAGCGTCGTCATTCACCAAAATCAAATTGAACGTAAAGAACCTACGAACCTCTCGTAATTTTGTCATTCACGTTTTCATGGAAACCTCTCCTTAACGACTGGCTTAAATAGTACAACATGTACGTTATATATATGTGCATGTGTGTGTGTGGAAATGCACTTCCCATCCTCTTCCATACCCTTTCTGTGAAACCTCTACAAGAGGAAGTTGTTTAGGCCTTTGCCATCTTGATCTTCAAAATAAACGTCGTCGTTGTTTTTGCCTTTGTTTTTGTTGATCTTTCCGGATACGTTCTTAGGGTTTATAGAGGAGATCTAAAGCTTTTTGCCAAATCCCAACGAAACTCATTTATATTTTGTGTAATAACAAAAAACGCACTTTGATTTGAGTTCTTGTTTTTGTTGTGGTACTTGGATTAATATATGAACAAAAGTATTCTTCAAATTATGTGCAAAATAATAAATACAAGAGACTAAATACTACGTCGAACTTTGATGAATTTTAACTAACGAAGACGCCAACCAAAGTTAATGCATTTAAAACGAGGAGTACACACAGAAAAGATTGTTTGAGACAAACGAATTAGCCGTAGCCGAATGTAGAGGTTGTCACAACCATACTAGATGTCATCACAACCACCATAAAGGTTGTGGCAACCGCCTTAGAGGCTATCGCTACTGCTTTAGACGTTGTCACACCCGCCTTAGAGGTTGTCACAACCGCCTTAGAAGTTGTCACCACAGCCTTAGAAGTTGTCACAACCGCCTTAGAGGTTGAAAAGAAGATAGAACATTTTAGAAGTGTAAACGTCAGTTTGGAAGAATATATATTTATATTCTGATAGCCGAATTGAAAATGAGTTCGATTGTATCAACAGAATTCATGAAATATTAGGTTGCAGCAATCTAGTTTTTCATAAATGCGGTCGTTGCAACCGACTTACAGCCAAATTCGGTTGTTGCGGTTGTTGCGAATTGATACCAATTTCAATATTTGAATTTATGTGGACTGAATGCACTAATTACTAATTGCGTGGAACTTTGGTCTGACTTCTTCTTCAGTCGACGGAACGAGCACTACAAGGCCTACCAACGTCTCTTCTGTCACGTGTTGTTCCAGTATCGTCTAGTCAAGGCACTGAACGCCTTATCGCGTTTTCTTTCCTGATAAAAAGGGCAACATTTTTTGTGGCCTTTGTCCTAAAAATATGTTTTCTTGTTGCATTTTAGAAAACAGAACAATATTTTTGAGTTCGGAGTATAAAGATGCAATAGGCAGAAGTTTTGTAATATTTCTCTATGACAGGCCAACATTCATATCGGCGACGAAATTCACGTTGCGCCAAAAACACTGACGAATTATTCAGTAAACATAATAGTAAAGAATATTCCACGTTCCTGAGGAGTAAAGTACAGTGTTCAATGGTTCAATATGTTAACTTCACAAGTATCGACAAAACCTAACAGTTGCCGTCATTTACAAACATGTAGCATCTTGTGGCCTTCGGTGATGCGTGGGTTCGATCTGTGCTCTGACCACCTTACATTACTTTCGACGACGATCACCTCGATTAGTGGTTTTTCGTACTAAAAGTTTATCCCTTTAATTTACCTGAAAATGTTACATCATATTTATCGGTATTTGAGGTACAATATCACATTTTTAGGTTCCTGGCTAACAAACTAGGTTGACCTGTTCAAAAATTCCGTATAGAGATAAATGACAAAATTCCTTATAAATTTATTATTAGGGATGGGAAAATGCTCTCCCTTGAAAAATGCCTTTTGTAGAGCTCACTTTTTTTACCTGGAAGAAAAATGTGGACGATTATTATAAAACTTCAAATTAGTCGTTTTGATGAACCTTCTTCAGTTTCAAGATGTGCTTGTGTAAAATGGTCTAAATCCGATGGAAGTTCTCCTCGAAGCTCCAGATATAAGCTCCAGGGAAAATCTCCGGGTTTATTATGAGAGAAATATCCGACAAAGAAAATTTCAAAGTATAGACTATTTGACCACTGTTCGCTAAGATAAGTGGAACGAACAGCTTCAAAAAGAAATTATACAAATCTTAGGAAATTCTATTCTATGATTGAAAGAAATTGAATCGAAATTGTTGTAGAAACAATATAATAAATTAATTTTTTTAAGTTTTATCGAAAAGGTATCACTTATTGAAGCTGAAAATCACCCTTATGGCCAGTTTTTCAGTCAGTGCTGATCTTCTTTTCGTAGTTAAATTGCGGTTAAACATCGAATTGTGTATTATCAGCCATTGGTTAACTATGATTTAACCACCCAGTTTTGATTGGTTAACTTGTAGTCAGCACCATATGATTTTGACAATTACATTACTGACTGTCAAAATGACAAATGTAAGATTGAATACAATTCATGTCTCTGTTTTGCGTATTTGCACACATACGTTGGGTCTAGATCTTTAAATTGTTTCGCCTATATAGTTTTTTACACATTTTTGTTAAAATTACTTCGTTTTTATTCATTTATTTCTTATTTTACATAATTCCAATTTGTTTGTTCGTCTTTGTTGTTTTGGTGTTTGTCCCAAAACACATGTTTTTTTTCTAATAAGAATAAAAGGGTTGCCATAATCGTTAACAATATGGCGACTTAAATTAACTCACCACTGCAAAACAAAATGCTAAGTTAACCTCTAATTAAATTTGAATTAAGATTAAGTAATCCGATAGTTAACTTCCCACTTAAAAACTGACCATTAGTATGGCTTTGATTGTTGTTGTAGAAAAGACTGAAAATCCAGTTTTAGCGTAATGGTTTTGCAAGCGGCAACATTTTTGAGGACATTTGGCATAATTTTTTAGTCGGTCTCTGGCAACACTGGCTGCTATGTACCTTCGCTCTATATTGTCTATCGCTCTCTGTATTTTCTGATTTCTGTTTTGCTGTTGTGTTCTGTATGTTAACTTATTTTCTTGTACCTCTTGTTATTGTTGTTGTTATTTAGAATGGCAATGTTTTGATACCAACGTGGATCATTTGGCCGTGGCTGTTGCCGCTGCTGTGTTCTTTTCATACCGTCGCTGTATTGAACCCCATCTCCTAGTCCACTTTAGTTTCTTCTGTTTTATTTTGTTGTTGCTCTACAAAGTTGTTAGACAACTTTTCTTTTGATAGAACAGAAGAGTATCGTCTCATTTTGTTTCTTTATTTTGTTTTTGTATCAAATCAAAGCCACGTTAGATTTCCTTTTGCCATAACTTGTAATTAATGGTGATTTACAACTGTTAAATATTGTCTTTCTAACTTCATCTTCAATCGATGTTTGTTGTTTTTCAAGAAAACTGAAATAGAATTTTTGAAAACATTTTATAATTTATTTTTTGACTTTTAGAGACAAAGTTCACAGAAATTGTAGGTAAAATTGTAACGCTTCGGAATAGGATAACAAATCATATAAAAATGAATTCTTGCAGTTTGCGCAATATCTGATGGTGAAGTTACCAAAAATCGATACAATTTTAGCAATTGGATAAAAATATAAATTTAAAAAATGCCACTTTCTGTTTAAAAATCAAATCAGAAACAGATTATTAATTAATATTATTTCATTATTGAACGTTGAAATTTGAAATATAAACAATTTGTTTTCTCCTTAGTTTAAACTTAAACGGCCGATATCTCGAAAATTAAGAGAGAAATTGATTCTTGTTATTTAACCTTTTTGGCTAATTTTATGATGTACAAAAAAAGGGGTTCAGTTCGCGGCGCCTCGGATGTACTACAATGCAATTTCAAGAAATATAGTTCAGCAATAAACAGCCCCGTCTCAGCTGTTTCGACAATAAACAGCACTGTTACATCTGATTGATTACGTAGGAAACATTTCGTTACATTTTATATATGCTACGTCAGCTTTCATGCGCTTTCCTATCCACAAAAAATATTTGAATCCACTTTTTTCTATTAAACATACGGCCCCCCTGTGAGAACAAAACTATTTTCACGATGTAGTTTATAAAGGGTTTTACAATAAGGCCGAACAATTTAGTATTTAAGTAAAACACAGAATAATTGTGATATACGGCTTTCATCTATTCCGGGTGTAGTGCACATGTTAAACTTAAATATGGAATTCGATCTCGGTTGTAAGAGTCCCGCAATCTCATTAGCAGCGTTCGATTTTCGACCACTCTTCGACACATATCGGCCGGAAAGTTGGCAATTTCGAGTTCGATATTATGCATGCTTTGGTTACACCGCTTGCTTATACTATATTCGCTTGTTTTGTATGAAGCACTTAGCGAGAACTTAACGAAGCGAATAATTTTCGCTAAGTTTAAACAAAATTTTTTTGACATCTCTTACCGTTTGCAAGCTTTTTTCATATTTTTGAATAAAATGACTTATCGCTAAATAGCCGCTTTCTTTACAACTTAGCAATCGATAATCGCTTGCGTGTAACCGAAACCCGACTATTGTTGCCAGGCTTATCAGACATTGTTGACCTAAACCAACGACTTAATGTATTAAAAATTAAATCCAACGGCGTTAAATCGCATGGTCGAAGTGAGGCCCATTCTACCAGACACTTTCTCGAGGTTACACGATTACCGAACTCCAAATTCAATAGATCAATTGTTTGAATTTCTGTGAGGCACCACCTTTTTGGAAGCATATATCACAGATGTTAAGTCCATCCAATTCTGGCCAGAAATTGTCTTTCAACATTGCACGATAGCGAACGCCATTGATCGTAAAATGACGAAAATTTTCATCGACGAAAAAATGGGGTCCAATCACACTTCGACCATGAAGTCCACCCAACAAGGCCACTTTTTGTGGATAGTACAATGGAGTCTCTTGAAGCTTATGTTGGTTTATCTGGGAACGGATATTTTGCCAGATGACAAAACCATTAAGCCAAAAATGAACTTCATCACTGACGAATTTCAGCAGTAATTTTTAATAATTGCTAAATTGCTAAACGTTCCTCGTTCGTGAACTCCACCCTGATAAAAGTGTAAACATTGACTGACGTTTTGACATTGCCATATCATAAAAAAAGGTGTAAGATTTCATTTGTATTGAAACACAAAAATGGGAAGTCCCTATCACAAAACCCGAAGCGAGGCGGTTAGCTAATTAAAACTCAACACAGTTCCTATCAACTACTACCTTTTGTTAATAGACTACTGTAAAATTATAAACAAGCTGTGTCATTTACTTCCTGTTTACCAGCCATAGAAACCGGACAACCTCGTGAATCGACGAAAATGGGAAAAAGTGAGAAACATCACCGAAACCGAGGAAGACTTGGAATACTAAGGGGACTCTGCACCATAAATTTTAATGGTTAAAAAGTGTTTAATTGAATTCCGCTGTTATCTAATGTTCAACTGACCAAATGTTCAGGTCATCACGAAATAAATCTTCGATAAAATCCATGGTATTGGACGAGCAGAGAAAGAAAGTACGTGAGGAGGCTGTATGCATCTCAACTGCATTACATTTAACATGAATATTTGGACATGAAAAGCTATCCGCGCGGGGGTACCGCTATTACTCACACCGACGGTCATCGGACAATATTTTTCTAAATGCTATTTCGCTGCGAATCTGCCATGTCCATTCGGGAACTTGAAATTTGCTCTTAATCCAAAAAAAGGGAGAATCAGTAATATTTTTAAAGTTTTTGTTAGATAAAATATCAATTCACTATAGTTTTGCAACTGGATTGAATCCGCAACATATTTGAGGTCCTGCGTTTTCTGATGAAAGTCAACACGCGTTTAATTTCACTTTCAAACGAATTTGTTATCTGTGACAAGGCTGAATGTCTTATTCAAGTAACATTTTATTTACTATTGTCACCCTTCAAACAATAATAATTTCTTGACGCCACTGCATCCCAACTTTACCCCTACACAGTTTCATAGTTTACAATTTCAAGCAGTGAATTGTGTCATTAACTTTATACAAATTAAATCTATATCTATGGACAGACGGGTAGAATATGACTGCTGGAGGATGTCAATTTTTCTGTTTTCCAAAGCGCTTTTGTTTCCCCGTCTGTCTGACTGAGCTTAACAATTTCCATAATATAACATATATATTTTTTTTTATTTTCTTTGATATTTTTTTTAATACATATGAACCGAAAAATCAGGTCACACCATATTGCCAGCCATCTCCATCCATAGCCAACCAATAAATCTGAATGGATTTATAAAGAACCACTCAACAAGACACACAGTGATACAGTCTTTTTTGGAAGTGTGAGTGAGTTTCAGTAGCACTTTTGTTGTCACATTTATGATAGACGCGGACTTAATCTCGTTTTGAATTTTCTTATTTTTTTTTCTTGCCTAAGATTTATGGGATATCTCATTAAATGCTTAAGTAGTTTTGTGTGGAAAACACACACAAACATTATATTAATATTTTACGAATTTGGTTAAACCTTTTTGTTTTTTTCTTGTTGAAGAAGCCAGCAAGAAACTATTTAGACGAAGTTAAAAAGTGAAATATTCGAAGATAACTATGGAAAGTATGAGGGCAGCTTAATGTAGTATACCAAACGATTTTACAATCTCCTGTAGAATGTTTAGTATTAGTTCATTGCTATGAAAACTAATCCCGGCTTAGATTTTGTTTCTACTCAACAAGATTTGTGTAACATTTGCATGGGATATTTCTAGAAATTATTTAATATGGAAATAAAAACAGCGGATATCTTGTATGAATTATTCATAAGCTGCTTGATACTCTCGTGTTAACACCTTATGAAATTGCAAAATCTTGTGGCGCCATCCGGAAATTATTGAAGCAATTTCTCGCATATCATGGCATTTATTGTTATGTACGACGATGCAAAAATGTTAATCGTGACTTTAAATGGCACAAATCTCTGGCATCATTAGGCAAATATGTCAATAACCATCATTGAGATCATACTTTTGGATATGGCAGCATAGAATATAAGATTTTCAGGAGAAGGGTGCTACATTGTTACCGGTATCGATAAATAATCGAAATAATCATGTACGTGAGAGCGAAGGGGATGTGAAACGGGGATCACATATTTGTCAAACATGAGCTGGAGCATCGGTTATTGCTCGAAATTAATATCATTTTATGGGCCTTATTGATACCAATTAAGAATCACTATTATCACTATGTATTACGTTTGCACAATTTTTTGGTATTTATTTTTTCAAATTCATTAGCCATTTAAAAAATATTTTTGGATCACTCTGATGTCCGCTTTTATATCTAATTTTCTTATCTTTGAGGAGGTCACTGCTGCGTATAAGTACTGCATATAAAATTGTTAAAATATAAAACATACATACGTATGGGTGACCCCCTCCAACCGTTGATTTCTTTATGATTCTAGAATTTATGATCAACTGTCTACAAATTACTCATTTTAAACTGCGAAAGATAATTGGACTTTGTCAGACAGTGTTGAGTATACGTATCTAGATATCAATATAATTTACGATACCACGATTTCATAATCTTAGCATATTGATGGCTGAGATTAAATTTCATTTGTTGTTGGTTTTAGTTAGTACCCCGCAGCCAACCACTTCAGTGTTGCTGGTTCCAACCAGCTCAAATCGTCTGCCACGAACCTCAAAGTGTTAAAGCGTTATGCAAATCTTGTGATTTTTCTTCTTTTTTCTCTTAAACAAATTGCTGGTGAACTTTAAAAGAAAGCAAACTAATCTGGGAGAAAAAAAAAACAAAACTGATCCGAGAAACGTAAGAAAAAGTCACAACAACTTTATGAAATACTACATGCGAAAATTATTGGAAACCACAAAGAATTGCAAAATAACAATATCTTTTAGTAAAAATAGCAAACAAAATACATATAACAATAAAAATCAAACAAATAAAGACGAAAATCAAATACAACTAAACCACACACATGGGCACACACACGCGCGCACTAAACAAAAATATTAATAATAACAATAATAAATCCACAAATACACAAAAATGAAAGCTATAAAACGGAAATTGACGACAGCGTCCACCACAACGACGACGACGGCAACGGCAACGAATACAACACGATCACTATATGAAACTACTTGAGCCAAACGATAAAGCTAAAGCTAAGAAACAAAAGAGAAGAGGAAAATCAAAGAGAGGCTTCCCCACACTCAACACACAGGGACAGGCTTGCCAACATTGTGAAATGGTGAAGCAAATAATCGTGTTGGGTTTACAACATAAATAAAAGGATAATAAAGTAATGTTACTTTTTTCTTTGTAGTGCATAAATTTAGTCAAATAAATAAATAAATATTTTCCCGTGAAGAGGTTTCTTACAATCTGTGAACTTGTGCGTTTTTTTTTATTTTATTTTCCATTCTGTTGTGGCAACTGCATTGCGGAAGCAACAATCGAATTTGCTACTGCTACAACCTCTCACCCCTCACCTCTTTTATGGCGTGAGTAGTGTGTCAAAAAATCGATTTTCAGGTTTTGGCAGTATGTGCTATCTGGAAACTTTGTTTCCGCACACTAAGGCCCAATCATCTCTCTCATCAACGATCAAACATTATTTAAACTCTGAATTCATTTTTTAGGTTAATAGTTGATTGCTGTTTAAATAGCCAAAGCCGGACATTTAAACTATGATCAAGTGACAATATGAGTTTGATAGAAACCCAAAAGAACAACAAACACAAAGTTTATTCAACTTATAATCACCATCCTAGTTGAAATAACAATAAAAACGTATCATTTAACTTGTATTGCAGTTAGAACTTAATTTCTGCTCAAATACTATCCAATTTCATTAAATATTTTGTATTTTATCACTTCGCTTTTCTTTTGAAAATGGCGTCAGTTTGATGCATTGTAACGATTAGCCGATAAATGTATGAATACCGGTTATTTTTCGTGGCATGCCACATGGTAGTAAGATTATTTGACAAAGCACTGAAAAACTCTTTTCGTGTTTAAAGTCAGATCAAATATAAATCAAAATCAACTGATTATCAATTTAAATAAACAGTCAAAAATTGGTCCTAAGTTCATTTCTTCCGAGTCACATCTGAGACTGTGACTATCAATTTATAAATTCTATAACATAAATTGTTTTAAAACTCTGTTCGTTCCGTTCGTTTCAATAGAAGTTTAGTTCAGATTTGTCTTGCAGATTTGTCTTAAATTTCGTTCGCAGTATAGCATGATGACAGGAAAGGGTACTTCGTCTACATCCGGACAATAGCTCGGTTTTTTGCTACTTGGGTTCTTTTTTTGTTTTCCATTATAAAATTTTTATTATACATCGATTTATATTAAATAAATGGTAGAAATTACTTGGAACAATAATTTTCGATCTCAAATATCTTGAAACCAAGAGCCAACCAGAATAACGGTTTGCACCACTGGATTCAGCGTACTCGAATTAGGTTTATCCACTGGGTGACCTGTTCGTTACGCTTTTCTACTAGCACAGTGTAATTGGGTGGCCGTCAGTGGTGCAATGGTTAGTGTGCCGGCTCTTGTACATGAGAACGTGGGTTCAATCCCTGCTCAGACCACCTTACATTTCTTTCGACGACGGTCACCTCGCTTAGTGATGGCAACACTATCGAGTACTTATCCATGTAACAGCTTCTCAAAATACCGTTCGGAGCCGTTGTAAAACTGTAGGTCCCAATCACTGAGTGTAAAAACTAGAAAACGCACAAGCTCTCTTCAATCCCTTCATGGGATGTTATGGGACACCATTTGCATGTGTATTGGCCTCCAAAATGGTGCGATTTAACACCGCTGTATGATTTTTGGTGGGGTATGTAAAATCGCTAGCCTCCGCCGATAAGCGATATTTATTTGAAACGCGCTGTTATTTTATGTAGAGCTCCAGTTATACTAACCGTAAACTGTTGTCTGTCACAATATTTTATTTTTTAAAAATATAAATAGAATTGTAAAAAAATGAAAACTGAGAACAAAATAAAACATTTGGGAAAAAGCGAAGAAATTCAAGAAATTTCTTTCTTTTTGTTCGTTTCATTATAAATGTAATCCTGTTGAATTGATGAAAAATCAAACTAGAATTACTCGTGGTAGCCGCAGGATGTGTTGATGTAATTGATGGCAAAAACAACATACATTTTGTTTTTGCTTCCTACTTTCGTCGTGTCAAACTAAGCCCATTCATTGTATACCAACAATAATAGTAAATAATCATATATTGGGTTGGCAAGAAAGTAATTTCGGAGTTTCAATTATGTTATTCAAATAATTGCATTTAATCTATAATGTAGGTGCCCATTTTGTTCAATGATCTTCTGCCACCGTTCAGGCAACTTTTTGATCCCAGATTCATGAATGAGTGGTCCGTCCCACAAATATTCTCGAACAACTCGGTTTGTAAGTCCTCTTCTGTATTGAAGGATTTTCCAATCAAAAAGTTTTTGCAGACTCCGGAATAAATAAACATCCGAAGGTGCCAGATCAGGACTATGAGGCGGATGTGAATCACGTCCCATCTAATCTCCAATATATATTGCTGAGTCTGTAAAGAAGTGTGAGGCCAAGCGATGGAAAACCACGCCTTTGCGATTTACCAATTCAGGTCGTGTTTCTTTCAGTGCCCCATCAAGGTTCGTCAATTGCTGACAATAGACGTCAGAATTTACGATTTGGTTTTAAAGAAGCAGTTCAAAATAAATTACTCTTTATCTTTTTTTGGTGCAGTTCAGCCTTTCATGAAGTTTGAGCGCTTGGAGCAGGGTCTCTTTTGGTTGACATTGTTGTAAAGAATCCATTTTTCATCTCAAGTGACAGTCCGTGTCAAAAATAATTTTTTTTTATTGCGTTTGAGCAATAATCCGCATTTTTAGTTAAGTGGATTTTCTTAATCTCGTGCGGAACCCAAATATCAACCTTTTTTGACAAGTCCAAGCCGTTTCAAATGTGTGTTCTCAATGGTCGTTTGCGACACCTTCAACTTTCTGCAACTTCTCGAACAGAAAGAGACTTCTCGCTCCTGTTGCCATTTTTGATTGTGGCATTTAAAGAACGAAATTTGTTGAACCAGCTTTGGCATGTGCGTTCTGTTAACGTGCGTTCTGTGCGTTCAAATATCCCGGTGTTCTTCCGCGGCTTTTCTGCCTTTTCGGAAATAAAAAAGCAAAATATGACAAAAATGCTCATTTTGATCATCCATATTTACAACACGATTTATATGAAAACTGACCACTGAAAATAATGTGACATATCACAAATTAAGGCTGTGTAACTGTATAACAAGTAACTTAGTCAGCTGATCAAGAGCACGTCAAAAATAACAAAAGCACCATCTAAACTCGTATGAGAAAACCGATGCTACTTCCTTTCTAGCCCAATACAAAAACAAAATTCATGCGAATTTGACAGTTGTGGCGTGAAAATACTGAAATCAGCTGTGCTAATAAATACACTTGACGAAAATCAAAAATTGGAAGGAACTTAACAGAACTGCCAAATTATTCACCTCTTGTTTACGTTATTCTCTCCATTTGACATTAGTCAAAATGTATGAGGTAATAAAAAGTATTGTAATGAGTTTTGTTTCGGGACTTCTGGGGTATGTTGGCACTTAAGAAGCCTGTACTGTTGCTTCATGAATCAAACTAAAACGTTTCGACTGATCCGGTATAATTTCAGCCAAAAAGTAAAACATTGAGTCTAGTTGCATCTGTGAAAAAAGTGCTAAAACTAAAATGTTAAATTTGCATAAATAGCGAACTTGAAACCACTGTCTTAAAGAGATGATACAAAAGAGAGCATGTCAGCATCAGCAAGAAAGATAATTAAACTAATCTAATGACTAATATCAAAAATTTAAATAATAATAAATAACATTATAAAGAAGACTTGGCAATATTTTCTGTTTATATTTATATTTTATATAAAAGCGTAAATGGCATTCATTTTGTTTTGATATATATATTTTTGTGTTTGTTTAAGAGAGCTTGATAGTTTTCTTTTACTCTCTCGTTCTCTCTCTTTTAAGTTGTTTTCTCAAACACTTCCACGATTTGTTATGTGCTGTGTTGTTTTGTGTGATATTAGCGGCCCTCTTAAGCGAAGCTTCAGTTTGTCTTGTTAGCTGTTACCCAAAGCACGACTTAACGGCAATTTTCAAATCGAACTTTGAAATTGGAAACCTAAAATTACTACACAAGCAAAACAAAAAAAGATAACTAAATCTATAACACACTAGTTATACTTATGGATAATTGAAAAAACAAATAATTATTATAATTCTGTGAACAGGAAATAAAGATAATTTTCGTAATAAATTTAAATCTCAATATATCAAGACCATATGTTTTTTTGATTTTATATAACACGGATTCATTATTTATGTGAATAAAACGAAAATCGACGAGAAGCAACAATAACATAAAGTGCAACAATAACACCGATTGTAATTGAAAACCATCGCCCAAGTTTATAACTTAAATGAATGACAATTGAATGCAAATTACAAAGAAAGAAAAAGAAAAAAATACTGAAATAAGCAAAATAGCAACAACAAAAACAACAACAAACAGTCAAAGAAAAAGATGCATAAAGAAAACAATGGAAAAAATTGACAATAATTCACTCGTTTAGTTGAGTTGCCTGTATCTGTCGGACGGTCGGTCCAACTTTTCGCCGACTGTGTCTGCATAAATGTTTATGTGTGTGTGTGTGTGAGAGTTTGTTTGTGTCTGTGCAAATCGTTTAACGAGTTAAATAGTCGTAAATGTTTAGAGCAAAACTAATAGATTTTAAATTGCTCCGTTTTCGTATCTTTCGACATTTAACTTTTTAGTTGCTATTTTTTTTTAATTTGCAAAAAAAGGAAAGAAAATAAAAAAGATCGTTAGCAAAACGCCCCTTGCCTTACGCCCACTTCAAAAACCACAAACCATAAGCCGCGATCGTCATCATCATCATCGGGCTATAACCGTCACCATCAACATCAGACTTAGCTTCAACGTCGGCAGCCACAAAAAAAAACAACAGCAACAAAGACGCGGTTTATTTAACGCCACCACCACCGTCAACATCATCGTCGTTGACGCCGCAGCCGCTTATTTTTTGATGTTCATTTTTATTTATTTATATTTATTCTCTAAAACCAACAAATTATTATTCAAATCGAGTTCTTGATTATTCGCTGTGGTGGCTTGACAGGCGATCATTTTATACGGGACGTTAAGTTTCATTATATAAGTGTGCGTGTGTGTTTTTACGTCAAGCGCACGCTTTTTGTCTATGTGTTTATTCCGCGAAATTCAGTCAAACCATTAAAAAGGCAAATCTATAAAAATAATAAAACTTCAAATTAAACTTATTTGTTTTCGCAAAAAAATAGCAAAAACAGAAATTATAAATGAAAATGATTTTAAAACTAAAAAGTTAATAATTATATGAAAAATAGAAAAGAATTGTTTTGTAAATATTGCAAAGAGGGGCAGAAGAAGTAAAGACTACTTACTTCGTAATCTTTCCCGCCCTGCTGTATCTCCTATTGCATTTACACTCGATTTACTTTGCTCCACTGTGTGCGTGACGAGTGTGTGCGTTTTTGTTTTTTTTTTTTAAACATGGATTATCTTTATATTGTTAACGCCTTCAAACAACATCAACAACAGTTCTTGCTGCATCAACACCAATTACAACAACAACTACAAAATCATCACAATTCCGCAGCTGCAGCGGGAAATCCTTTATCGCTGCAACAGCAACACGATAATTCCAATATGGCAAATAGTTTGCTATGGCAACCCTGGCGTGATTTGCAACATGCTGCTGCCGTGCATCACCATTTGTACCGCCAACAACAACAACAACAACATCAACAAGAACAGATGGAAAAAGGTTTGTGTTTTGACAGTTCATTCAAAGTGATTTCGATTTTGACAACAAAAAAGAGGTAACCCTTTTGATATCCTTTGCTGCTATAAAGTGAATTTGTATGTGAGAGAGAGTATCATATTTTATGTAGTGAACTATTTATGGGATTGTATTGAATTATGTGGGAGGCATTGCCGGATACAGAGGTGGTTACACCTTACGTTATACAAAAGTATAAAAAGTATTAAAAGTGCACTTAAAAGTACAAAAAGTGTGCACACAAACACAACAAGTGTACATTTAAGTACAAAAATATTCAGGAAAGTACAAAAGGTTTACACAAGTCCTAACTTTGCGAAAAACTTATCCACTCACATATCCCACTCAGACATGGCTGGCAGGGACGTATACCAGGTAACATAAGGTATTTATGCTTCTACACTAACGACTCCAAACTAAAGGGGTTTCTAATAGGGACGTGTAGATGTTAAATTTCAAAAAACAACCCAGCAAAATATTCGATTACAAGAAACAGTTGCAGGAGATCTTATAATGTAAAACAACCTATTCTACTACAGGTTCTATCATCGGTTATATTTGCTCGAGTTTGTACCAAAACCAATAGGTTATTTTACGCAAAACCAGAAAATATATCAGTTGACAGGATTGTAGCATGCCCGATTACACAACGGCAGATAATGGTAGTCGCAGGTTCGAATTCCATTAGGGTCGAAAGATTTATTTTTTGTTACTATTAAAAAAATTTACATGTACAAAAGTGCGTTTCTTGACGAGCGACATCTACATTTAAATGTGAAAAGGATTTACGAAATGCAATTTATTCGCCTGAAAGTTTTCTATACATTATATATAAATTATTGTTCTATCGATTACCGACTTTTCGAATCCGAATACGAAGACATTGCAATTTAACGCATAATATCAGCATTAGGACTACATTTCTATTGTCAAACAGCATATCAGCTATTGTTGAATTTTTACTGATAGATACATTTTGTGTTCCGCGGAGCCAGTAATGGAATGGAAGGACATCTGATGTTGGCAACAGAATCTACAAAATGTTGCTGGGAAGTTGCGTGTGAGATATCGAAGATTTTGTTATTTTATTTGAAAGGCCTATCAATGACATTATGCGTGGAAATGATATCGTTCAAATGGCCGAAGTGGATTTAGTGGGTGGCGCGCATCCGAGAGGTACAATTTTCGATGACTCCAGCGCTTAAAACAGACTGAGTTTGAGCGATGGCACGGTTTATGTTGTCTTTGACGGCACTGATCGTTTGTGGCTATCTTTCATTGACCTGCGGCATAGGGAAATGCCACAAAAAAGTCTGACGGGATCAAATCGCACTGTCTCTGGGGTGAGTTTACGTCGCATATACGCTTGTGCAGAATATCTATTGTGGCATCATCAGCAGTTAGCGTCGTGATAGAACTACATATCGGTTACATCCATATCATCCAATTTTGGCCAAAAGAAACTGGTTATCAGTGATAGCACTGCCATCATCGGTTTCTAAGAAGAACAGACCGATGAAGCCGCCCGCTCTGAATCCACACAAACAATGACTTTTTGCGCTTCTATTGACTCTTGGTCCACTTCGTGTTTACTGGTATCGTCCCAACAATCCTACCAAAATATTGGCTAGTAGGACATTTCATTAATATCGGTTTTGGCTAACGGAAGATATCGTGTCGACCAATTCATCGATGTTCGCCGTGGTCGTGCGGTTTCAATTGTTGCACGAGTTAGATTTTGTGAGTCCGCAAACCAAGGTCTTTCCGCAAAATCTTCTATAAAGTGAATGTACACAGATCCAATTATTGTGTTGTGTCTTCCTCGATGCTCGAGAAACATATTAAAAAAAAATTTGCACATTTCAGGCGCCAGTCTATAAAAATGGCTGACAATGAAATGAGTGGTGCCAACTTAAGTTCTATGCCTCTAATACGACGTAAACAAATTTCGTATCTGTGATTGGTTGATTTGTTGGTTTCTCGGAAGCGATGCTCGCGAAAAGTCGGGGAGGATTGTCTCGAGAAGGTGGGAAATAATGCGAACAATGATCACTTAAACGGTGATCAGACATATCAAAGTATAGGCACAATACTTACTACGGCGGAGTGAGGTTTCACCTGAAACATTACCCATTATCATGACCAAATATCGATATCTCGATTACTAAACGCTGAATAAACGGTCCCATCAACATATTGCAGGAAACATGTACATGTTTGCCAGCATTATTTTCATGAATTGAAGATCTGCTATTTTTTTTGTTTCTTTGTTGTCTGTCTCGTTTTTATTCTTAGGGGTTTTAATGAACAAACCCGCATTTTATAACATATTAATCATTGTGTCTCAAATATGTAATATTGAATAGGAAACACAATGTGTTTAGATACAACTATACTATATTTGGGCAAAGCTACAAACACGTTATATTTCCATCAAAACAAGAAAAAAATACAGATTTTTCACCGTGTAAAGATTCCTTTCACGATACCGTTCACAAATTAAATTAATTTACTAAATTTCGTTCTATTTTTACAAACCTCGACATCCGATATCTCGAAAATTTGACGAAATATATCAAAATAATTATTATATTTGTACTACTATATATATTCTTAAATTATAACTTCCGAATACTCGATTACTGTGTGAGTTACACAATTAGTTTTTTATTTTGGTTTGTTTTTCTTATTTTTGCATTTTCGTGAGATAAAACATAAAATTTCGACGTTATTTTCTGGTCACAAAAACACTGTTTTGGAGGGAAGACAAAATATGAAAAGTGTTATCTCATGAAACGCCCTTTTTGTCAGTTTGTTAAAACAAACTTAGTTTTGAATTTTTTTTCATTCATAAATATTTGAAATGTGGTAAAAATTTTTCTCTATAGGTTCACTCATTACCTTAATCCATAGCAAAAACCTTCCTCCTCCTCCATAGTATCTATTATAACTTTATAAAGAGAACGTGGTTCCATGTTCTTTTTACCTTCTAAGTTTTTTTTTTATAACTCAACAGTAGAAGTCTCGCATTAAAGCGAAATTGTCTTTGCCGTTTGTTACCTCCAATAAAATTGAAATTCTTGCACGATTCTTTCGATTTGAATAGAGAATTTGTCTGTTTGTTTTATATTTTTATGGAATTCGATGAGGTATTTTTATTTATGTATTTATCCCCTTCTTAGCAGCTCTCCTCTTTAAAAAAAGAACACTAATAATCAATGCTCATTTATACATAAAGACGAACATTTTTGAGTTTTGAGTCATTCGTAATGAATGAAATAAAAAAAATATTTGATTTGTAAATATTTTTTTAAGGCAACTAAAGCAAACACATCGAAAGGCAAACGAAGGAATGTTAAGAATGATCGTGATGTCGAGGTTTTAATTTGCATCGAAAACAAAAACAGAAACAAAATCTCACAATTAATTTACATTTAACACCTCTACACGGTTACATTCAAACAAATGTATACAACGAGTTTGAACAAATAACAGAAGTAACAATCACGGACATACATAGTTGAACGTGGAAGCTAGCACAGTGAGAAATTGTCGCTTACGTTACATGTAATACTACGATTAATAACATCTCTGCACTGATAAACATTAATGCCGGTTTTTATTAAAGAGTAGTGTCTAAGTATGTTGTGTCTGTCATGCTCTTATTTATGTTTAGCTGTTTTTGAATAAGGTTTGCGATGATATCTACAGGTTGTTTTAAAAAATGCATCATAGTTATGCCACGCCCCTTCTTGTTCCTCCTTTTTTAACCAGAATTCCCATGTCCGTCCAGTTTTCTCTTATACTCTTAACTTTGGGTTAACTATGGTCATACATTTTGAACATATTAAGTTATCATGGTCTCAATTAGTACAACTTATATATTTTTTTATTGCAGACATTAAAATTCGAAAGTCGCTAAATCGAAATAATTTCGTATATACATATTTGACATTTCCTACCAAATATGGTCTGGTGTTCATCCTACGTTAAACTCAATTAATGACTAGTTCGTTTTTCTTTTTTTGCATTTTAAGAAAAATTTCACAAGCTGATAATCTGATGCAAAAAAAAAACAAAAACCTGTTAATTATAATACATTTAACTAATTATTGAAAAGAAAACGATAACGCCCACTACTAAGGCACCAAAACGAAGTGTACGAAGTGCGTCGCATGCCGTCGCATTGTCATGATTCGTATTTGGGGACGGGCCGCGTGCGCGCACTTCTCTTGTCACAAGCCATAGAAAATGCAGAAGACGACGAAGGGAAGCTCTTCTTCTCGGCCATACATAATTTCATGTAAAATATTTTGCGTAGGCATCGCAGCAACGCCTTTTCGTATATTTTTTTGTCATCTCTAATTCATGGAAAAAGAAACTACAACACAATCAATACTAAATTACGTTGAAACTTAAAATGTGTTTTATTGTATTGTTAATATTTTGTTGAAGATTAAAATTATTGTTTCTTAGATAATCAAATAACATTTAATGACCTGTAAAACATAAGTTAATGGTAACTTTTTAAAAAGGTAACAACAAAGAATTTGACGAGTAGGCGGCGGAACGCTAGCGCGTGAGTATTTGTTTGTGATTTTCTTAAGTGCAGTTCATATTATCAATTCTGTGGTCACAAGGCATAACAGCATTTGTCTTTTTTTGCAACTTTGTAGGAGAGCGCTTTAAGGGTTAAAATTTCATTTCTAATAAATCTTTTCCAATATCTTGGGAACTACAAATTGAATTATTTATATTTGGATTATATAGCGTGCGATTTATGCTGTTATGCCTTGCCACCACAGAATTGTTGGTAACAGTTACTCATATTTCTGAAGCTAGTAGTTAGCTGTATAAATAATTTTTGCATCATGTTTGGTCGATAACTATTTATAAGTCTGATGAAAGCGTAAAAATAATACAATAATAGTGATGCGAAAAACTTCGATAACCTTCGTATTTGGTATTAAAACGGACAGTCAAATGACAACAAATGTCATTGATAACTGTATTCACGATCATGACTGACAAATGTGCTGTTGATATTTTGAAGCTACCAATTCAAACATAGCTAGGAAGTTATCGATAAGTAACTTTTCATTGATAATTCGATGATGTGAGGGGTATTCACACTAACGAATTTTCATTAGATCCGATATATCTATCAGATAAGACTTAACAATAGGCGTGTTTTCGTTAAACCCCATTTTCATTGATAATTATTTGATGAGAGGGGTGTTCACATTCACAAATATTCATCAGATGCGACATACCTGTTAGATAAAAATAATAAAAAGCGTGATTTGGTTAAATTTTCACTTATTTTGTTTAGAGAGAGAAGCGATATTAAGCGGCACTTGAAATTACCGCTTAGCAGACACAAAGTTGCCATTATGCAGAAGTTAGCAAAACGACGTTAGATACGCAAACGCTAAACTTGGACCTATATATGAACGTGTTGACTTAATGCATGCTATATATTGTGTAGCATGTTAGTGTGCGCGCCTCTTGTAGGAGATCCTGGGTTCGATCCCTGCTCCGACCACCTTAGAATTTCTTTCAACGACGGTCACCTCGCTTAGTGACGGCGACACTATCGAGTACTTAGCCATGACAAAGCTTCTCAAAATACCGTTCGGAACCGGTGTAAAACTGTAGGTCCCAATCAGTGAGTATACAACTATAAGGCGCACAGCTCACTGGTTGTGAGGAGCTCTCACCAATTCCTTCATGGGATTAATGGGAAACCGTTTATTTTTTTTATTTTATATATTCATACTTGCAAATGTATAGTTTCGTCTCATATATTTTAATTCACAATAACGATGTCTAACGTCATTTTGTTGAGTTTTCCATACTCTCAACAAATAATGGCGCTTAGCTTTCCATATAAACTAAGTAAAAACCAAAGCAATCGGTGTAACGGCCGATTATTGCCCTAATGTTTGGCCTTGACTGAATTCTCGAATAATTCAGATATAGATACATGCATTTATAATGTTGACACACCATTTTCAATTGAATTTAAAAAAAATCATTTGAAACTCGCGTCATTCAAAATCCAATTCCAAGTTCAAAATGCATCAATAGACCTTAAAATACATACAGTACCAAATACTCCACAAATAGTTTTAGAATTTTGAGTTTTAAACAATTTTTTGTCTTAATTTTAACTTAATTTTACTAAAGTTTTAATAATGTCTTTTAATTGTTTTTATTGATTTTTAAAGATATTTAATTTGTTGCCTTCCAAATGGTATTTTAAATTGTAATTGATATTTTGGAATTTAAATTAATATCTTGGAATTGCTTCTCAATTACGTCGTTATGCTTCTCAATGCGTCGTTATCATTTTAAAATCTTTTAATTGATTTCGAGATTTTCGACTAATCCTGTGTGTAATAAATGACAGTTAAGTACGTTCTTCTCGTTTTGTTTTTGTTTTGCTTCACGTGACATTGAAGAGTATTAAACATAGAAATTCGTTGTTCTTTTTTTGGTGTTGAATTTTTATTATTATTATTGTAAAACGTTAAAATTGTTGGACTTTGTTTTATGGAGTCCAAGCAATAAGTAGGCAGACCGGCAGGCAGGCAGACTAACAGCCAGACTTGCAATCGATATGTAGAACATTCAATGAACGCGTGCTTAAGACGTGACAATTCGTTGATTTGTGAAACGAGAACTGAGAAGACTCGAAAGGAAGTAAAAGCTTTAATAGGGAACTAGTGAGTGGTGTTGGTGAGGTTGGTGATCCATGAACATCTGGAGGTCTTCGACTTTCTAATCGTTGGGGCATGTGCTTTAAATTAGTTTTAAGTCTTTTGTTGTTGCATCAGAAGTTTATTGTTCTAATTTCATGATTAATTTCCCATTTTCAATCTGTTTAGGACACACAATCGTGACAATTGTGAAAATGTCTGTCCCTTTGGCTGTCATTGCCGCAATGTGAACACTAGTGATTATCACTGCCGTGTCACATGTTGACCAATATGACACTTGATCAGTATGTAACTCGATATTCTTTGTCTGGGAAGACTCTTAATTCAATTATGTATGTGTCTACATCGCTGTTGTGCTGTTAAGTGTAAATAACATTGGCTTTATTTAATCATCATCATCATCCAAATACTTTGTTAAATACAAATTTGTTGAACATTTTTTTAATTATCTTTATAGTTTTTTTTTTGTTGCTGCTACTGCCGCTGCCGTTGTGTTGTTTTTTTTTGATTATTAATGAATCATAACGAAAAAATCATACAAATTGACCATGGAACTCTGACTCGACAGACCGATCGACCGGCTGTCAGTCATATATTATGGTTTATTTTGTTTGGCCTTTTTCTAAATGTGCTGAAGTACAACGATTAAAGACTTGAGTTTCTGTTTGTTTTTCTGTTATTTTCTTCGAATTGCATATTTCTATGTGGTTTTTCTTGTTGTTCCTTCAAAACATATCTCACTTCACAAAAACAAAACCAAAAAATAAAGTTTTTGTTACTTTAATAAGTTTTGTTTTTCCTTTGCCACAAGTCGACAATAGACGACGACTGTGTGTACCAGTTAGCTTAGCTTGGCTAACAGGCGTTTAAGCAGTTAGTTAGGCAGGCAGTAAGTCAGCCAGCCAAGGGGCCACAGCTAAACAGCAAATAGCTAACTTTACTCACACAACAAGTGCTATTAACTGATGACTCATACGACTTAAACGCCTTTTATGGTTGGCGTCTTAATAATGTTTACCATCACTTTTTTTCGTTTCGCTTCAAATCTTCATCAACTACTATTTAACTGGCATTAGTCGAAGCTTTGAAACTTTAGAGCTACAGGGCGCGGGGGATATATACATATAATCCATCAGTCGCTGTTGCCAAAACGTATTGAGACTAATGTTTCTTGCATGGATTTTTAATGGTTTTATAACACGACGATGGATAAAGTTTTTCAAATTTTCATGTTAATTTGTAGTTGTGATTTTTTTTGATACTGATGGTTGGTTTGTCTTAACGAATATTAAACAAATGGAATTGTTTTTTCTCCGCCGATCGTGTCTTTGTGGTTGAATTATGAACCTTCAGGTTTGTAATGAATATTTTGTTTTATATGTAACTTTTTGTCTTCTCGAATTTTCGCTTTATTTTTTTTGTACGCAATCGTGCATGAATCAAGAAATACTCCACAGTATTAGGGCTAAATTTATATAAACGATCGTAACAAAAATTGAAGGCATTGTTTCATTAGACACAATAATTCTTGAAACTGCTATGAATTTTTTTAAGGAAAATGTGATTCACATATATTGTGACAATTAAATTAAAAGATTTCAAAACCATCATTTAAATTGGCAAAAATATGATTGTAAAACTCTTCAAAAAAGGCGAACCACACACTTCGATTAGTTTGAGCACGTTTTCGATTGCATACTCATATTGCGAGCAGACTAAACAATCGCGTTGTCATTCAGAAACTTGTATTTGCTTGTTGATCCTTTTTTAACAAAATTCAAATTGTAGTTTGTTTTACAATGAAAGTCGAAACATGAATGAAAAGAAAAATGCATGCTTATTTCAACAAATCTAATTATTTTCACATGCATGTTATGGTTTTTGTTTTGACAAACTCTTCATTTCCAAATTCAATCACTATTTTCGATAGCACTTACGAACTTTGTCGTTGCTGATTCAATCACTACCTTGCTGACAACATTTTTTGATAAACTGACAAGCTAAAAAACACATTATCAACTAAGAGCATGCTCAGTCTCAAAACTGACTAATATGTGGTTCGCTTAAGACGATAATAAAAAATTAATAGAACGTTTAGTAGTTATTGAAAAATTGGACTTAATTGGATTTTTTTTTGGAAATAACCATTATTACGTAAGAAACAATATTTAAAATAATATTTATTATATTTATTTATTTATTATAATATTTATAATATTTAAAGACAGTACAGTTTTAAGCAACCGCCGACAGTGTTGTTTCGTTAAATTTTGTGCTCTGATTTTTTGTTTCTTTGATCGTTTGCCATTGTGTTTTGTCTTACTTCCCAAATTACAATGCAACTGATATACTCTGCAGAATTAGACATGTATTCATGTTTATCTGTTTGTATTGTCAAACAATATTTCAATAAAAATTAGCAAAATTTTCAAATACAAATATATTTTTAAAGTCGTTTGCGATGTATTGTTTTTTTCTGAAATTACTACGAAACGTCACCGATATGGCCGATGGCTGAACTAGTAGAGGTTGACGCAGTAGGATTTGTTGTAATTGTGTGAACCAACAACAGGCATTTAGTTTTTGTTTCATGACTCTAACAAAACAGTACAACAACAGAATACACTGAATTTAACAGATGGAGTCATAAGAAAGCAAAATCAGTTGTTCTATTGCGCCAACCTTTACTAGTTCAGCCATGATCTGGCCGCTTATGTCAAATCTCTTGCCGAAGTTACTGTCATTGAAAAATCCGAGACAGTGGCAAGGCAAGTGAGAGAAGTGTAAGTGTGGTAGTAAAAATGTGTGAATGGATTTTTTCTGTCGGAGCAAAACTGTCCCGTGTAAACGCCAGGTTAGATATCATCTCATCATTTAAGACATGAAACAAACAATATTTGTTGCGTTTTAAATTTTAGTGGATATCCTGATTTTCAATTGATTAATGAAATCGTTGGATGTGTCAACATTTTCATTGACGGAGAGCGAATCGTATAGTGTAAACAAAGGGAAGAAGAACGATTCGCAGAAAATATTTTGACCTAATACATATCTCCAATTTTTTGATTGAAGACAAATGTTTTTGCATTGATAGTGTAAATATTGAATAAAATGAGGATCGTATTTTGCTTAAGTTAACGAAACTTTTCTTCCAACTTTCTCTCCGCAGATCGTTACATTTGACTGTATCAGTACTATGGATTTTTAGTCATTTGTACCCAGAATACTCTACTAAAAGCCGAGTTAGACTGTTAGAGAAATCGTTACATATGCCAACATATTAATTTGCTGATAACGAATGTTTAGTACGACAAACTTATAAACTTGAGGATAGGATATATGTACATATCTGTCAAATTTCTATCATCTTTTGATTTTGCTCAAAACCTAATGCGATCAGAAAAATGAGAAAGAAAACCACAACAAAATCTCTTTTATTTCGTCGAGTTTTTGCAAATGCTTAATTTTTGTACACATTCTTCTATTTTCTCTATTCTATTTATATTTTATAACAATTGTAATATGTTGTTTGACACATCGCAGTCAGATGTTTTTACATTCCCCAAAACTGTTGGTGTAATTCGTAAGCAGACTGATCACAAGATTTTTTTCAAATTGAAGAGAGTTTCATTTCTTTGTCTGAGCAAACATCTTTAAACAAGACTTGTATGATGCAGCTCGACTCTTAGGGCCCGAACTATCTAGTCGAAACCCTTTCAGTCCGCTCATTTCATTTATTATGTCCCTTAACTATTTAAAAAAAAATTTTTAACTTTTTGTAAATAATTTTTTTTTAAATTTCATTCAACAGAATAGAGCAGAATTTTTCAATGATTCATTAATACAATTAATTTTTCATTGATACAATGATTAGGATTCATTAATACTACTATAATGGCTCGCTAATTTAACGCTTATGTCTTTCATTAATTTAACGCTAATGCTCCATTAATATAACGAGTATGTTCATTGATACAACCATTAGGTTCCTTGAAATAGATATATCTGTGATGAACAGGAAAACGACTTATGAGCATTTCTAAATTTTTCAGGTAGCATCTTAAGGCCCTGTTAGACTATTAGTGCAAATGGAGCGATTTGTATTAATATTGTTAAACTCCCTAAGCGATCGCACAAGAGGTTTATTCATACTATAATTAGTTCTATGACCCGATATATTAAAGAAATCTACATGTATCAAATACAACAAATTCGAACAATTAACTAATCCACAAATGATTTTGTACAAGAACATTTTGGACAGAAAAATGTAAGGACTGTGTAACATTGGTAAGCGAATAAGTTTACAATGTTAATACAATATTTGCAGAGAGAGAAGTGGAATGAAACTTCCATTTGACAGAAATCGTTCTATCATTCTGCTTGCGATTTATCCTATCAGTTTTGGATAACGCAAAAACGTCTGTGTGCAAAGTGACAAACAAAACACCACAGTTATAAAATTAAAGTTGAATACAGAAAACAGCAAAACAAAAACTACACATGTGTAAATAGTGACGAAATAAAAGTTATTGCCTTTTCTTTGTTTTTCATTCAAAATGCGACCCTGATCGTATCATTTTTTGAGCAAAATCTGAAGATGAGAGAAATCTGACAGAGCTGTCAAAATTTTGTCTGCAAATCGCTCTCTTCAAGTTTACACTATTCCATCCGCTCTCACCAAATGGAAATTTTGACACATCCACGATATCTCTAACAGTATAAAACGGCTGTTAGCAGGTATTTTCCATGTGAAGTTCTGGCATTTAAGTGGAAAATCTCTGGAAATAACTTCCGTAAATATAGGTTGAGTTAAGCCGAAACTGCATCTGGCGGTAATTGCGACCACGGTGGTCATCATAGTATTTTCAATCATTTTTCCCCCAACATCTCTTAAGTTGTATTCCCCTTTTTATCACAAGTATAATGTTACAATCTCCTTTTCGTTTGCCGGAGTGTTATTATTCGGTCTGTTTTTCCAAACTTAATTGTTTTGTAAATTTATTCAAGTTGTGTGTTTCAATAACTGTTTCGTAATCACAATGAATCTTTCGTTGTATCAGCAAAGCCCACATTTAACGCCAAGTTTCGTAAATACAACAAACGATTTCAAACTTTTTCATTTCAGCGTGTGTCAAATTTTTTGGGATTACTGTTATCATATGTACTTAAAAACTTCGCGTGTGCCTCCAAATTGGATAGTCTGTATATTTGGAAATTTTTATAGAAATAAATATTTCTCCTTAACATCCTATGAAGGGACTCAGTGAACTGTGCGCTTTCTAATAGTACCTTCACAGATTGGGACCTACAATTTTACACCGCTTTCGAACGGTAGGTTGCAATTTTTTCATGTCGCCATCACTAAGCGAGGTGAACGTCGTCGGAATAAATGTAAGATGGCCCGAACAAGTATCGAACCCACCTTATCATATACAGCAGTCGCGCACAGTAACTATTACACTACCGACGATCACTTTGTTAGTTGGATGTTTTTCATTATTTATGTAGCAGAACTTGTGTGCGAATCTTCTTATGTGGGAGAGAATTCTATCTAATTATTAATAGAATTATAATAGCACGGCTGTCCACGACGGTGAATCCATGGCATAATTATAATTTAAATCTATGCTGTTCTTTAATTTAATTTTATACAAAATATTGTTTAAGAAATTCTCTTAGAAATTCCATTCGTACGTTCTCCTCAGCTGGCAACTCTTTCTAACGTACCACTTAACAGCAATTAACATCAAATGCAACTCTATGTTTACCTTTCAACGGCCACTAATTTTATCATACACCTAATATAGCAATTTGTATCAAAAGCCCAGACATTAATAATAATTTAATTTTTTTTTTAATTTTCAAACAAATAAATTGCTTTGATTTTTATGTAAGCGTGTGAAATGAAACTTGTTTGTATTTATGTTTGTTGTATCAATCTTGGTAGTTGGTTGCCATATTTGTCAATGCACTCACTTGCTGGCTGGCTGGTAGTTTGTTTGTTTTTTTTTAGCGTGAAAGAAATTTTGTGCAGACATTCCCATTTTTGGCAAATTTCTCGAAACGTTAACTGGAAGACAACACAACAGAAAAAGCACACGTTCATACAAAATAACTGCAAAGATCAGCAAATTCAAATCTGAATAAAAAAATAAAAATACATACAACCAAAATAACAGCTTATAAGACAAACGACCGGAAATTTGTAATAAAACAAAATTTAAATGTTGCTGCAGTATGACTTCCCCCCTCTTCGTTATTCAAAGAAAAAAATCCCCAGAAACTCCACTCAGTCAACCACATTCATGAGCTACATACATACATACACGTCTATACATACACGTAGTATACTATATATGTTTTCATATGTATACATATATGATGTAGGTATGTATGTATATGTATGTATATGTACGTAATTCAGGCAGATATCTTCTTTTTTATGAATAAAAAATTAAAACTAGTGAAACACACCCGCTTTTTAATAAAAAATAAATAAATTTAAAAAAAATCAAGTTTTATTGTATTTTCGTCGTTTTGTTTTTGGGTAACAGAAATTTGCAAGAAATCAAGTTTATTTTTTAGTTTTCCCCATTTTGGCGGTTCTGTTGGGATCCCAAGGAGCTTTTTACCCCTTCAGTTTGTTTGTTTTTATGGCTTTCAAGAGGTTTGGCAGACATGAAGAGGTTTTAACCTTAGTTAAGTTTATGTTTTTTTGGTCGCTTTGTCGTAGTCATATGTATGTGTATGCTGGCATCGCCGGCCTCTGCCGGATCACACGAGTAGCTACTGATGTTGTTTTATGACTGTCTCATACATATATACATACGTGAATAGTATATTGTTGTTTTACTTGGCTTTGGTTCCTTTCCAAGGAAAGATTTTGTTAACTCGAAACATCATCTGCATAGATATATGTATGCAGCTCTGACCGTTGTCGAAGAAGTTGCGACAGCGCTGCTCAAAAACTCCAGTAGCTAAGAAGATGTTGGAAAAGGAGTCGTAAGTGGTTGTCGGGGTTTTGACTTTAGCCGGGTTTTATTAATTGCTTGCTGTCTGTTTGCCTGCCTGTTGTCTTTCCAAGGAGCAATGTTCTGTGATTTGTTTACACACTATAAGTGAATGCATGTGAAACTGAATTATGTTTATATGAGCAGAAATCAAAATTTTTTGAAAGTAATTGAAACTTTTTTTGTTTGCTGCCAATTCCTTTTTCATTTTATGATACAAACTTTTTTATTTTAGCATTTTTTAATAGCGAACAACGCTCAATATTGCTGTTATGAACCCTGGATGTTCTGTTGTGTTGCTCATGCAAGATTTCTTGAAAATCCTGTTCATAATCTTTTTAATTTCGGCAGATGTCATCAAAGGCAGATTGTCATATATAAGATTTACAAACTTTATCCTAACCTTAAAATGCATCGTTGACGTCATCCACGGGGCTGTCAATATAATTGAATTGAACCTTTTTACATGCTTGAAATGAAGATTATATGAATTATCAGGACTTACAAAACTTTTACTGGCCTCAAAAAATGAGAATTTCTTTTGAGCTAACATATCATGTTTTTCAATACACTATCCAAAATTCAGAGGGTGGTTAAAATGTTTTGTTGATCGTATCTACAAAAACTGTTTGTATTTGAATATTAAAAACAAAGTACTTGTGGTGGGCATTGAAATATGTAGCTATATTCCCAACCATCCAACATAATAATCAATTTCACATATTTCTTTTTAATATTTTCTATTAAAATGTTATTGATCTCGATCTTTTTAATAGTTATTGATCTTGAACCGAAAAGTTATTAGTTAGTGAACCGACAAATTATTTCCAGAAAATCAATACCGCAATATTCACTTTTCTTCTAAAAACAACCAGGGGTGTGGATTTTTCCTAAAAAATTTTAAATTCCGTCTCCAACTCCGCAATGTTAATGTTGTGAACTTCAACTGCTACTTTGACTCCAACTTTACAAATATACCAAATGTATCTAAATGTTTTTTAGTTTTGTGGTACGAATTATGACGAAGAATATAAATATAAAAATTAATATATAGTTTTTCACAAGCCAACACTTTAAAATTTGTCTAAAAAATATTAAATGAAAGTTCGTCCTTTTGCCCACAAAAAATATTCATTGTCAAAAATGGGTGACTGAACTATAAGAACTTACCAATTTCTTGATATTTGAAAGTCAATACTCTACATTCTGAAGATGTCGCCAAAATATTGTACATGATAAAAGATGCATATAGTAAGATCATTCCCGGAAAATATATGTGTTTCCATAATTTGTACTAATTGGAATTGAAACCAATCAGTAAAATTTCTGTAAAGCTTTTGCGATATACCTGCAGAACTAGAACAACACCGTGCAAAGCATATGTTGAAAGCTAGTGTGGATCAAATTTCCCAACTTATGGCGCTTATACTATTCCTATACCAGACTTAATTAAAATTATTTTTTTAACCTCCTACCTCAGCCCTACCTTACAAAAAATAGTATTTAGAGGAATCGGACATTTTATTATTATTACATTTTATTAGTATTATATTCCTTCATTTACTTTGCTATTTCTCAAATTTGTGGCAATTTTATTAATCAAGATTAGCGCATTTCCAAGGTTAACAACACTAACTCTGAAGATTATTCATACAATTTTAATCTGTAAAAACTGGAGGTTAATTTTTAACCTAATTTTAAAATGTTGTACAATTTTATGCAACACTGCAAAAGTACCAAAAAATGCAACCATAGTATAAAACACAAAAAATCAACTGTTTTGAAAGCCACCCATCACGCAACAAGAGAAGGAAGCCGACTAAAAATTAAGTGAATCGCGTCGGCTTAAAATGTTAAAATGACACGATTTAAAGGGGTCAGATATTTAAAAACATTAACATTTTGTACAAAAGTGTCAAAATCAAGGTTCGCCGATTTAATTTTTGTTTGCTCCGCCACCTTTCAGAATTTATTGTTCTCTTCTTTGCGGTTTAATTTAAAAAGTCTAATTGTTTCGGCGAAAAAATTTATTTTCGCATAAATATGTGTTAAAACACTTGCAAATAGTCGTTCAAATTGATTTTTGGCGTAGGATACGTCTTACCTTACGGTATAGGGAGTCATGTCAGATTGTTATTGTTGTAATCTTTGATTATGAGGAAACGGCGAGATAACTTTTTTTAAAAAAATTTTTGTAGGTAAATGAAGATGTTATCTATCTTTCGTTTGATATACATTTCATATTGGTTGATATCTTCCTAATATTTAAATTTCTCAATTGAAAATTGTTTAAACACATACACTCAAACTTGTGTGTGGTGTTTGGTTGAGTGTTTGAGTTTGTAGCGTGAACACAAACTATGCTGCTGTTTCAGTGTGGACACAAACCTTCGGCTGTTGTTTTGATTGATGAAATATTGAAATTTCGTATATTTACTTATGTATTTAAGTGAAACAAAATATTAAATGTGAATTTGAATTTAACATGGATATATAACATGAGTAAGCTTATGTATATTATCAAAAGTAACTATCAAATAAATAAATTCATTTGCTTATGTTATTTATCATTTATTGTTATATATGTTTTCTGTCTTATCGGATGGCGTATTCTACGTTAAACTTAATGGCCGTGTCTCTGACACAGCCTGCAGGGACAGTCCGTGGCCGAAGGCCTCGGACAACTGTCTGCTGTATTTTTTTTTTATTTCTACTTTTTTTGTTGTACCTAAACCTAAATTGTTTTCCTTTGAATGATGAAGTGTAAACCAAACAAAAACGGAGTTGCCACATGAAATGTCAATTTAATAACAAATTGGGAGGTGTAAACAACAAAGATTAGAGAACAAGCCTATCGCTAACATATCCGCGATAAACTATGGTCTAAATGCGGCATAAGATGTTGTAATAGATAAGCCTTCCATTTCGTTGGAATTTGATCGAAGGCTTGTATGCATTGTTTATTTCTCATAATTGTAGTTGCTTATTTAGATGGTGTTGCCATATTTTGGCACTGAACTTAAGCCCATAATTTAATTTTATCTACATCATCATAAATTGGCTAGTTTTCTTTAGACCTTATTAATCGAATGAAAGTAATTTTTTCTTAGGTCCCAATCGGGGAATACAAAACTATAAAGTGCACTATAAAGCGCACAGGGCCTCCCCGTTCCTTTATGGAAAATATTTATATGTTTTTTTTTGTTTCGTAATAAGTATCCCGTATGACTGATATTGAGAAATTGGGAAATATCATCACAATATGTCATAAAAACTACTGTAGTGTAAACGGTGCATAAAATGTGCACTATAACGATACCAACGTTGCATGCCACTTTCACCTAAAGTAAATCTGGATTAATTGTCATAGTAGATGCAAATAGTACGAAATGGTTCGTGAAACTTCATGGGCCTTCTTCGATCTGTAAAAATATTAGAGTAATTGAATTTATGTCGTCGGTGGTGCAATGGTAGTGTGCACGGCTCTTGTGCATGAGAACGTGGGTTCGATTCCTGCTCTGACCACCTTAAATTTCTTTCGACGGCGGCCACCTCGCTTAGTAACGGCGACACTATCGAGTACTTAGCCATAAAAAAAGCTTTTCAAAATACCGTTAGTAACCGGTGTTAAATTGTAAGTCTTAATCAGTGAGTGTAAAACTATTGCGAGCACAGCTCACTGGTTTGTGAGAGGCTGTCCCCAATCCCTTCATGGGATGTAACGGGAAACCATTTATTTATAATTGAATTTATGAATCGATCCAAATCCATTTTTCGTGTGGGTTCTCTGAATAGTCCCGTAAGATTTGCAATCACAACATCCCATCAGAATTCCTTTAACTCTTTCTTTTTAATTCTTTGGTACCCAAGCCCGAGGCCAAATTATTCAAAAGGAAAATTGGTGAAAATGACAAATAAATATAATCAAATTTATAATTTATAATCATCAACGTCATACCCCTTGTATGATCAACTCCATATCGCTATAATGACTTCTAATAGCAATTATCTTACCCAAACTTCTTTAGTGTAAACGGGATTTTAGGCCATAATATCCCAATTCCTTTGAACAATTTGCTATAAACCTCCATCAAATTTTAACTCCGGATATTATCATATTGTCCCTGTTTCTCAGTATTTATTTGTATCCCTTTGAAGGGGACTTTTGCGACGCAATTCTTGGGATAGTTCCCTCTTTCATTACTCTCGCTGACGGATGCATATGGATAGATGGTTTTCAACTGCCCCACCGTATAATAAATAAATAGTTTCATCATATTTTCGCTGTTGTTGATGTTGTGATATCTGAGCGTTGGCGGCTTTATTTCATTTTCATTTATATCTTTTTGTTTTTTTTAAGTTCCCCTCGGATTTTGTTGTGTTTTTTTTGTTTGTTTGTTGAATTTGAGACGCAGCATGCGTTTCTTGTGTGGTTTGTGTGGCCGCCGATCGTTGAGTACTCATATCTGTTGGTCGCCGGCTTTTAATCTGCATCTTGCGTTGTTTCAGAAGTTTCCTGATGTTCAAGTATTTATTTGCCTTCAAGTCATGGACGCGGCGACGCGCGTTTTCATTCTTGTTTTCCAGGAACCTTTTTTACTCGTTTAATATACTCGTCCATCGCACGTTCTTCGCTGGTGTATTGAGAACTTTTTTTTTTATTTAACGTGAAAATATTTTCAGTTCATTCAGTTTTTGGTTAAAATTTCAAATATGGTTTGAGTTCGAGTTTAAATTCTCTCTTTGGCTGATTCGTGTTAGCCTTCGGTTTGATTTGAATTTCAATTCACGTTTTCAAGTTCGTGGATTGTGGGTCTGCTGTTGCTGCTGCTCTTGTGTTCTTAAGGGGCTGGGACAGGGGTATCCAGTTGTTCTGTGTTTGCTCTTTATGTTGTTGCTGCTGGGTTTGTTTCTGTCTCGGCTTTAATTGAGCCAGTTTTGTTTTTTTTTTGGCGGTTGCGCTGTTTTTTTTTTTTGGATTTTGTTTTATTTATTTTTTTTTATCATTTCTTGGTTTAATTTTTTATATTAATTTTCAGAATAAGGCCATGTACAAGGCCATTCATCGGGCTTTCGAGCTGTTTATGTATTCTAGAAACATTGTTGCCATACATACCTACATACGTTCATATTTTCGGACATGACTGTAACATTTCATTTGGGGAATTTAAATTTTTATGATGTCGGTTTGGGAGGGGGTGCGACACAAAACTGGTGAATAAATATGCCACCCAGATATAACAAAGTGTTTGCCAAATTGTATATACGAGAGTGATTCTTGGTCAAGATTTACAACCCAAATTTAGCTAATTCGAGTAGGACAACGATATTAAATTAAAAGTTACTCTTGTGGTAGGTAAGGCGTTTCATAAAAGGGTGTTTTTTAAATTGTCATTATTCTATTCTAGCTGTTTCGTGCGACCTGTGGAATCCCCGTGTATATATTTTTGACTTTATCACAAATATATATACACATATGCGTAAATTTGGCATTGATACTTTGACGTTTGGCCCTGCCTCAAAGAGGTCACAGTCAACATTTGTCTTCAAAAAAAGTTTATCACCGGTAGTGGCTTGTGGGGTATAGGTAGGCAAATAATGAGCATGCCATTACATATGTGAGGTAATACACTAACAATAATGTATTCTGGTTGTGAATATCTGTTATAAGCGTTGAGATAATTGCTGTGAAAGTAGAGGTATTTGATATTATTTAATTTTTAAGTAGACCAAGTTAGAATCTATAAAATTATATTAAAATTTTTTCTATACATCTAACCGTTATAGAGATAATGAACTATTAAAAAATTAAATTTTTGTCTTGTAATATCCCGATGGCCATTGAGGTAACAATTTTTTGGATTATGCCATCAGAAAGCTTATTGTGATACTCAAAACTCGACACAATAAACATGAAATGCAGCACTGCAAGTTAATACTATTATGTTTTGTTCCCTTAAAAAATCGCCAACAAATGTTTGAAGAGCTGGCAAGGCTTGTCTAAGTGAAAGAACTTTCCTCATATCTTTAACGATTCATCTGACAGCGTAGGCGTTACAGTATGTTTTGAAATCCCAAGATTTGAGATACAACTTTACCCAATTATAGTCCATTTCTACTTAATTGAACACACTGCTATTGAAATCTCATGTTTGGACATTCCGTGAATCTCCAAATTAGAGAATCGTGCTGCAGTGTGAATGCAGTATTAGGAAATTGAACTGAATCTGATGAAATTTTACTGAATCAGAGTACACATAGAAAGAGTGTGAAATAACATTACAAATTTCCTTAATTATTCAAAGACAAATTCCCTCCAAATGAGTACAATCGTACTAAATTTGATGAAAATTTTACATAATTCTAAAAAATGCGTATTCAAATTTAATTCGCAAAGATATAAAATATAAATAATTAGAAAACAAATATTTTATATTCTTGTTGGACTAAAAATTGGGCCAAATATTACTATTGAGTTCATAGTAAAACTTTTAATTTAATTACAAAAAATGGTTTCCCGTTACGTCCCATGAAGGGATTAGGAAGAGTTAGGGAGAGTTTCAAACAACCAGTTCCGAACGGTATTTTGAGAAGCTTTTTCATGGCTAAATACTCGATAGTGTCGCCGTCCCTAAGCGAGGTGACCGCCATCGAAAGAAGGAACTTCTCATGCACAATTGCCGCGCACACTACCATTACATCACCGACGACGGCCACATTTTTAATTTAATTAGAATTAGAAACGTTGAACATTGAAATATATGTACTAAATTTAAGAAATTTTGTAACTAACTTGAGTAACTAGACTTTTGTTGGTTGCTGGTAACACCCCCACAGCTAGGTTTATTGGCCAATCTTACCAGTTTTCAAGGAAATTAATACTTTTTTTAATGATACTTGGTGTTGGTGTTGGTGCCAGTCGAGTTATTAGTGAAACCAAGGGCTAACGAGATTAAGCGCTAGTCTCAAGAAATCCATTGAGTTAGCTCCAAGAGCTCAATACCCTATGTACACCTATCTGAGATAATTCTCCCAAGTCTCTAAATATTTAGGATACCATAGTAGACATCCTCCTGCCGGCTAGTACTGGACACGTGCAGTGAAAATGTTCAGTGTATTCTTCGTCCTCATCGTTACAGCTTCTATTGAAGAATTTTGCCCTGACCTTTAGTCAGACAGTGTCATCAAAACTGAAATAAGCATTGATACGTTTGGCCTGGCTAGGGGCAGAAGGTTTATGAATCTCCTGGTGGCCACTATGGGCCAGATTTGTCTTGCGCGTATACAATTCGTGCCCTCGTCCACTTCTCCTGCATCATCATATAGGAGCGTTCTTGCAGGACTATTTTATGGGGAGCCAACACGTTTCAGTTTATGGGGAACTTGTAAAGCAGTCCATAGTCTGACCTCATTAAGTCCATTTGTATTTAAGCATCAAATGAACTTCATTTGATCAAAACATGTACGTATTAGATGGAACAGTTGTACTGAATGTAAGGAAATTTGAACTTTGTTTTAATGTAATATTTTGTCGATTTTAGTACATATGGTTCCTAAATCTAATAAAAAATAAAATTTTAATTATATGAATGATGAGTAATTTTAACCATACGAAGTTTAATTTCCCATTTGGAATTATATTTATTTTTCTTTCTTCTGAGTGTATGATTCAATAAATTCAAGTTCCGGGCATGGTGAAGAACAGAGACTAAAATAGTATTTTCTCTTTTATCAGCCATTAAAAAAAGTTTTTTTTAACGTCTTTGTATTTTAAATTAAAACATGTCATAAATGTGTAAATTTTTGACATCACATTCGAATACATGAGTCGGATGTAGCCTGACACTGTTCCCATACATTTTTATGTATTCAAATCGGATGTTGTCAATGAAAAGCAAACACGATATCACAAAGCGACAATCTTCCTAAAGCTTAACCATGATCTTTGTTAAGCTCCAACTCCCAGCAAACGAAAATTAATTAAAATTTCCAAAAAATACAACGTTTCAGGTTTGGGGTGACATACTTTTCTTCTTCTTTTTTTCACGAAACGCCTGTTTGTGTTAATTATTATCGACATCAACCACCGGACTAGAGGTTCCGTCTTTTATTTGTTTTCTTTTTGTATGGGGACTTCCGTTTATGGCAATGAATGCCTCTTGTCACATTACATAACAGAGACAAGACAAGGTAATTCCTTTTAAACATTTGGTTGTTGCTGTCATTATTAACTAAGTATTTAATGAATTTGAAATATTTATCGTTAGCGCTTTACGGGGTGTACACATTGAAAACGTGACAAAATTGTAAAAAGGCAAATAAATAAACGATTTGTTGGCCATGCAATAATTGTACTTAGCTTTTTTAATACTTTAACAATAATTTTATTATAATAATAATAATAATAATAACGATAACAATAATAGTGTCAATGACAACATCGGAAGTTATTGTGTGGTGTTGGAATCAATCATAAACCCCCTCCCTCGATTTTATTGATTTGTGTTATGATTGCTTGGCTGGACAGACCACACAAACTTCTTTCCTTCCTTTCGTTTCGTTTTGATCGGCGTAGGTGTTGGCCAAATAAGGAAATAGTCATAAAAATACCTTAGGTTTGTTGTGAGGAAGTTTTGAATACATAAAAATTAATTAATAACGGTTACGTTATGCTAGATTTTAATAACTAAGCAGCCGTCAGTCATTTCAAATAGGGTGGACAAGCGGATTTTCAGAAAACCCCATAAAAATCGTATAAATGCAAAGCCATAACCGGCCGTAGAAAGGGTATTTCAACATTTTACGGTTTAGTGGAATTTAGATTTGCCAGTTTTATCGGTTTGTGTGAATCTCTTAGGAAATTATTAATGATTTCTACTTTTACGCTCGGGCTTATCTTAAATTTATACAAAAGTAATGCGTGTTTACGCCCTAAATTCACAGAAAACCAACATCAAAGTCTCATGTGAATCGAAGACGTCCCCCATACCAACCAATAAACTACAAGGATCAATGGCACATAACTTTTTTTTAGATTGTTTAAGATTTTGAAAATGCCATAAAGTATATAACAACAAAAACGCAATAAACAGATGTGATGCTGCTGCTGCTGCTTGTGCTTCCCGCCGTTGGTAACTATCCAGTAACTGAATGAACAAAATCCAACCAACTCTCTTGTTTATGGCCATGGCCAAGAAAGACTTAAAGCAGACAGACAACCGCACAGTATCACAAGCGACGAAGCAAAAATATTCACACACTTGAGAAATCCTATCCAAAGAAGACCATCTGCTTTTCTGGCTGAACTGCCATACAAAAGGTGCTTCCAACCGTACGTACGCATTTGTGGGATACATGGAGGGTAGGTAAAATGATGCTGCTGCCTGGCGTGCAAGAATATAAGAAAATTTATTTCATTTTGCGTGTGCGTATCAGTTTAAAACTCCCTGCAGTAGACACAGAGGCCGGCCGAGGAAAGACTGAAACTGAAACTCAGTGTGTGTATAATAATTCTTAAGGAGTCGACTGGTGCTGCTTGCCAAAGTCTTTGGCCTCCGACAGACAGGACAGGAAACAAGAGTAGGCGATTTTTACGTGATCTCCCAACCTTGTTTGGAAATTGCGTCTGCATGCCTGACTTTAATTCAATTCATGATATTGAGGAGGAAGCATTGAGCAGCAACACACAACTGGAATCTTTTAAGGCATTTTCGATGTTTTACCTTAAACGTAGCGAAATATGTGAAAAATCCCTTAAGCATTTTTACCCACTCCTTTATACTATAGATTCAATGCAGTAAGTCTGTCCATTCCACCATCATTGATGTCTTTAGGAGCCAGTTCGAGTGTAGATGTTGAATGTATGGCGGATTTGAACATTTTTGCAAGTTATGTCGACCCCCTACTCCATCTCGGACCATAAATGATTATGTTGTTTTGTTGTTGCATATTTTTGCCATTGGAATTTTATCAATGAAATTCATTTTCTGAAAACTGGTTGGATGTCTGGGAAAAATGACGCATTGCACACAAAACATTATGGGGAGGGGGTTGTTAGTAACGAAATGATTGGCATTGAAATTAATTAACAAACTTTTATTACTTATGTATGTATGTATATGTGGAAACTGTTTCTCTATATGTGAAACATTTATGATATTGCCGCCCATTTCAACTTTAAATTGTTCGTAATAAAACCATAATTTTCATACATACATACTATATGTATGTATTAAGGAAACCTTTGAAATTGTGTTATTGGTTTGAAATAATTTAAGACCAACATCCTGAAATATTTTACCAATTACCTCTTTGTTTTGGGTAAGCATCAAAAGAGCTTTTATCTTCACAGGCGAATCATCAGTATCAAACTTCTCATTCTTCAAAGGGCATAGAGTAATGAATCCGCCTTTGCTGAGATTGATCAAAGGATCAGAAATGCCCCATTAAACAGATTTATCTATTTTAACTTATTCACTCGGCGACTAGATAATCGCGTTATTTTGTATGACGAGGCTACAGATTTTCCATTTCCAACTGTTACACGTGGGCATTACCACAGAAGCCCAATTTGTGTCACGCGTAACGTCATCCTCGTTAATTGCTAATATTTTAGGCCCAGGTATTTCGATTGTTGTCGCTTCTTTAAATTCAAAACGTAAGTAGCTCTTTATTTACTAAAATAAGAGAAATCCATCGGACTACCAGCCCTAAAATTACATGACAAAAAGTGGTTTTTTCATATGTACATATATTTAAGGTTGTGTTAGACTATCGTTGGACATGTACAAATTTTCATTTGACGAGAGCAGATAGAACAGATAGAATAGGAAAATTTTTTTTGAAAAATCTGTCAAATTTCTCTCATTTTTATATTTTTCTCAAAAAAATATGCGAACGGCAATAAAAAAGTGTAGTTTGCCACTTTTTCTCTATTCTATTTTTATTTTATACTGTTGAGAATTGTCTAACAGATCTGGTAAATTATTTTCTGCAAATCATTCTCCTCAAGTTTACACTATTCCATCCGATCCCGTCAAGTGCAAATTTTGGCATATCCAAAAATTTCTCCAATAGTTTAACATGGCTTTTAGGAAAAAATGTGTTAATTTGACACTCATGCAGTCACTTATTTTGCCCTAAACTTCTTAATCAAATTTTCATATTTTTCTCTATTGATTTTAAGACGAAATCATTGCCAAATATACATAACGAAAATATAAGTTCTTTTTTAATTTCATGCGATCCACATCAATTTAGGTTATTTTTTCGATTTCATTAAAATTAATCGATTTCCAGCAATTAGTTATACATTTTCACGTATGAGAATTTGTGGGTTTCTCCAGCGATTAGTCTATTTTTTTCAATATTCTCGATGGCCGGCAATGATCGCTTGTTCGGCTCGTATGTTGTTTGTTTTTGTTATGTGTTAGGCAACAACAGCATTTTTGGCCATAGAGCATAATCATAACAAAACGTAAAGCGTATCACGGTAGCAAAACAAGTTCCCATATACACAATTCTCCTTAGTGTTGTTGCTCTGTGTCCCTCCATGCGCTAACATTTCTTTCTTAATTTCTTTATGTCTTGTTTGGTTACTTTGCTTTATTTGCTCTTCGTTGCTGTGCGAGCGTTTGTGCAGCTCTAAATTAGAGTTAAGCTCAACTTTTCATTATTTGTGGAGACTTTTTGTTTTTCTATTTTTATTTTCCTTTCTTTAAGTTGTTGTTTTCAATGACAAAACTTAATGAAATCCAAAGGGAAAACAAAAGACTTAAGCAACAAACTCGTTTTTTATATAGATTACAAACAGAACGCACACACACATCTCTTAACCGAGAGAGAAAGGTAGCGCACAAAATGAGAGCCAAATTCACGCTGGAGGTGAGAAGTACCTGTAAATGTGTGTGTGTGTGTGTGTGTGCGTGGTAGCGAAAATATCACGTTTATTGTTTGTTGATGGCTTTTGTTTTTATCCATTGCACTTCATATGCCGTTTTCTATGCTGTTATAGTATTGCAAATAAAAACAACAAAAGTCAAAATCAAAATGCAAACATTGTACAATTTTCTTTCAAGTTTATCATTTGAGGTTATGATTCATTATAACGCCCACATGGCCCACATGTATGCAATGCTTTAGAAGGTGCTGTTGTACGAAAAGTTGCCGGTTATAATTTGGTTATAAATTGACAAATGTTCACAATTAAACTGGGGGTTAACAAACTAGGGTCAACTTTACCAACACGTTAGGGCTTTAGATACAACCATTTGGTCACATTTCTTGTTATTATAATTCACATGCCACTTCAGTCTAGGCGACTATTGCGCATGAAACATAGGTTCATCACCATAATGTATGTACATAACATTTCTTGTTGTGTTATTTACTTCCCCTAGTACTATTACTGACAAAACATCTTTGTAATCGTTCGGAGCCAGTATAGAAGTATAGAAAATTGCAAAACATGTTAGTTATAGGGGGACTTTCCTTGTTCATTTAACAAAAAGTGGCCGTCTGTGGTGTCTTGGGCAGTGTGCGCGACTCTTGTACGTGAGAAAGTGTGTTTTCGATCCCTGGTCTGACCACCTTACATTTATTGCGACGACGGTCACGCTGCTCATGGGATGTAATTTAATATATTTATTTATTAAATGTCAATTAAAGTATGTGTTTTTCCTTAAATTTGTATAACACTCCATTCTATTTTTATTCTTTACAGAGGCTCGTTTATCATCCAAGGAGTTGCCCACTACCGCATGGCGTCGTGAAAGGCGTCTTCGCACTGGTGAATACCATCATCCCTCCGCTCATCATCATCACCACGCGTCGCCTGGTTCATCAACTGGCAGTGTAAGAGCAGTTTCTCCCAGCTCATCTCCACCTCCGGCTGCCCATAGCCAACTTTCGCCCACACCTATTAGCGCTGTCGCCTCAACTCAATTGCACTCGAATGCCCATCAAATCTCCATGATGATGGCAGCCGCCGCAGCTGCCGGTATGCGCCCGCTTTGCGAATCTACTAATCGCCCATCGCCACCACCACCTTCTTCACATGCTGTGGGCACAATGCATTTGGGTCATATTGTTCATACTCAGGTGTTACATCAAATGAGCGGTATGGAAACTGACGATGCACCCTTGGATATGTCTTTGTCAAGCAGTTTGAAGCAGCGCAATTCTCCTCCGCCTCCATACCGTGAGCCTTTGCCAGGGTCAACATTTGCCTCTTCGTTGCCTCGCCCTAGTGTTATAACACAAGCGCCACCTAAAAGGGATATCAGAGATAGTACTTTAATAGCTAATCGAGAGAATGATAATCGTAGCTCGGGTAAGCCTTAGATTTAAGCAAAGTTCTTACACATACATATGTTTGGATGGTCTGTTATTTTTATATTTTTTATTTTTTTTTAGAATCCATTGACGAACATTTTCGACGGTCTTTGGGCAACGATTATTTTGCGTTGTTTGCCAAGAAATCACCTAGTAGCCAGCCCACAAAAGCTCCATCGCCTCAACCTAATCTGCTGCCACAACCACCAGCAGCTCATGCCAGAACACCACCTCCCACTCCTGCAGCAGCACTAGCAGCTTCAATTGTGTTGCCGCCTCCTGCAACTTTGAATCAAACAGCTTTAATTCCACCTCCTGCGTATCCCAACTCCTCCCTACCACCAAGTCACCAACAACAACCGCAAGCCTTAAAATCTCCCAATTCTAACACGCTTGTACTTTGTCCAACCGTCGTTGCGGCTCAAATGAAAGGTAACCCCGCAATGCTGGGTATTGCGGCCATGGAACCAAATTCCCCACCTCCTCTTCCGTTGGTGGTACGTCCTCCTATACAACAACATCAGCAGCAACCGCTGGCTTTACAAAGGTCGTCAACGGCGCCAACTCCTTTGCCCTCGCCACAATCTCCGATAGTTAAAACTACTGCTCCTGCTCAATCTCCCGTTTCAAGTACGGCCGGCTCCAGAACGGCGTCACCACTGCCTAATACCAATCCACAAGTTGCCACAATGACTCTGTCCCGTTTTACATCCGTGGATAATTCTCCATCGTCTTCACCACGTCATACACCGCCTGTCGTCACTAATGTAGCGGTGCCAAACGCGTCCCCAACTCTACCAGCCATTATGCGCATTAAAACAGAGCCGGGTCTGCAAAGCATTAAGTCTCACAACCCTACACCGCCAGCATCTCCCACTAGCACTACAAATCCCAACATCATTATGATGAGCAGCGGTAATAGCCAGACTGGGTCTCCATCATCGCCCTCCTCGCCCTCGGCTGCGTCGGCTTCCTCAACGGCTACCATGAAAACCAATTCAACGACGGCCGGCGGCAATAGCAGTGCTGAAGTTCTGGCCTCCGTAGATGATCATTTTGCCAAAGCTTTGGGTGATACGTGGAAAAGACTACAGGAGAGCAAAGAAATGCGAAAGTAATCGAAACCAGAGAATACACTACATTAGCACTTTAGAGTGATATTTTTAAGTGACGAAGTGATATTTGGAGGAAACGACAACGTACCACACGATGATGACGCGCCATGAAAACAAAGTTGGGTTTTTTCACCTTGCATTCTCTTAATCACTACATTAGTTTGCTACCACCTAAATCTACAATAAAAAGAAAACCTTTAATTTATACAGTCAGAAGGATGGAGTAAATGATTAAATGCTTATTAGTAAAACTGAAAAATATTTAAAATTAGAAGAAAGATCTCAAATTTATGGTTTGTTTCGATTTAATAGTGAAATACTTTATTTTTACGTTTCGTATTTTATTTTAATTTTACGTTGTCTATAAACTATCGTATTTTTCATTCAAAACAAGCATTAATTTTAAGAGTATTCCCATGATTGAGAACTACTGCAGTGGAACGAAGATGTATGCATAACCATTTGTAGATGATTCGTTACGATTGAATTGCATATAATTTTTATCAAAGAATTTGAATTTTAAGAAATATTTTGTATTTTAACAAAATTTCCTGTTTTTGTGTTTAATTTTCCAATATTGTTAATGTACTACTTTTATTATTATAATTTATGTGTATTTTTGTTTTTTTTTTCTTATTTTAAGGAATTAACTCATGATCTTATTAAATATATAATTCAATTAATCCAATTCTTTCCTATATTATAATTTTGTTACATATTAAGTATTTGTGTAATTTATAAGTTTATGCTGAATTCCTATTATTTGCTTAACAAAAACAAAAACTTATTTGAAATAAGAGTTTAAACTTCTTTGTAATTTAAATAAACAAATCACACAATGTGAACAAAATAAACATTTAAAAAGATGTGAGTATTTATTATGTCTATGTCTTTTTGACATTTGTGGTTTGAGTTTTGTTGTCAACTGTTTCAGCAAAAATTAAAAAGTAGGTGAGAAAAGTCGGCAGGTAAATCACAATAAAATAATATTTAACAATGTTTGGTCCACATGGAATTCACGGTGTACAATTAAATCAGCATAAACAAAACACCAACAACAAAATGACCAACTTGTGAGTAATTCCTGAATTGGCATAGTACATTCAATTACAACATTGACATGAAAGAAATATCAATTTAATTTTCAAAAATATTAATTGAAATTTGTAAATACTATTTAAAATGTAAGATACATAAATTTAAAATTTTGATTTGAAATTTAAAATATATCAATAGAAATTTGAAAGACATTAATTACACTTTACAAGCCATCAATTGAATTTTAAAATACATCAATTGAAATTTAATATGCATCGGGTCAAATTAAAAAATCATTAACCGATTTGTAAATTTAAATTGATATCTTTTAAATTCCTATTGATGTCTCAAATTTCCAGGGGAATTTTTGAATTTTAATTGGCGTACTTTTTTAACTATAAGGGGGGGGGGGGTGTTTACATGGCTAGCATCCTTTAGATGCATACTCTGGCCAAATTACGAAGTCACGAAATTTTTTCCAATACTGAGAAAGTTTACACAAAATTTAAATTTTTTTAATTATCCAAATAGACTGCAACAGCTGGCGGGAGGTGGGCACATCTCTCCATATCATGAAACAACAAAAAAATCCAATGAGTGTTCGAACTCACGGGCGATGTGTTAACACCTTTTTGCTACACGGTACCTGTTCGATTTCTATGAACACATTCGTAAATGTTACATTGGAAAATAAAAAACAGCGTTCAATCATATGATGACGTTACAGTTAAATAAGGAACAGACCTAGTATAGATCGGCACGTCCAATTTTTTTGCTTTTTTTTTGGTGGTAGGGATCGCTATTTTAAGTAAAAAAAAGTAAAATAAAAAAATCGGGGGAACCCCTATTTTGGGAGTTACGGGCCAGGTAGCCCTGGCAGGGACCTATGTTGCTCGTACCGTGTGGTAGAACTTTTGGAAAATCGTTAAATTTATATTGCAATTAGGCTTAGGCAGGGGGGTTAAAATTCCCTCTGTACCTGAAGTCGATGTGTGGCAAAATCCGAAAAATCACTCGATTGCTTGAAAAAAAAATATTTTCTGGATATTTTATTTATTTTTGTTTATTTCGACTCGTTTTACACAAAAAAGTTGTGAAATCGGTCCCATAACACGGCACCACACTCGTAGTATCATCCTGTATGTCCGAACTTTGGGTGCCCACAACTCCGAAAATAGGCGTTGCCCCCGATTTTTTTATTTAATTTTTTTTACTTAAAATAAAAAGTTCTATCCAATGGTAATAGTTTGGAGCCGAAGCGAGTTGCCGACCTATTCTAGGTTTAAGCCTTAAATAATATTAATACTTCAAATTATTTAAAGACCCAGTGCAAGCAGATGTGCCATTATTTTCTTGCTCAATACTTTTTGTTTTATTCCCACAAAAGTCAAAGAATGCAAAGCAACAGACACTTGTACATACATACATACATACATTGTTATATTCGTACGATATAACCGAAGATCAACATAAAATACTTTTTTAATATTACTCCAAATTAAAACACTTCAATCTCGGCTCGCCGATATCGGATCGTCTTAATTTTTGGCCTAAACTCTTCGTCGAAACCCGCACTAGCTTTTTAATCCAAAAATTAATAAAATCGGCTATGAATTTCCGGAGAAAATCGCGTGGGAAAATTATATGAAAATCGCCCAATAATCACTTTCAATACCGACTGCCAAGCAACGAACAAACAAACGATGATAAGACAAAACCGAAGATCAACATAAAACACTTTTTTAATATTACTCCAAATTAATACTCCAAATTAAAACACTTAAATCTCGGCTCGCCGATATCGGATCGCCTTAATTTTTGGCCTAAACTCTTCGTCGAAACCCGCACTAGCTTTTTAATCCACAAATTAATAAAATCGGCTATGAATTTCCGGAGAAAATCGCGTGGGAAAATTATATGAATATTGCCCAATAATCACTTTCAATACCGACTGCCAAGCAACGAACAAACAAACGATGATTTACTCTTCCAAACCTAACACTTGTGTATGTATTAAATTTATAGTTTACTGCCCTAGAGGCGCGCGTATAGATGTTAACACATCAAAAAAACATCAAAGCCATAATTTGATTCTACGATTTGTGATGAGTGATCAGAAATGTATCGTAACTTAACTAAAAATAAACGTGATGATGGTGATAACCACTGGCATATAAGATAATGAGTTGAAACTCCGATTAATTATTAGCAATGGTATAGATGCAGTAAAAAAAAAAGTATGCGAGAAATTCTGGAACATGGTTATCTGTATTCCTTCAATTTTCATAAATATTTCAAAACGAGCTGATTTTAAATCATTTATTTAATTTGTTGCCGTACTTTAAATTTCCAGATTGGAAATAATATAGTATAAAAGTTTGAATTAAAATGATCTTACAGCACTTTGAATTTATGAATGAAATTTAGTAAAGTTGTAGTATAATTTGTGAGTTATTTTCTGTAGTTTACTTGGGATAAATTAACTAATGCAAAAAAATAATTATTGAAATTTGTAATATACTATATATTTTTTCCCCTCTTTTACTGCTTAAATAAGTTTTAAATTAACGTCAAATTTAGCTGCTTCGTTGTAGCATAATCTTTCAGTAGTACACAAATGGGAGTTTTTACATAATTTTTTCTAATTAGTTATGATGAGGTTCATTGCGGACCTACATAATTTGATAAGTGTGTGTCAAGATGAAATGGATAATAGGATCTTAAAGAACGTGAAGATGTATGTATGTACATAGACGAAAGCAAGTAATTCAGATAAATCAATAGCTCCCGATGTCGAAGCACAAACATGGCATGGGGGTTTTTTCGGTCTATCATCTTCAAAAACAATTAGTTATATAAAATAAAATTCAATTTCCTATACAATAATAAATGAAATACATTGATTAAAAAAATATATTGTAGATATCCGTATCCAAATATAATATCCGTACATATGTACTAATTTTCTGACATCTATGAAACGTCATTTGCATGTAATTTGATAGATTAATAAAATAACTACATTGACTGGACGAATTGCTTTTAATCACCCTTATTCCGGGTTTCGTTGTCGTATTCTGTAAGTGGAATTGACGTCGTTGTTTAATTGAAACGACTCTATTTATGTCGACGCAGTTTTTGGTAACCGCTTAAAAAATATTTGGAAGAACATATTTTCATTCTTAATTAAAAAAGATTACGGAGCTTTATTTTTAAATTGTAGATGAAGATAGATTACAGTGGGAAGCAGTACGAAAAATTCAAGGAGGGCGTGCAGAACTGTCCCAGAGCAGGAGCCGCTTTATACGTACAATGTACGAAGGGTAGGTATCTTTTTAAAGTTTTAGTGATAATTTAAATTTATGCAAATAATAAAATGAAAAAGAATATAGCGGGTTTGAATGTTTTATTGTTCCGTGAATGAGCTCGGTTAATAATAACTCCAACGACCCTCTTGTAATTATTTTCAACCTTATTTGGTTTTAACTGCAGCCGCTTTCTTAATCGCTGAAACGGCCCAAAACTGACCCCTAAATTTAGCTGCTGGTATGGATTTACATAAATAAGGCATCACTTAGAACTACTGGCCTCAGTGTCAGGTATTACTCAGAATCGCTGTCCTCAGTGGCAGGTGTCCGCTTGTTATATCACACACGCTTGTTCTGCTCGCGCTGAATCCAGAAATTGATGTCTTCAATTTACTTCTAAATTAGCCGAAGAAGCAGCCAGTAAAGAACATATCCATATGGTCTATAGTGAATTTACTGCAATAATTTCTTGCCCATCATTACGTCCTTCATTTCTCAAAACATCCAGCTCCTGGGTCACTTACAGCTGCGTCTGCCCTTATCAAACGTTGACCGGTCCGCGGCGACAATAAGGTTGGGGACTACTGCCCTAGAGGACTCTTGTCAATCTATTTTGTGATGTTGAAAAAAAACAACTTCGACGACAACTGGAATAAGAGTGAATATCTCCCACAATTCTGTCATTTGTGAGCCCCAGGGCAGAGTGTGGTGCGGATCCCACTGTAATTGCTTGAAAAGTAGGATGGGTGATTAATTGATTATTCAACCTGATTAATCCACACCTTGAGTAATCGAATAATTGATTAATCATACGTTTTGGTTAATCAGACTTACAATTAATCGATTATTCTGAATTTTGATTAATCAATAGTAATCATTAATTGTAAATCCAAAAATTGATTAATCAAAAATTTTAATAAGCGATTCATGCTTTTAGGATTGCTGGTTTTTAATTTGTTCAATAACCTTTGCTCAAAATATTCAAAAGTTTGATTTTGTTTGTAAAGTATATACACATTAGTATGTTTTCCCCAAATTATTTGAATGTTGAATAAAATAATTCAAATATGAATAATCAATATTCTAATTAAGTTATTAATTACAGTTTTGATTAATCAGAATTTCTGAGTATTAAATTAACTGATTAATCACGATATCGATTAATCGCACATCCCTAATAAACATGCATATGTACATATCTACTGCTACAGTTGTCCAATTATGACGTCGTCGGTTTGCCAGAATTTGCTGAATGCCACTGCACATTATTGCTTTCCATTTTCATTCTAAATTCCAGTGATATATTTAAATAAAATATTAAGAAAATCATTTGTATTTATACCTGCCGTTGTTAATTTATTTGTATACCGTCACCCATAGGATGGAGGTATACATAATTTAATATGGAAAAAAATACAGCAGACAGTTGTCCGAGGCCTTCGGCCACGGACTGTCCCTGCAGGCTGAGTCAGAGACACGGCCATTAAGTTTAACGTAGAATACGCCATCCGATAAGACAGAAAACATATATAACAATAAATGATAAATAACAGCAAATGAATTTATTTATTTGATAGTTACTTTTGATAATATACATAAGCTTATGGTAGGAAAAATAGGATAAATATGTTTTTAAATTAAAAGAGTAAGGATAAATGATAAATAACAGACGCAAATCAATTTGATTTATATTTTTTATAATTATATATCCATGTTAAATTCAAATTCACATTTAACATTTTGTTTCACTTAAATACATAAGTAAATATACGAAATTTCAATATTTCATTAATCAAAACAACAGCCGAAGGTTTGTGTCCACACTGAAACAGCAGCATAGTTTGTGTTCACGCTACAAACTCAAACACTCAACCAAACACCACACACATAGACCACACATATGTTTGAGTGTATGTGTTTAAACAATTTTCATTTGAGAAATTTAAATTTAGGAAGATATCAACCAATATGAAATGTATATCAAACGAAAGATAACATCTTCATTTACCTACAAAAAGATTTTTAAAAAAAGTTATCTCGCCGTTTCCTCATAATCAATGAAATAAAGATTACAACAATAACAATCTGACATGACTCCCTATACCGTAAGGTAAGACGTATTCTACGCCAAAAAATGTAATAACTTCCGTAAATCTTTATCGATTACAGCGAAATTTTGTCAGTGACTATTATTTGTCCAAGGTTAGTTTGGGCGTTTGGTACCTCCCATACAAATAGACACATTTAGTACGAAATCATGTTTCTTCTAAACCTTTTTTCTGGTAAATATGATTAGCTTCAACTCAATCATTGGTTAATAATCTGTATACATGTCTACTTAACTGAAGAAAATTGGCGAGGTTGCCACGCCCATTCTGGTACCTCCCATACAAAAGCTTGGTGGTCGTCCGGGTTGTCAATGCGATAAGTCGCGTGAAACACTTCAGATCTCCCATACAAAAGTTGTTCGGCCGACTGACTATTCGACCAGATAATTTCGATCACAATGATATTTTATTAGTGACCATTATTTGTCCATGCTTAGGTTGGGATTGAAAATGGGGGTTTTGGCCACACCCTTTCTGGTATCTCCCATAGAAATTGATACATTTAGTACAAAATCATGTTTCTTCTAAAACATTTTTCTGGTAGATGTGATTAGCTTCAACTGAAACATTGGTTAATAATCTGTAAAGGCCTACTTAACGCCCATTATGGTACCTCCCATGCAAAAGCTTGGTGGCCGTCCGGGTTGTCTACATATGCGATAAGTCGCGTGAAACATTTCTGATCTTAATAAAATTAGGTTATAGGCTTCACGTCATCAAACACGAGTCACCAAGTAAGACAAGGATTGTGCCTCCCATACATATGTAAGTTGTTCGGCCGGCTGGTTATTCGGCAAGATAACTCCCGCAAAACCGAAACAATCTTTATGAAGTTTGGTACTAGACAAAATTTAGTCAAATGCACAAAAGTTGGGCGGGTGTAATCGATACGATAACTCTCATAGACTACAAGCGATCTTAATGAAATTCGGTATTAAGTTTAACTACTAACCAAAAATTAAAGTTTAACTACTCTCCACGCCCATTTTCGTACCTCCCATACAAAAGTTGGGCGGCTTTCCGGCTGGCCGACTCGATATCTCCCGTATACCCCAATCAATCTTAACAAAATTTGGTTCTGATCAATATTTTGTGTAATACTGTGTATGCGAAATTGGCTAGTAGTCACGATAACTCCCCCATAATCACTCAGGATCGTAATTAAGTTGGGTATTGAATAATATTCACCGCAATGCCACTCTGCTATAGAATATTGGAAATAGAATTCGGTCTCAATGGATGACTTCGGGTGAGGGTATGTTTAAGTCGGTTCACCCGACTGAAATTTCTGTACTGGTTAACTTTTATTTGTTTACATTAAACAGCTGCTTTCAAACAGCTGTTCTATTTGGGGGTGTCTCAAAAAGTGTGTACAGTAGAGAAGAAAAAACCACCGCAATGTGGCAACCCTCGTAGAAGAGAACTAAAAAGTCGACGCGTTTCACTCAAACGCATTTCTCTCTCGTGTCTTAACTTGATTATTTCATACTTTATGTAATTTTATATAAACATGGTAGGAATTTCTATAGTTACATACTGTAACATCATCAGAAAACTGATCGTGTAGTGAAATAATCAACGAGGGAGCAGAGAAATGAGTCGCTTCCATGGTAGAAATATAATGGTAGATGCAGTACGACAACAAATACAACAAGCCAAAAACAACAGGCATTTTGTTTTTGCTCAGTGTATGTGTTGTGTCAAGTCAGCTGATAGAAAAATGATGAAAATGTAAACAAATTTGCAAAAAGTGCCATTTAGAAAATGATTGAGTGTTATTTGATATATTGAAAGTGTTTAAGTGTGAAAATTAAAACGTTTCTATGTAATTTTTGCAGAGAAATATTTCAAAAACAGCAGTTGCCGGCGAACAGGGGTTGCATACAAACAAATGTAAACAAATTTTGACATAAGAGAAAAACTTACTCACACTCAGTCCAGAAAAGAGTTCAAATCAGCTGGGCTAGTGCTTCTACCATTTCTTTGTACCATGGTCGCTTCACTTGGTTTTTCGCTCTCTTCTACTAGGGAAATGACGTAGAATGAGAGACCAAAGAAGACATAGCGATTATAGACCATGCAGCAAACTAAGTTTAAATAGTGTTTGATTGATACTAATGACAGCTAAATTATGTTTTATGTTGTTTGCATTGACCGAAAATACGCATTCCCTTTTATTTCTGTCCGTATTGGTCCAACCAAAGAGTTAATTACAAAAGCAACCCGAACTCGATGAAATGGCCTACTACCTCATCGGCATCAAGAGGCACGAAGAGAGGCATAGCGGCTCTTTTCTATTTCTCTATGGTTCTGTCTTACAAATTTTTGTTGGCTAAAATTTCTCCAACCAAAATTTGCAAGATCTCCAATATCAGGGGGTTTCTATGGCACAACTGATCGAAAAGCCACCAGGGAAATGATGTAGAATGAGAGACCAAAGATTATAGACCATACAGATTATAGACCATGCACCAAACTAAGTTTAAAAGTGTTTGATTAATACTAATGACAGCTAAATTATGTTTGCATCGAACGAAAATACGCATTCCCTTTTATTTCTGTCTGTATTATGCCAACCAAACAGTAAATTCCCAAAGCAAGTCGAACTCGATGAAATGGCCTCCTACCTCGTCGCCATTAAGAGAACTTTCGCTCTCTGGCTCGCATTTACTGGACTTTTGAAATAAACGAACACGATTCAGTAAAAATGTGCACAAATTTTCGAGTAACCGAACAGAACCAATTTAAAACAATTTGTACAAATTGTTAATGTCCTCTTATACAAAAAAGCCAGTAACGAGAGAGCAAGAGAGAGATTAATTGGAGAAATTTAGTACTGGAGAAATGTTTGCCAGTAAGAACTTGCAAGTTCGAACATACATACTTACATATGTTTTAAAACACACTTATGTTTTATATAAACAAACTAAATTAGGACATGCATAGATAGATCATAAAATAAATTAATCATTTTCGTACACGTAGGAGTTTTAGACAATTCTCGCTTACTTGAGATTTGTTTATCCCTATAATGTGTGATAATATACCTAAATACTTGCGGAGAAGGGAGCTGATGAGATGCCTTGGTGGGCATTGAAATAGCTATAGTCCCAACCATCTACCATAATAATCAATTTCACATTATTTCAATAATAATATATAATTAATGCATAATACATTATAATAATACATTCTATTCTATGAAAATTTACTTTTGTTATAAAAGTACTTTTTCATAGAAATTTATCTTGAACCGGAAAAATTATTAAAGAAATTTTATATGTTTAAGATAACAAATTATTCTTTAATGTTATGTAATTAACCTGTAACTATTTCTTTTTAGTCTTTAAACAATAAATTTGTTTTTGCGGGGTATAACTAACCTGACCAACCATCCCGCTTTCGGCAGGATTAGCCCGCTTTCCGATATCTCATCACGCCTTGAATATCAATCCAGCTTTTTAGAGAGAAATCCCGCTTCATGACTATGTTCCAACATAATGCATATTGTTCTTTTGAATAGAACATGGTGGAGAGTTTTACTTATACATACAATAAGCGTGTTTCATTTACCCCGCTAAACTAATTTTTCGATCACTTTGTATAGAGAGCTTTGTATAGAGAGCGGCTCCCCATACAAAGTCGTCGAAATATTAGTTTAGCGGGAAATAAAAAAACAGCGTTATTATGTCTTTAGAAGATATAGCGGGTAACAACATGTACACCTTTTTAAACATATATATTTTGATATAATGAGCACTTGTCCCAAAATGTTTGAACCAAAAGGCATAAAACTTGAAATCTCTCCACTGTCATATTTGGGTGACTTAGAGGTTAGAGGCACACTAGGTGTCATATGTTAGTGGAACACTTGAATGTCCACCAAGGAACAAAAAGAAAAGGTCATACCATTTCACACACACACACAACAATGCAGATGCCGATTTGGCATCATACTAAGTAACCTCAAGCTCCTCCGACTGCTATTCCAACTGGTTGCGAGATTATGTATCGAATCCCAGAGCGCTCGGTATGCCATGCGGATGCTGGGCTTGTAACTCGCCGGACGGGGGGGATCTTCCTGGTGAAACGACACGGAACAGACGGACTAGACACTAAATACATACCGAGTCTTACACACAAGCAAAATAAACGGTCTTTGGACATAAACAAAAGAAAAAGAAAAGAAGGGCCCGAATAATTGTCAACACAAGCAAAACCTAAATGAAATTCACAATAAAACAGAACACGTACATACATTGCCGAGGAGTTATCGATGGCTTAATTGCCACCGCGCGTCGTTATAGTCGACAGATGTTGTGGCCGACTGGACCCACCCACTGGAAGTTTACGTCTACTTCCCCATGACACTGCTTACGTCTGCAGCGTCCCAAATTTGGGTTATAGAAAACCCCTACCCTCTCATACCATACCTCGAACCCTTTACTGGCTATCCAGCCATAATCACAACACTGGATATTCGTTCTACTTTACAATATTTTATTCGCTGTTCAGCCAGCCTTCAAAACTTCCTTAAACTCTCATATAGATTCTTAATAAAGGGTTTTACTCTTGATTAGCTTAAACACTAATCAACAAGACTAAATAAGGTGCCCCATGGGCAAAGCACATGGCAAAAAGGAAAGACGGTAAGTCCCCGGTACCATTTCGTACCCATAATTATTAAAATTTGACACTACGAAAGGGTACCGTATTTAGTTTACAATCAACAAATCTTCTAATCGGTAAACTTAATTAAATATTTCTTAAAACTTAACTCCTTAGGAGAGAAAACAACTTTAGGCTTAAACGAGCACTATGGCAACGTTCTTACTAGCAAGATGTGCTAAATTTTTCACCATGGGTATACTTTACGGCTCTAGCGGTAATCCAAACGAATTCGACCGAAAATTACTTGGTAACCGAAACCGAACCAAGATAACTCGTGCTTAAGGCCCCGAGGTTTCTCACCAAACGATGGCGTTATGAAATGGCACCACGCGCGGCCACTATTTGCTAATACGAATAACACAATAGGCTTCGCGGAGCCAAAAATTCCAATGTATATAATGCAAGAGAAAATCACAAATTCAATATATAAAATGTCTGTCCAAAAGTCAAGCCGTTCCTACCTACGGTGAAACTACTTTGAAAATCAGATTATTATGGAATTTTCTCCCCTAAATCAGACTTATAGCTAGTAACTTTTCTTAATACTAACTTTATTACTAATAAACATTACTTATTTCATACTTTCCAAATTTCCGTTTGTATAACTTTCCTTTCAGAAATTCGGTACAAAACTAATAAGTTACACTTTACACTTATTCAGTCTTCTATTACGAAAATTTGCTACAAAACTTAGCAAACTTTAGTTTTATAGATTCTCTTCTATATTCATAAATTTACGTTAATTGATCGTTAACTAACACAGTTAGTTTTTCAAGATTCTCTTTCCAATTATCTAGCAAAAATTCACGCAGTTCCAATTTAAATTTTCTATTTCTAGGTACACTAACTATTCGATATCTAACACAGTTAGATTTTTACATTTTTATTTTATTTACTCAGGCAAATTAACACCGTTTAGTTTTCAGTTTTCAAATATTCACTGTCGTTCATAGACTTTTCAAATTTCACACTTTTAGCACTTATGACTATGAAAAATGCTCAGGAAGTGAGCCTAATACTACCTAGAACTAACCATCAGGGCGGCTATCGTCTGGTCCGTCAATAAAGAACGAAAACGGACTTACCCCTGGCTCCTTAGACTGATGTAGGTGGTCGTTTCTTTTAAGTCTTACGTGCAGATGTTTTCGCTGAGATGAGCTGCTGACAGCTGCTGGCGTCGCTGCTGATGTCGCTGCTGATGTAGCTGCTGATGTAGCTGCTGGTGTTGTTGCTGATGCGGTTGTTAGCGCTGCGGAATTAATGAAAAAGCCGGATAATGTTATCTACCGATTATAGGGTAGCGTGTGGTGTTTTCGGTGGAGACGGTCGCACTGTTAGAGATTGGTGAAAATGCTTGTAGTACGCAAAATATTTGCCTGCCCGCGTACTGTTGAGCCAACTCAAAAGTGGACACAAGTTGTTGCTTGCCGGTTTTGACTTACACAAGATGTAGGGCGCAGACCAACGCTGCACAACGATAGGAGGCTGGAACCCTGCCTGGGCCCTTACGCTTCCCTAGCGGAGTAATCTCCGGTGTACGGGCGAGAGGGAATAATTGCGCGGGCCTGGAGGGGGGTTCCCAACCGCAAATCGCTGTCGTACGCCTGTGGCCCACAACTTGCCGTATGCCGGGTGTTGGTTTGGCAAATTGTTTCGACACAACTATGTGTGTCACACTTTAGGTTGGCGTATCGCAACTATTTCTAATTTGTGACGAAATAGTTTGCCGCAGCAAAACAAAAATATGCGGTGGTGCACAATTATTCTTGACTTTTAAAAGTCTCACCGAGGTTTTGGTGTCTCAAGTGATTGAGGTGTCTCAGAAATTTTTGGTGTCTCAGAAGTCTGCCGGAGGAAAATTGTTAATACGTTGTGTATTCCACATATTTGGCCAAACTTACCTAAGACTTAAAATGTATAGAATGTGCCAAATAATTTGGGGCACAAAACTTTCGAGGAAAGCTCAAGGCTTTCCAGAACAATGGAATTATCCGCTGCTAATTCGTGACTTGCAAAATTTTACCGTTTAAGGTTAGTTGCGGTTGTTGCTTCTTCGGATGCTTCGAATTCTTGCTGGCTCCAGACGTCTGCTTTTTCCAATGGCGTGTTTTAGAATGACGAAATTCTTCTCTGGCGTCTAATTTGAAATCTCGCCATTACAATTTCGTTTACAGCTATGACATTTGTGTCTGCTGTTTATTTGTATTAGTTATGGAATTTTGCCGGTTTGATAGTATACAAGGGTTGTATCTGTCTTTGTTTACCTTTTTCAACACACCCGGGTGCATTAGTTGCAGGTGATGGGGATCGGCCAATCCATTAGGGTGGTGGCTGTTGCTACTAGAGGGAGCCGTTGGTGTTATTAGCGGCGATATGGCGCCGCCACAAACCCCACCATCCTGATGACAACCATGGCGAAGGATGGGAGGGAAATTCAACCCTGGAAGATCTAGAGCTGAGAGTCGACAGTCAATGTAGCTCCCCCACCTTATTAGGATGTCAGACATCAACCCGAAGGATGGTTCTGACTAACCTGGTGGTTAGGAGCTAACGACCTTTCTCTGGCTCCTTTTCTACCAAAGTGTGGTATTCTCTCTTCTCAGATGTTTATTCTTCTTCTGTCTGCGCCGACTGCGCTGCGGTCTTACGCGCGTGATGTTGCGCTTTCTGCCGAGGTCTGAGGCAATGCATCCAAGATCTCTTGTATCTGCTCCTCATCTTCCACCTCGCGTGTCTCTCTCTCTCCTACCAGACGAATGACGACCTGGTTTTCGGTGAGGTGCAAGAACTTGACCCCTTTCTTCCCAAAGATTCTGCCGCCAACTTTCTTATACAGCCGGTATACTGCTGCGCAATCCTTTATTTGCAGTCGCCGAATGGCTGCTCTACCGCACGTGTGCAAACGACAAGCTCTGGCTAGCGCTTCCAACTTCATTTCGGGGGTCTTAAACTCGACGGTAACCTGGTATAGACCAACCTGCACGATCATCTGGGTGCATGACACAATCTCCAGATCTTCAGGAGTGCAAGGAATCTCCATGCGGGCAAGAAGGCTAAGCACCTCGCTCTTGGGATCCTGTGCTACCGTTGCTGCAAAGCCCTGGATGGTAACTTTCCGGTCGGCGTACCCTGGACGTTTCTTCTTTAGCGCCACTTCTTGGTATCGGGTACGGGTAATGTCTTGTTCTTGGGTGAGATGGAGATTTTGACGCTGAAGGTCTCCCATCTGCACTTCCATATCCAGCACTCGATCGTGTAGTCGCTGGTTTTCGGCCTGCAGTGTTCCCAGCTGGGTCTGCCACTTGCTACGTTCCCTCCGTGCTTCTCTGGCCTGCGCCTTCTGCTGCTCTTGAAGGATTTCGAAGCGCGCTTGAAGATCCAGATAGTCGGGACGTGGCTGGTTGCGCAGCTGTCGGGTCTCTTCTCTCAGTTGTGCGACTTGCCGGGTCAAAATCTCTTCCTCGCCCTTGAGAGTCATCACATGGAACTCATATTGCGTCTGCAGGTCTTCGTACCGGTTGCTCAGACGCGTGATCTCGGCCTGGTCCGTTTCTCGCTGTTCCTGTGCTGCCCGAACCTCCTGCTGCAGAGCTTCTACTTCAGCTTGGTCTGCGCCAGGGTCTCTTTCGCTAAAGGTCATGTATACTGGACGCACATAATAACCTTGACGGCGGCAAATGGGACAGTCGCTGCGATTTTGGTCTCGCCACTGGTCGTTACACGCGTTGTGGAATACGTGTCCGCAGTCGGTCACCACTATGTGATCATCAGCTGACGTTATGGTGGAAAGGCAAATACTGCAGTCAACACGGTCTGCCATCGTCGGTCGTACGTATGTCCGAAATGTTCTGTTGAGTAATTCTGTCTGGGTGTCTTGCTTAAACTTAGCTGAAATGATAAAACAGAAACCTCCACTTATTACTACAGTTTGTCTCACAAAGCAAAGGAAAAGATAACTGGGTCCTAGCTAAAAGTCATCTGCTAAACTCAAACGGTACCTGCACACCACTCACAAAGGTGTGAATCGACTGTTTTATATATCTTAACCCTTCGTCACGCGAACGTGGAACGCAAATTATTTAAAGACGTTGACACAAAATGACACCAAGATTATTGTTTTAGGTCTTTGGCATGGAAAACTCCCAAGCGCTTACCTTGCAAATCTTCAATCTCGTACAGACTATTTCCAACAGGCTTCACAATCCTGCACTTCAAAAACTTTCTAGCCAACTTGGCATTGAAATTCTCTTTGAAGTTGCTCTGTTGAAAATTGCGCCTATAGACTTCTTGACCGGGTATATATTTGACCCGTCGGCATCTGATGTTATAGGTCTTCACATTCTTCTCGTAAGCCTTATGCAGGCTCTGCTGAATTTTGGCTCGGATCAGGTCTTGCGCCACTGACTTAGGTACTTGGCCTTCTCCGAGGTCCGTCAAACTCCTTAGCTTTCTAGCCAGTTTATACAGGCTACCATGAGTTATCATATTAAGTCCAAACAGGGCGAAATAGGGTGTTACTCCTATCGCGCTATGCGTGGATGATCGTAACGAGCATTCAATTTCGGATAAATGCCTATCCCACTCTCGATGATCTTCTTGCATGTAGGAACGTATGGCAGCCAGAATGGATTGATTAACCCTCTCCGAAGCATTCGCTTGCGGAGAGTATACCGCTGTTTTATAATGGCTTATTCCGAAATTTTTCACAAAATCTGTGAACTCTTTTCCCACAAACTGTTTCCCATTGTCTGAGACGATTGTCTCCGGTACTCCAAATTTGTGGCATATTTCCGTAATCAAAAATCGAATGACACTCTTGCCACTTGCTTTAGGCATAGCCTTCAGTATGACGAACTTCGTCAGGTGGTCCAATATTATAAAAATAAAGCTATTCCCGTTTTTCGAGCGTGGGTATGGCCCCAAGAAGTCGATAACAATCCGCTGGAACGGCCGATGACTGGTTACTTCCCTGCCCATCGGTGGTCTTAGCGTTCTATTGGCCGCTTTAGCTTCTCTGCAAATTCGGCAGGCGTCAACGTAACTTTTTACTTGGACACTCATATTGGGCCAGTAAAAATACTCCTTTATTCGGTTCAGTGTTTTAAGAAAACCACCATGAGCTGCGCGTGGTGGATCATGACTTTTCCGTATGATGCCTTGGGTTAACTCCACTGGTACCCACACCTTCCATGCGAAATCCTCATGGAGTGCCACACCGTCATAGTGCATGGTCCTCTTATACACCTTTCCTTCTAATACTTTTAAATCCGGCAGACGATCCTCGTTTTCTCCTACAGTCTTGATCAACTCGGCATACCCTTCCGACTGGAAAGCCTTATCATCAAGGTCGATGAGCTTTAACACACCAGCCGCGATTTCCTCCATCTCATACCTCGACAAGGTATCAGGTACAACATTTAGTTTACCCTTACGGTGTTCAATCACAAAATCGTATGATTGCAGGTGTAAACTCCACCGAGCCAATCTTCCGCTAAGGTCTCGGTGCGACATTAGCCATTTAAGACTACTATGGTCTGTTATGACCGTAAATGACATCAATTCGATGAACGGTCTGAACTTTTTGATCGCTAGTACTACCGCCAGGCACTCGCGCTCTGTTACGGTGTAATTTCTCTGAGCTGACGTTAGCTTGTGAGAATAATAAGCGATAGGATGCTCTTCGCCACTATCATCTTGCTGAAACAATACTGCGCCCACACCGAGATCAGATGCGTCGCATTGAACATAGAAACGTTTGGCGAAGTCCGGATGTACTAGTACTGGACTGGTAACTAGCGCTTCCTTCAGTTTATCAAACGCCACTTTAGCGTCTTCCGTAAAGCAGAAAGTTTTACTTTTCTTTAAAGTGTCTGATATTGGGCTCGCAATTGTAGCATAGTCGGAAATGAATTTACGGTACCAGCCGGTGGCGCCTAAGAAACTCCTCACCTGCTTTAGGTTTTTCGGATATCTGTAGTTCATTATGGTCTCGACTTTAGCTGGATCTGGCTTAACCTGGCCTCCTCCTACCAGGTAGCCCAAATACCTCAACTCTTTGAAGCAAAAGTGAGATTTTTGCACATTTATTGTCAAGCCGGCTTTCCTTAAGCATTCCGCCACTTGCCGCAAAAGATCTAAGTGTGTCTCAAAATCTGGCGAAACCACCAAAAGGTCATCCAGATAGATGAAAACGCGATCCCGAATTGCAGAAGGGACCACTCTATCCATCAGTCGGCAAAGCCTTTGGGCTGCGTTGCATAACCCAAAAGGCATCACCTTGAAGTGATAGAGCGGCCTTCCAGGTATGGTAAACGCGGTCTTCTCCCGACTGGATAAATCTAATGGGATTTGCCAAAACGCATCTTTGAGATCAACACTCGCTATAAAGTACGTATCGCCAAGCCTACTTAACAAACCCTCTATATGCGGAAGAGGATACGCATCCTTGACCGTTAGAGCATTGAGCTTCCTGGCATCCAGACATAACCGGTTCTTGATCCCTTTGCGGACCAAAGTTACGGGATGACTCCAGGGACTTTCGCTGGGCTCAATAACTCCTAAGTCTAGCATGCGATCTACCTCCGCGTAAAGAAGTGTTTGTACTGCTGGCGAGACTGGATAGTACCTGTCCTTTACTGGGACAGCATCCCCTGTATCGATAGAGTGAGTTTCTAACTCTGTTTTGCCTAGGCCATGCCTGGTATAGCAGGGAAACTCCTCTATCGCGGCATTCAGGGCATCTTTCTGTTGTTGTGACAGCTTGTGAGATCTTACCTCGTCAGAGGCTTGGACTTCTTCACAGAGGTCTACCCCTTGAGTGGTAAGACTCTCGATATTGGCTATCAGCTTGAACGCGCGCATAAAATCAACGCCTAGATAGAGTGCGCGCTCTAAAGTTGGAACGAGGTAAAGGTCTATCTCCTCTGAAATTCCTCGAAAATTTATTCTCACTCTAACTCTCCCTAAGATTGAGTGAGCGCTTCCATCAGCGGTCTTCACCGAAGATCCAAAACGGTGTACCTGCAAACCTGTCTGTTCCATCAACTCTTGGCATCCTCTGCCCAAGCAGGTTACAGACGCTCCACTGTCTATTAGACCTTCTACGTCGACTCCTCCGATGTTTATTCTCGCATAAAAGCGGGTATCACCACCTTCTACCAATGTGGCTGTGGCGATCTCATGCCTTATTTGTTTTCTTTTTTGATACCTTTGCCTAGCCCGTACTATTCTTTCGGAAACTTCCCCGAAAATTCTGGCTCGAACTCTCAGGTAATCTTCCATTCTCTGGTGTAAAGGCTTAAGCTCTCTTATTTTTGGTTTCACTTGTGTCTTTTCCTGTTGACGTTTATTCTCCAGTATGGTTAACACGGTATTACCACTAAAATTCACCTTATCGGTAGCTGGTGCTACTAAGGTGTTCGTTACGTAAGAGTTGATCACAACTGGACTGGCTGCTACGGTGTTGTTGGTGGCTGGGTTGGTCAATTCTGGTTGGTCACTACTGGTGTTGGTTGTAGTGGGTTTGGCTATAGCTGGATTGGTTGTAGCTAGGTTGGTTGTAGCTGGGTTGGTTGTAGCTGGGTTGGACATACTCTGTCTTATATTTCGGTGGTCCGCACTTCCCCAGTTTGAGGTGGGCCCCTTGGCGGGTTTCCCTGGCAGTTTGGGCACTTGGGTGTGACGGTGTCCTCTTTTCCGCACTTATAGCAGAACACTTGTCTGTTAGTGGATGGGCAATCACGGAAAATGTGGCCGACAGCTTTGCAGTTCCAGCATATTGCCTTGCTGCCCGCTCTAATCGCGTCCAATTCTCCGTAATGCTCCTGGCTTAGCATTTCTTCCTCATATACAACCTCATGCACCTTGGCCGGAGGTACTGGCCTCGGTGTATGAGCCTGCCGCTGCATTGCCAACAAACCTTCCGCTCGTTTTACTTCTCTTCCGAAGTCGCTCAAATTGTCCACCCTAATAGGGAACAACATCTGTGCTAATGAGGGCCTAAGGTTACCCCTCATAATTTCTACCAGCTGCGCTTCTGGGTATGGTGTAGGCTGCTGGTTCCTTAAACGCATTATCACGTTGAAATACTCCTCAAAGGATTCATGCGGTTGCTGGCGCCTGTTCAGTATCTGCACCTGCAGCTGAAACTCGCTCTCAAATTTCTGGAACTGGCTTTGTAAAGCCCGCTGCAGCTCGCTCCAGGTGTGAAATGGTGCTAGCTTGCGGTAGTTCCAATAGTATTCCAAAGCTGCTCCGCCCAATAGATGGGGTATTCCTCTTAGCAACTCTGATTCCGTGCAATCGTAGTCTAGCATCGATGCTCTAACACGATATAAAAATTCTTGGACATTCATGGTCTTTGGGGTTCCATCGAATTTAATGCCCCACTTGGTCAAGTCTTGCCGAGGACCATGTCTGCCAAATGTTTCGTAGGCCGCCCTCGGATTCTGGTTATACGTGCTCGCCTGCGTATGCATTGTTGGCTGCGAGCCGCCTCCAGCTCTTGTTCCTCGAGTACCCGCGGGTGGTGTCGATCCGTGTCCAGGCCAGAACTGACTGCTCCTGCCTTGGTGGTCATCCCTCGGGTGTGGATTGGGTGTCGGTGCCGTCTCTTCACGCATCGATACTATAGGTGGTCTAATGTAGGTCGTCGGTCGACCTGCCTCGGGCTGTTGCCTCGCCAGATTGGCTGGTATAGGTCCGGGCTCATTGCGTGTTGTAGCTGGTGGTATACACGATAACTCATAATCAACCGCAGGTTGGTAGCCCACGGGTGCTGTTGATAACATCGGCGCTGGCTGCGCTGCTGGGTGATTAGCCCCGCCATTAGCCTGCCGAGTTGCTGCTAATATGATAGGCAGTATCCTTTGGATCAAAGACTCTTCGTCTAACTGCTGTTCGGTTATATTTATCTGCCGGCTGCGTTCCTCCTGTATCGGACTTGCATCTGCCATTCGTCGACGCTGCACCTGCGCTTCGCGTGCAGTTAGCGCGCTAAAATCTGGAGACTCGAATGACTCCGCATGCTCTTCTGCCCCCAAAATTGCTGCTACTGGGTCCAACCGCCCAGAATATATGGCTCCACTAGAGCCTACTACTCTTGCGCTCGCAGTCGACGTCGATGCTGTTGCTGCGCCTGCCGCTGTGGTGTATGTTAGCGCCGCTGGCGCTGTCCGCGTTTGCGTGGCCCCTACGGTGGACACTACTGACTCATCAGCCATTTCCGTGTCTCCTATAGGTGGTGATCGTTGCACTGGCATCCTCGATCTGCCGCGATTGCAATAGAAGCTCCAAAAAGGAAAAACAAAATATAAACGACTGTTGGCGACTAGCCTCACAGCGTCACAGAAAAACTATCCTTCGTACTAAAGCACGAAAAGAGATTAAAAATGAAAAGTTAATTTAAAGAAATCTGAAAACTGAAAATCAAAAGATGAAATCTAAAAACTTATGTAGGAAAAAAAAAATAAAAATCAGAGTAGAAACAATATATATAGACAAGCTGAAATATCGAAAGTGCAATAAATGAAATGAAAAATGGTATATTAAATATATGGTAAGTAGTAAATTCAAATCAAACGCGATCTCCGTACGCGTAAATGGTGTTAATCTTTTTATCTCAAAATTCAAAAATCAAATATGGGATCTTGCACCCAAAATCATAAACTTAACTATGGGATCATACACCCAACAAACTAAAATCAAATATGGGATCTTGCACCCAAAAAAATCACAAACAAAACTCAAAAATGAAATATGGGATCATACATCCAATATTCCAAACTCCAAAACAAATATGGGATCTTGCACCCAAAATCATAAACTCTAATAATAAATATTAAATATGGCATCTTTCACCCAAAACTAAACTCAAATATGGGATCTTGCACCCAAAAATCAAACTAAAAATCAAAAATGAAATATGGGATCGTACACCCAATAAACTAAAATCAAATATGGGATCTTGCACCCAAAAAATCACAAATAAAACTCAAAAATGAAATATGGGATCATACACCCAATATTCCAAAACTCAAAAATGAAATATGGGATCGTACACCCAATAAACTAAAATCAAATATGGGATCTTGCACCCAAAACTCAAACTAAAAATCAAAATATTCGAAATCAACTATGACTTAAAAGTTGGCTGAACTCAAAACAAAAATCTTCACTGAATATGGGATAGGTTATGGTATGAGTGAGTAAGTCTCTACAACTCCAAAAAAAACTCCTGAACATGCAAAAATAAGGTACGAACTGGTACAAATGTGCTATGGTGGTCTACTGGAAGACTGACTGAGGGCAAACGTAGCGGGTACAATTCCGAGCTATGTGACTCTCTCCCCCAATCTTCCCTGAACACTTCCGCCGTGTTCAGCCTAGCCACAGAATAACTAGTAGTGACTTAAAAAAAACAACTGATACTAAACTAAGACGAATGTTACAATTTACCGCACAGATACTACACAAATCGCCGCAACGCGGTTAGAAAAACAAATCTTCGCCGGGACTTGCGAAATGCTTAACATCTACACAAATAAATTGACATTCACTGAAAACAACAGCACTGCAGAATCATGCATCGATCTGTACGTCGCAACGCGGTTAGACCAAGAAATCTTCGCCGGGACTTACGCAGAGATCGATAACATGTACCCTACAGGCTTTCAATTCTATTGACTCTAAAAATTTAATTGGATAAGCAAACATTTATGCCAGTGCCTCACTCGGAGCAAATGCCCCTGACAACACGCAAGGACATGACTTCTCCATGAAACACTGAACATAAACACTAACGAAGAACACTTTTGCTGCTCGAACTACTCGTCGCAACGCGTTTGAGATTCACTCTCCAGACGGGACTTACGCGTAGCCGAGAAACAAAATTATTCTACATACTAAAAATCACGGACTATTGACAACTATTCGGGCCCCACGTTGGGCGCCATTATGTCATATTTGGGTGACTTAGAGGTTAGAGGCACACTAGGTGTCATATGTTAGTGGAACACTTGAATGTCCACCAAGGAACAAAAAGAAAAGGTCATACCATTTCACACACACACACAACAATGCAGATGCCGATTTGGCATCATACTAAGTAACCTCAAGCTCCTCCGACTGCTATTCCAACTGGTTGCGAGATTATGTATCGAATCCCAGAGCGCTCGGTATGCCATGCGGATGCTGGGCTTGTAACTCGCCGGACGGGGGGGATCTTCCTGGTGAAACGACACGGAACAGACGGACTAGACACTAAATACATACCGAGTCTTACACACAAGCAAAATAAACGGTCTTTGGACATAAACAAAAGAAAAAGAAAAGAAGGGCCCGAATAATTGTCAACACAAGCAAAACCTAAATGAAATTCACAATAAAACAGAACACGTACATACATTGCCGAGGAGTTATCGATGGCTTAATTGCCACCGCGCGTCGTTATAGTCGACAGATGTTGTGGCCGACTGGACCCACCCACTGGAAGTTTACGTCTACTTCCCCATGACACTGCTTACGTCTGCAGCGTCCCAAATTTGGGTTATAGAAAACCCCTACCCTCTCATACCATACCTCGAACCCTTTACTGGCTATCCAGCCATAATCACAACACTGGATATTCGTTCTACTTTACAATATTTTATTCGCTGTTCAGCCAGCCTTCAAAACTTCCTTAAACTCTCATATAGATTCTTAATAAAGGGTTTTACTCTTGATTAGCTTAAACACTAATCAACAAGACTAAATAAGGTGCCCCATGGGCAAAGCACATGGCAAAAAGGAAAGACGGTAAGTCCCCGGTACCATTTCGTACCCATAATTATTAAAATTTGACACTACCAAAGGGTACCGTATTTAGTTTACAATCAACAAATCTTCTAATCGGTAAACTTAATTAAATATTTCTTAAAACTTAACTCCTTAGGAGAGAAAACAACTTTAGGCTTAAACGAGCACTATGGCAACGTTCTTACTAGCAAGATGTGCTAAATTTTTCACCATGGGTATACTTTACGGCTCTAGCGGTAATCCAAACGAATTCGACCGAAAATTACTTGGTAACCGAAACCGAACCAAGATAACTCGTGCTTAAGGCCCCGAGGTTTCTCACCAAACGATGGCGTTATGAAATGGCACCACGCGCGGCCACTATTTGCTAATACGAATAACACAATAGGCTTCGCGGAGCCAAAAATTCCAATGTATATAATGCAAGAGAAAATCACAAATTCAATATATAAAATGTCTGTCCAAAAGTCAAGCCGTTCCTACCTACGGTGAAACTACTTTGAAAATCAGATTATTATGGAATTTTCTCCCCTAAATCAGACTTATAGCTAGTAACTTTTCTTAATACTAACTTTATTACTAATAAACATTACTTATTTCATACTTTCCAAATTTCCGTTTGTATAACTTTCCTTTCAGAAATTCGGTACAAAACTAATAAGTTACACTTTACACTTATTCAGTCTTCTATTACGAAAATTTGCTACAAAACTTAGCAAACTTTAGTTTTATAGATTCTCTTCTATATTCATAAATTTACGTTAATTGATCGTTAACTAACACAGTTAGTTTTTCAAGATTCTCTTTCCAATTATCTAGCAAAAATTCACGCAGTTCCAATTTAAATTTTCTATTTCTAGGTACACTAACTATTCGATATCTAACACAGTTAGATTTTTACATTTTTATTTTATTTACTCAGGCAAATTAACACCGTTTAGTTTTCAGTTTTCAAATATTCACTGTCGTTCATAGACTTTTCAAATTTCACACTTTTAGCACTTATGACTATGAAAAATGCTCAGGAAGTGAGCCTAATACTACCTAGAACTAACCATCAGGGCGGCTATCGTCTGGTCCGTCAATAAAGAACGAAAACGGACTTACCCCTGGCTCCTTAGACTGATGTAGGTGGTCGTTTCTTTTAAGTCTTACGTGCAGATGTTTTCGCTGAGATGAGCTGCTGACAGCTGCTGGCGTCGCTGCTGATGTCGCTGCTGATGTAGCTGCTGGTGTTGTTGCTGATGCGGTTGTTAGCGCTGCGGATGATACTGGCGATGATGATGGGCAGGAGGATACGGTCAACGTAACCTGACTGACTCGGGTACAATTAATGAAAAAGCCGGATAATGTTATCTACCGATTATAGGGTAGCGTGTGGTGTTTTCGGTGGAGACGGTCGCACTGTTAGAGATTGGTGAAAATGCTTGTAGTACGCAAAATATTTGCCTGCCCGCGTACTGTTGAGCCAACTCAAAAGTGGACACAAGTTGTTGCTTGCCGGTTTTGACTTACACAAGATGTAGGGCGCAGACCAACGCTGCACAACGATAGGAGGCTGGAACCCTGCCTGGGCCCTTACGCTTCCCTAGCGGAGTAATCTCCGGTGTACGGGCGAGAGGGAATAATTGCGCGGGCCTGGAGGGGGGTTCCCAACCGCAAATCGCTGTCGTACGCCTGTGGCCCACAACTTGCCGTATGCCGGGTGTTGGTTTGGCAAATTGTTTCGACACAACTATGTGTGTCACACTTTAGGTTGGCGTATCGCAACTATTTCTAATTTGTGACGAAATAGTTTGCCGCAGCAAAACAAAAATATGCGGTGGTGCACAATTATTCTTGACTTTTAAAAGTCTCACCGAGGTTTTGGTGTCTCAAGTGATTGAGGTGTCTCAGAAATTTTTGGTGTCTCAGAAGTCTGCCGGAGGAAAATTGTTAATACGTTGTGTATTCCACATATTTGGCCAAACTTACCTAAGACTTAAAATGTATAGAATGTGCCAAATAATTTGGGGCACAAAACTTTCGAGGAAAGCTCAAGGCTTTCCAGAACAATGGAATTATCCGCTGCTAATTCGTGACTTGCAAAATTTTACCGTTTAAGGTTAGTTGCGGTTGTTGCTTCTTCGGATGCTTCGAATTCTTGCTGGCTCCAGACGTCTGCTTTTTCCAATGGCGTGTTTTAGAATGACGAAATTCTTCTCTGGCGTCTAATTTGAAATCTCGCCATTACAATTTCGTTTACAGCTATGACATTTGTGTCTGCTGTTTATTTGTATTAGTTATGGAATTTTGCCGGTTTGATAGTATACAAGGGTTGTATCTGTCTTTGTTTACCTTTTTCAACACACCCGGGTGCATTAGTTGCAGGTGATGGGGATCGGCCAATCCATTAGGGTGGTGGCTGTTGCTACTAGAGGGAGCCGTTGGTGTTATTAGCGGCGATATGGCGCCGCCACAAACCCCACCATCCTGATGACAACCATGGCGAAGGATGGGAGGGAAATTCAACCCTGGAAGATCTAGAGCTGAGAGTCGACAGTCAATGTAGCTCCCCCACCTTATTAGGATGTCAGACATCAACCCGAAGGATGGTTCTGACTAACCTGGTGGTTAGGAGCTAACGACCTTTCTCTGGCTCCTTTTCTACCAAAGTGTGGTATTCTCTCTTCTCAGATGTTTATTCTTCTTCTGTCTGCGCCGACTGCGCTGCGGTCTTACGCGCGTGATGTTGCGCTTTCTGCCGAGGTCTGAGGCAATGCATCCAAGATCTCTTGTATCTGCTCCTCATCTTCCACCTCGCGTGTCTCTCTCTCTCCTACCAGACGAATGACGACCTGGTTTTCGGTGAGGTGCAAGAACTTGACCCCTTTCTTCCCAAAGATTCTGCCGCCAACTTTCTTATACAGCCGGTATACTGCTGCGCAATCCTTTATTTGCAGTCGCCGAATGGCTGCTCTACCGCACGTGTGCAAACGACAAGCTCTGGCTAGCGCTTCCAACTTCATTTCGGGGGTCTTAAACTCGACGGTAACCTGGTATAGACCAACCTGCACGATCATCTGGGTGCATGACACAATCTCCAGATCTTCAGGAGTGCAAGGAATCTCCATGCGGGCAAGAAGGCTAAGCACCTCGCTCTTGGGATCCTGTGCTACCGTTGCTGCAAAGCCCTGGATGGTAACTTTCCGGTCGGCGTACCCTGGACGTTTCTTCTTTAGCGCCACTTCTTGGTATCGGGTACGGGTAATGTCTTGTTCTTGGGTGAGATGGAGATTTTGACGCTGAAGGTCTCCCATCTGCACTTCCATATCCAGCACTCGATCGTGTAGTCGCTGGTTTTCGGCCTGCAGTGTTCCCAGCTGGGTCTGCCACTTGCTACGTTCCCTCCGTGCTTCTCTGGCCTGCGCCTTCTGCTGCTCTTGAAGGATTTCGAAGCGCGCTTGAAGATCCAGATAGTCGGGACGTGGCTGGTTGCGCAGCTGTCGGGTCTCTTCTCTCAGTTGTGCGACTTGCCGGGTCAAAATCTCTTCCTCGCCCTTGAGAGTCATCACATGGAACTCATATTGCGTCTGCAGGTCTTCGTACCGGTTGCTCAGACGCGTGATCTCGGCCTGGTCCGTTTCTCGCTGTTCCTGTGCTGCCCGAACCTCCTGCTGCAGAGCTTCTACTTCAGCTTGGTCTGCGCCAGGGTCTCTTTCGCTAAAGGTCATGTATACTGGACGCACATAATAACCTTGACGGCGGCAAATGGGACAGTCGCTGCGATTTTGGTCTCGCCACTGGTCGTTACACGCGTTGTGGAATACGTGTCCGCAGTCGGTCACCACTATGTGATCATCAGCTGACGTTATGGTGGAAAGGCAAATACTGCAGTCAACACGGTCTGCCATCGTCGGTCGTACGTATGTCCGAAATGTTCTGTTGAGTAATTCTGTCTGGGGGTCTTGCTTAAACTTAGCTGAAATGATAAAACAGAAACCTCCACTTATTACTACAGTTTGTCTCACAAAGCAAAGGAAAAGATAACTGGGTCCTAGCTAAAAGTCATCTGCTAAACTCAAACGGTACCTGCACACCACTCACAAAGGTGTGAATCGTCTGTTTTATATATCTTAACCCTTCGTCACGCGAACGTGGAACGCAAATTATTTAAAGACGTTGACACAAAATGACACCAAGATTATTGTTTTAGGTCTTTGGCATGGAAAACTCCCAAGCGCTTACCTTGCAAATCTTCAATCTCGTACAGACTATTTCCAACAGGCTTCACAATCCTGCACTTCAAAAACTTTCTAGCCAACTTGGCATTGAAATTCTCTTTGAAGTTGCTCTGTTGAAAATTGCGCCTATAGACTTCTTGACCGGGTATATATTTGACCCGTCGGCATCTGATGTTATAGGTCTTCACATTCTTCTCGTAAGCCTTATGCAGGCTCTGCTGAATTTTGGCTCGGATCAGGTCTTGCGCCACTGACTTAGGTACTTGGCCTTCTCCGAGGTCCGTCAAACTCCTTAGCTTTCTAGCCAGTTTATACAGGCTACCATGAGTTATCATATTAAGTCCAAACAGGGCGAAATAGGGTGTTACTCCTATCGCGCTATGCGTGGATGATCGTAACGAGCATTCAATTTCGGATAAATGCCTATCCCACTCCCGATGATCTTCTTGCATGTAGGAACGTATGGCAGCCAGAATGGATTGATTAACCCTCTCCGAAGCATTCGCTTGCGGAGAGTATACCGCTGTTTTATAATGGCTTATTCCGAAATTTTTCACAAAATCTGTGAACTCTTTTCCCACAAACTGTTTCCCATTGTCTGAGACGATTGTCTCCGGTACTCCAAATTTGTGGCATATTTCCGTAATCAAAAATCGAATGACACTCTTGCCACTTGCTTTAGGCATAGCCTTCAGTATGACGAACTTCGTCAGGTGGTCCAATATTATAAAAATAAAGCTATTCCCGTTTTTCGAGCGTGGGTATGGCCCCAAGAAGTCGATAACAATCCGCTGGAACGGCCGATGACTGGTTACTTCCCTGCCCATCGGTGGTCTTAGCGTTCTATTGGCCGCTTTAGCTTCTCTGCAAATTCGGCAGGCGTCAACGTAACTTTTTACTTGGACACTCATATTGGGCCAGTAAAAATACTCCTTTATTCGGTTCAGTGTTTTAAGAAAACCACCATGAGCTGCGCGTGGTGGATCATGACTTTTCCGTATGATGCCTTGGGTTAACTCCACTGGTACCCACACCTTCCATGCGAAATCCTCATGGAGTGCCACACCGTCATAGTGCATGGTCCTCTTATACACCTTTCCTTCTAATACTTTTAAATCCGGCAGACGATCCTCGTTTTCTCCTACAGTCTTGATCAACTCGGCATACCCTTCCGACTGGAAAGCCTTATCATCAAGGTCGATGAGCTTTAACACATCAGCCGCGATTTCCTCCATCTCATACCTCGACAAGGTATCAGGTACAACATTTAGTTTACCCTTACGGTGTTCAATCACAAAATCGTATGATTGCAGGTGTAAACTCCACCGAGCCAATCTTCCGCTAAGGTCTCGGTGCGACATTAGCCATTTAAGACTACTATGGTCTGTTATGACCGTAAATGACATCAATTCGATGAACGGTCTGAACTTTTTGATCGCTAGTACTACCGCCAGGCACTCGCGCTCTGTTACGGTGTAATTTCTCTGAGCTGACGTTAGCTTGTGAGAATAATAAGCGATAGGATGCTCTTCGCCACTATCATCTTGCTGAAACAATACTGCGCCCACACCGAGATCAGATGCGTCGCATTGAACATAGAAACGTTTGGCGAAGTCCGGATGTACTAGTACTGGACTGGTAACTAGCGCTTCCTTCAGTTTATCAAACGCCACTTTAGCGTCTTCCGTAAAGCAGAAAGTTTTACTTTTCTTTAAAGTGTCTGATATTGGGCTCGCAATTGTAGCATAGTCGGAAATGAATTTACGGTACCAGCCGGTGGCGCCTAAGAAACTCCTCACCTGCTTTAGGTTTTTCGGATATCTGTAGTTCATTATGGTCTCGACTTTAGCTGGATCTGGCTTAACCTGGCCTCCTCCTACCAGGTAGCCCAAATACCTCAACTCTTTGAAGCAAAAGTGAGATTTTTGCACATTTATTGTCAAGCCGGCTTTCCTTAAGCATTCCGCCACTTGCCGCAAAAGATCTAAGTGTGTCTCAAAATCTGGCGAAACCACCAAAAGGTCATCCAGATAGATGAAAACGCGATCCCGAATTGCAGAAGGGACCACTCTATCCATCAGTCGGCAAAGCCTTTGGGCTGCGTTGCATAACCCAAAAGGCATCACCTTGAAGTGATAGAGCGGCCTTCCAGGTATGGTAAACGCGGTCTTCTCCCGACTGGATAAATCTAATGGGATTTGCCAAAACGCATCTTTGAGATCAACACTCGCTATAAAGTACGTATCGCCAAGCCTACTTAACAAACCCTCTATATGCGGAAGAGGATACGCATCCTTGACCGTTAGAGCATTGAGCTTCCTGGCATCCAGACATAACCGGTTCTTGATCCCTTTGCGGACCAAAGTTACGGGATGACTCCAGGGACTTTCGCTGGGCTCAATAACTCCTAAGTCTAGCATGCGATCTACCTCCGCGTAAAGAAGTGTTTGTACTGCTGGCGAGACTGGATAGTACCTGTCCTTTACTGGGACAGCATCCCCTGTATCGATAGAGTGAGTTTCTAACTCTGTTTTGCCTAGGCCATGCCTGGTATAGCAGGGAAACTCCTCTATCGCGGCATTCAGGGCATCTTTCTGTTGTTGTGACAGCTTGTGAGATCTTACCTCGTCAGAGGCTTGGACTTCTTCACAGAGGTCTACCCCTTGAGTGGTAAGACTCTCGATATTGGCTATCAGCTTGAACGCGCGCATAAAATCAACGCCTAGATAGAGTGCGCGCTCTAAAGTTGGAACGAGGTAAAGGTCTATCTCCTCTGAAATTCCTCGAAAATTTATTCTCACTCTAACTCTCCCTAAGATTGAGTGAGCGCTTCCATCAGCGGTCTTCACCGAAGATCCAAAACGGTGTACCTGCAAACCTGTCTGTTCCATCAACTCTTGGCATCCTCTGCCCAAGCAGGTTACAGACGCTCCACTGTCTATTAGACCTTCTACGTCGACTCCTCCGATGTTTATTCTCGCATAAAAGCGGGTATCACCACCTTCTACCAATGTGGCTGTGGCGATCTCATGCCTTATTTGTTTTCTTTTTTGATACCTTTGCCTAGCCCGTACTATTCTTTCGGAAACTTCCCCGAAAATTCTGGCTCGAACTCTCAGGTAATCTTCCATTCTCTGGTGTAAAGGCTTAAGCTCTCTTATTTTTGGTTTCACTTGTGTCTTTTCCTGTTGACGTTTATTCTCCAGTATGGTTAACACGGTATTACCACTAAAATTCACCTTATCGGTAGCTGGTGCTACTAAGGTGTTCGTTACGTAAGAGTTGATCACAACTGGACTGGCTGCTACGGTGTTGTTGGTGGCTGGGTTGGTCAATTCTGGTTGGTCACTACTGGTGTTGGTTGTAGTGGGTTTGGCTATAGCTGGATTGGTTGTAGCTAGGTTGGTTGTAGCTGGGTTGGTTGTAGCTGGGTTGGACATACTCTGTCTTATATTTCGGTGGTCCGCACTTCCCCAGTTTGAGGTGGGCCCCTTGGCGGGTTTCCCTGGCAGTTTGGGCACTTGGGTGTGACGGTGTCCTCTTTTCCGCACTTATAGCAGAACACTTGTCTGTTAGTGGATGGGCAATCACGGAAAATGTGGCCGACAGCTTTGCAGTTCCAGCATATTGCCTTGCTGCCCGCTCTAATCGCGTCCAATTCTCCGTAATGCTCCTGGCTTAGCATTTCTTCCTCATATACAACCTCATGCACCTTGGCCGGAGGTACTGGCCTCGGTGTATGAGCCTGCCGCTGCATTGCCAACAAACCTTCCGCTCGTTTTACTTCTCTTCCGAAGTCGCTCAAATTGTCCACCCTAATAGGGAACAACATCTGTGCTAATGAGGGCCTAAGGTTACCCCTCATAATTTCTACCAGCTGCGCTTCTGGGTATGGTGTAGGCTGCTGGTTCCTTAAACGCATTATCACGTTGAAATACTCCTCAAAGGATTCATGCGGTTGCTGGCGCCTGTTCAGTATCTGCACCTGCAGCTGAAACTCGCTCTCAAATTTCTGGAACTGGCTTTGTAAAGCCCGCTGCAGCTCGCTCCAGGTGTGAAATGGTGCTAGCTTGCGGTAGTTCCAATAGTATTCCAAAGCTGCTCCGCCCAATAGATGGGGTATTCCTCTTAGCAACTCTGATTCCGTGCAATCGTAGTCTAGCATCGATGCTCTAACACGATATAAAAATTCTTGGACATTCATGGTCTTTGGGGTTCCATCGAATTTAATGCCCCACTTGGTCAAGTCTTGCCGAGGACCATGTCTGCCAAATGTTTCGTAGGCCGCCCTCGGATTCTGGTTATACGTGCTCGCCTGCGTATGCATTGTTGGCTGCGAGCCGCCTCCAGCTCTTGTTCCTCGAGTACCCGCGGGTGGTGTCGATCCGTGTCCAGGCCAGAACTGACTGCTCCTGCCTTGGTGGTCATCCCTCGGGTGTGGATTGGGTGTCGGTGCCGTCTCTTCACGCATCGATACTATAGGTGGTCTAATGTAGGTCGTCGGTCGACCTGCCTCGGGCTGTTGCCTCGCCAGATTGGCTGGTATAGGTCCGGGCTCATTGCGTGTTGTAGCTGGTGGTATACACGATAACTCATAATCAACCGCAGGTTGGTAGCCCACGGGTGCTGTTGATAACATCGGCGCTGGCTGCGCTGCTGGGTGATTAGCCCCGCCATTAGCCTGCCGAGTTGCTGCTAATATGATAGGCAGTATCCTTTGGATCAAAGACTCTTCGTCTAACTGCTGTTCGGTTATATTTATCTGCCGGCTGCGTTCCTCCTGTATCGGACTTGCATCTGCCATTCGTCGACGCTGCACCTGCGCTTCGCGTGCAGTTAGCGCGCTAAAATCTGGAGACTCGAATGACTCCGCATGCTCTTCTGCCCCCAAAATTGCTGCTACTGGGTCCAACCGCCCAGAATATATGGCTCCACTAGAGCCTACTACTCTTGCGCTCGCAGTCGACGTCGATGCTGTTGCTGCGCCTGCCGCTGTGGTGTATGTTAGCGCCGCTGGCGCTGTCCGCGTTTGCGTGGCCCCTACGGTGGACACTACTGACTCATCAGCCATTTCCGTGTCTCCTATAGGTGGTGATCGTTGCACTGGCATCCTCGATCTGCCGCGATTGCAATAGAAGCTCCAAAAAGGAAAAACAAAATATAAACGACTGTTGGCGACTAGCCTCACAGCGTCACAGAAAAACTAAGGTAAGACGTATTCTACGCCAAAAAATGTAATAACTTCCGTAAATCTTTATCGATTACAGCGAAATTTTGTCAGTGACTATTATTTGTCCAAGGTTAGTTTGGGCGTTTGGTACCTCCCATACAAATAGACACATTTAGTACGAAATCATGTTTCTTCTAAACCTTTTTTCTGGTAAATATGATTAGCTTCAACTCAATCATTGGTTAATAATCTGTATACATGTCTACTTAACTGAAGAAAATTGGCGAGGTTGCCACGCCCATTCTGGTACCTCCCATACAAAAGCTTGGTGGTCGTCCGGGTTGTCAATGCGATAAGTCGCGTGAAACACTTCAGATCTCCCATACAAAAGTTGTTCGGCCGACTGACTATTCGACCAGATAATTTCGATCACAATGATATTTTATTAGTGACCATTATTTGTCCATGCTTAGGTTGGGATTGAAAATGGGGGTTTTGGCCACACCCTTTCTGGTATCTCCCATAGAAATTGATACATTTAGTACAAAATCATGTTTCTTCTAAAACATTTTTCTGGTAGATGTGATTAGCTTCAACTGAAACATTGGTTAATAATCTGTAAAGGCCTACTTAACGCCCATTATGGTACCTCCCATGCAAAAGCTTGGTGGCCGTCCGGGTTGTCTACATATGCGATAAGTCGCGTGAAACATTTCTGATCTTAATAAAATTAGGTTATAGGCTTCACGTCATCAAACACGAGTCACCAAGTAAGACAAGGATTGTGCCTCCCATACATATGTAAGTTGTTCGGCCGGCTGGTTATTCGGCAAGATAACTCCCGCAAAACCGAAACAATCTTTATGAAGTTTGGTACTAGACAAAATTTAGTCAAATGCACAAAAGTTGGGCGGGTGTAATCGATACGATAACTCTCATAGACTACAAGCGATCTTAATGAAATTCGGTATTAAGTTTAACTACTAACCAAAAATTAAAGTTTAACTACTCTCCACGCCCATTTTCGTACCTCCCATACAAAAGTTGGGCGGCTTTCCGGCTGGCCGACTCGATATCTCCCGTATACCCCAATCAATCTTAACAAAATTTGGTTCTGATCAATATTTTGTGTAATACTGTGTATGCGAAATTGGCTAGTAGTCACGATAACTCCCCCATAATCACTCAGGATCGTAATTAAGTTGGGTATTGAATAATATTCACCGCAATGCCACTCTGCTATAGAATATTGGAAATAGAATTCGGTCTCAATGGATGACTTCGGGTGAGGGTATGTTTAAGTCGGTTCACCCGACTGAAATTTCTGTACTGGTTAACTTTTATTTGTTTACATTAAACAGCTGCTTTCAAACAGCTGTTCTATCTGGGGGTGTCTCAAAAAGTGTGTACAGTAGAGAAGAAAAAACCACCGCAATGTGGCAACCCTCGTAGAAGAGAACTAAAAAGTCGACGCGATTCACTCAAACGCATTTCTCTCTCGTGTCTTAACTTGATTATTTCATACTTTATGTAATTTTATATAAACATGGTAGGAATTTCTATAGTTACATACTGTAACATCATCAGAAAACTGATCGTGTAGTGAAATAATCAACGAGGGAGCAGAGAAATGAGTCGCTTCCATGGTAGAAATATAATGGTAGATGCAGTACGACAACAAATACAACAAGCCAAAAACAACAGGCATTTTGTTTTTGCTCAGTGTATGTGTTGTGTCAAGTCAGCTGATAGAAAAATGATGAAAATGTAAACAAATTTGCAAAAAGTGCCATTTAGAAAATGATTGAGTGTTATTTGATATATTGAAAGTGTTTAAGTGTGAAAATTAAAACGTTTCTATGTAATTTTTGCAGAGAAATATTTCAAAAACAGCAGTTGCCGGCGAACAGGGGTTGCATACAAACAAATGTAAACAAATTTTGACATAAGAGAAAAACTTACTCACACTCAGTCCAGAAAAGAGTTCAAATCAGCTGGGCTAGTGCTTCTACCATTTCTTTGTACCATGGTCGCTTCACTTGGTTTTTCGCTCTCTTCTACTAGGGAAATGACGTAGAATGAGAGACCAAAGAAGACATAGCGATTATAGACCATGCAGCAAACTAAGTTTAAATAGTGTTTGATTGATACTAATGACAGCTAAATTATGTTTTATGTTGTTTGCATTGACCGAAAATACGCATTCCCTTTTATTTCTGTCCGTATTGGTCCAACCAAAGAGTTAATTACAAAAGCAACCCGAACTCGATGAAAATCATCGGCATCAAGAGGCACGAAGAGAGGCATAGCGGCTCTTTTCTATTTCTCTATGGTTCTGTCTTACAAATTTTTGTTGGCTAAAATTTCTCCAACCAAAATTTGCAAGATCTCCAATATCAGGGGGTTTCTATGGCACAACTGATCGAAAAGCCACCAGGGAAATGATGTAGAATGAGAGACCAAAGATTATAGACCATACAGATTATAGACCATGCACCAAACTAAGTTTAAAAGTGTTTGATTAATACTAATGACAGCTAAATTATGTTTGCATCGAACGAAAATACGCATTCCCTTTTATTTCTGTCTGTATTATGCCAACCAAACAGTAAATTCCCAAAGCAAGTCGAACTCGATGAAATGGCCTCCTACCTCGTCGCCATTAAGAGAACTTTCGCTCTCTGGCTCGCATTTACTGGACTTTTGAAATAAACGAACACGATTCAGTAAAAATGTGCACAAATTTTCGAGTAACCGAACAGAACCAATTTAAAACAATTTGTACAAATTGTTAATGTCCTCTTATACAAAAAAGCCAGTAACGAGAGAGCAAGAGAGAGATTAATTGGAGAAATTTAGTACTGGAGAAATGTTTGCCAGTAAGAACTTGCAAGTTCGAACATACATACTTACATATGTTTTAAAACACACTTATGTTTTATATAAACAAACTAAATTAGGACATGCATAGATAGATCATAAAATAAATTAATCATTTTCGTACACGTAGGAGTTTTAGACAATTCTCGCTTACTTGAGATTTGTTTATCCCTATAATGTGTGATAATATACCTAAATACTTGCGGAGAAGGGAGCTGATGAGATGCCTTGGTGGGCATTGAAATAGCTATAGTCCCAACCATCTACCATAATAATCAATTTCACATTATTTCAATAATAATATATAATTAATGCATAATACATTATAATAATACTTTCTATTCTATGAAAATTTACTTTTGTTATAAAAGTACTTTTTCATAGAAATTTATCTTGAACCGGAAAAATTATTAAAGAAATTTTATATGTTTAAGATAACAAATTATTCTTTAATGTTATGTAATTAACCTGTAACTATTTCTTTTTAGTCTTTAAACAATAAATTTGTTTTTGCGGGGTATAACTAACCTGACCAACCATCCCGCTTTCGGCAGGATTAGCCCGCTTTCCGATATCTCATCACGCCTTGAATATCAATCCAGCTTTTTAGAGAGAAATCCCGCTTCATGACTATGTTCCAACATAATGCATATTGTTCTTTTGAATAGAACATGGTGGAGAGTTTTACTTATACATACAATAAGCTAAACTCCGCTAAACTAATTTTTCGATCACTTTGTATAGAGAGCTTTGTATAGAGAGCGGCTCCCCATACAAAGTCGTCGAAATATTAGTTTAGCGGGAAATAAAAAAACAGCGTTATTATGTCTTTAGAAGATATAGCGGGTAACAACATGTACACCTTTTTAAACATATATATTTTGATATAATGAGCACTTGTCCCAAAATGTTTGAACCAAAAGGCATAAAACTTGAAATCTCTCCACAATGGGTTAATACAGCCGGAAAATACGTTACAGATAGGCCAAAATATATTAACTTGTATATCCAAAATTTGAACGAACATATCTTGAAATGTGTTCTCTTCATTGAATATTTCAATACACGAACATTTGTTTGATGAAGTTATTGTATGTATGAGTACAATATGTATACCTTCGTTTAGGTAAAATTCAATAAAGTATGTACAGAGTATGAACTAATCAGGATTTGACGCTAGAGAGAAATGTGTTTGAGTGAATCGTGTCGACTTTTTGGTTGTCTTTTAAGAGGGTTGCCAAATTGCGCACAACTTCTGGTCGTCTATTGCTCTTAAAACAGAAGTCTCATTGTGTATTTAAACTGCAATTGTTCCTGGAGTTATACATATGCAATTCTAATCCTATACTTTCAAATCACTCCAATTCGAAGTGACGAAATGTTTAAAATTCCATGTTATAATCGACTGGCGTCACCTAGTGTTTACTTTTCTCTCTTCAGCCATTTCTAGTTATTCTATAAACGCATTTTAAATTTCTAAGGCCACTAATTCGCAAAAGTCTGGCAACCTTAGTTTAGTGTTATAAAGCGATTTCAATACGTTGTCCCGTCGGTCGCTTTGTGATTTTCGTGAGTTTTTCATGGTGAAAATTCGCAAAAAAAAATACAAATAAAGTTCTGAAAAGTTGCTCTAAGGCCCTAAGGAATGTATAGTCAGTGAATAAAATTGAAAGAAAAGCAAATGTTATAGATTTTTGTTACAAGAGAAAACGGCATTTTTTGCATTTATCGTTTTTCTTTCAACTTCTTTATCGTCGTTCTTTATGGTGCTGTCAAAAAACATAATTTGACAGATAAAGAGAAAAATTAAACAAGGATATAATAAAAAGAAAAGAAAAGTAAAACAAATCGAGACGGAAAAAAGGCAGCCAGTGTAAAATAAAGGAAAAAAGTAGTGCATCGCTACAAAAATCGTAGCAAACATTAATAACAAGCAAAGTAAGTGGGTGTTGGAGTAAATACAAAAATTGTTCAAACGAAATTAAATTACAAAAGCAATGATGAGAACGAAAAGGAGCAGCAAAAAAGTGAGCATGCATTGAGAAATGTCAAACAAAAGAAATAACGCGCTACACGGTATTACCAGAGTGAATAAGTCGATTAAGTCACTGGCGGTTAGAGGAAAGTTTGCGACGAATTTATTGTTAAACAAACGATGGACAACAAAACTTTACTAGACACTTTGGTCGATATGTATTTGTTGCTTTATCTGCATTTGTTGCTATTCAATGAAATTGTTTATGTTTACGGCCTCCTCCAATGGCAATGCCATATCAGCTGTGGACTGTCAAAACTGATGGTAATTAGGAAGAGCGTTTGCAGTAAGGTGAAATAGAGAGCGCCAGTGAGAGCGTCTGAGTGTTTAGTGAAGAGCATGAATGGTTAAAAAAGAAAATCACAAAAAATCGTGTCAAATGCAAACAATTGCAAAACAATTTTCTCCCGTGGAAAAAACGAAAAACATCAATTTATTTAGAAGTTCTAAAAAAATATTGAAATTAATTTAACAAAATCATTAACGCAAACGAAAGTTGGTGGCTGCAACATTGTTATATAAATAAAATGAAAATATTGTACGGGTTTAATAATAAAAGATGAAAAACGAAGAAATAATGTGCGAAAAGTGCGTATAAATGATGGCTAAATTTTTTGTATGAGGAGTAGTGTGAAAGAAAGAAGGACGTACAAAAGCAAAAAAATACCATAGAAATTGCATTAAAAAGTTTAGCAAGGATTTGGTGCCATTTCGAAATGAATAAAGAATTGTGTGATATATCATGAAAAATGTGTTAAAAATTTCAAGTGTTTTGTTTGCTTCTTCTTTGGCTGTTCCTTTTTCTCGTCAGTCACTGAGACTGGCTAACTCTATGTCGCTTCTGCTGCCGCTGCTGCTAATGATTATGTCTTTCTCCCGTGTGTGTTTTTCCTCAAATTTTTATGTTTCTCCTTCCCTACATTTTTCTATTGTAGATTATTATTAACGCAAAATAGCCAAGCAAAACAAAAAATACATTGTTTGCAGATATTCGGTTTAGGCAATTATGAAATGTTTGTTGGCCCAAATGTATGTGCAGCTAGAGTGAGTGAGTGCGTTTGAATGAGTGATCCCATTTTGTTCTTAACAAGGATTTTGAGACTGTGAGATAGCCAGTCGGTCAGAAAGCCAGACTTTTGGAAAATAATAAAACTAAAAGACATTTATTTAATAACAACAAGGACAACAACAACGTAACATACCTCTAAAACAAAAACAAGAAGAAAAACCAACAACAATTAGTGATTTATACTACTACTACATTTCGTTGTTTTTGTAAACTTGAGCAACTCTGGGGTTTGCCTGACTGCCTGTTTGCCTGCCCGTACTGCTACTTCTCCATTAATATTGTTGTTGAAACCTTAAACGTCGATTTTTCTCTGCTTTGTAATCATGAGAACTACGCCAGTCGATAACAACAACTGCAGAAAAATTAAGGATTATTAATGTCAATGGCACCCCCATAATACGATCAACTGGAATCCACAATAAAGTTCGTACTTTAAAAAAAAAGTTACGATTAAAATAAAGTAAACGGTATCCTGCAACACAAGATCTCTCCAAAGGACCCTGAGAGTGGGAGAAAAGAACAAAAGTTCCTTAATGTTTCTAAAGCAGCAGCAACATCAAGTAAATTAAAGTCCATGTCAATGATTAAATTGATTTGTAAACGAAAGTCATCACTGGCACAATGCAAAGTCTGGATTCATCATGTCAAGAAGCTGATGTAAGTATGAACAGTTGGCAGGATTTGCATTATACCATTCATATCAAAACCATTTGCTTGTTAGGTCATTGAGGTAAAGTTAAAGGGGACCACGGATTATTCTGAATTTTGCTTTGTTTATATTTTGGTATTTGTACTTTCAACGGAAATATTTCTGTAGCAATATTCCCTATACATTATTTATATTTTACAACTTTCTGTGGAAATATGAAAGTCAGTATTTTTATAGGAAATATCCATTGGTAGGTGCTTTCAAAAATAACACCACCTAGGAAGTCTTTTCATAACGTAAATTGTATGGAATTTCATAGCAAATCTAAATATTGCCCTCAATCAAAATCAGGATTTAAATGGTTGTGTTTACATAAAACGTCCGTTTTTTGTCTTAAATAAAGGGAGCCAACGGCTACCCCATCATATCCTCAGCGGCCGAATACACTGTAATGTCTTCATTGTCTAATAAATGCATCTACGTTTCTTTTTCGTTTATTTTTTGTTTTAGTTCATAATAAATGACACATTGAAGAAGCTCAAAGGCTCCAGTTCAGCAAGCAGCTCAAATGCGAACGCAGTATCGCTGAGCGCGTCAAGTGCCGCTGCCACGAACGCTATACTGAGACAACAGCATCAACAACAACTGGTTTATCAGCACCACATACCCAACCTGTCGTCGTCGTCTTCAGTAGTATCTGCGTCGTCGTCTCCTTCCACGCAGCAGCTGAAGTATCAACAATATCAGCAATTGCAAAATGCCTTGCAAGCCTCAAATGTTTCTTCTTCATCAACCAATAGCACACATCAGCAGCATCAGATACAACATGTGTTGTCCACCGCAACGCAACAACAATTGTCACCGCCACAGCCCTCGACGCCGGCGTTCAATGTCACATTTCCATCAAAATCTCTCATAGACAACAGTTTGCTGCATTGCAACATCTCGCAGATACCCAGTCAACCTCCTTTGTGTATATTTGACGATGATGAGCCTACACCGTCGGATCAACCGCCCGCAGAGCTCCTCGCTCCATCCGCTACAACGGCAACAACTGCAACGGGGTCAGCAGCGGGTCGAAGTTTGGGTTCATCGCTCAATATCGAAAATATGGTATTGTTGGGTCACAACAGTATGACAAATACCAATAACAGCAGCAGCAGCAGTACCGTACATCATATACCTTTGGCTGCTCCGTCGCCGGCGTCAGCTCCTACAGCATTTTCGAACTTCAATTCGATTACCTCACCGTCACCTGTAGTTCCGGATTTATTACTATCTACACCGCCAGGTGTAAATTCACAATCCGTCACTAACAACAATAGTATCAATCATAACAATAACAAAAAGGCTGAAAAACGTCCTTCCTCCCACACCACTTCCTCGTCGTCGTTGTCCTCAAATCAATTGCCGTTGTCTTCGAACTATCATCACCATCATCAGCATCATGGACACAACCATCTTACTCATAACTCACATTTGTTCGGAACAGCATCGTCGTCGTCATCATCATCGGCGTCTGGGGCAACAGCATCGCCTACCTCATCGCCTAGTAAAAGGCAAAAAATGAAAGACTCTTCAACAAAAAGCTCACATTCGCCATCGCTACCACGATCAACATCAACTTCCAATAGCTCAGGTTCTTTAACGTCTGGTACCAGCAGCATAACCGCGGCAACGTCCTCAACCACCACTGGCAGCGGTTCCAAACGCGAATCCTCCTCATCGGCGCAAAATTCTGCAGGGTCATCATCGTCTACGCATAAGTTTTTTAATATACACGAGCGCATTAAGGATCATTATTTTCAGTTGTTGGCCAACGACTTGAGTTTGTTTGCCGAAACAGGGGTGAGTATTTGAGAATTGAAAATTCAACTATTTTTTTACTGTTGTTTATTTATATTAATTTTGTGCACAATTATATATCATTAGACACAATCAAAATAATCCATTTCTAAAAATTCATATTTTTTCTTACTCCAGCTGAAACAGCGTACCCGTTCCTTTGTTTTAGAACGTGTTGTCGAGTGCGAGAGACTCAACACGATTGTTGTTAACTTATACCCTGGTAACAAGGGCTATGCACTGGCTTTGCACTATGATGAGCGTCAAGTTTTGCCAACTGATGCGGTCGAAAATTTGGGCAATAGCAGTGACTATTCATCATCGATGTCGTCGTCATCGTCTTCGTCTTTGAAAACTCTATCTAGTCGCAATACAAACTCCATCATCAATAGCAGCACCAGCAGCAGCAGTAGTGGCAGTGGTGGCAACAATTGTAGCATCAGCTCCAATTTAGGTAGTAGTAAACATTATCCATCCGCTGTACCACCAGATTTAAAAAGATTACATGACCATGTAAACGTTTATGATGCCTCCTCAGATTCTGCTGGTGAGTACTCCTTAGTTGAGGTGTTACGTTGGCCATACGAAAATGACCAACTGTTGCAATGCGTCGATCGTGAAATTCTGCCTGACTTCTTAATGGATATGCTTGCGGCTACTACAATCACATTGCAAGCTCCCCAGGACGATAGCACAGGGATACCACGTATCTATGCCAAACCCAATGTTTTCTACGCCGGTTGTGTGGTGGTACAAATACGCGACTTTCGACAAACATTTGCCACCTCAACAAATATCTGTGATACGAGGCACGTGCTGTTACGACCCACCAATGCAACATTATTCGCTGATGTCCAGCATGTTGCGACCACGCTAAATCAAACCACCTTCGTTTGTGCTCCTGAAGACAGGTTAACACTGGAGAGTCAGCTTGTGCTTGCTACAGCTGACCCACTATGTCTTGACCCCGATCCTAGTATAGGCAGACATGCCATCAACAGCCAGCATGAGAGGCAATTGTTTAACACCCACGAACTAAGACGGCAAATGAAGAAGTATACTCAAATCTCTATAAATCGCAAAAGAAAATTAGATCAGTTTACTCATCACTACGGCCTGGAGCTCTGTGACTATCTAACAAGGTTAAGATCACGACCAAGATCTGGGTTGAGTACATCAAACGCAGCCGCCGCTTCTGCTGCGATATCGGTCAGTAGCAATCCCTTGGTTAGCGCCACTATGCTGACATCGTTTGCATCAAAAGTGCCGAAACGGCCCAGAGACGTTATGCGAACTATACGACCACCCAGACTTGACTATCCTAACAATCTCAAGGTGCCAGATCAAATGATGAATATCGATAAATACGCCAAGACTAATGAGAGACCGAGGGAAACTACCGATTGTCAACCGCAGTTAATAGAGGAATACATTCTAGAGACAGAACGCGACGACAACGAGGGTCGCCGTGTTGTGTATCATATAAAATTGTCAATATTTCAAAGGCCATCAAATTCAGAGTACCTGGGCGAATTGTATGTGGATCGTGATTATAGAGAGGGCATACGAAATGGTGAGTCCTGTCGCTTCCCATTGGGTACACGAGTGCATGCTAATCGTTATATACAACAATTTACGGAAATATTTACGGAGGAGGGGCGTAAGGCCGTAAAAATTACCCACTTAGTACCGGGTCATATGCCGAAAGTGACGCACACGGGCATAACGCCGGAACAGAGACAGGCACTGTTGTTGCAACAGCAACAACAACTGCAATTACAACAACAAAGGCAGGCGGCTCTATTGGCAGCTCAGCAGCAGCAACAACAACAACAGCAGCAGCAACATCATACGATGCAACAACAAACACTACCGCAACAGCAGCATGTAGTTGTTGTTGGACCCAATGGCCAGCAGCAGCACATAATACCGGCCACTGTGCAGCATGTAAACAGCGGGACTACACAAACACAGCCAGTACAACAGCATCACGTTGCCAAGAATATCAACATTGTCAATGTTACGGGCAACAATGCGGCTGCTGTGCAACACGTACTAAGGCAGCAGCAATTGCAACAGCAACAGCAGCAACAAGTGGCCACCACGCAATTTATAGATGCCAATGGTGCTACAGTACAACTACAACACGCGACACTCACTGCCTCTACTGCCAACAACACGACAAGTAACGCTGGCACAAATACCGTCTCAAGTGGTCCCCATCACATACAATTGCAGCAGATTACAACGGGTGCTCCCTCAGGCTCCAACGGCGGTGGAGCGCCCAGCACCACAACGCATCAATTGAGCTTAAGCAATGGGTCCTTGGTGCTGGTACAACAACATCCTGCTGGGCAAAATGTGCATCACCAACAAACACATCAGGCCTTGCAACATGCTGGTATTACCATACAGCCGGCCAATACCACACACCCGCAACAAGCGCAACAAAAAACGCAGGTTATTACTACAACACAATTGAATTCTGTGACGTCTGGAAATACTTCGGCGCTTAGGACACAATTAAGTTCCAATGTGCCAATATTGGTAAGTAGTGTAGTCATTTCATATCCCATATACTACAAACCATTCACGTTTATGATCGTTAGTTTTCTAATCATTTTATGAAATGTGTTTCAATTTGTTTCATTCTATATACATATTAATTCTATATGTCTTTTGTCACTCACAGCAAGCTCAACTAAAAGCTGCTCCTATTGTGACAAACTCAAATCAGCAACAGCAGCAGCAACAGTTGCTGCATAAGCATCAAAACACTGCCAATAGTTCAACCAATACTACGAACGTTGCATCGGGAAATACGGTAGTATCAACCACGACCACTCTGCACGCCAATCCAGCTATAAATGCTATTGTGACCAGCATTATGAATAGCGCCAATCAGTGGCAGCAACAACAGCAGCAGCAGCAACAAAACAGTAAGAATATTTGTAAATACATATTTCACATAAACTATAATGCGTGATGATCTTTTTTAACAGCCTCAAATTCGAACACTTCCACTACTACAACTGCATTGAAGTCCTCGAGTAATGCTTCCATATTAAGTTTACTTAATAGTGCTCCGGCAGCTATGACAAGCACGCCAGTTGCTAGCGGTACATTTACTGCAACAAGTGGGCCTGCTCCACAACAACAGCAGCAAACAGTGACATTGGTCCAGCATACCACCAGCCATCAACAGCAGGTGCAGCAGCAGCAACAAACAGCAACTGTTGTGACAACCGATAACTATGTACAAGCGACACCACAACCACCATCTCAAACAGTGCCAAATCAGACGCAGCGTAAACAAAATGAAGTGCTACAAAACCTCCTAAATCCTGGTCGGAAAATAAACATTGTTAGTAGTGGAGGTCCCGGGGGTGCTGGTACTACCACAACATTTCGTACAAACGCTGCTGGAAATTTGATCGCCGTAAATCTTAATCAGTCTACGAATCAACAGCACCACCATCACCCACAACAAACGCAAAACCTTCAACAACAACATCCCGATCACCAACAAACCACAGTCAGAGTTTCAATGTCGGCTTTGGCGTCCCAATTGGCCTCTCCGCCGGCAATCATGACGAACAGTACGAATTTCGGAGGGTACACATTAAGTACGGTAACTGGCAGCGCGCAGGGTGGCGGAAGTATCAAGATACTCAACAGCGGAATTCAACAACAACGAGTTTTGGCTAATGCACTGCGCAGGGATTCTATTAATAGCACGTCCCAAGGTCCGCCAAATGCTATAGTCGTAGGAATGGCCGCCCCGTCGCCGGGATCCGATTCGAATGCTTCGAATGCCAGTGGATTTGCAATACCTCAAGCCACTTCAAGCACTGGTGGTAGCAATACCACAACCTTAAATGCACTGTTGGCAAATGCCACTCCATCACCCTCAGGATCGGATCATTCGCAATCATCACAGAACCAAAATCAAAGCCTGCTGGAAAGACTCAATAGTGGCGGTGTGACGACAGGTGCTGCATTACCTAACATGTCACCGCAACAACATGCACCCACACCTCAGCAACAGTATATAACGAAAACTCTAGTACAATCCCCCGCCACGTCTTCAATACATTCACCTATGTCTAGTCCTCATCCACAGCCTTCGCCCTCGCCTCATCTGCCGCCACCCACGCAACAGCCGCAGCAACAACAGGGTCAGCAGCAAACTCAAACAGCTACCCTCAACTTACAGGGTATAAATTTTTCAACGCTTCAAGGAGCGATGGCAAATTTTCCCGGTTTACAGAATGTCCAAGTACAAATTCCTGGATTCAATCAACCGATATCCCTTCAGTTAACTGGAGGCAGTCTACAAGCCGTACAACAACCCGCTCAGAACAGTAATGCCACTGTGTCGGTGGTGGCTACTGGTGGAGGCACTTCCACAAATAACAACAACAGCAGTGCTGTTGTGACAACGCAGAATTCCAGCGCTAGTCAACAATCACATCCTCAGCAGAGGAGCCTTTTGGTATCCGTACCGGTGTCTTCGGCAAATCAACAACAACAAACCGCCACTCAACACACGATAACCTTACAACCTCAACAGTTACATCAGCAACATAGCTCGACAGCAACTGGAACAATAGTAAATTTGCAAACAGGCACTGTGTCCACAACCACCGGTGGCACGCAAACTGTGGTGTTGACCAATAATCCCGCTGCAGGAGGTGGTGGTGGAACATGTAACACAACGACTGCAACAAGTGGCAATGTAGCGGGAGGTAATGCAGGAAATACAGGAACAACAATGTTAACATTACCAATTGGTAAGTTGGTTAATTTAGTTACTCTTGATATACAAAACCATATGAAGGCAAAGCATTAATAAAACAAAATGAACGTCGAAAATGATTTGAACTTAATTGACAGAAGAATCAAACAAATGTGATGGCATCCTTTAAATCGAATTTTAATTGAACCAAACTACAAAAAAAGTGATAAAAATTAGAGACTATTATACTCTTTAGCGAAATCTTGCAACTTGAAAAATATTTATTCAAACATCCTATGCTTATTCTTTCCTTAACGTTATCTGCTTCAAACCACTTACTTTAGTACTTGCAAACCACACCGGCGATAATAAGAAGAGTTAAATACATATAAATGTTCACAATTTGTTGTATTTAATTAATTTGAATTAAAGTGATATTGAAAAGGCATAAAGCGCAATTAACGTTTTAAGAATGCTTTGGTTTTATTTATTTAAAATTGTTGAAGCAAAATGAATTTGAGAATTTTTATTTACTTTTAATTTATATTTGTTCTTTTTGTTTCCTTTTTTACACAATTGGATTAAAACTTCTATCGTGAACATTTTGTTTTGATGAAAAAACACTATAATTGACACAAATTGCAAAACTACACAACTTATTTTTCTTTTTTTTTCAAAATCTTTCCTCCTTTTTGTCCATCCTTACCCACACACCATAATCTTAACCCGAAATCGCAATAAACATGTTCTCCCCTCCCAATTAACATCATCATCAACACATCCTTATCACATGTATTTCAAAACAAATGCATTTGTGTATAAAAATAATTCAAAATTTGTAGTTTAATTTCAAACAAAAATTGTGCACTCTCATTTAATTTTCGATCAAATGAATATCTTCCATTTGTAAATGTAAATAACTACCGAAAAATACATTTTATTACATTATTAATATACAATCTAAACAATGTCGTCTAATAAACGATTCAAATCTACAAATCATGTTACCAAATCGATCAGTCAAACAAAAACCAAAACCCGCAAATTCCCCTTTTATTACAGCTCAACTGGTAGGGGCTGGTGTGCAGAAACTAAATCCTTCTGCTTTGAGAGCGGCGAGTAGCGCATCGTCCGGTACGGGAGCGACGACAACGAATGCAACGAGTGCGGCAGGTGGCAGTATTATGGTCCAACAACAGCAAAATCAACAGCAGGGCGGTAACCATCAACCTCAACAGGCCACAATAACCGTTAGTAGCACGGGAGGTGGTAATCAAACAAATCAGGCCATACAATTGGTTGGCACCATTCAACAAGGTGGTAGGAATATCCAGGTAGTGGGTACAAAACAATTGGCTGGTAATCGCCAGTTAATTGCTCAGCGGCAAATTGGTGGATCCACATTGAAAATAGCTGCAGCAACTCCAATTAATGGTAAGTATCTACATATGCAAACATATCGGTATGATTATTCATTCATAATGTATTATTTGATACATTTCTGATCAAAAATTATAAATTACTAGTGACCTCTTTTAAGGAATCGGTTAGAGTAATAAACCATCATCAAATAAAAAAAATTAAACAACATAATTCTTTATTTGAAGGACAAACAACACGACCAAAAACTTTTGGTCGACATAATTTTGCCTCGAAGGGCTTATGCGGCAACAAACCAAGATGCTCTGTGTCAAAAATTCAAAGCATCAGTTATCGTGATAGTATTTTACTATGGTCATATAATGATCGACGTTTCAATTTCGATATTTGTTCAGCATAATTGACTTGAAACTTTTCTACATTTGTGCAAGTCGTTTTGTGTGAGAACAATTTGTGTTTTAACGTTTCCAGTTTAAGTTTTCGAGGCTCTTGTACAGGTTCATGACTATACTTCTATATAGCATCTATATAGCAAAGACACACACCACGTAGCAGTACAGAGCTCGTTGTAGAATTAGCTAACCAAAACACGCTTAATCTTTCGAACGCTTAAAATTGATTTTGACTTTAGGGCTAAAATGAATCAGGCCGCCCTCATTCCAAAATATTTTCAAAGAAAACGTGAAATTAGAGAAAAAAATATAAGAACGTATTCAATGTGCGCGCTCAATTTGTACGACCAGTATCGTACAATCTTATGTTTCTTATGTTTTCAAAACAAATGAAAATTAATAGCCGCTATTTAGAAAATTAAGACGCAGGATGCGTACTTCACTGTATACGGCAATGGTGGTACTTACTGTAATTTCATACGAAAAATTTCTTTGTTTATGATTTTTTGCTATCGCGATTGAATTCGATTATCGAGGATTTCTTTATGAATGTTACGAAATTTTTGTATTTGTTTTAGTGACGTAGCATATTTTGTAATTTTTTATAAAACAAAAAGATAACTCCGAACTTACAATTTTGAACAGAAAATGTAATATTTCATTACCTCCTTTTGTACAGATTACTCTATGGTATGAATGCTTCAAATGTATATATATGTATATGAATGTGTATACCCAGTAGGAACTAGAAATTAACATTGCGACGTCCTAGGATTGGGAGAGAATATCTCTGGAGGGTCGCTTTTGAACTAGTGGTGCACCAGTTTAACAGTAATAGTTCAGAGCCAAATTGTATGGTTCTAAATGATCGGGTTTGCACTAGTTCTTTCCCATAGAAAATAAATATAGTTCAGTACTTGTCATTAAAAGTTTGTACTTAGCTAGAACTATGTAGATAGTACATGAACTAGGACTGTGGATGGAACTGAATTGAATTGTTGGATTTCGGGCTACTACTCACGTATAAAGCGGTAAAGTTGACCATTTTGATGAGACTAAGATCTCTTTAACCGAAAAACCCCAAACAAAGTAATACCACGCTTTCCACAGTGTTACAAATGAGCATTCTTTTGTACAACAATTCAGGTAAAAGAAAAGTAATTAGAAGAAATAACATCTTTTGTCTGAACGTATGCAATACCATATAGTACGTTCGGTCTATTATATTCTGCTGCTCCATTGAAATTTTTAAAATAACGAATTATAATAAATACTATTTTTCTAGGGGAAAAATGTTGAAGCTACAGGATTTGGTTAGCAAAAAATCGACCTATAGGTCATAAAGTGCAAACGAGATCCTATTTCACATTTTGGAAATCTTAATATAATTTGGTTACATTTTCAAAATTTGTAGGCATGGTGAAAAATAGTAAGTATCAGTGTGCACAAAAAGACTTTAAAAGCTTAACAAATACCTTTATTTGTTTTTCATGCACTTGCATGTTTCTACATACTGTTGATACTGTTGAGTTTCCATTCCTAATGCAGGTACCCTATACAATCTTTTCAGGGTATTCTTGATGCTCTGTATCGGCAATTACTACTTATACATAACCTATTTGTTCGAAGATCTCATAATTGTGTTGCTGCACTTTATGAGAACAGAAACAGCAGAAAGTAAATTTAATTTATTAAGTAAATTGCATTTGTTGGATACTTCAAATGTTTTTCTTCAACACTTTTGGTGCACATACATACCAACATTACATATGCTATATTTCAACATCTTTACACTTATGAAAACAAAACCCAATTATATTCAAATTTACCAAAATGTAAAATTGCATCACGTTTTTACTTTAAGTGCATTACGGGAGATTAAGCGGGTAAATTTTTCTGAAATCTTGTATGTGTGTTCTACTTAACCCATAGAACGATTTTTGTTGCATCACATCCTGCAGATTAGACTTTCGGCCCGGCCTAATGTATATTATTCTGGATATTTTGTTTTTAGTATTTCCGTTGTACAGTCAGGATACATTTTTCGATTATCATGTACACAGCCCAAAACAAACTGTCTTTGTTCCTCATCAACACTTAAGTGGCCATGAAAGTTTTTAGCTTCTTGGAATAAACCATTAAAATTCCAAGTGGAAGGACAATCCTGCAGATTTTCTATTTTAATATTTAATAGAAGCAGAATTATCAATTGTTTTTTAAATTAGAGCAAAATAAGAAATGACTTAATATTCTTTGTCCAATCTTTTGACCATCTAAATTATAGTTTCTATAGAAACATTATTGTCAAAGAATGAAAATGATATCAAATCTTCCGATATGTATCACAAATGAGTGTTAAGTTTCCTTCAAGGCTGCAGCATTCATTCTTTCGAAATTTGTAAGGGACTATATCTTGGTATGGTACCTTTAATACATCATGGCAGATTATCCATGGTTTGATAAACAACTTAACAATGAATAGACCAACGTATTTTAAAGCTCTCCTGTCCTTAGTGCATAATGTCAATTGCGCCCTCAGAAAAAACTGTTTCAATAAGGAAATTGATTAATGCATCGAGAGTGATGAATTGCTCCAGGAGGATGAAGTTTAAGCTTTTTTCCACCATCAACAACCAAAAATAATATTGAAATGTGAATATATGTATATAGAAGTAAATGAAGAATGATCACATGACCAATCTTTTAACCTTCGCTAACGATATCGCTGTAACAACTTGAACTAAACCAAAGAAAAAAGAAACAAATATTACTGAATACTCTACTTAACAAAGATACTACTTAACAAAGATTAATTACAACTACAAAATAAAATGTTTGTTTAATTTTCCTTACTTTTTATATGCATAAAAAAGTCCAGAAATTAAAGCATTTCGCAAATTCCTACTAGGCGAAAAACCATGTGGTACTAGCCTTTGAGCCTCTACTGTACGAGGGCGGTTTGAAAACTTCGTGACATTTTGAACATCCCACGCTATTTAGTTTGTGTTTGACAGCCATTGAAAGCGGACAATTTCTTGAAGCATTATTTTCTGCGTTAAAAAGAACATCACCGAAACCAAGGAAAGGCTTTTCAAATAATATGGGGACTCTGGACCATCAATTTCAATGGTTAAAAAGTGTAATACTGATTTCAGTTGTGGCCGTACCTGCTCAAGTGTCGTCGAACGTTCTGCCGCCACGTCGGGAATTATCGATAAAATCCAGAGAATGACATTGGACGATCGGAGAATGAAAGTGCGTGAGGCGGCTAAGGCTGCACGCATCTCAACTGAGCGATTACATCATTTTACGTGATTATTTGAACATGAATAAGCTATCCTCGCAACTTGTATACTCGCACTTGACCATAAGGGCAACCGCGTGATCCCCTCAGAGGAGTCGTTGGCGATGTGCAACCTCAGTGCGAATAAGTTTTTGCGTTGTTTCTTAACCATGGACGAAACATGAATCCATTACAACACACCAGAGACCAAGGAACAGTCAAAGCTGTGGACTTCTTTGGGTGAATGTGTACCAAAGAAAGTCAACAACAACAGAAATGTTGGACATATTCAGCATTAATTTGAAGCAAAAACGAGCGCATTTGGCAAAGATACTTGTGTTTTTCGACTATGACAACGAAAAAGGTACACAGGATACTTTATATTAAGAAACCTGAGTAAATGACTCGGCGGTAAGAGATTTGGGTCGAATGAAGGGGTCATTAGTGAAACAAACGGCTTCTTTGAGGACGTTTGGAAACGCTGTTGCCTCGCATATATTACATTTTTTAATTTAACTGTTACAGATATTTTTCAGACATGTAATCTTCTGAAATTAAAATTTTTGTATATATATGTTGCTCCGATCAGTAAGAAATCACTTTTATTTAAACATGTTGACATATCCCTTCTAGTTCTACAACATAGTCCTGTACATAGATGGATGGTTCTGTACATGTTGGATGTTGAAAAGGATTGCTTTAATAATAGCATATAGAGGCAATGATTACAACTGTATACTAACAATAAAAGATAACAAACCAATTCAAAATACGTTTAAATTTCACATTTCTCAACCAAAACCACATGAAAAATTTAAGTCAACACTTCATGTAACTTCACCTGGTGTAAAGCCGAACAGCTCTCTATCACACCGACCTCACCACGAAGAGTGTGAAAGGAAACGTCAAAAGAAAGAAATTTTCTCTCTATATATGTAATTACTCTATGATTCTGTAATGCTAAGTGGTCTGTGCATTTGCTACCCTATTTAACGGTATAAGTGCGGTTGCCGCAGTTTGTACCGCTTGGTAATTGCAAAGGACATAACCAATTGCAATAAGATTAACTGCACTAAAGTATCCGTTTGGCTTCTAAACTACAATTAGGCGCTCATAAACTAAACTATAAACTTAACTTTTAGTGAGTGGAGTACTTTGTCAATGAGAGGATGGTAATTAGTCTTAAGAGTTACTCATAAGCCAACTGACATAACTCCACAAAACTCTGTGAGTACTCTGTGATATAGTAAAAACGCACCTCTAAGCACTGCAACAATACGAGTATGCAAGAGGAAAAGAAGAACATTGTGGAAAGAAGCCGTCTGTTCTTGTGTTGGATTATAGACCTTTCAGTGTGTGTTGATACTTAGCGATCTTCGATCAATACTAATTCCCATATGTACATTGCATAATTCAGTTTGTATATATACGATTGATGATCAACCGATGGTATCAATTCAGGCAGAGTAGTTAGGCATTTGATGATAAACTTGTCACGGAGTTCGAAACTAGTCATGCCAGTGAGTGTGTTTAACTGAATTGTCCATTATTCCAACAAAACCCAACCTGACCTTGTAAGCTTGTAGTATGAATTTGTCAACATTAACGAAAAAAAAGTAAAAGAAGTTTCGGTCTTGTGTATCCTAATATAAAATTAATGCGACGTCCAAAATACTTCATGATTACTCCTTCTTTGTGCTGATTGTAAACTAGAGGGGTTGACAAAATTAAGTTATAATATCATTAAAATGTAAAATTCTATTAATGTGGAGAATTATTTTTTGGATAGTAGTACAGTAACCCTTATAATTTATGACATCAGTCAATCTCCGCGGTAAACTATCTACCAAAATCCGACATCGCGGGATGGTATTGATTCCCAATATTCCTTAATATTTCGAAAATGTTCGTCACTACATCTTGGGGTTTTTGTTTTTAAACCTCGTTCGACATCTGCCCATAAGTTTTCAATTGAATTTAAGTCCGGAGTTTGTGGTGGCCAGACCAAAACATTGGTAATCGTATCCATAAGCCATTGCGTCAGAACTCAGGAAGTATACTTAGGATCGTTGTCCTGTTGGAAAATATATGTAATTGGCATATTTTCAAACAAAAATGGTTCCATTACATTTTCCAGAATATTTTTAGATTGGTGTTGGTTCATTCGACCATGTATGCTATGTATAGGACCAACGCCATACCAACTAAATGCGCCACATATCGTCTTACATAAGCTTTCCATCCGAATCAAACAACTTAAATTTTGATTCGTCGCTCCAGAATATTTTTTCCTCAAGAATGAAGAGCTTTTTACAGGTGCACCTTTGAAAATTTTAAACGGTTTGCAATATTTTTGCTTGAGACGTGCGGGTTTTTTCGTACTATGCATTCATGCAGTCCAGCCTCTTGTAATATATGTACGTCTAATGATTCTAGATGAAATATTCTGCGAGATTTATGGCGTTACAATAGCGTTGACTCTACAAATAACTCTATCGTCATATGGAGTGGTTTTTTTGGCATTGGACTTCTTTTATGGGTCTCAAAACTTCTCGTATTTTGAAATAATCTTATTGCCCCATAAATAATTTTTTTGAACAGCAAAATCGTTTTGCTACGGCTGACATTGATTCTTTTTCTTTTTGATGGCAGCGTACAATTAATTTGCAAAGTGATGGAGTGCATGATTTTCCCCCCCATATTTGTACTAAATGGAATTGTTGGTTACAAAATAAGAAAAATAACTTACGTTGGAAATAAATTAATTCCACTATTTACGAATGCTTTTCTAATTATCTGTTCACCCAAGTTATTGTTGAACAGTTATTGTTGTTATTGTGAAGTATGTTGACAACATATTGAACTAGAGCGAGAATATAATGGTAGTTACCAAAAAGGGAGACACTTTATAAGAACGTTGTGAAAAGAAATATAACTCTGAAAACATCGTTTCTAATTGTATGAAAAATCGTGCAATTTTACGTAGTTTACTATTATGTACCTTAAGATTGGTCTATTTAAGTCGGTAGCGAGGTATGTTTACTAATTTAGTTTGTATTTTTATCAGTGAGATTTCAATTCTCACATATACATACATATAGGTCTTGAGTTAAAAATTAAAATTGAATTTAAAAGAGCTTGATTAAAATAGTTTCTGAGGTTTAAAAGTGTGAAATAAACGGACATTTTAATTTCCAAAATAAAATATCTATTCATCCATTGTTCCACGTGCCATGCGACATAATAACGGTGTGTGAGAAGGAACTTATTTCAAGCCTTACCAACAAAGAATGTCCTTTGTTGAATAATATTAAATTGGTGTCTTCTTTTGCTCACTTCACCTCGTACGTTTCCATGACAGTATAATTATAAATTTCGAATAACGTCATTGTTTTGGTTCAAGATCAATTTCTATTAGTTTTGAGAATACAGTTTGAAAACTCTCAAGCATTTTGTACTTGTTTCTTTGTTTATATTATTATTTACTTATGATTTGTTTTTAAATTTTATTTCCGATTTCATAGCAACTTCTAATCCAAATATTACCTCATCAGCCAATTTAACTGCCACGCCTATTGTCATGTCTACACAAAAACTCCAACTAAAAACAATAAAAGCCTCTGGGCAACAACAGGCGCAGCAACAGCAACATCAACGTATCCTGAATCAGATAACTGCCTCTCATGCCTCACAAACCCATCAACAACAGCAGCAGCCGCAAACACAAACGGTTATCATAGGACAAGCAACAGGACAGCCTCCCTCAGTGCAGCAGCAACAACAGCAGCAGCAGCAGACTAACCAGCCGCAGCAACAGCAACAGCAGCACATACAGATATCGGCAAGAGCGGGTAGTAATTTAACACAACGTGCCATTACAGCCATTGTTGCTAAACAACAGCAGCAGCAACAACAAGCAGCTGCCGCAGCAGCAGCAGCTGCAGCTGTGGCAGCTGCCAATAGAAGGCGCTCTGCGACTGATGTAAATAAGTAACTTTAATTCATCTTTCTTAAGTACTAATGACTTGCATACACACACACACACACACACAACCAAACACCCTCAACGAAAAAAGGCTTAAACTGGAATGTGACAGTTAATTTCGATATAATCAACAACAGTCATTGTCTGTTAGCAGAAGAACTCTTCATATTTCATAATAATTACATTGTATTTAATAAGTTCTCAATTTACGTATAATTCCAGTTTTAAGTTTAAGGTAGCTAATTATAATTTCATACAACTTTAATGAATAATTTAAACAATTTCTTAATCGGAAATGGCACAACAGATACCCAAATGCAAATCCCATTCAAAAGGAGACACTACAAATCTGAAAGAGAATAATCTTTCGTCGTTGGTTAAATAATTTTCTTCATATTAGGCTGTTAATTTATGAAATTGTACTTGTTATGTTATCTACGATTACTGCTACGTATTTGTTTTATTTACATAACAACCAAAAAAACAAATGTTTCATCCGATGATTATAATGAATACTTTTTTAATCAATTTTTTTTAAAGTTTACAAATATGTAAGTCGTGTTTTTATGTTGATTTGAAAATTTTTTAAATAGTCGATATCTACTGATTTTTGCAAGAATTGATTTTCTTTTTTAGATACTTTGCAAATATTAAGTTGTTTTAAACATATACAGTTGAAAACAATTGATTATGCAATTTACAATGTTTACTATTGTTTTAGAAAGAACAACAAACAATTTATATATACATATATAGTACATTTAAAAAAGAAAGAAAAGAAACTGAAAAAAAAATTAGCAATAGCATGCAACTTATTGATATTTGTATAATTGTAAAGAAGCGATAAACAAAACAAAACTCCTTATTATAAATAAATATTTATAAATATGGACAAACAAAACGAACAAGAAATTGTAAAATAAGGTATGTTCTGCAATCGAACTCTATTGCGGAAAAGGATTAAAAAACGTTCATTGAGTGACCGTAGATAGTGGTACCCCTTTTAAACTTATTCCAATAAAAATATATATATATATATATATATATATATATGTATATATGAAAATATTCTATAAATATTGATTAACGATGGTATGTAGTATTAGAAAAATATAAAAACCCAAAATTATATGCAAACAATTGTTTTATACATCAATGTGGAATTGTTAACAAAAAATAATTTGTAAAAAAAAAGTACAATAATTTTGTAGACCACTACATTTTAATCATTTTGAGACGGTTACGGACACGTCATTTAGTACCGGCACTGCCATTAAACAATATGAAATAGGAGATATGCTGAAAGGACTACCATTCGGAACCAGTACAAACTGATTTTTGCTAATCCAAAACAGTATGAATGCGAAATTTTTCAAGTTAAATCGAAACTGAGAAAAAGCCTATACAATTCTTAAATTCTGCAGTCCCAGTTTGTTGAAAACAGAGTATAAAAAGTTTGTTTTCACTCAACTCTACTTGTAAGTGATTGGATATATTAATTATGTTTCAATCAAGACGACTGTTTGTTTACATTTAACATTAATATTACAAAAAACTTCCTATTAATACAAACAAATCTTTTTGTTTTATCTCCAAAAATAAAATAAATATCAGTATTTCGAATTTCGAATTCTCGATTTTGAATTCAACAATTTCTCAACTATGGCCGGCGTTTAGATAAACAAACATTTGTTTTTTCTTTCTTGTATTTAATAATTGGAATTTCAGAAGGTTTCATAATAATTTCGACTCAACAAAAGAATGTAAATCCTTTTTCACAAGCAGGGAATTGCAGAATAAAAAACGGTGCATAAAATGAATGAAACAAAAAAATAATAATAAAAAAAAATTGGCTCATTTACACAGGACATAGTGACACGTGCTGTTGCGATCGGCACATCCTTAAATGACAGACTTGCAAATTTGAAGTTTTACAGCTCGCGTATGCACCAACTTTCGGGCATAACAATAGTCTAGATGAAAGTGTTAAAACGTGTTGAAAATAACTTAAGTCATAAATGCTTTAATACCATATGTCATATACTTAGAATATTATACATGATACACACGTGTAATTGGTACATAAATGTTTTGGCTTTTAATATAAAAATCAGAAGAATAATGAATCAAGAAGTCACTTAATTATTAAAGAAAAAAAAACAATCTCAAAATGAATTTCCTTTAAAACAAAGCAAGCAATATTCGATCATGTTAGTAAAAAAGGAAACACACAAAATTTATAATATAACAAAAAACAAAAAAAAAAAACAAAGGAGAACAAATGAACATATTTTCATTATTATTATTAATATTGATAATTTATTTATTAAAAGAAAGAAATACATTTTCATAACTAAATGTATGAATTAAAAATAAAGAAAAACAAAAGAAACAATGATGATATTCGATATTTAAATAATAGTTTTTATAAATATATATCTAAATATATTTTTCATTTACTTCTAAATATAACAAGAAAAACAAAGCATTAACGCTCTCCCTATTCTTTAAAATCTTAAGTCTAATTATGATCATAAATATAAAGAAAACAACAACAACTAAAACTAATTATTAATATAAAATTATAATTATTACAACATAAGTTATTATTGCTAAACTTCAAAGTAAATCATTAATTTAGATTGGCTTTTGTTCTTTATTTGGCCCACTTCCCCCGCTCCCCCCCCCCCCCACCTCTCCCACACACAGTTTTTTTTAGGATATTAACAAGATATTTAGTTTTTTAAATAAGAAAAATGAAACAAACAAAAAAAAGGAAATAAACACATATTGAGTAAAGATACAAAAACATGAATTTTTTTAATTTCTTTATTGATTTGTTAGCAAAAACAAAGTAAGATAGATTTGAGTTCGTACACCCCATAAAGTGAAGAGAACGAAAGATACCAAGTAATTAGCGCAATATATTGTACAATTGTAAAAATAATAAAAAATAATTTTTTGCTTATTACAATTTTTTGTACTAAAATTGTCAACTGTAAAAATATTAAAGAACAATTATTATTTATTTCTTATTCTTATTATAATTTGTTAAATATAAGTCAAACACAAGAGAGTACATATATACAAATATGCTATTATTATTTTGTTATATACTATTATTAATTAATATTAATTAAACATTAACAAAATAAAGTCTTTTTCAATTAAAACAAAATAAAATAAAAAAAACAACATCATTAGCATAGGTCTTAAGTCATTATTAGCTTCAAACTCATTAAATAATTTGAAAAATAAAAACTATTATATATTTATATTAGAAAATATACATATGTATATGATCCAATAATAAAGCTATAACATGCAAATTTGAAGATAACAGCAGAATTACAAAGAAAAACCAAATGCAAGTATTGAAAGTTTTAAAAAGGTAAATAATTTAATTTATGCTGTGCGACGAGACGCTACTGTTTGAGTAATTGCTTCGGGAACAGCGTCTCCAGATGAGGACGGGAATTGATTGAATGCATAACACTTAAAGTACAGCAGTGCCAACTACTCAAACTAGCAATACATAATAGTAAACACATCCTACAAAACAAGTCTGAATTTATCAGTTTACAGAGAGAGTGAAGATTGTTGGCAGGATCGCTGATCGCATAAAACATATTTTTCTACATTTCTAAACGTCATAGTGAAGCATTTCTCAAACGACTACAACACGATATTAACTGCTTACAAAATACCTGAATTGTGTATAGTCATAAAAATATATAATAATATACTCAAGAAAATTAAAATGATTAAAACGAATATGTTACGGCAAGTAGTTAAAGAGCTGCAGGTAGTTGGATGAAGGATAATAGGTATTTCCTAAAAAAATCAGTCTTAAAACTGAATGGGGTTCGGCATACGAAATTAAATGAACTAAGTACAATTCTAAATACACTTTTTTTTTTTGTTTCGTAAGAGAACAATTTCGTTTACATACACCAGTCGCGTTTACATACAGAATATAAAAGAACAACATTTATTTAAAGTCATTGAAAACAGTTGCTAGTTTTGAAGTCGTCCGGGGACAAATATTCAAAATGAAAATTTAGTCAATGGCTACCTGACTAAAGATTTTCTGTACTCGGATTAGTACTATTACAAATAAATTCTTGACTAACGAGTAACTAGCCCTAAACAAAATAGAGTTTAATATATTCTTTATGTATTTTAAACACTAAAATACAAAAATCTGCTTAGGGTTGCGGTTATATTTTTTGAAAATGATTTACTATCGAAAATTTTTCATTTTATTTATTTATTTTTACTTATTTCAATATCAGAAGAAATCAGGAAAATCTCAAGTGAAATTCTAATAAAGAAGGTACTCTCATCAGATAAGATTAGGTAGCGCACAAGTGACTGATGTTAAGAAGCCCTTCCAAATGTCTGCATGGAATGTAGTGGGAAATCAATAATGCTGAATCATGTAGTGGGAAATAACGATTTTAAGACTTTCCGAAACGAACGAATTCATGCCAACTTTCGACGAACCGTTGTCGTTTTACTTACATTCGTGGGTTGCATTTGACTAAAATATATAAGTGCATATTAGTGTTAGCCAGTAAACAGGAAACTATATTGGCTAACAAGTGATAAAGACATTTTAGTTAGACACTCGTACATTCAAGTTTTTAAGTAGTCTTCAAAGTATATAGTCATTTGTGGTAGAACTGGAAAATTTTTTGTACTCAAACTTTTAAAAATGTGGCGAAATACAAGTTTCCTTCAACTGTGTTATACCCAGCTACGTGTTGCACGAAATTGCCGACTAAATGCTATACAACTGTCACAAAAACTCAGAGTTATATGAAATGATTTCTCGAAATTATTTTACCAATTCCGAGTGTTTCGTTAACTATTATTCTTGTGTTGCATTTAGTCAAAATTCTATATTTCTTCGTTATTCAGTATCGGTTTGAAATATTTACTAAGGTGAAAAAATCTATTCCAGCTTCCAGCGGTATTAATTAACAAGGAATTCACTGCATTGGTTCGGTTAGGTTTGGGACACGTGTGAACTGGTAGAAACCAGGTCACACTACACTCGGCTGTCAATTGATCCATTGTGATTATCCGGTGAAAAACAGGACAGAGTAGGGGAAGAAAAGAAGAAAATATATTTGTTTATTTATTTCTCTTCATATACATAACGGAGCTCCCTGTTTTTAATTTACTATAATTAGAGATTACTTCATCAGTTAAATTTTTGGATAATAACTTTAAATTAATTTCAAATATAAAATGCATTTGGGTAACAAATCCACTCCTCACTAATTGTTATAAAAAATAACGTGTTAACAAAAATCAATTTCAATTAATAATTATTATTTCAATAACCGAGCTTTAAAGGCCATGAATGGTTAAAAATTTCTATAAAATGAAATATATGTAATGTATATACATATATAAGTGGGAATCGAAGAAAATAGAGTACTTGCAAGATGAATAAGAGATGATGGTAGAATGGAGCCCCCACATCAGTGAAAACCCGGCCATTCATCTTGACCCGGTCAGCAATGGGGGGGGGGGGGGACGTCGTGAAACTGAGTACTATCCCATGTGCCCGTCAGGTGTCTGATATTGCAGTGGCCGGTTAAAATTCCACAGGCCAGTCTCAAATCTCCTCTGCACAAGCCAATTATATATCCTGATCGGGATCTGCTATGTTCGGGCCATAGTGATCTAGCAGTTATATAGTCTATTAGCTATTTTCCACATCCAGTCCTTCAATAAATTTTGTAGCCACTTCACTGGTTGTGGGAACCTTCATGTGAAACCAATTTTTCCCCCACTTTACAGAATACAATCAATTGCGAAATAATGAAACCGATTTAGAAATGGATACAATAATTATTATGAATCATAATTTAAGGACCAACAATTGAGATTGCGAAAGATTTTGAATCTGTTCTATGTCCGCTGAATCTGTTCAGTTTTTTCCGCTGGTTTGAAATCCCCACTTTATTTTGTAGAATTCAAAGTTTATTTTCTTTTGATGTACGACAATTACAATTAGTTAATAATTTTAATAAATACATAGATAAATGTTGGTTGAAACAGAGAACTAAACTCAATAGATGAATAATAGGGATAAGATGACGACAGGAAATGGTAGGAAAGCTTTTTCACTTTAAAATATTGTAGGGGTTTTTATTTCATTTAATAACAGACAGAATAGCATTGAGTAAAACAAAACCGGACCCACAAGTTATATATTTGTATATACATTTTAGTTGTATCAGCTTCGACAGACATGAAACCGGGACATTCTTCACAAAAACAAAATCCAACGATAACAGAGTGATTTAGGATAATCCCTAGAATATACATATTTAGTTACGGCATGACCAACAGCCATGTCAAAGAATACAAATGCGAAAAAAAAACAATCCGGATTCCGAATTGATATTTTATTTATCTAAAATCTTTCCCATTATATTTTTTAGATTAAGAACATTGTTTAGTTTAATATCGCTTAAAATAAAATACTTTGTGTCAGGGACAGCAATATTTCGGATTTTTATTTGAAAAATTTTAAGATTATTTTTCATTTTTATTATACAACTCCTCAAACGATAACTATTTTTGAGTTTTATTAAAGAATATCTCTCCTAAAATAACCAATATTTCTGATATTTATTCCGTTTCGTTTTCAATAACAGTTATTGAAGACTTTTTCAAATAAAAATCAGAAATAAAAATCATTTAAGGCTTTTCAAATCAATTTCGGAAATCAAAATCAAACTTATTTTTTCCGATAAAATATAAAAATCACCTAAAGACTTATTTATTGCGGGTTTCATAAGAGTATTTTTAAGTTGTTGGCATTAATGTTATTGCAGATGAAACAAAAGCATACATATTTTTGATCAGCACGTCGAGAATAGTTTATATGGCTATGTCTACTCGCTTGTTCCTGTGTAAAAAAAAAAAAAACCGTTTCCCATTAATTACATCCCATGAAGGGATTGGGGGGAGAGCTTCTCACAACCAGTGAGCTGTGCGCTTTCTAATTTTTCACTCAATGATTGGGACCTACAGTTTTTACACCGATTCCGAACGGTATTTTGAGAAGCTTTTTCATGGCTAAATACTCGATAGTGTCGCCGTCACTATGCGAGGTGACCGCCGCCGAAAGATTTTTTTTTTAAGGTGGTCAGAGCGGGGTTCGAACCCGGGATGTCATGTACAAGAGGCGCGCACACTACCCATTGCACCACCGACGGCTTGTTCCTGTGTAACTCTGCCTATATCTATTATGTGAATTACCCCTCAATTTCAGATGGTAAACGTGGAGTACTATGGGTGGTAGTTCGTAAATAAGATTAAGGAAGTCTATAAAACTTAATTTAATTGCATAAACCGGTTATGCAAAATCTAATTTGGCGACTGGTTACTGGTTAGATGTCAATTTTAGTAACTGGAATTCACCGCTGCGTGATCAACATATTTTGATCAGAATATTGAATTTTTGGATCAAGGCAATCGTTATCGAAACAAAACCACTAGAGTTTTAATTAATAATTTTAGAGCTTAATATGCATTAACAAAATAATCTTCTGATTCCGATGATATTTGTAGTGGATAAGGACTTTTTTACCTCCTTTCGATTTCAAAAAGTCCCCAACTCCTTTTTGGTCCAATAAGAGTACTTTCGAAACTTTATGTGAGAGGTTTTTAAATACATCACATGGTAAAATATGTAAGGTAGAAGCAGTAGGAATTCCAGGAATTTTGTTTTTATATCAAGGGCCGACCTTGTCAAACTCAGCTGATCGAAATTGCCAATATTTATTTATTGTTATTGTTTACTGAAATATATGTGTGCCTGAGGCTAACTAAAGCTTTCACTACATTCACACCGAAAGATTCACAAACTGTACGCAGATTAAATACATTTTTTAATCAGCTTTATTACGAGTGTCGTTGTCGTATTTCGACTACCACAGTTTTGTAAAAGATTAAAGGTAACTCGCCAACTTTGTCTTTAATCTTTTACAAAACTTTCGTAGTCGAAATACGAGAACGACATTCGTAATAAGGCTGAATATGTTTTACAAACAGCCCGTTAATCTTTCGGTGTAAATTCTGATTTATTTAATTATTTTATAAAAAGTACTATTACGTCGAAATAAGTACTTTCGGAAGAATACAAAAAGTCCCCTCAAAAATTAACAAATATCATCACTAATTCCGACGTCAACCCATGAAATTAACCACTTGCATTCCGAGTTTAAATTTGTTTTCTAATATTGTTATTGTGGCCGTCGGTGGTGCATCGGTTAGTGTGCGCGGCTCTTGTCCATGAGAACGTGGATTCGATGACTGCTCAGACCACCTTACATTTCCTTCGACGACGGTCACCTCGCTTAGAGATGGCGACACTATTGAGTACTTCGCTATGAAGAAGCTTCGGAACCGGTGTAAAACTGTAGGTCCCAATCAGTGAGAAAGCGCACATCTCACTTATTGTGAAAAGCTCTCCCCAATGCCTTCATGGGATGTGATGGGATAATATTGTTGGGGGTTGTTTTGTTGTTGATAATTTCTTCTCACTGTTCTCTTCTTTGAAAGAAACATGTTCAGTGTAAAACTAAATACAAATTTTCGATCGGGAACCGTGATCCAAACAAGTCAATTGTACGAAATTTGGGTCGGTACGATTGTGTTCTTAATCACGATTGCTGTGATTAAGCACCAGTACCACACTGTTTACGGCTCCAATTTAAATATTTACAATTATTTTCCAATAACATCCCATGAAGAGACTGGGAGAGCTTCTCACAACCAGTGAGGCTCCAACTTACAATTTTTTAATTCGCACAAAAGCGGGCGGTCTGACGTGGTACATGGTTAGATTAACTCGTCTTGTTGAGTTATCAAAAATATATATGTATGTATGTATGTACATATATGTATGTACTTTTGTTATATTTGCAATAACGGTAATGCTGATAAATGCAAAGGCCTTTTATTTTAAACCAGAAGAAATAAAAGTCTGTGATCAACATTAACACTACGCAACAAAATGAAAAAAATTTGATCAACCAGAAATGCCAACCCAATTTTTTGACGTAGTTTAGCAGCCTTATTAAAAATAACAACATCTAAAATGTTTGAATGGTACCGATGTTTTTTAAAAATTTCTTGTTTTTAAAAATGGTACGTTCATTTTAATTCAATTTTTCTAAGGATTCCCTTCATCGATTTTCTGGAAATTTATCTTAGAAAAATGTCCATAAAAATACCTTTGAAATGAGTGAAAATATTTCAAATCAGAATGCTTGGTTGAGAACTTATTGAATTTAACATTTCAAATTTTGCATTTTTTTTGCAAAAAATCAAATATGTTTAATTTTAATTTTATCATAAAAAAAAAAATAAATATATTTTTTTTATTTTCCTATATAATACACTGGACTGTTCTTCAAAAATTAAGATGCACACCAATGAAATCGATACCGAAATGCAAGAGTTATAGCCAATTTAGTAGATTAACCCAAACTGATTTTTTTAATTCTTCTTTAAAACATTGAATTGCTTACTGTATGGTATTTTAAGCGAAAAATTAAATAAATTTTTTTGGGTTAATCTACTAGGGTTAATCAAGGTAAATCAAAAAGCAAATAAAATGTCGCAAGAACTGAATACGGGGATTTATACATATTTGTCCAAGTATTCGAAAACATTTGTCCGATTGTGCGTTGCCAGTTAGTCACTTTATTGACAATATAGGAATACTATGCCATTTTCTTAGAACTATGTATGTATGCATGTCTGTCTACGTCATGAGAACAATTTTTGTTTCATAGAGAATGAATTATATGTGTAATAGGTGAAAACAGCATTCATAGTTTTCCGTTCATATGGAAACGTTGACTCTTAAGACGCAGAAGTAAAACGTTACGAATTGACTACTAAGAAATCAATCCTGTTTCATATGAAAGTATTTTCCACAAATTCATGTATGTATATACATAGTATATAGTATATAAGTCAAATAGGAGCTGAAATATTGGTTGACTATTCAAAATAAGTGAATTAACTCTATTCGGTCTAGTTCAACCATAATATGCATCAAATTCTCACCTGTCTGTATTATTTTTTTATGTTTTCACATTTACCTTAAAATTTGTGATTTTACATAATTTTATTTTAGAGTAAATGAACAGAAACCTTAAAATCGTATATTGTGATACCATTTTCAGTTTAAAATTCAATATCTTTGTGATACGATTTGGTTTTGTAATCGACTTGTGGGGGGATGGTAATTGTACGTAAAAGGAATTTCGACTTTGGTGCAGACAATATGTTATACTACTTTATTCGAAAGCATCATAATTCTTAAGATCCCAGGCATTACCGTATTCTACACAGAGTATACAAATATTTTTTTTTGCTTGCTGAAAACACGGATTATAATAGTTTCCTTCTGCCCTGAAGAATTAATTGAACTTTGTTGCAAAGAGTACGCCAAAACCTAACACATTTTCTCAATTTGCTCTAGCTATTGTTTTCTTTATCCTTCTCCACCTACACTAACATTGTATATAAATTAAGTGCAAAATAACATATAACAATATTTTTTAAATAAAAAACTGTTAGTTTTATTGAAATTATTAAAAAAATTATTCGATCAATTCAAAATTCAACGAAGTCGGTCCTCACTTAGCATTTTGTTGTTCTTTTTAAAATCAATTAATATGTATGTATTAAAAATAATTAATATGTATGTATTAAAAATAAATTAAAATCTAAACTGTATCCTCGAAAAGATAAAGGCATTTAAAACACTTTAATTAAAACTTTGAATTAAAAATTTCATTAGAAACTTAGAATCGATCAACTAAATATATATATAAAAAAAGACTCAACTGACAAAAGAAAAGTGTAAAAAAGCGTTTAAAATGTGGCATTGTTATAAAAAAACGTTAATAAAAAAGATGAAATATGTAATATAATAAAAATATAAATTGATGTAAAAAAATAAATATAACTAAAAAAAAAAATACAATTCATATAAAAACAACAGGCAATTATTATAATTTATTGAAAATATAACATTTAAGTGATTCAAAGTGAAAGAGGATGGCGCAGCAGAAGCTAATATATAATTATAAATAACATACAATACACAAATATACGAAACTGAAAATAATAAAAATTGCCTTCCAACTTTATTGCTAATCTATTGTGGGTGGTTGTAGTATAAAGTTGGGATAGAATCGTAAGCCTTCAAGCGATTCGTCCCTACACAACTTGCCCAATCGTTCGGCGGCCAATAAACGTTCTTTTGCCAATAACAGGGATATATTCAGAGCTTTAGCTAATTCTTCCACAGCTAATGATGTAGTCTCTTGAACTAAGCTCAAAGTATCGTTAGCAGTTAATTCGTCGTCCTGGGACTCCAATTGCAGAACCATAGCACCACTGGGGAATGTGCGTAGCTTAATGGGTCCCTGTAAGCAGCGGCAGGCCTGCAGCAAGTCTTCGGGAGATAAGAGTTCCAGCCCTCTAGCACGGTTCACACGGCAATAAACATCAGCTAGAGACATCATTCCACCGGATTCCTAAACGAAATAAAAACTATTCTATATCATGTTCACTATTTTCTTTCGATATACAAACAACCTCTAGTGGATCTAGCATCATGGCGCCTAACTGTTGTGCCAAACTATTATAATAGTCAGACTCACTAGAGTAAGCATCCCGCGTAACCGGATCATCAATTCCCAAACTTAGTAGATACGACTTGAATCTTACAGTTTCATCATCCGATATTTCACCTCTTTTTGTTCGTATATTATTACTTATTGATTTTGAAATGGAAACCATATCTTTGGCCATGGCCATTAAGACTCGAAGGTCTTGGAATGCCAAAGCAATATTCTCATCAGTTGCCTTACTTTTTTGTTCTATAGCCCTTTCTATTCCCCCGATGCCAGCACGAAGTCTTAGTTTGGCTTCTCGTTCAGCCGCCGTTTGTGGTGTTCGACTATTCTGTCCCAGTTGATTGTTTGTAGTGGGCATTTGAACCTCCCATATTCTTGCTTGTACAGTTTCGCGCAAGGCGTTGGCAAACTCGGGTAAAACTCCATGCTTCCCCGACAGCTTTATAAATGCACTGGTACTACTGTCCAAGGGTCCTGGTTGTTTATCACTGCTGGGAGGACGCAAATGTAGGATCAAACGAGTCTTACGGCCAAAAATGAAATTGCTCGCCTGTTCCTCGCTAACAGAAACAATGTACTTTAAGTTCAGGCAGAGGCAAACAAAGGCACGAGCAATATCTCCTGGCCGTCCCCAGAACATGCGGTGTGAAGTTAACACTAGTTCTCCTTCCTCAAATTGTGTCTAGGGAAGTTATGGGGAAATGCAAAACAAAACGGTGAATCATGGATGTGAAAAGTTACCGCTTTTATTACCTTTTCATCTCCATCGTACAGTTTTACTTGAGTTTCTTTGCTGACAAACGATTCATTTTCCCTTAGTCTAGCTTCTATATACTCAAATCTATTCATATTCCTCCAAAAAAAAATTAATGAATTGTTAACTTCCAATCTTTGCGAAAAAATAACTCCTCCAGATAAATTCCGTCATCTGTTACAGAATAACAGCTGTTATTGTTTATGTTAAAAAAACGAAGAATTGTTTGGTGTTGGAAAGTACGAAAAAAATCAATGGTGGCAAAATATAAAGCCGGTAATTACAGGTCTTAGGTTTGTAGCATAGTAAAATAACCAAGTACTCGCAGTAGAAACAGCAACAACATGTCAAAGTCAACACCTACCTATACTAAACAAATTAATGTAAACAAATGTAAAATAATATAAATACTATAAAAAAAAACTCATTAATAAATTCGCGTTTTATTAAAAGGTATACTCGTCACCTAGGACGGATATGCCCATAGTAAAATAACCAAGTAGTAGCAGTAGACGTTGTTGGAGTTGCAGGCAGCAACAACACGCATTTTGTTTTTGTTTCAATCGCCTCAGTTGTCAACCTTTGCACGTAAGTATACCGTCGGTGGTGCAATGGTTAGTGTGCGCGGCTCTTGTACACGAGATCCTGGGTTCGAACCCTGCTCTGACCACCTTCAAAAAAAAATTCTTTCGGCGGCGGTCACCTCGCATAGTGACGGCGACACTATCGAGTATATAGCCATGAAAAAGCTTCTCAAAATATCGTTCGGAATCGGTGTAAAACTGTAGGTCCCAATCAATCAGTGAGTGAAAACTGGAAAGCGCACAGCTCAGTGATTGTGAGAAGTTCCCCCGGTCCCTTCATGGGACGTAAAGGGAAACCATTTATTTATTTTATACCAACAACACAGGAATACAAAAAGGTACAGAAATAAAGTACATATGAGTTTGACAGCTGAATCGATTAACCACAATGAAAAAATTGAAAGCATCTGTTCTAACGAGTTTACCTTCCTTATTTTACCATGGATATGCCCATCAAATTTGATTAGTCATCCACCACAATTGACTAATCAAATTTGTTGGGCATTAAATATGATTACTCAACTGTGACGGATGTATTCATCAACTGAGACTAAAAGCATGTTCATGAATACCGCATTTCAGCTCAAAAGATTCTAGAATCGCCTTCAAAAACTAAAGTATTCAGTTCTACACATTTTGACATTCGAGTAGATTTCGTTTCATTTTGACAATAATTTGTTACAAACAAACCTTTATTTAGTTGTTTTAGATCCTCGTTATGTTTAAAGTTGTAATTTCCTTTAAGGCTGTAAGAGATCATGTTTTCTCCGGTTAGTGAAAAAAAATGTAAATGCCGCGGGTGGGATTCGAACTCACATTCGCTGGACGATCGTTTCGATGTTTGTGAAGCATCATCTTCAGCAGCGTCTAGCCCGTTAAGCCACTGCGGTGTGTATTTACACAAGTCACTAACCGAAGACATTTATTGATTGTGTGCAGAGTGATTGTTGTCGGTACTTACACATTAGGAAAGCAATGTGTGACTGATAGAAAATTTTCACTAATGTTCAATTGAACCTGAAAGTTTCCCCAAATATATGTACTATAAATTGTGAACGTTCAAAAAAAAGGTATGGATATTGTATTACCCATCAATAATTATGCGTTAATCGCGTAATTAAAAAAAATATTTTCCATTTTCTTTTATATGGAAGTATAATTACATTTTCGCAGTCCTAACACTTACAAAATTGTATTCATATATCCAGTATTCAATTCAAATATTCTTTATGTTCTGGAATATAATAGGAGTAGTTAACGTATAATTAAATGTTATATGACTTTGATCATCTGTATTATTAAGACTTCATCCTAGCAAGTTGTATTCGATTCTATAAATATTGGCAAGACACATTGGCAAAGTGACAACTTTTCCCGTGGGTGAATCGCAGCCAGAAAATGGAAACAAAGCCTAACCCACAAGTATCTGACAGTACTAATTATTGTCAGAAGGCGCCGTATAACAAGTTGACCTATATGATTGAGCTCAATTACAAGAAAACTCAATGAATTTATTTCGGGACGGTGGACTAAGTTTAGGTAAAATTCCGGGCCCCAATCACTCTTACATAGGTATATGTTTCCATACGGGCTGAACTTAATCAAACTATTTGGGTAAAACAAAGAAACAAATTACGCCACATGGGCCTATCTACAGGTCTTCCGTTTACACTTCCAAGGGACAATTACCGGTATGTCCTTGGACCAATCCAGTTCCATATAATATAGTAAACGAACTCTCCTCGAAATTGGGGGTTTTCCCCTTATTAAATTACATTTTAAATTACGATTATATAATAATTAGTTCCAAATTACTACTTTTCGCACTTATCTTCTTCATCCACGTTCTCCGAGGTCATGCAGAATGATAGCTGATGTCTTCCCACTTGCCTTTGAGCAATGATCTTATACAGTAGCTTTACCGTTTGACTTTTACTTTGCTAATGACGGTTCTCGAAAAAGTCAGATTCGAGGTAGATATCGCTGTGCCAAAAAAACAGAAACAAAAATAACTTTTTTCAACCCTTTTTTGTATGCAGTCCACTCAAGAAAACTATTTCCAGTCAACATAGAGAAATTATCTTGTTGTTATACACAGCATTGTAAAAATAGTGCTTAATGATAACCGGATATAAAATAAAAGCGTTGCATCCCACCAACATCACAGATTCTGGCCCATTTGAGCGAAATTTAAAAAATGTATGGAGATTCCAGCACTGTCAAAATGTATGCAGAATCTCTGCCTTTCTTTGCCATTTCGGCCGAAATTCCAAAAACTTCGAAATCTCGGTATACATGAATGCCGCTTAATACTCATAGGGATCCAAAATCACATGGATTTCATGGAGATGCAAAGTCACACGTGCACAAAAGTTTCCATCAAATTTTTCATATTGACTTTAAGAACGCTGTTTCCACTGACAGGTGGGAGAGTTTAAACAAGGTTAGGTTACGTGTTATAGCGCATACGCCTAAAGCACTTGATTTGCTCAAAACACCTCAAACTGTTTCCACTATGGTTGAAGTGTTTTGGGTTTTCGAGTTTCGAAGTTAGTTTGACAGTTTTATCTTTGATGTAAACAAAGAGGAAAGTGAAAATTTATAGTTTCTCCTCTTGGTTAGAAGGGGGCAATCGACGTCGTCGTCCATATTGTGATCGATTGTTCCTTCGTCATTGGATATATCAGGTACCAGTAGCGCGGAGAAATGATCTATTCGGTTTACCTCCTTTCTTTTCCCCCTATACCGCTCAGTTGCAGCTCGCGTTGCAATTGACTGAAGCATTGCCATACGTGCAGCGCTCTTTTTATCATTTGCAATGCGACACTCTTCATCGAACCACGATTTATTGCGAAGCGGTTTTTCGATACCAAGTACGGTTGTTGCGGCAGTTTTTATAGCGTCGGAAAAGGGTATCCACTGCGCATCAGGATTGTCATCGGGAGGGTTATGTGCCAAAAGTTGCGAGAGCTTCATTGAGTAGGCTGTGGCTACCTCTGGTAATTGCAGCTATCCGATGTCCTGCTTTCCCTGTGTCTGGTTTCGTACGATTTTCGCTCTACTCAATCTTGTACGAACCTCTGCTGCTACCAGGTAGTGATCAGAATCAACGCTAGCTCCTCTGATCACTCGTACGTTCATTATACTGGATGAGTGCCTTCCATCAATTACCACTTGATCAATTTGGTTCTTCGTTCTTTGATCAAGGGATACCCAAGTAGCCTTGTGGATGCCTCCATGCTGGAATCTTGTACCACTAATGACCATACTTTTTGCCACGACAAAATCAATCAGTATCATACCGTTGTCGGAACTGTCAGCATGTAGACTGAAATTGCGAATAGTTGGATGAAACACATTCTCCCTGCCTACTTTGACATTAAAATCTCCTAGTACAATCTTAATGTCATGGCCTGTGCAGCGGTCATACGATTCCTCTAGGCGCTCATAGAATATGTCCTTGGCATCATCATCTTTGTCTTCTGTCGGGGCATGCACACAAACCGGAAATATAAAAATATTTCGCTTTAATGCGATTTGAGGCTATACGTTCACTCACAGGATTGGATCTAGAGACTTGACGTCGCAGTCTTTTGCCAACTACAAATCTGCAACCAAATTCATGTTTATCTCCATGGCAACTTTATTTTTCTTGTGCAGTCATGTCCTGTCCATCGCATTCCCCGTATAGCGGCGGAGGCAAACCCAGTCCACAGGGTTTTTGCATTACTTGATTGCAGCCGCCCATTATGGATCAGACGCTGACCAGGATGCAATATGTCGAACCTGGATTTTCTTCTTTTGGTTTCTATCCCCCGTTGCCTCGTATGTTTGGCTCATCCGCCTCCTAAGGATAAAAATAATTGCCCGATAGTTTGATGAGCTTCAGTGACATCAGTTACCTACTAAACCTGAGACATATCAGTGATAGCATAACCAATCAGGCTGCTCATTTGTTTCCGAAAGGTTTCCGAAAAAGCCATTGCCCAGGACATACTGCGTGGAAGTAGTGAGCGGCTTGGACTGCTCAATGAAGGAGTCACTTCTGGACACTCCCAAGTGAATGGCTATCAGAAACTTTCCACCTCCACGGAAAGTCTCATGTCCCATGACTACCCCATGAATAACTTTATCGTGCAAAGAATGTTGACTTTTGAAATAACCGAATTAACATGTGATCCGAAAGTTAGTTTACTATCCAAGTTATAAATTTCATTAAAGGTTTTCGATTACTTTCCAGTTTTTTTATTAAAAACATAATTCACAAATCAATTTTATTTCATCTTCCGATAACTCGATAACTACGGCACTCATCGAAAAAATTTATTTAATTTGTTTGCCTTATTTTGAGGTGCTTTACAAAAACAGTTAGTAACTAGTACTGTTTTCTAGTCATTTCCTGGCCGTCTTTTTTGATATTGTGGGCCCCCATGGACCGATTGCTTTTTATTCAAATTAGACCGATTTTCTTTGTTTATTTGGAGCCACGTTCGGAGGTCGTGAATTTTGCCTCATATTTTGAGGTATAATTTAAAAAAGTTCAAAACAACGGCACACTTTACATAATTTTGGTGATCAAATGATTTTAAGGTATACAGTGTTCGGGTTATGATTAAAATTAATAATCTATAATTTGCTGTCGGATAGAATAGGTAAAAACGCGGAATATTTTGGTTTAAAATACCAACACGAAAATTATCGACAAATTTTACTGCTTTACAACACGAACAAATTGCAATAGACTGTGGGCTTGTTATCGTTATCGTTATTTTAGCAACACTAACATTGTTTCTTATTATTTTTAGTTTTTTTCTTTCTTTCCTTCGGTTTTCTGTTGATTTTTCTTAAATAATTTTTCACATATCATAACATAAATCGCAATAACATAGTTTTCATAAACTTTATGAAAGAGGCAAAGTGAAAATTGCAAAAGAAAACGCCTACATTTTAAGGCACTATTGCATATTTTAGTATGCTGCTGCTGTACATTTCTTCTTTTTGCTTGGGAATCTACTAAAAATACATTGCTCGTTTCTCTGCCTGCTTCTTTTTATTTTGCAAACCTAACAGGTTCGTATTATTATTTTGGGGGCAATTGTCGATCTATCTTTTGATAATGGATGCCAAGGAGGCAAGCAAAATGTTAGAGGCAGCTCTACAACAAATGGATGGAATTATATCGTCAGCCAGCAACAAGCAGCAACAGGGTAGCGGTGGTAGTGGCAGCGATGCCACGGTTGGTGCTGGGCTCCCCCAGCAACATCAAAACCAGTCAAGCATTTCAATGACCCCCAGCAATAACGGAAGTGGCAATATTTTAAATGAACGCAGTGTTATATCGAATTCAAATGTTCTATCAACAGCAAAAACGTTAGCCATGGCATTGCAACAGGTATATTTCGATGAACGCAATGTATGACGTCAGTTATACGCAGGTTTCTAATTAAGGTCTTTTAAAATTTGTATTTCTCTCTTATTAAGGTGGGCTTAGCTGCTCCTACGCCCGACCCAGTCACAGCGGTTATCATAGCAGATTGGTTGGAGTGTCATATACCACGACGTGACACTGATGAGCTCTTGAGACGCTTGCTGCGTGATAAAGAATCCTTGGCTCTACAATACCAAATGGTAGCTGACAGGGTTTGTGAGCAGGCTGATCGAATCGTTGAGCTTGAAGGTCTACTAGCCGAGAAAACACAACAGCTAAGTGCGAAAGATGAACTATTGCAACGTCAACTGTGTACACGCTCGGAATTGGAAACACAAAAACTCGAACTTATGTCTGCTTTAAGCGAATTAAAACTTCATAGAGCTGCCTTGGAAAAGGAAAATATGGAATTAAAGAATTTTGAAAACTTGACAATAACTCAAGAACCCTTGAAACGTATGGGACCACCTTTTGGAAGCATGGGCAATTTGCCTCAAATAAGCTACTCGGCGGCCACGGGCCAGTCACCAAAGACGCCACCGGCATCGTTACGTCACCAAATACATCCACTATATCATAGTTTACCTAGATCGCAGTGTCATAAGAACATCAATAATAAACCTAAATTGCCTATAAATCCCCATCATAATAACAACAACAACAGCATATGCAACAACAACAGCCACAATAAATCATGTGACAATAATATCAATGTCAACGTCGCTACCGGCAGTGGTGTGAACAAACAACGCAATGTGGTCTTTGCCTCGAATGAAAAAATACTCATCGATGATGATTGCGGTGGCAGTGGCGATCACAACGGTACCCAGGATCTAATGCATGGCAGTTATATGTCACAATCAAATTCTACGCCATCGCCCACTCTAAAGGAACGTTCTTCAAAGGGACTACGCAATATATTAGGTAAATTGCGACGCAGTAATAGTGGCAATTTGGAATTACCAGGATTGGAACAAGCTGAACCGGAATTTCGCAGAGGAGATCGTGCTAGAGCTACCGCGGGAGGACGCATAGAGTGGTCAATGCAGGCAGGACACATATCCCCAAATACCAACCGTAATTGGTCTGAATGGTCAGCTCAAGAAGTAGCCAATTGGCTGGGCGAAATTGGATTGCAGTGTTATGAAGACGAGTGCAGGTAACTATTTAATTATATTTACAAAAAAATATTTAAAGAAAATTATAATAGAAAATTGATTATAAGTTATTGATTCATCTTTTGCAATTTATAAGGTCTTAATAATTCAACGACCAATTTCACCAAAAAAGATGCTGGCAGTTAAAAATATAAATATATATATATGTATAATATACATGTATAAAAATATAAATCCCACATAGTTTGAAATATTTAAAATTGACAGTCAAAACTGTTCGTTAGTCTCCCGTAGGCCCAACATTTATTTGGCACTCAATAGCATATCAATAGCTAAAAATTAAAAGGTCGTATCTTCTTTTTATCCGAAATGGAGTTTTTTGAATATTCTGGTAGGGGTCTCCAAATATACCTTTTTGATCTAGAAATAATTTTTTATTGTTAACAAATAAAGTATTGGTTTTACTAAAAAACTCGATTAAAAACAAATAATGTGACAATCGCTCCGATTTTATTCAGATTTTTCCTTCTCCTGTATAGTAAAATTGAGATACGTTTTTTCTATATTAAGACATCGATATGCTGTTCATTTTCGGAATCATCTTTACTATCAATTGTCTTTTTTGTTATTTAAATACTTTAATGCCGTCTATCATCTCCACAAAAATAACACTTGTATTAAAGGCCTCTGTATATTCGGGCTTATATTGGCCCCAAAGACGACAAGACAGTTCTTGTCACTATGTTATCCATGTCGCTTAAAACCATGTTAGACTATCAGTGCAAATTAAACGCTTCGTGGATTTCTACTTTCTACTTTCGATTTACACTATCAATTTTACAAAAAAATTTAAAAAAAAATACAAAAGTTATAAAATAAAAATAGAGTAAAAGGAAAAAGAAGGAAAGTGTGAACAAAGACTAAATAAAGGCCCATATTCAGTATGCACTTGCAAAATTTTCGTTCCCATAAAACGCATGCATGTATGTACATATATTAGACCGACTCAAAAAAAAATCATTTTGTCCACCCCTCACAATGTACTTTGGTTTGTTTTATGGTGATTCGCAAAACAATTCGTGTCTAGCCTTAAGATCCCGTGAGCTGGACCATTTTTAAACAAGGTATTTTTTTAGTTTTTCAAATATTTTAACCAAAGGCAATATATACAATATTAGTGTCATATGAAAGGTTTTTTAAGGCTCGTCCAACGGTATATAACACGTCAAAGCACGTCCTGACACATCCTATTTTTTATTTATTCATTTATTTATTTGCAATTAGTTTTGTAATACAGAAACCTTTGAGGCCAATACAACATATTACAATTAATAATTCCAGAGTAGATTTATACTCAATAAACAAATTATACAAAAATTCCAATATTTATATACAAAAATAAGACCAATCTACAAATAATCATAACTATCTTGGCTTCCCAGCCTATATAAATAAAAAAAATGTGAAATCAAAAATACGTCATAGTTGAGAATAAAATTGTTCTGGAAAAAGGAACAACTCCAAATTAAAAAAGAAGTAATTTAAAGAAAAACATCCATTGACTTTTTTATCTGAAAAAATTTTACCTTTAAAGTTGATCCATATCAAAAAAGAGTTTTATTAAAAGAAAGAAGTCTGGATAACTTTAACATTCTGCAAAAAAAAAATAATTTTTAAGTTTTTAGTACGGAGATTTTTTTGATTTAGATGTCAGATTGACATATTTTAATCGTGTTTAAATTTTTTTTGAAATTCACACTCTCATAAGTTTTGAAGAATAAGGCCGTTTGTATTTCGTAATATAGGTGCTGTGGACAAAATTTTGAATATTTAGAACTACTCCAATCTGACATTTAAATCACGAAAATCTTCGTATTAAAAAACGTTTTTTTTTCGCCGTATATCCCTGATGTGTCAGGACATGTTATATAGCGTTGGACGCGCCAAAGAAAACCCTTTCAGATGATACTAAAATTGAATACATTATCTGTAGCTAAAGTAACAATTTGTTTGAAAAACAAAAAAAAAACGTTTTTAAAAACGGTCCAGCTCACGGGATACACACGAAATTATTGGGAATGATCAAAAACAAACCAAAGTACATTTTGAGGAGTGAACAAATGTATGTATATTAAACCGACTCATTTTGTATGGGGCTAAAAAAAGTGTTTTTATTCCACCCCCTGAAATGTTCCTTGACTTGTTTTTTTATTAAAACCCCGTGAGCTGGACCGTTTTTAAAAAAAGGCTTTTTTTGAGTTTTTCAAAGATTTTTGATAGTTGTTAGAACATTTGTTGGCATGTTTTTCATACCGTTGGATGCGTCTTTAAAAATGCTTTCCAATGATACTAATACTGCACATATTATCTTTAGTTAACTATCAAAAATCTTTGAAAAACTCAAAAAAAAACCTTTTTTTAAAAACGGTCCAGCTCACGGGGTTTTAATCCTAGACGCGAAATATTTTGCGAATCATCAAAAAACAAGTCAAGGTACATTTCAGGGGGTGGAACAAAAACACTTTTTTTGTGAGTCAGTCTAATGTATATGGGTATGTAAAAAATAACGAAAATTTCACTCATTTTTCATTTGATTGGTACTCAGCTGTTTGCAAAAATATAATATCGTAAGCAAAATCAATTACAGGGTTGTTATGCCAAAGTTGTTTCGTACGAACTCAATTGTTTATATGGCTCCCACGGACCCAGGTGTAATATTTAAAAATTAAATTGTTTAAGACAGTCTGCTAACATTTGTAATAGTTTTTTGTCGTGAATTTATTAAATGCAAATTTAAAACGAAACGTTTTTTGATTACTTTAGCTAAATATGTTTAATGTTTAATCTCAATGTATACTTAAAATGTATCCGTCCGATAACGTTAACAGAAGGAATAAGGCCGGTTTGTAGTAGTTTATTGGAACAATATATGCATACAGCTGACAACAGCTGTTTTGTTTTCATGTTATGATTTAAGTAAAAGTTTCTCGCTAACTGAGAAGTTCTTCCCACGTTGTCTTTTAGATTATTTTCCGCCCTATTTTGAATAAATTACACTATGTACAAAAACAATATTAAAGTAATCATACAATTCTTCCGAACTGCCGGCGTAAACATCTAACATCCTGGTTAATTAACCGTAGTATAAGAAAATGAAAAACTTGAACAGGCAGTATATCGTTCCGATAAATTAAAATACCGATTAGAAAGCAGACACTTTAAGTGGACATTGAGAAAATGGGTTTTAATCGTCTTAACTTATTTTCACACTACATGCACTGGTGGAATAGGAGAGAGCTTGTCACAAGCTGTAAGCTATGCGCATTTCATTCTTAGACTTACTAATTCGGACCTACATTTTTTGACAAATGGTTTCGAGTCTAATTAATAATCAATATTAATGTTAAGCACATTTTTTCGGTGATGGTCACCTCGCATAGTGATTATTAATAAGCCTCGAAACTATTTGTCACAAATGTGTAATTGCACAATTTTTATACGCGATTGTTCAGTGGTGCAATGGAATGGATCTCTTCTGTAAATGAGATCGTGAGCTCAATACCCGCTCTGACCATCTTTCATTTGTTTTGGGGACGGATACTCCGCTTAGTAATGACAGCAACTCTACAAACTATGTACATAGATTTTACTCCTCTTTTCTTTGTTTCTATACATTTTATTCCAAATGCAACTGTAATCACATCATACTCAAAAAATGAGCGAAAATTAACAAGTCTGTTAAATTTTTCTGCAAAGCGTCCTCCTCAAGTTTACACCATTCCGTTCCCACTCCACAAATGAAAATATTGAACTCACTTTGATTTTTTTAGTAGATTTAGGACACGTGACAATATGAGACAGTTTACAGTTGCTTTATCGTCACTACACTCGGAGGTCGGTCCACCCATTGTGATTGCCCATATATATGAGTAGAAAATAGAGAAGGGAGGGAAGAGAAGGGGTTGAGCCCCACTAATAGTGAAAAATTCCGTTAGATAGATAGACGTAGGACAAATAGAAGAACCACTAAATTATGATGCGCTGAACCTTTTCTTTTGATAGAAGCTTATTCAAAATAAGCGCTTCAAAAGCAATTACGTATGTAAGTTTATGTCCCGACTATTTTGTCCAAATTCTAGAGTAAATTCAAATTAGGTGCAGTTATAAATATTATTTACGGAGAAATCAAAAATAATTATTGTTAACTTTACCAGAAAAGCCAGAAAATAAAAGTTTATGGCAGAATTGGATAGATAGGGGCATATTCAACATAAATACAAAGAAAGCATACAATGCCAATTATACATGTATTGTAAGATAATCATGTATGTACACAATGCAATAGAAGAAAATTTAATTATATAAAAAATAAAATATTTATGTAAATGCTAATGTAAATGCAATGTAATTTCCATCACAATGATTTTTTTAAATGTAAATTCAATCAGTAACAATTATTTTCTGTCCCTAGTCACAATGACACCAAGTTCTAATACCGACTACTATATTTTCACTTATTTGGGAAACTCTGATCTGTTAGCCCGTTGAAATTAAGATCTGCTTCTAATAAAAACAGAAAAATATAATAATGGGTGTCCGAAGAAAATACACTGAAGAATTGAACTTCGAGCCATTTATCCGGTAAAGTGTTGTTGGTGAAGACAAAAGACAGCGTGACAGCTGATTGTTCGGGGTCATTGTTGAGAAATAGGGTGCTCGAACAAAATCATCGTTCAGACTCATTTTCATCTTGATGGCTTCGTTAATCGTCGAAATTTTCGCATTTGGTGTTCAGAAAATACACGATTGATTGTTGAGAAACAAATGCGTCAACAACGTTTGATTGTTTGTTGTAGATTTTGAGCTTGGGCCCCCTGTCGCTACATGATAATCTGGTTTTGTTATTCCTAAATTGAATGATATGGGGGTGGACAACACGGGATTACTACTAGACAATGCCACACGCCATATATCCATAGAACAATGTTTTTACAATTCAATCTTGCTCGCATTTTGGGACACCCTTTATATACATATATACTTTAAAATTAAAAACTCGCTAAACGGATGAGACACTTCTGAATTGCAAATCTGAATTTATCGATTAGAAGATTAGTATGGATTTTCGAGATGTGTTTTGCACTTCTATTTTACTCCTTTACAAATCTAATGTAACTTTCTGATTTCTTTCTTTTTAAACTTAGAAAATGGTTAAAGTATAATCCCACCTTATGTTTTTTCACTGCCTCACCTGTTGATATCGAAAAAGAATTGAATTTGAAATTGCCATTACATCGTAAAAAGATATTATTGGCCATTGATGAGCTATGTGGCAAAGAGGAAGACATGTTAGCCATAAAAGCCGCACAATTGGACATGGGCTGGGTAATGCGTTGGCTGGATGACATAGGTCTGCCTCAGTATAAAGACAACTTTTTACAGGCTAAGGTGGATGGACGCATGTTGCATCGTTTGACTATGGAGGATCTAACTCATTTAAATGTAACCTCGTGCCTTCACATAGCTTCGTTGCGAAGAGGCATACAATGCATGCGAGAAATGGATTGGAATCCTGAATGTTTAATAAGAAGGTCAACTAAGCTGCCCAAACGCAATAGCACAGACGTTGAAGATAACTCTGGCTCTCCAGTTGAAGAACTAGACACTAGCTTAGAGTATATAGCCTTGTGGACAGCTCATCGTGTTATGGAATGGTTGCGCGTAGCGGACTTATCCGAATATGCTCCCAATTTACGAGGAGCTGGGGTACATGGTGCTCTTATGCTATATGAACCAAGATTTAATGCTGATTTATTGGCCGATTTACTGAGTATACCTCCAAGTAAAACTTTATTGCGGCGCCATTTAGCCACACATTTCAAAGAGCTCTTGGGGCGAGATGTTATACAAGGTAAGCGTGATGCAGAGGCTCAGTTGGGCTACCAACCTCTTACAATTACGGCTAAAATCAAACCACCAAAAAAGACTCAATTTTCTTTGAAACGAAGAAAATCTACAAAAGGTCTAACATGTGGGGGAACAGAAATTGAATGGACCGACTATGTATGTCCCATGAACTCGAATGTTATGAGTTACAATATAACGAACGAACAACATAACAATTCGTCGACGTCATCGTCTACAAACTCAACAAACAATTCGACGCAATTGCAATGACGTGAACTCAGAATTGGTTGTAAACGTCTAACATATAACACTATTTATATACTTTCTTTAATAATTTCCTTATATAATTAAATTGCACTAATCTCCGTAAAACAATCAAACGAATTATTTTTATCTTAAATGTTTACTCACCTTTACGACATGAATGTAGCCTCCAACTCCACATTTTCACCACGACCTTTTGTAGAACCAATGTGTCTTCCAAAAACAGCGACAAAACAAAGTTTTGTATTTAGTTTTTTGCCCAAATAAGCGAAAACAGATGTAAACCTAAAGTAACAAAAGTATTCCCAAGCATTATAATGTAACACAATTTGCATATGTAGTTAAGAATGTTTTTCTAGATTAATCGATATATTTCAAAAAGAATCAATCGTAATCGGTGGTGTTTTGCAATTCACTTTCAAATGAAATGAAAAGAGTTAACAAATCAAATACTCTTAATCATAAGATCAAACTATGTGCTAGACAAATATGCCGTTTTCGGTATCATTTCGGTGTAACTGATATCATATTCGTATGTTTGTATAAGTAAATATTCAATTTCTACAATATGTACAATGATTATTTATACGAAAGATGTCTACAAATAAGAATTTTTTCGTTTAAGAAACCAGTTTTTGACAATTTTAAAGAAACTTTCATATATAAGAACTTGATTAAGTTGTTTCTTCAAGAATATCTCTTTTTATTTTTTTGCTGGAAGGAAAAGATACATTGCAATAAAAAAAATCTGCATATTAAGACGAATTTCCTTTATTACAACTGCACGCAACGATATTGCAATTATTTCCTTTTTGAGGTAGTTCTTTTAAGGAAGGTGTGGATGTAAGGGCATTTGTTTTTATAGCAACTTTTGCATTAAATAATTATTTTTCAACGTAGCTTCCAAGTACGAAGGTTTACTTTAAAGGCTCTTTTTTATTTAATGTGGTATTTTTAGGCTTGTTTAAAATCATATAAGCTTACAGAAACCCGACTTTAAATTCACATTTTTGTAAGGAAAATATAATTGTTAAGTAAAGTAATTTGCGTTTCAAGGTAAGAGTAAAATAAATTATATGACAACATTCAATTGCATGTGAATTGCACAACACTCCTCAGCTATATTTGTATTTATTGAGAGATGCTCAGCAACATTAAAGTACATTTATAATTTATTCAAATGTGTATTTATTTATTATTATTTGCATTTAACATAACGCTTTTTTGGAAACCGTTGCAAATATTTATTTAGCAGAGTAAGAAATTGTAATATTAACACAAACACCTGCTTACCTTTTGTACCATAACATCGTATATGCCCGTGAAATTCTAAAGACCGATGTTTAAATATATATAATTTTAATTATAGACTTTATTTTGTTCTATTTTCATTAAAAATTATTGAAATCAATATATATTTTTCAACTTTTGTAACATACGCAAATTAAACCTGTTGTAGTATAATTTCCAGCATTTATTTTGTCTTTATTTTAAAATAAATTTCTTTAATAAATATAATATTGGTTCTAAAAAAACAATAAAAACGCCATTCGTTTGTTAATTTAAATAAAACAAAAACAACATTTTACACAACCTTAACACTTAAAAAGACTAGTTTCGCATTTCATTTTAATTGTATGATCAATCAAAGGACGGATTTATAGTTATATATTACAAAGTTAAAATAAACCAGAAAACAATACAAATTATCAACACAAATCTTAAGCAGGTAAGAAATGAAAGTTCTGTTATTTTTACTTATAAAAACTTTCTTTATAAAAACTTAATCATATCTTTGGCAGCATTGTTGATGGATTTTACATTAAATATATATACATGAATCTTAATAAAATACGTGTACTCGTACTAGATAGAATATTTCACTCAAATTTCATACCTATATATTTTCTATAACAAAAAGCCTCTTCATATTTCGTAATGTAAGCGTTGTAGTATTACATCGAAAGTGAATTTTCCTACCATTTTGTATAAAGTATGTATGACCACTGTTCTGCAAGTATTTACTATAGAACTCTTTTAATTTCTGTATAACTTTGCCAACTGTTACGGAATTTCCTTAGAACTTTCACTTTCTTAAAATCAAACATGAGAATACAACATGGATTTTGAATATTTCGATTACAAAGTTCATATGACTTCGAAATTGAAGAAACTCACCGCCCGCTCAGCAAAGACAAAGCGGATAATTTTTTTTATAAGATTGCAAATATTTAAATATATAAAAATAAGCTATGAATATGCTGCAACATGTTATATGGGAAACAAATTTATGTTGTTTAAATACTAAATCTGGCATATAAATATATCCGAATTTGTCGGCCAGTGTAAGTATTCAAATCTAAGATATTTCATTCTGCAGATTGAATTTACTTCCTATAGAGAACGATTTCGGTAGGTTTTAACAATTTTCTCCTTTGTAGCGTCAGTCTAAATAAAAGCTACTAAAGTTAGATATCAGCTGTTTTACATTCTCTTGCGGTCACGGATGTAGTAGAAATTTCGTGGATCTTGAGTATGGTTTGAGTTACTGGTGTATGTTACTCTTTGGTTGGACATCAACCACCAAGAATCATAATTTAGATGTCATTAGTATTAATCAAACACAATGTAAACTTAGTTTGCTGTATGGTTTTCGTCTAGTTGCTTGTCGCTCATTCTCCCATCTACTCTGCTATAAAATTCTAACTACCAGTTCGACCAGCTGTGGCACGGTGCAAACAGTGAAAATGCGTAACAACTTATGTTTTTCCTAGCTAATGGATTTGTGCAAGGGGTACCGATGAGACAGCTGATCAAGTAAGTACTTGGAGAATAAAAAAAAATAATAAAGGTTTCCCGTTACATCCCATGAAGGGATTAGGGAGAGCTTCTCACAAACCACTGAGCTGTGCGCGTTCTAGTTTTACACTCACTGTTGGGGACCTACATTTTTACACCGGTACCGAACAGTATTTTAAGAAGCTTTTTCATGGCTAAGTACTCGATAGTGTCGCCGTCACTAAGCGAGGTGACCGCCGTCGAAAGCGTTGTGCGATTTTCATACTTTTGCAGCCGCGGGCCAAGCCAAAAGTACAACACACATCAACTGGGAGTAAATTTTGCCAATTATGTCGAGGAAAAAGTGAAAAAAGTACAACACACATCAACTGGGAGTAAATTTTGCCAATTATGTCGAGGAAAAAGTGAAAAAAATCAAAATGTAATAAAGTGTTAGAGTAAAATTATTTGTGTAGATCCCAATTAACACAAATTATTAAAAATAAAGACTTCTCTTAATCTCTATATGTTTTTCAAGTCTCCACGGACTTTTTTGGAACATAAAACCGTTGTTGCAAACTGTCGTTAATATTGCTCGGTGATTCAGTTATATAAATTTTTGTCTCGAAAAAGTAAAAAATTACAGAAATTTCGAAGGATTACATACATACATATACAAATATTGAAAGCTCCAAAATTTAAAGAGAGAAATATGTACGCTACGATTGTGTCGCGGGTTTGGAAAAATCACCGGCAATGTCTACGTTTACGTCTTAATGCATTCATTTTCGGTTTTCAAATTTCTCTTATGCTTTTGATCTTATGCAAATTTCTCTTATGCTTTTGAGATTTCTCTCCAGCTATTTCTTCCTTGCCCTTATTACAATATATTGTCTTCTCTACATGCCATTACATTTTCCACAATACACGACGTATTCATTGGAAGATCATCCTCGCCGACCGCCGTTGATGCTGATGTTGCTAACTTATTTTCTTGTTCCCGATGTGAAAAGTCCTCCGCGGCTGCTGCTGCAGCCGCTAAAGCAGCAGCACTCGAGTTTCTTTGCAAATCATCTGGTAAATAATCTTTCCAATTACGGAATAAATAGCGGGTAAATTTTTTTAGTTGTCTAAATTTGCAATATGTAGCTCCTTCCGCCGATTCCAATTGTTGTGTTTGTATTAGGAATCCCTGTTCTTTAAATGTCTTCTCCAGCTTTTCCCTTTGTGTAGACTTTCGTAATTGGTGCAGTGCCTGTTTCTTTCGTGACACCATGAAACGGTTGTTGACAGCATTTGCACTAGACGTACCCGTGGCGTGATATATCACATTATCCACAAAATAATTAGGACCCTCGGCTTTACATAGATCAAAAGAGGGTGATGGTGGCGGTGGTGTTTTGGGTGACATTGTACCCACAACATTACCATTTGTTGTGGAAGACGATGAATTAAGTAGCATGGATGATGTTGGAGATTCCGGTATGTATAGCAGTTCATTGCTTAGTCCTGCCGATGGTGGGGGTATATCCATTGATAACTTTTGCCCTGTACAGTTCACTCCTGGCAGTAGACCCGCAGTTTGTTGCAGACTTTCTCTGGGGAAATATTCATAACCACGTGAGGTTTTATCTCCTGTACCACTAAAATAGCGATAATTACCTCCAGCATCGACGGATAGCATCTTTTTCTCCTGCAGCGTTGGTTTAGAACCACCGGTGAATTTGAATTTGCATATACTAACTTCAGTCGCTGGATTTGAGGTATTTTCGGTATTCATGGGCGGTATGAATATGGCAGAACGCTTACGCTTTTGGGGGGCCAATTGTTGTTGACCACTACTGGCAGCCCCCAGGACTGTGCTTGAACTCACATTGGTGGCTGTCGAATTCTCAGACTTTATCGAGGAGGGCGTAGACAACTGTTCCGGATATTCCAGATTCAAACTGTTACAGTTTGAGGGAGCAGGACTAACGGCATTAGGCTTTTCGAATTTAGAAGAAAGAAACATGCCACTAGGTAAGGGAATTTTTAAAGCTAATTGGTTGTCTTTTTGTATAGTCTTTATAGCGCCATTGGTATTGTTTAATAAAACGCCGCTCTCCAGAAGCTTTTGATAATAAGCGGTTAAAGGATTCAACACTGCATCGTCATTGGCGACAGTCTTAATAGGCATAAGAGTCATACTTGGTTGAATTACGGTTTCAGCTTTAATTTTATCATTATCCACCTCATTGAGATTGCTTAAAGACGTTTTCATGTTATTGGCCAACATAGAGTCCCTAACAAAATCAGAGGGGGTGGTAACTGGAGTGGGACAACTTGAATTCGTTTCCGAAGCATCGTCGGCACTTGATATGGAATAGGAATCCGTTGGTTGGTCACGCAGGCATAAGTTTAACGGCTGATCTTCACTTACAGCGTTTCCGGCCTTATCTTTGTTGAACTTGAGATCTACATTATCGATATGAGCACTGTCCTGCGAATCTGGTCTTTTGGAAAGTATAGTGCCATAGTTCTTATAAATCAAGTGACAGATATCTGCCTTTTTCGGCTTACGTCCTCTCCGAGGTTTGCTATTGTCCAAAGTGATTTCGCCCATGTAAGGAAGATCAGAGAAATATACAGATCGCCTATTGCTTCTTTGAGGAGCGTTTAAACTAACTCCAAGATTATGTACCGCTATGTTGGAACTGGGCACGTTGGATATTGATGCATGCATTGATCTTTTCTGATTTTGTGGATTGTTATTGGCGTCTAGCGTTAAACGTTGTGATACCTCTGCGTGCGACTCATACGCCTTTTCCGGGACCTTTTGCTGCGGAGCTGAGTCCTGTTGATCCTCCGCCTTGGATGCATTAGCCGACCTTTGAATTTCTGCAATCTTTTGTAACCAACTTCGTACATTTTCGTGAGAATTTCTTGACTGGGGTGGTTTGTTGAGACTCTGGGTCTGTTTTGAGTTACCACGTTGTTGTGTAGATGATGATTTCTGTTGCGGCTTCGAAGGTCTCACTTGGCCTTGTGTAGCCTCGTAATGACTTAGGTATTCTGGTGGCAAGGCTTGATGATGGAACCTAAGTTTAATTGCATTTACGGGCTTCTTTTTTGTTTTTGGCGTACGCTGCTTTTGCCCGGCAGCAGGAGTTATAGACGCATTATTCTCTTTCTGTTGTTGCTGGAGTTGTTGTTGCTGGTTTCTTGCACTCATGAGATTGGCTTTAACTTTAAGTTGTTGCTTCGTTAAGCTACTACAACCACTTTTCACTGGACGTTGGGGCTCTATTGCTGGCTGAGGTATCCTTGAACTGTTGGAAAAATGTGAGAGTTCCTGTTTCTGTTGGACGACGTGTTGATGATCGGCTGGTGTCATTAGACATTTTGCAAAATCTGCTGGATGTTCATCGTCATTCGATAGTACACTATTTGCACCATGACTGATAAGGGGATCGTCTGAGCCTTGTAACAGTAATTTGCTATTGCTGTGATCAAATCTATGATGATGGACAGATGACAATCTATGATGAGCTAATTCGTGGTTGTTCATAGGATGTTGCTGCCAAGTAGATGGATGTGTGGGGAATAGATCTATACCGTTGGTATCCTCGAGTTTAACCGATGCAAATGCTGTTACATTATCTTCCGCAGGAGATACATGTTTCGGCAATGCAAGTGAATGTGGATTAAGTGGTGAAGTATTCTGGATTCTGTTCAATAAAGTAGGACACATATCCCTGTCTGTGTTGTGTGAAGTAGCGGGTTCGCCTCCATTTAGGAGTGAGAAGTCATCACGGGAAATATCTTGCATGCTAGCAGGCCCAACTGAAAGGGAAAAGAGGAGATACAAGGACAATGTTACTAGATATATTGGAAAGACAAAAAGTATAACAACAACTGGTTTAAGGGAATGAAAGTTTGAGTCTATAGTATGGGTCAGCCAATGTTATACACCAAATAAGTATATTTATTAAACTGATCAAAGAATCTATGAACCTTGTCATCTGAAACAATTCTGTTAGAAATAGAATTTAGCCTAGATACAACTTTCGTAACTACACATTTTTTGCGGAAACATTTGACAAACAAGTTTTTTCTTTAAAACCAACTTTATGAAGAACCATTGCTACATATATATATATAGCAGGTTACTCTAGTTAGATTGTTTCCGCAACTTTCCATAAATTTAGCCTGAAACATAAGTATTTAATTCTTATACATATGTATATTCTTAACAAAACGTGCAATTTGGCCAATTGCTAATGACCATTTTCTAAATGATAAACAAGTTTCTTGAGATTATTGACATATTAAAAAGGTTCAATTAGTTGGCTCACAACATCTTAGAAGATTGTCCAAGAAAATTTCCCCTATAGGAAATTTGGAATGTGAAAACATTCTTTTGGGTTTCGTGTAAAAACTGGTATAATTAACTGTGATGATAAAAGGATGAACTAAAATTCAAAATTCATTAACGAAAAGTTTACCATATGTGTCAGAAAATATACTATGCAAAAGTCGGCGGGAGAGAATTATTCCCTTGGATATACATACATACATATGTATATGGTTTATAATTAATGACACTTTCTATTCCTATGAGTTAACTTTTTTGTGTTTTTAATAAAATTTATTTTAATTACCCGTAAACAAAAGTTCTGGCAACATTTTTAAAGTATCCATTAATTTCATAAATATTTTTAAATTCAAATGACAACAACAGCAACAATAACAATACTAATGACAATCAATCAAAACAAAAGGTACACGCAGTAACAACAATACAACATAGTATACGTAGTTTCAAAACCACCACCTCCATACACCACCACAAACGATTCAACCACAAACACTCAAACACGATTTATTTACCGGTGCCGCCGACACAATGCGGTGAAAATTGTGTGCGATGTACGGGAGATTTGACGAACAACACAGCGTATACGTGATTTTGAATATTTCAGAGAAGATCGTGCGTTTGGTTATTTCTCCGAGGGGGTTTGTTTGTTTCGTTTCTTTTTTGGGTCGGCTCGTGAAATTTGATGCCCTTTAAATGTGAATATTGCCAAATACGGATTAAAAGCAGCAAACACACCACTCGTAACACATACAGACACAATATGCACGTGTGTGTGCATCCACGAACAACGCAATCCGGGTGTGTTCAGTGGTTAGAATTCATTTGGACTTGTCGTTTCTTATATATCTATTAGATGTCAAATATTTGAATGGTAGTTGAGATAATTGGTTAGGACACTTGCTCATTTGAGTTTGAATGGGTTCAGTTTTCTTCTTGTTGCACTTTTGTCGATTTTTATGGTTTCATGTGAAACATTTCTAATTATAACTTAGTATTGATCATTCGTATGTCGTAACGCCGTCAGATAGCACGAGTTCGGTTGTTTTTCGTTGACCGTTTCCTTTGTTGTCCGTCCGTTAAACAATACGCGTTGACATACAAAACGCAACTAAAAATCAAGCGCAGAAAAATATCTTTATTGCCAAAGAATCTAAATATCCACCTTAGATGGACGTTGTTGGTCGTTGCTTCTTTCAATTTGATCGTAGCGCTCGCAAATGCCTCCGACTCTGCCCCACATTTCACGATCATCGGCATCGGAGCATCATCATCCGTCCACAGCACCAGCACCAATATCATACAAACAACCAACAACCATAAGAAGGCAACGTCATAGTCACATATGTATATTGTCGACACTGCGATATTTAGAACGAATTGTACAATTTAGTGTGTGTGGTTTTGTCCTACTCACATTTATTTTCGACATTCTGGTACATAGAATCGACTCAAATCGCAGAAAACTAAAGTGAAAAACAAAAGTCATCCAAGGCCTGGCTACGAATGCGGGAATTTTGTATAAAATATTTGGTTCTCTTCTCAAAGAAGAGTCAAAAGAGCAGCTAGCCTAAACAAACGAAATTCTTGGTATTTAATTTTTGGCTAGAATTTCCACAGGCTCTTGAAAGTGAGAGCGAGTTTTCTAAGATGAATCCAGTATGGGAAGAAAATTGTGTGTTTGTTTGTGTATGTAGCGTGTCCAACTATTCTATTGCATTGCAGCCAAGTGCCGATCGATCTATCGGATTTGTTGGGAGAAATTACACACAATGTACACAAACGCCAACGCGTAAAATATAAACTGTAACTCACATAGATGAATACACACATATATCAGCAAATTTCTGGTAATTAAAAGCCTTACAATACAACTAACTGAAATCAGGATTTATATCCAGTGATATCTTCTGCTAAACTACACTGAACCAAATATTATAATATACTCTCCCTCTCTCTATGGTAATCTCATTCACTTGCCAAAATTATAAATGTTGGAAAATTTCGCAATTTCTCATCAATTTTGTTCGTAAAGTACCCATTTGTTTATTTAAATATGAATCATACGAAATGATTTTGTACGTATGGTCTGCTGTCTGCACATGAACTTTGAAATATTTGACAATTCAACAAGTGTCTTTGGTGTAAGTGCTTTTGTACACAACCTTAAAATTGTTCATCCATATATAATTTCTTGATCGCAGGATGTTGTATTCCACTTAGAAGAAGTGTTAATTCGAACAGATAAATGACATGCGCAGTTGGATTCATTCTTAAGAATAAAAACACGAGATCAGCCTACTTAGTTAGATAAACTTACTCAAGTGCTAGCTCCTGAAAATCCTAAGGCATACTGGATACACATTTCCCATTTTATAGAAACTGCTACCAAATACCCACCTTAATATAAACCATTGTGTGACAATTATTGTCGCATGGTAAATAGTGGACAGGACGTTGTGCATTTGGCATAGCTTCAGTCAGCTACAACGCGGTTGTGATTGAGAGTTAGAAGAAGAGGATGTGAATAGTGAAAAAAGCTCGAGATGAACCAATCGAAATGTACAGAAGGAAAAACGAATCTTGATAAATTTAACAGAAAGTTATGGGGCGGTTTATATACAACGATATTATTGCAATATCAGGGTTATAAGTGCCAATTTTGTAGAAGACATTGACAGTTGTAATACTCGAAATGCATACCACCGCATTAGAAGCCAAACCAACGACTGTGGTTCAGTAAAGATAGTATTTTTCTGCATTAACTGTCCAATGCAGAGAACAAAATATAGCGAATCGAAGATTATGGAATCGATTGCCCACACCTTACCAAAACTACGTTAAAACCCAGCGAAACCGAGGCTGTAAGTTACCGGTGTATACATCAGCGCTTTTGGACCAGATTTGTTTATGCGAATATATGTCCGGCGATTGGAGCCTCAGCATAATGTGCCACTTTTTAACAAATATAACTATATGCATGCACCGTCCTTTTCGATGTTACGTCAGAGCTTTGTATGACTGTTAAGCTGATACATGTTAGCAGGATAAATCGGACCCAATGGAGGTTGATAAAGGTTCTAACGAATCATTTGATACCACGCGATACCTCGTCTAAGGTAGACGGTGTGTACAGTACGCGGTTTTAGTTAATACATAACTCAACAGAGGTAGCATTCGCCCGTTTTAAGCGAATGCACATATTATCTAGTCACTGCCTACAATAACCCAATATTTTCCAGCATGTTCTATATTATCGATGTCTTCATTTTCCGTGATATTTCTTGGCACCCTAAAACAATGGTATTTTACTGTCATTGTTTATTACTCGTAATACAGTACCAACAACAAGGTATATTGTACTTTAAATACTAAACATGTATTAAAATGTTTGCACTACATTTTCGATAATAAGTAGCGATATCTTAGCATACTTTTGGATGTAACGAGTATAGTCGTATTATAGTAGTATATTCCATTACGGACGTGCATGAATCCAGACAATTATTGAAATATGTGATGGACATATAGTAGCCAGTTCAAATTGATGAAGAGAATCGTATACCTCGACGTGCAATAAGTGTTCCACGTTGTTAACGATTGCATTAGTTGTGAAGTGTTAAGTGGTATAATGTCGCTGGTGTCAAGAAGCCTAAGAATTTGGCTACGCCTATCTCAGATAATTGTTCCAGGCCTCTAAATATATAGAACCCGGTAGCAGATATTCTCCTGCCGGCTAGTGCTGGACACGTGCAGAGAAGATGTGTAATGGACTTTTCCTCATCGTTACAGCTTCTACAGAAGTCATTTGCCCTGAAATTTAGTGTCACCGCATGCGTACGAATCAAACAGTGTTCTGTCAAAACTGAAACAAGCCTTGATACCTTAGGCCTGGCTAGAGTAAAATGGTTCATGCATCTTCTTCTGCCCACTATTGGTCGGATGTGTCTAGCTTGTACACAATCTGTACCGCTCATCCACCTCTCCAGCATTATCATATAGGGGCGCTCTTGGAGAATAAGCCAGTAGGGTCATGACAATAAGGTCCTCTTTCTGTGAATACTGGAAGCCAGTCCCTAGTCTCGTCGGCTCAACCGCTCTGCAGTTCTTCAAAATTTTCCTGTGCCCTAGCACCCACAGTAGGTGAATTTTGTACTGCTGACCATCTCGTTAAGAGATCTGCGGAAGTTCTGGTCAAATGTTGAACTCAGAAATGCTGATTTCAGGGACTTGATGTGCGGCTGACTTTCAGAGAAGTGATTGACCCCGATGGATGCTGGAGAATTATCCTTCAGCCAGTTGGTCACTTCCCTAATAGCCAAAATTTCCACCTGATACACGCTACAATGATCAGGTAGTCTACGAGAAACGGGAAAACTTTAGACCACATTGCCTGCCTAATCATTAATTTTCGACCTATCTATGTATAAATTCACGTATCCCTCTATACCAGAATATTTTTTTTTGCAGGAATCTCTTTTTGGTATGAGAGTGTGTGATCGAATATTGGTTCCGATTTCGAATAGTCGAAAAATGCAGGAATGTACCTTCCGGCACTATTCCAGGACCGACTCCAACCATGCCACATTATAGGAGTTGCCTTAACCTGATGACAGACGTAGAAGCCATCTGCTGGCATTCTGTGCATCAGTAAAAATGGTGCGCAGTGCACCTGTGTTGCATATAGTCGTCATTCTCTGAACCCTAGTCAGTAGTGCGCAATAGAAGTGTTTCTCAAGCACCTTCCGCCACACGATAACTTCAGAGAGCATTATCGGTCTCACCACCGCTGTTTAGACCCAGTGAACAATCCTCGGAGAGTCTTTACAACCCCGCTTGCAGGTGCCTATGGCTATCGTCGCCTTTTTTGTAAGTAGAGGGCGCGGTGTTTTTAAGCTTAAGGGCCGTTATCGCCAATTCTATCGAATTAGCAGTGATATTATTGATCGTAGCCTCAATGTCAAGAAAGCCTATCATCGTATACTCCTTAGCTACCAATGATTTCTCCATTTATTCTACCAGTTCATGCAGTGCTGTCTCTGTAGATACAGTCTTACATAAAAACTTGCCCGCTAGTATATAAGTACACATATTTTTTATCAGCCGTTACAAACTCTTCAGTAGAAGTGATGACTGGCTTATAGGCCTAAAGTCTTTAAGACCAGTATGAGAGGCCTTTCCCGCTTTGGGAATAAACACCACTCTTGTATCCCTCCACCTCTAGGTGTGTATCTGCAGTTTATACACCCGATGTATAACTTTACCAGCCAAGGGATCAATAGATCGCCACAGCCTGAAGTACCAATCGATGCCTTTAATATGTTTTCTCAATAAAATGTTCACGTTCTCAATGTTATCACTATGTCCAAAAACCAAAGAATATTGCAAAACTTAGGCAAATTTCCAGACAATGTGACCCGGAATAAAGAATGGAACCATGTAAGGTATTGACAAATTCTGACGACACTTGCAAAATTTCAATATTTTGGAATACGAGTACAAGCAAATCTTCATGTTGTCATAGATGCTAAGAATTATGAAGAGGATAATATTGATCTAATAATTCATGTGGGTGGAATAGAGTTTTTAACAAACTCAAAAAGCAGTTTTAGTCCATTATGGGTAAAGTTGTTCACCAATTTATATTACAAAGCCCTTCATGATCACCCCATTTCTACGGGAACTCCAAAGACAATTTCTGTCAAAAAGCCGATTTAATATATATATATACATTAGTTATTTATTAATTTAAACCAATCAGAATTTAATGACCTACATAATTATGGTTTCTTTAGTTTACTTATGTATATATAAGTATGAATGTGAATCGAAAACAATTCAGCTTTAAAATATTAGCTTTTTGTTGTGATATGCCTTCTAGATTTTATTGAGTGTTGAGAAAGTCATACCAGTTTCCTTTCGTGTGTAAGGTACATTGTAAATGGAAAAACAGTAAACAATGCAAGGGGTTTAAAAGAAGGTGATTGTGAAGGACGTATTGTAGACTCGTTGAAAGAAAAAGCCAACCCTCAACATCACACTTAACGGAAAGAGCCCTCTTTGGATATAATCAATTTTGATCTTATAAAGTTTGTACTTCTTGATGAGATGCATATGATTCGGTAAATATTTCATTCAAAAATTGATGTTTACAAACGCCTTGTGTAACTGCGTAATATTGTAAGATGCAATGTATAAGCATTTTTTCATTTTATATACTTTTTGTCGTATTTTATCTTCTACTAAATTAGCCACATTAAGCGCTCATTGCATTAAAATTATTTTGTGCAGCTAATACCACACTTCTACAGTCCTTGTTCCCAAATAATGAACATCCACAATCTCATACGCATATTATTACTACTGATGTTATTAATAATGGAGCGCCAATATCTAATTTTTCTTCTTTAATAAATAGCCTGGGTACATAAAATCTCTTATAAAAGCCAAAATTAATGGTTTTTAAATTGGTCCCGCCCATTCGAATAACGTATGTTTACTCAATAATCGAACTATTATGGTAGTTCAAGAAATTTTTATTAAAAACGAATCTAACCACAAATGCGATGAAATTATTGAAAGGCAAAATTTTTAATGAAATAGACGATTTATAATTTATTCACTTCCATCACGTGAAATATGATTGTACAGAAAAATGTTGGCAACTTGGATAAAAAAGGTATTGAAATAATTTAACACATTGTGGAATTGAAATATATTTAACAATAAATCACTAGGTGTTACTCTTCTGTACAATTTGTACAATACTATCAATATGTAAATGAAATAATAAAGTTATTGAAATCTCAATATTTCGTCTGCGCAAATGGTTGTATATTTCGATAGAAGAACTGGCAAACCATCTTTAGGTTCTTTAAAAAACCCAGTGCTTTGCCAGTACTGCATTTTTTGCACCGTTCGCAATTGAAGCCTTCTCACGAATAACGTTGTAAGCGACAACATGTAAATTGTTTACCAGATTTTGATTAATTCCCACTTTTATTAACATTAAACAGAAAAATATTTGAATTAAAACATTAAATTATTTAGAAAATTAAATTTTTATGTATTTCACAATGAAATAACATTTTATATCTCAAACAAATTGGATAATAACACCTTTTAAAACGCATAGAATTTTCACCTTGAAACGGATTTGACATTTCAGGAACTGATATTTTTTGCTTATAGTCATTTCGTGTCTTAAAAATAATGTTGCCCTTATATGAACCGACATTTAAAAAATGTTGCCATCGCCCCTTTAAAGATGTGCCTTTTTAGGGTGAGAAGCGAACATAGAAATGTTGCATTTTCTCACAAGTGTATGCTTTTTTTTAGCATGTCTTTATTACCTCGCTAACCTAAGTTTTTCGACCAGTGTATATGGAAATTAAGGGGATATTAAGCAATTTTAAGCGACTCTTCGTACAGTGACCGTCGGTGGTGCAATGGGTAGTGTGCGCGCCTCTTGTACAGGAGATCCTGGGTTCGATCCCTGCTCCAATCACCTTAAAATTTCTTTCGACGACGGTCACCTCGCTTAGTGACGGCGACACTATCGAGTATATAGCCATGAAAAAGCTTCTCAAAATACCGTTCGGAATCGGTGTAAAACTGTAGGTCCCAATCAGTGCGTGAAAACTGGAAAGCGCACAGCTCAGTGATTGTGAGAAGTTCTCGCCGGTCCCTTCATGGGATGTAATGGGAAACCATTCATTCATTTTCATTCGTACAGACTGGTCGAATGTCTACCAAGCACAAATGGTATTTTTGGTTATTCCTGCTTACCTAATATTTAGACCACTTTGATTGAGAAGTTAAGCGAATTTAACTGAAGGCGCTTAAATTACCATTGCGGCCCTACAAAAGGAAGGAAAATTAGCTTAGCGAAAATTTTAACACAAAAAAATTAACACACATAAAATAACAGAAAATTTGCCATTTTATCGGGCAAGATGGCAGAAAATTCAACATTTTTGCACTTTTTGGGTCCAACATTCTCAGAAACGAACACAAACCCTTCAAGTGGTGTTGCACTTTTTTCACAAACGAACACAAAAAGGCAAATATGTTATTAAAATCAGATTGGATATTTAAGTAGATAAGCTGATAATTAAGCTAAACTCTTAACTAAACATATATATAAAAAATGCTGTAACGAAATGATTTAATATTTTAGCAATAAATGAAATGAAAAGGCACTTTTAGGGCAAAGGGCAGAAAAAATGTTGCATTTTTTATCAGAAACGAAATAGCCATTAGTTTTTCATTCCAATAAACTGGCAGAGTAATTTGAACTGGAATTCACGCAAAAAGGCTTTTATAATAAAATTGTCGCTGACAACGTTATTCGCGAGAATTTCGATATTCGTAATATTCGAGAATAAAATTGTCGTTCAAATCTCGAATTCAAATGAACGGTTGTACTGGTAATTATGTCCCAACGAATGAACTAGTTAACACTACTGAGCTGAACTGAAAAGGGTGCCACTTTATTGAACTAAAATGGAAAACTCTAATGTTTATATTGTTACTGCAAGAAATACAACTCTGATTTAATGAAGATTATAAATATTTTGAAAGAAAGTCTAACAGATCTGTCAATTTATGAATTCGTTTTCCCATGGTAGAATAAGTAAGGTAATCTCGTTAGAACAGCTGATTTGAAGTTCTTTTTTTTAATTCTTTATATTAACTTCGCCTGTCTGTATGTATGCATGCCGAGGAAACTTTGGATTGATTTTTAACCCTTTTCCCGTGATCCATTCGAGCTGAAACTTCGCAGGCAAACTGGAACTATCATGATATGGGAGGGATTAGACAAAGGGGCGTGGTACCTCCCATACAAATCACAAATTAAAAATCCATTATTTCTGCTCCTGTTAACGGTATTTGAACAAAATTGGGTATGTTGGTTAGGTGTACATATTCTAAGATCTGATGCAAATATGGGCGGGATTGGACAAAGGGGCGTGGTACCTTCATATAAAAAATTTATAGTCAAAAACTATGTTTTTTACGGGTTGGTTTTTTTGCTTTTGTGTTTCTCTTACGTTAATTTCACATGTATTTTGTTTATGTACTTTTTTGTTTATTTTTATTGTAGATATACACATTTATTAATTTTGACAGTAAAAAAATAACACCTACTGTGCTTACTCTACCACGAATTTTCATTTCAAATGGTTTTCATGTATTTTAAGTGAAACCTCACTATCAGATACCTGACGATAGCTAATGGCAAGTGAAATTACAGTGAAAATCCACAAATCAAATATCTGCCAGATCTATCTCAAATTTGAACTCGTCTTTAAGCTATGTTCAGGTATATCGCGAATTGGCAGTTTTCGGGAATTTATTTCCATAAACAGCTGATTCATGTGTCTGGTGGGCTGAAATCTGGAAAACTTGGAAATCGTGGTATACCTGAACACCGATATATACTATTCCATTTTCTCACCACATACTCAAATGTTGACCAATCGAACTGATTATGGAGCGGTTAGACCTCTGTCATAGCAATACATAAGATTAGTGAGTGTAAACTAGAACGCGTACAACTCACTGGTTGTGAGAAACTCTCCCAAATCCCTTCGTGGGATGTAATGGGAAACCATTTGTTTATGTAATATTAGCTGAGTTTTATATGGCGTTTAAACAAACGGAGATTAAAGTAAATGTCAAATTCTAATAAAAAATCCTTTAATCCCGATGCTTTTATTAAAGCAATATTTTTTTTTTATTAAAGCAATACATGCAACCAAGCCTAATGTCGTAAATTTATTGAGAGAAGTGGTGGTGCAATGGGCAGTGTGCTCGCTTCTTGTACATGAGATCCTGGGTTCGATCCCTGCTCTGATCACCTTAAAAATGTCTTTCTGCGGCGGTCACCTCGCATAGTAACGGCGACACTATCGAGTATTTAGCCATGAAAAAGCTTCTCAAAATACCGTTCGGAATCGGTGTAATAACTGTAGGTCCTAATCAGTGAGTGAAAATTAGAAAGCGCACAGCTCACTGGTTATGAGAAGCTCTCCCCAATCCCTTCATGGGATGTAATGGAAAACGAGTTACTCTAGGTATATTTACTCTATAGTCTTAAATAACTGACTTATTTCAAATTTCATTAGGAAATGGATTTGAATTAGAGACAATAAATAAACAACAAATAAAAATGGTTTATCACTCAGTTGCTTAACTTGTTATATCTGGTGAAAGCAAGAACTTTAATAAATCTCACGCGTGTTCGAATTCGACGCTTTTCTTGTTGCTTTTAGTTTTATTTTTAAAAACATGGGTTGCTGCTGCTTGTTCTTCTTGTTTTGCCTTTAAATTTAAATTTTTCTCTTTGGCAAAAAATAGAAATTTTGAAAAATAGAAATACAAAAAAAAAAATAAACAACAATGAGTAAAAAACATTCATCCATCTCAACTTCTATATCAAATTCGTGCATTTTTCTACCCGTAAAACATATTTGGCATACCAAAATACTTTTTGGTCGAGAAGTAGAGGATACGAATTCAAAATGTGTGTGGGCGGTGAATTTGAGTATTTTCACGTTTGCTGCCTTATCTCTAATTCTGAAAATAACAAATTCAGACAAAAATGAGATGGTATTTATTTATTTAAAGTTTCGAAATGTGTGTGAATTTGCATTGAAACGAAAGTGAAAAGTTCATGTGTCGTCTCCACGGAAGTGAATGCAACCTGATGCTAAATATATTCCAAAGCAAATAAAATAAATATTTGCCATCATTAAGCAACTAAAATGAAGAGAAATCGTCCAATAACTATTTTGGGTGAAACATCACAGAGCCAAAGAAAAGAACAAACAGACTACAACAACGAAACAATGCATTCGAGTGATAAAAATAACAACACGAAGAGAACAGCAACAACAATAGTTTATAACACATTTTAGCCACTTGTTTGAATTGTCTGTGTTGATATGTCTGTCCTCCTGTCTAAAGACCACAAAAATTTCACGAGATTTCCGATCTCCAATCCGTTGCCAAATGTTGAAATACAAATATGTATATAATCTAATGCTTTAAGAGCTGCATGTTACACTTTTAAAGAGCATCATCGTGTGGTTTTTGGCCAAAAGTGAACTTTTCTATTTTATTTTTTATTTTTTTGATGTCGGGACTTAAAAGTATAAAGTGAGAAATCTGATCGTATTTTTCTATATTTGGCAAAAGCAGAAAAATTTCAGAGCGGTAATTATGAAATGTCTACATATACAACACAGTCATCATTCTCAGAAGACACCACCACCACCAACAGTAGCAACAATAAAAACAATAACACCGATATAGGCAACTGTCAGGTCCTCAATAAAGTAGATTTGTAGCCACATAACAAAAAAAGCAACAACATTGTAAATGTCGAAATTATTTTCGCCGTCGTACGACTCATGTATTTTTGGCTAACTTACACATCTTCATACACACATATCCCATACATGCATACATACATTTAAATGTGCATACAATCCCGTACTGTTCAATTTGGGGGCAGAATGTTTGTTTTTAGGGCGCTAACGTCTCTTAAGGCTATAATAGACTCTTTGTCGCTCTCGATACACTCCGGCCTACGACTAATCATGAGATAGATGATGATTGCATTCTATGTGTGACACTTTTTAATAGTTTAACAACGAAATCTTCAAACAAAATCCATTAACACTCGATTTTTTCCATAAAAATAGCTAAGGCTCAAAGTGTGTGTTATTTAAAATGTTCCAACATAAGTAGGTCAATTCTTATGTGAGAAATTAAATGCATTTTAGGATACACATAAATAAATATTATACATATACATACTACTTGTATAATGTGTAAATATAACTAAAATATATTTTGCGACTTTGTGATGAATTTCACCTATTGTCACGATCTCCAGTCATCTTACAGTTAGAGCTAGCTAACGGTTATGGTGTCAGTTTGTATTGAATTTAAAAATAGTAACTATAGGTTAGCTTTAACCAGACATAGTGATAATGACCCCTAACATTTAAAATTGTTAAAGATTAGTAATTTTATATTAGTTTTTAATTTGTTTTGTTTTTTTTTTAATTTTTAATTGACGAGAATTATTTGTTTGGAGACAGTGGGTGAAAATGTAAAAATGGATCAATATTTGAAATTGAAAATTTCCTGTACCGAAGGTGTTGATGTTTAAAATAAGAGCACGGTTTCAATGTACTGCTACGTCCGGACATAAGTCCCACTGACAAATAGTTGGTTGTTTGGATACAGTGGGAGAAAATGATAAAATTGGCCAATATTTGAAATTTAAAAATGTCCTGTACTAAAGGAGTTCATGTTACAAATTGTTGTGCAGTTTTAATTTACTAACCAAGGGCTACGTGTAGACATTAGTCCCAGTGGCGAGGTATTTTTCGGTTAGACACAGTAGGCGAAAATTTAAAATAGACCAATACTTGAAATTAAATAAATAAATGGTTTCCTATTACATTCCATGAAGGGACAGGGGAGAACTTCTCACAATCACTGAGCTGTGCGCTTTCCAGTTTTCACTCACTGATTGGGACCTATAGCTTTACACCGATTCCGAACTGTATTTTGAGAAGCTTTTTCATGGCTATATACTCGATAGTATCGCCGTCACTATGCGAGGTGACCGCCGCCGAAAGAAATTTTAGGGTGGTCAGAGCAGGGTTCGAGCCCAGCATCTCATGTACAAGAGCCGCGCACACTAACCATTGCACCACCGACTTGAAATTGGTGGTTAAAATTATATATCAGTTTAAATGTATTGATAAAGGGTTACTTTCAGTCATAAGTCCAATTGAAGAGTAGTGTGCGAGAACGTGGGTTCGATCCCTGCTCTGACAATCCTCCATTTCTCACTTAGTGACGACGACACTATCGAGTATTTAGCCATTAAAAGGCTTCTCAAATACCATTCGGAGCTGGTGTAAAAATGTAGGCCCCAATTAGACTTGTTTTGCTATTTCCCGGGTTTATTAAACAGGTTTTTTATAATGGCCGGTTTACAAACTATTCGATAAACCGGTCAGAATGAGTATCTCAATTTTTACTGAGAACAATTACTAAACAACAACATATTATTGCTCAAAATTTGTTTGCATCTTTAATACAAAGAATTAGATACTTTACTTTTACTTTTATTAGGTATTTTACAACCTCATCAGGTCAGATAAAATAAATTCAACAAATTTTAACATATTTCCCCAACACCTAAGATACGAAGGTATTCTTCGGCCTGGTATTTCCAGCGGAGTCTTGGTCGTCCTCTTTTCCTGCTTCCATCGGGTTCGTTATCGAAAACCTTTCGCGCTGGCTCATCTTCATGCATTCTCATAACATGGCATAGCCGACGCAGACGGCTTGGTTCCAACGACGTCGGTTCTAGCTGTTTTCTCTAACAGTACCATACGGAGATATTTTCTCTCGAATACTCCCAGGTGTTTCTCATCCGCTTGCGATATGACCCAAGTTTCGGAGCCTTACCTTTGTCTGTCGAGAGATTGCTTTGTTCTTAAACTGCTTGCTGAGCCGAAAATAGCATAGATTTGCAAGCACAATTCTCCTATTTAACTCCAGTATGACGTTCAAAATTAAATCGGATGTCGACGTTCAAGGGCGGACCAAGTCGAGAGGTTTGTCTAGTCGTTGACACTATCAATTGTGTCCTGCCCTCACGGATTCTTTTTCGATTCTTGAAAATACTGCAGTAGCCTCTCGAAACTTTCGCCCAATGATGTCTATGTCGTCAGCATACGCCAGCAACATATGGCCATTCGTGTTGGTGGTCTTCTTCATATTTACTGCAGATTTTCTCATATTTATCTCCATTAAGATGTTGAAGAGATTGCATGAAAGTGTGTCGCCTTGTCTCAGTCCTCGCTTGGTACAGAATGTTTCGGTGAGGTCTTTTCTCACCTTCACTGTTGATTCGGTGTTGGTCAGCGGCATTCTACAGAGACGGTTCAGTTTTTCCGACATCCCAAATTCAGAAGTAGCTTCATACAAATTTCCCCGTATGAGGCTATCAAAAGGAGATTTGTAATCGTCAAAAACATTTGCCGTTGGGCAATTGTGGAATTCCCTGGCCTAAAACCACATTGACTTTATCTGGTTTCTTATACACGATGGATAAAAGAAAGATACCGGCATTAAAAAGCTCAGCGAGTAGCCCATACACTCCGGCGGCTTTATTATTCTTATGCCGGGAGATTGCCATAATAATCTCGCCTTATTTTCGGTGGGAAGGGGTTGGGTGGTACAATCTACACTGCCTTCCACAATCATTACCTCCTGATCTTCAGTGGAAGAATCTGAGTGAAGTAGTGCTGAAAAGTGGTCTCTCCACATTTTAAGCACACACTGCTTATCTGTCAGTATCGGGCAGCCCATTATTCGGCCTTTATTTGATCTTCTTACCCTCTGGAAAAATTTTCAGGATTCATTATTCATCCTGCACATTTCGGTCTTTTCACTCTCTGCTCCCACTGCCATTTTCTCCACCTAAATAGTTTGTTTTCCTCCCATCTCAACCTCTTGTACCGCTCATTCGCAGCACGCGTTGTAACTGACTGTTTCGTTGCCATACGTGTAGCGTCTTTTTCATCAGTTGCAATGCGACATTCTTCGTCGTACCATGGCTTATCCTTCTGCGGTTTTTGACAGCCAAGTTCAGTCCTCGCAGTGGTTTCCAAAGTGCTTTCACTGCGCTTCTGGTCTCGCAGGAGAGTGAGCTTTTGTTGATAGGCCTTTGAGATCTCCGGTACTTGCAGCATGTCGATATCTAGCATTTGCCGTGTTCGTGATCATACTGCTTCTTAGGTCTTTGATCAGGAGATAACCAAGTCGCCTTATGTACTTAAATACACTCATTATATTTACACTCAGGAAACATTCCCCTAACCGAAAAATAGTTATCACCATAACATCGCATGAAGGGATGGAGGAGAGGAGCTTCTCACAATCTGTGAGATGTGCGCTTTCTAGTTTTTACACTTACTGATTGTGACCTACAGTTTTACACCGGTTCCGAATGGTATTTTGATAAACTTTTTCGTGGCTAAGTACTCGATAGAGTCGCTATAATTAAGCGAGGTGACGGTCGTCGAAAGAAATGTAAAGTGGTCTGAGCAGGGATCGAACCCACGTTCTCATGTACAAGAGCCGCGCACACTAACCATTGTACCACCGACGGCCACGCGTAAGATCAAAATATGCTCACGTGAGCGTGTGTGAACATGAGTAGCAAAAATATCTTCGTGCGTGAGTGACCGTCTTAATTTCGTGAGCGGGTGTGAGCTTGAGCCACAACTTACGCAAGAGCCCTTCTCTGCTTTGAACTCGAAGAACAAACTCTAAAAAATGACAAATGTTTGTTGAAAGTAAAACACAAAACTACACATAAATCAAATAATTGAAATAACAGAAAGAACCCACACTAATCATAGTATAGGGCATTGGATGAATATTATAAGACGAGGAGTTGGGCAACTCCATTGTCAATGATCAAAATTACAACTTCTTTCGCTGTCTGAATGCATACAGCTTAAATATTACGCACCGGAGGGAATTTCGCATTTTGGTTGAGCCATTATATTAGTTAATTTGTTAGCCAAAATTTAAATATTTAAAAGGTTTTAATTTAGTTTTAGTTCTAAGTATGAACTATTAATGAGCAAAAAATTATTTTTTCAAATAATCTACCCATATTTAATTGAAATGATCGTACGTATTAGTCCGTATATGCAGAATATATAGAGCTATAACCACCATACCACACCAGTCTGTACATGATGCAGATAATACGCCTGCGCAGTCGTATTTCATTGAGTGGCAACAATTTAAACAGTTCTTATAATTTATTATGACTACAAGCAAATGCGGGTAAATAACTATGGATACAAACAAAGGCGTTTACCCCAACATCTCTCGGCACTGACTGGCTGCTGGCTGACTCAAAGGTTCTTGACTGAAATGGCACAATACTTTATAGCGAATTCGACAGAAAACATTAGCCAAATAGCTAAATACTTAGTGCAATGGGATTGTAGGAGTTTGTTTTGTTTCTCTATTGATGTTAACACAAATTTCTCATGCATTCAAGTGTTAACAGACTTGGGAATCGAAACAAATATTTAACAAATTTTAATTTGTTGCTGCCTTCCAAATATGGCAGTTGGGGGATAATATTAGTTAATAAATCACATCACAATGATGTAAGCTGGAGTTGTTTGCTGTTCAAATAAATGATGTCTGTCCACCCGTCCGTCCGTCTGTCTGTCAAATGCACTTGAAAGTGTCATAATTGTGCCTGCGGTTGTTGTCTATAGCCCGATCCATTCACAAATTCATCGATTCAATCGCATTCACATGTCTCTGTTGTCTATTCCAACTGCAAACTCAAGAAACCAATCAAGCGGAATGCAAAACAAATAAAATTATTAGAAATATGCAAAACTAACAATCAGGTTTTGACCATTTTCGGCTGAAAATAATTACTTCAACGCAAAGACTCATGTGACTTTTTGCAGCTAAGCTGAGCTTAAGCTGTCCACCCTCTATGTCACAACTTTGAGAACGCAGACGTAGCAGTTTTTGGTGAAAATTTATTAATAAAAACTAAAAAACAAAAAAAAAACATTTACATTAGTCTATTACAAGCCCAGGAACGACGGAGGGGTATTAATAACGAAAAAGAAACTTGACTGCTTGCTGTATAAACGCTGATAATGCAGCACAGAATGATGAGTGGGAGTGAGTGTTTTTGGTTTGGAGAGCTACGGAAACCTTGGAAAAACTATAAACTAATATCGAAATCATTAAATGTTATAAATTACATGAGCTACAATCCATATTTGACACATGCATAATTAATTGAAGGTATCTATCTACAATTCAAAACTACTCGTCTAGCTAAAGTTATTCTATGTACAAACATCTACATGTAACTGCATATGTACATACATACTTCTCCAAGGAATTGAATTGTATCCATTCATCATAGGTATAATCAATTCAAACTGCAGACTGTTGCAGACAACACACCTAAGGCCAATAGACACAGAAATCCCAAGATGAAAGTGCGAATGAATTTGGCGCACACCTCAAAAATCCCAAGACGAAAGTGGAGTTCAGTTTGGATCACACTACGAAAATATCAGCATAGCCACAAAATAACCATTGCGAGGGGAGAAAATTAAATCCGTGTTAGATGGATTGAAATTAAAGAACGGAAAACATGAAACTAATATTTTAACATTCGTCCTTTGTGAGTTTACTGTAGGGAGTTTATACAACTTGTTGTGTCCATTCTTTAATTTTCTACATCGAACCCCGAAAAAGACCTGTCCCAAACATATCTTTGCTGGTATTGCATTCGAGCATGTATTTGGGGGAACTGAGCAAACATATTTATAATTGGAAATTGCGGGTATATCATGAATGACGCGAATTATATTTTTTTTTTGTTCGTCATAAATATATTATGTTTGATGTGAATTATAACACTGGGTGACACAAAATTGACACAAGATCTTTACAGGGATTTAATTAAAAGTTTTACATTTATTATTGATTCGTAAAATATACAATATAGTGTTATTTATGAAATATCCGGTCGGGCAAATAGCCTCCATTGCTTTACTGGCACATACTCTTTTACCGAAATTTTCCCCGGCCGTATTGTATGAATGTGGTATGGTCGTAGGCTTGTCGGCATAAACCTCAGATTTCAAAAAAATCGAAAGAAAGAAATCCGACGGCCATAAATCGAATGATCTGGGCGGCCAATTGAGATCACAAAAAAAAACCTACCCGATCAGGAAATAACTCATCCAGTAATTGAATAGCTTTTCGTACTGCACTGCATTAACTGATTTTGCCTGACTAGCCACTGTATCGAATAAGAATGTTCCGATGATGTCTCCAGACCATAATTCGCCCACGTTGGATTGCATCTACAATCACTTATGGATTATCTGAACTCCAAATACAACAGTTTTGACGATTAACGAAGCCATGATGATGGAAATGAGCCTACTGGCTGGAGATTGTGAATTGCAAACTGTACCTGTCAAACCTTAATTTTTTTAAAATATAAAACGCATTGTTCTTTATTTCATCGCTTTTGTGTTAACACAACGACCTTTGTTTACTACTTTATTATAGGATTAGTTGTAGGCAAGGTGATGAATATGCCAAAACACAAACATATGGTTAGTTGGAGACCCTAAAAATTATTATGGTAATATTAGTATATAAAATATATTTATGCAAAACGGTCATGGAAAATTTCGACAAAAGAGTGCCGTGAAGGAATTTACCCGATATATTCAAAATTTTTTATTAAACCCCTGTTTCCTGTCAAACTTACTTCTTGCGTGAATTATGGTATACCCTTTATATGGTAGTTTTGTAAAGATATTATTATAATGTGGAAACATAATCACATTTTTCCAGCGTGTGAGATCTATCGATAGGATTTTAATACTAATACTAATTGGCAAGGGTTCAACCGTTCAAATGTTTAATAATATATTTAAATAGATCTTTCCGGAACAAAAACTGATTGGGTTTCAAGCTTTCTCACCGTAACAGTTTCCCGATAAAAAAATGCCGATTGTTAGGATGATATTTCACATGTATTTTTTTAGGAATTATTACAAAACCCTTATATAACTATAGTAGGAGTAAGTACGATAAGCAACTCTCATACTTACTCCTTCTACTTTATATACTCCCAGAGTACATCATTAAGATAATTAAGTAGAATGTTCGCTTTTAATACAATATTTTGTTATTTATTCCTGTATGGTACAAACAACCAAATAAAGTCCTTTATTGAACGAACTGCGTGGTATGCAATAACTAACTCTCTGCTTGCACTTAGCGATTCGTATTTGGGAGAAAACTTGCGACCTTATAAAGTCGTGTGTGGTTATATCGCCACATTTAGTAGGCCGGCGGCGGACAGATACACGTTCGATACACAAAGTCTGCATGGACTCTATTGCAATTGTCTGAGTGTCTTCGGATGGCGTTTAAATTGAATATTTTGTCTTTGGTTGTGTTTCAGTTTCGTTTACATTCTCCTTTTACGCTACGCAAAAGCTATGTATAAGAATTTCTCATTTGGTTCGCACAAAACTCCCATACCCCCATGAAACGTAGTTGGAAATCATACAAGGAGTAGCAGGGGGAGACTGTGGCCTTCTCTTCTTCTTCTGCTTCTTCGATGGCAGTGGTGTCGTGCAATTACTTTAGGTATTTGCCAAAAACAAAAATCTTTATTATTGCATATTTTCATTCATTCATATTCCTACATTTATGGCGGGCTTTTGTTGTTGTTGTTATGGATACTCGAGTTGTTGTTATTACTAACTCATTTTGCATTTTTTGGTATTGAAAATTATGGTCATAAACTCTTTAAATGGTGAAAATTGGGATCGTACAGCAGTTGTCGCTTCGTACATTTATTATTATTGTTGTTTGTGGTGGTGATAGTAGTGGTGGTTACCTTTTTCAAATTTCAATTTAAAAATAACATAACATGGCAACATATCAAGCAAACACACAGCTATGCATTGTGGCCAAAATAACGCAAACAGAAACAAATGGCAACTTACCAAAATATCAACTATAATATTGTGTTGGTGTTAAAATGGCCAAAGAGAGGCATATATAAGCAGACAAATTGAAATTCCATCAATTATTTCTGTACTTTTTCTCACAGTTTCAATATCGGAAGAATTTTACGAATTTCCATTAAGGGGATTATATGATTGTCCCTAGATTAATTACCCAACTATAAACAATAAAATTCTTAATGACTGGAACCCCTACTTGGTCCACAAAACTTTTTCAATTGCCTGCACTGTCACAATAAATTAGTCATATTGGTGAGTGATTTGTATTTATTGTAGGTGCAACAAGTGGGATGCAATAACTTAAGTGTAATAAAAAAATATTCGTATTACCAAATTTATAAAAATTCCATAATTGGAGTAGTAGAGAGTATGACAATTTTGGGAAAGTCGTATATTCAACAGCCACTACGAGGTCTGGATTAATATTTATGGGTTTTATGAATTCATAAATTATATGTGTGACTTTAAGGAAAATTTAAGGAAACGGTTCGTAGTCTCAATAAATATTTTCATCGAAACTTATTCAAAAATGTATCTCTTCGACGAAAAGGCGTTCATTGCTGCTTTAAATATGTTTCATTGTTGTGATGAATAAATTCCATTGATGCAATGAAATGTAAATATGTTTAATTTTTTAACGTATTATTTGCATTTAAATAAATCCAATTTTCCTGTCCAAAGATGGAAACTGAAGCATCCATATACAGGGTGGCTGATGAATATTGTTACCAACTCCGTTTGGCGGCTGTCGTCCTAGCAAATGGGCTCGTAAACAATTCTGCCGATCGTGTGGAAATCACAAGAAGTTCTTATCAACAAGTTCCGTAGCAGGAAGCTATTGCTGCTGCCATCCTAGAGTTTCGACCATGAGTTCATCTGTTCAAATTTATATTAGCAGACAGCCACAATTCTGTATAAGAACTTACATTTATTTCCATACAAAATGCAGCAGACTTGTCGATCCGCTTGGAATTTTTACAAAAATTCATTCAAATAGCGGTTGAGAATTAAAATAAGTTCGACTGCATTTTTATGTCTGACATTTTTATGTGTGACCCTAATCCACAGATACTCCATGAGACAGAATTGCACCCAGCTCGAGGGCCAATGTAGTGTGCAGTTTCAATAAGCTGCACAGTCGGGCCTTACGTTTTCGAAGATAACTGTAGTACTGTTGCGGTCGATGGAAACCACTACGTAAAGATGTTGAAAGAGTTTTTGTTTCAAGAACTACACAGAAAGTGAATCCCCTTCAACTCTGTGTAATTTCAACAAGATGGTCCAACTTGGCACATAGGCACACCTGGTTTGGCAGAATTGCAGTGGAAATTCCCCAATAAGCTGACGTCCTGAAAAGTCAGGAAATTCCCCAATAAGCTGACTTCAAGACGTCAACTTATTGGGGAATTTCCGCTGCAATTCTGCCAAACCAGGTGTGCCTATGTGCCAAGTTGCACCATCTTGTTTCTAGTTAGGTTATTGCTAAACAAAACAAACAAATTTAGATCCTTCAAAGCAATCCATTTGAACCGAAATTGTGGCTAAGCCCTCTGCAGCCCTCCAGGCAGTAATTAAGAACTTTTTCATAAGATGCAGCACATGCGTCCCGATCGCGGAGGTAATTGAAATTTATTTATTTGTAAATGCCATTTAAATGACTTAATAAAAATCTATTCTTCTTCAAGTTTACAAAGAAAAATGAACTATTGTGAATTAAAATCTTTATATTTATCGTATTTTATTTTATTTAATACCTTAAGCAACATATTCAGTTCTTACCAGATTTTCGTAAGAAATTTTGTAATTTATGTCTAAACGCAACATTTTGTTGCGATGATTTACCATCTCTCTTTGATTTAACTTTCAAATATTTCATTAATAATTCCTCTTCACACACCATTTGATTTTGAACTCATGTGGTATTACTTCAGTTTGTTAAAATTATCGAAATGTCAAAATTCCGGTCCCAAACAATTAACACAAAATTGTTTTCGAACGAAATAACTTTGGCGTAACAACAGAGCAATTGATTTTGCTTACGAAATTTTCGCAGAGATGAGACCAGCCAAATGAAAAGTGAGCGAGAATGTCGATATTTTTAATGGCAACGAAAATTTCGGAAGAACTGTGTGTGGGGCTTAAACAAGAACGGAAAGCGTAACCGCATACACAATATATGACATGCCATTTGGTTTTTACACTCGCTATTCCGAAATGCGCTGACAAACTAAATAAAGTAGTTACACAATAAAATAACACAAAGGAAAAGATGCACCTTTTTATTTTGTTTAAACTTTTTTATTTTGTTTAAATCTGCTCCTTATTACACTTTTTCAGTGCTCTCCTTTTTTTGTTATTCTTGCTCTCTTTGCGTTATGGTGTAGGAGTATTCGCAACAAGACTATAATTTTCTTCTCAGTTTCTATTTTGACGAAAATATTGGATAAAAGGACAAACACTTTGATTTATATCTAAGTGTTTGTTCATAGTTGCAATAAAGTAACTACAAGTCCACAAAAATCAATTTCGTCGCATAAACAACCGATTCGTTGAAGCAACGCATACGTCTAGATAAGTTTAAATGTTAGACAAACCCCATAGAAAATATATACATATAAGTAAAATACCAGCACGTGTCCGCTACTTCGTATGCGTAAGATCCCCTCGTTCACAAAACAAAATTTGTAAGTGTATAGATTAAAAAATATTTTGTGTTGGTATGAGGGCCGGAAAAGTATTTGTTTGATGATGTACAAATGTGGACTGGACAATTGTTCTTCTGTGGAACAAAAGACAAAACCTCCACAGCGGAGCACAATTGATAAAATAGAACCAGACAAATGTTAAAGATTAGTTATATTGCTCATACAGAAGTCTGAATATTCTGTAAAGCACATAAAAATATATGCAAGGTCTTACTTCCCGTTGGAGTTGTAAACACCTTGATTTCAAATTCCAAAAGGTCCTGTTTTATTTAACATGTAGATCGGGAAGTGTGCTTAGAATTTTCATGAATCTTAGTTCAACGTTATCACCTGTGACTGTGGTACTATTATTGTCCCACTGTCGACATGTACCATGTGTATGAGCAATAAATGAGTTTTGGTAATTTTCTCTTTATTTTTATTTGCATTTTTATTTCCCGCTAAAGAAATATTTGGACGACTTTATATGGAGAACCATTTACATTCGGTTCATATCACTTGGCTCCCCATAGAAAGTGGTCGAAAATTAGTTTGACATGGAATAAAAAAAACAGGCTTGGTATCAAAACTGTTTTAGTCCAGTGACTGTCGACGAAAATTTGGTGGAACTGAAACACCCATGCACAATCTTTATATATTACACCAGCCTTAGCCAGTTGCAGTAACGATTGAGTCCACTTCCGACCATATATTCCTCGAAATTTTACAATCCGTTCT